>CM039674.1:529774540-530974540 GCA_022496015.1 Hordeum marinum | reverse complement strand
AAGGGTTGAAAATTGATGTTGTGACTTTGAATGGTGCATTTTGAACACACATAAAGCCTGGATTTCAAATAAGTTCAAGAAAATGAAATATCTTTTGTAACAGATGAGTTTCCGTCTGAAACCCTGACACTTCGAAACAGACTGTCCGTTTTGTACGCGAAGTGCATCCAGCTTTTGTCGTGACTATCTGAACTTTTTAACACATGCTATGTGGGTGAAATGATGATACCATGCCAACTTTCAACCTTTTCAGAGTTCATTTGTAGTGCTTTTCAATTTCAGGGTCATTTTTCTCAAAAAAAATCGATAACTGCATGAAAAATAACAAATGAAGTCAGAAAGGTTGAAAATTGATGATGTGGCTTTGGATGGTGCATTTTGAACACACAAAAATCCCGAAGTTCAAATAAGTTCAAGAAAATGAAATGCCTTTTGTAACAGATGAGTTTCCGTCCGAAACCTTGATACTTCGAAAGAGACTGTTCGTTTTGTACACAAAGTGCATCCAGATTTTGCCGTAACCCTCAGAACTTTTTCGCACATGCTATGTGGGTGAAATGATGATACCATGACAACGTTCAACCTTTTCAGAGTTCATTTGTAGTGATTTTCAATTTCAGAGTCATTTAGCTCAAAAAAATCAATAACTGCATGAAAAATAACAAATGAAGTCACAAAGGGTTGAAATTTTATGATGTGGCTTTGAATGGTGCATTTTGAACACACAAAAAGCCTGGAGTTCAAATAAGTTCAAGAAAATGAAATGCCTTTTGTAACAGATGAGTTTCTGTCCGAAACCCTGATTCTTCGAAAGAAACTGTCCGTTTTGTACACGAAGTGCATCCAGATTTTCCCGTAACCCTCTAACCTTTTTAGCACATGTTATGTGGGTGAAATAACGATACCATGCCAACTTTCAACCTTTTCATAGTTCATTTGTAGTGCTTGTCAATTTCAGGGTCATTTAGCGCAAAAAATCAATAACTGCATGAAAAATTACAAATGAAGTCACAAAGGGTTGAAATTTGATGATGTGGCTTTGAATGGTGCATTTTTAATGCACAAAAAGCCTGGATTTCAAATAAGTTCAAGAAAATGTAATGCCTTTTGTAACAGATTAATTTCCGTCCCAAACCCTGATACTTCAAAAGAAACTGTCGGTTTTGTACACGAAGTGCATCAGCTTTTGTCGTAACCCTCTCAACTTTTTATCACATGCTATGTGGGTGAAATTATGGTACCATGTCAACTTTCAACATTTTCAGAGTTCATTTGTAGTGCTTTTCATTTTCAAGGTCATTTAGCTCAAAGAATTCAATAACTGCATGAAAAATAACCAATGAAGTCAGAAAGGTAGAAAATTGATTATGTGGCTTTGAATGGTGCATTTTGAAAACAAAAAAAGCCTGGAGTTCAAATAACTTCAAGAAATGGAATGCCTTGTGGGTGAAATGATGCATTTTGAATGGTGCATTTTGTACACGAAGTCCATCCAGTTTTTTCCGTAACCCTCTCAACTTTTTTGCACATGCTATGTGGGTGAAATGATGATACCATGCCAACGTTCAACCTTTTTAGAGTTCATTTGTAGTGCTTTTCAATTTGAGGATCATTTAGCTCAAACAAATCAATAACTGCATGAAAAATAACAATTGAAGTCACAAAGGGTTGAAAATTGATGATGTGGCTTTGAATGCTGCATTTTTAATACAAAAAAAGTCTGGAGTTGAAACAAGTTCAAGAAAATGAAATGCCTTTTCTAACAGATGAGTTTCCGTTTGAAACCCTGACACTTCGAAACAGACTGTCTGTTTTGTACACGAAGTGCATCCAGCTATTGTCGTAACCCCCTCAACTTTTTAGCGCATGATATATGGGTTAAATGATGATACCATGCCAACTTTCAATCTTTTCAGATTTCATTTGCAGTGCTTTTCAATTTCAGGGTCATTTTGCTCAAAAAAATTAATAACTGCACGAAAAATAACAAATGAAGTCAGAAAGGTTGAAAATTGATGATGTCGGTTTGAATGGTGCATTTTGAACACACAAAAATCCCGGAGTTCAAATAAGTTCAATAAAATGAAATGCCTTTTGTAACAGATGTGTTTCCGTCCGAAACCCTGATACTTCGAAAGAGACTGTCCGTTTCGTACACAAAGTGCATCCAACTTTTCCCATAACCCTCTCAACTTTTTAGCACATGCTATGTGGGTGAAATGATGATACCATGCTAACTTTCAACCTTTTCAGAGTTCATTTGTAGTGATTTTCAATTTCAGGGTCATTTAGCACAAAAAAAATCAATAATTGCATGAAAAATAACAAATGAAGTCAGAAAGGGTTGAAAATTGATAATGTGGCTTTGAATGCTGCATTTTGAACACACAAAAAGCCTGGAGTTAAAATAAGTTCAAGAAAATGGAATGCCTTTTGTAACAGACGAGTTATCGTCCGAAACCTTGATACTTTGAAAGAGACTGTCCGTTTTGTACACAAAGTGCATCCAGATTTCGTCGTAACCCTCTAAACTTTTGAGCACATTCTATGTGGGTGAAACGATGAGACCATGCCAACTTTCAACCTTTTCATAGTTCATTTGTAGTGCTTGTCAATTTCAGGGTCATTTAGCTCAAAAAATCAATAACTGCATGAAAAATAATAAATGAAGTCACAAAGGGTTGAAATTTGATGATGTGGCTTTGAATGGTGCATTTTGAACACACAAAAAGCCTGGAGTTCAAATAAGTTCAAGAAAATGTAATGCCTGTTGTAACAGATGAGTTTTTGTCCCAAACCCTGATACTTCGAAAGAGATTGTCTGTTTTGTACACGAAGTGCGTCCAGCTTTTGTCGTAACCCTCTCAATGTTTTAGCACGTGTATTGTGGATGAATTGATATTACCATGCCAACTTTCAACCTTTTCAGAGTTCATTTGTAGTGCTTTTCATTTTCAGGGTCATTTAGCTCAAAAAATCAATAACTGCATAAAAATAACAAATGAAGTCAGAAAGGGTTGAAAATTGATGATGTGGCTTTGCATGGTGCATTTTGAACACAAAAAAAGCCTGGAGTTCAAATAAGTTCAAGAAAATGAAGTGCCTTTTTTAACAGATTAGTTTTCGTCCGAAACCCTGATACACCGAAAGTGACTGTCCGTTTTGTACACGAAGTGCATCCAACTTTTGCCGTAACCCACTCAACTTTTAGAGCATGCTATGTGGGTGAGATGATGATATCAGGCCAACTTTTAACCTTTTCAGAGTTCATTTGTAGTACTTTTCAATTTCAGGGTCATTTAGCTCAAAAAACCAATAACTGCATGAAAAATAACAAATGAAGTCAAAAAGGGTTGAAAATTGATGATGTGGCTTTGAATGGTGCATTTTGAACACACAAAAAGCCTGGAGTTCAAATAAGTTCAAGAAAATGAAATGGCTTTTGTAACAGATGAATTTTCGTACCACACCCTGATACTTCGAAAGAGACTATCCGTTTCCTACACGAAGTCCATCCAACTTTTACCGTAAACCTCTCAATGTTTTAGCACGTGTTATGTGGGTGAAATGATGATACCATGCGAACTTTCAACCTTTTCAGAGTTCATTTGTAGTGCTTTCCAAATTCAAGGTCATTTAGCTCAAAAAATTTAATAAGTGCATAAAAAATAATAAATGAAGTCAGAAAGGGTTGAAAATTGATGATGTTGCTTTCAATGGTGCATTTTGAACACAAAAAAGCCTGGAGTTCAAATAAGTTCAAGAAAATGAAGTGCCTTCTATAACAGATGACTTTCCGTTTGAAACCCTGATACTTCAAAAGAGACTTTCTCTTTTGTACACAAAGTGCATACAGCTTTGGCAGTAACCCTCTAAACTGTTTATCACATGCTATGTGGGTGAAATGATGATATCATGCCAACTTTGAACCTTTTCAGAGTTCATTTGTACTGTTTTTCAATTTCAGGGTCATTTAGCTCAAAAAATTCAATAAGTGCATGAAAAATAAGAAATGAAGTCAGAAAGGGTTGAAATTTGATGATGTGGCTTTGAATGGTGCATTTTGAACACACAAATATCTTGGAGTTCAACTAATTTCAAGAAAATGAAATGCCTTCTGTAACAGATGAGTTTCCATCCCAAACCCTGATACTTCGAAAAAGACTGTTCGTTTTGTACACGAAGTGCATCCAGCTTTTGTCGTAACCCTCTCGACTTTTTATCACATGCTATGTGGGTGACATGATGATACCATGCCACCTTTCAACCTTTTCAGAGTTCATTTGTAGTGCTTTTCAATTTTAGGATCATTTTGCTCAAAAAAATCAATAACTGCATGAAAAATAACAATTGAAGTCAGAAAGGGTTGAAAATTGATGATGTGGCTTTGAATGGTGCATTTTGAATACACAAAAACCCTGGAGTTCAAATAAGTTCAAGAAAATTAAATGCCTTTTGTAACAGATGAGTTTCCGTTTCAAACCCTGACACTTTGAAACAGACTGTCCGTTTTGCACACGAAGTGCATCCAGCTTTTGTCGTAACCCTCTCAACTTTTTAGCACATGCTATGTGGTTGAAATGATGATACCATGCCAACTTTCAACCTTTTCAGAGTTCATTTGTAGTGCTTTTCAATTTCAGGGTCATTTTGCTCAAAAAATCAATAACTGCATGCAAAATAACAAATGAAGTCAGAAGGGTTGAAACTTGATGATGTGGCTTTGAATGGTGTATTTTGAACACACAAAAACCCTGGAGTTCAAATAAGCTTAAGAAAATGAAATTCCTTTTGTAACAGATGAGTTTCCGTCCGAAACCCTGATACTTCGAAAGAGACTGACCGTTTTGTACACGAAGTCCATCCAGTTTTTTCCGTAACCCTCTCAAAATTTTTGCACATGCTATGTGGGTGAAATGATGATACCATGCCAACGTTCAACCTTTTTAGAGTTCATTTGTAGTGCTTTTCAATTAGAGGATCATTTAGCTCAAAAAAATCAATAACTGCATGAAAAATAACAATTGAAGTCACAAAGGGTTGAAAATTGATGATGTGGCTTTGGATGCTGCATTTTTAATACACAAAAAGCCTGGAGTTGAAATAAGTTCAAGAAAATGAAATGCCTTTTCTAATAGATGAGTTTCCGTTTGAAACCCGGACACTTCGAAACAGACTGTCTGTTTTGTACACGAAGTGCATCCAGCTATTGTCGTAACCCTCTCAACTTTTTAGCGCATGATATGTGGGTTAATGGTTGATACCATGCCAACTTTCAATCTTTTCAGATTTCATTTGCAGTGCTTTTCAATTTCAGGGTCATTTTGCTCAAAAAAATCAATAACTGCACGAAAAATAACAAATGAAGTCAGAAAGGTTGAAAATTGATGATGTGGGTTTGAATGGTGCATTTTGAACACACAAAAATCCCGGAGTTCAAATACGTTCAATAAAATGAAATGCCTTTTGTAACAGATGTGTTTCCGTCCGAAACCCTGATACTTCAAAAAAGACTGTCCGTTTCGTACACAAAGTGCATCCAGATTTTCCCATAACCCTCTCAACTTTTTAGCACATGCTATGTGGGTGAAATGATGATACCATGCTAACTTTCAACCTTTTCAGAGTTCATTTGTAGTGATTTTCAATTTCAGGGTCATTTAGCACCAAAAAAATCAATAATTGCATAAAAAGTAACAAATGAAGTCAGAAAGGGTTGAAAATTGATAATGTGGCTTTGAATGCTGCATTTTGAACACACAAAAAGCCTGGAGTTAAAATAAGTTCAAGAAAATGAAATGCCTTTTGTAATAGATGAGTTTCCGTCCCAAACCCTCATACTTCAAAAGAGACGTCTGTTTTGTACACGAAGTGCATCCAGCTTTTGCCGTAACCCTCTCAACTTTTTATCACATGCTATGTGGGTGAAATGATGATATCATGCCAACTTTCAACCTTTTCTGAGTTCATTTGTAGTGCTTTTCAATTTCAGGGTCATTTAGCTCAAAAAATCAATAACCGCATGAAAAATAACAATTGAAGTCACAAGGGGTTAAAAATTGAGGATGTGGCTTTGAATGGTGCATTTTGAATACACAAAAAGCCTGGAGTTCAAATAAGTTCAAAAAAATAATATGCCTTTTGTAATAGATGAGTTTCCGTCCGAAACCCTCATACTTCGAAAGAGACTCCGTTTTGTACATGAAGTGCATCCACATTTTGTCGTAACCCTCTCAACTTTTTAGCACATGCTATGTGGGTGAAATTATGATACCATGCCAACTTTCAACCTTTTCAGAGTTTATTTGTAGTGCTTTTCAATTTCAGGGTCATTTAGCTCAAAAAAATCAATAACTGCATGAAAAATAACAACTAAAAAACTTTTATGAAATCCTAATAGCAAAAAGAATGAACTAAAAATAATCAGTTCAAATATTATTTTATGAACTATAATATTCTTCAATAGCAAAAAAGAATCAACTAAAAAGCCTTTATAAAACTCTAATAGCAAAAGAAACTCTAAAAGCTTTTATAAACCTCTAGTATTTTCGAAACTAAAATTATATAAAACCTAAAAATTACCAAATTGACTATAACGTAAAAACAAAGTAATATTAGCGAAAGGAAGTTTTATAAAGAAATTTTTTGTTAGAAACTTTAATAGCTAACTAAAATAACAAAATCTGTTTTTGATTTAAACAACCATTTAAAATAACCATTTAAACAACCAACTTGACGTACATGTTTTTATCTATCAGAAGTAGTTGAAACAGAAATGGATACCGACTATGCAATTCTGCTCGACAAGTTAACTAAAGCTGAAAAACAAATCGATCATTTGAAAGAAAAATTGAAAAGAACTGAAGATGAAAAGATGGGATTGGAGTTGCATGTTGCCGATATCGTCGATGATCACAGGACCAAGATGGCTGCAATGCGCTTGAAGCTTAGAAATATTAGAAAATATGCCATTGATAAAGAGGTTTGGTATCATTATGCCGTTGGATCAATTGTTACCTTAGTTCTAATTATGATCGCAATTATTGTTGCAATGAAATGTTTTAAATAGTTTCGATGTATGGTTTAATTAGATGCTCTGTAGAGCTATATGTTGGTCAACTAGAACTATGTATCTACTTTGGTTTTAATGTGATGATGAACTTCTATTAATTTGGTCACTTCTGTATTCCTGATGTTCTGTATTGGTTTTTAACACACCTAATTAAATATAATGCACGCAGATGAACCGGCAATGGACGTATCGTAACAACTATTATGATGATGCCTTTGATAGAGAATATCACTGCAGTTACATGTGAAGAAATGAAATGGCTTTCGTAATAGATGAGTTTCCGTTCGAAACGGTGATACTTCGAAAGAGACTGTCCGTTTTGTACACGAAGTGCATCCAGCTTTTGCCGTAACCCTCTCAATGTTTTAGCACGTGTTTTGTGGGTGAAAT
Organism: Hordeum marinum; assembly: GCA_022496015.1. NCBI lineage: Eukaryota > Viridiplantae > Streptophyta > Magnoliopsida > Poales > Poaceae > Hordeum > Hordeum marinum. Next base: position 530,967,078 of record CM039674.1, on the reverse strand, counting down.
GATGATACCATGCCAATTTTCAACCTTTTTAGAGTTCATTTGTAGTGCTTTTCATTTTCAGGTTCATTTAGCTCAAAAAATCAATAACTGCATAAAATATAACAAATGAAGTCAGAAAGGGTTGAAAATTGATGATGTGGCTTTGAATGGTGCATTTTGAACACAAAAAAGTCTGGAGTTCAAATAACTTCAAGAAAATGAAGTGCCTTTTGTAACAGATGAGTTTCCGTCCGAAACCCTCATACACCGAAAGAGACTGTCCGTTTTCTACACGAAGTGCATCCATCTTTTGCCATAACCCTCTCAACTTTTTAGCACATGCAATGTGCGTGAAATGATGATATCATGCCAACTTTCAACCTTTTTAGAGTTCATTTGTAGTGCTTTTCAATTTCAGGGTCATTTAGCCCAAAAAAATCAATAACTACATGAAAAATAACAAATGAAGTCAGAAAGGATTGAAAATTGATGATGTGGCTTTGAATGGTACATTTTGGACACACAAAAATCATGGAGTTCAAATAAGTTCAAGAAAATGAAATGCCTTTTGTAACAGATGAGTTTCCGTCCCAAACCGTGATACTTCGAAAGAAACTATCTGTTTTGTACATGAAATGCATCTAGCTTTTTTCGTAACCCTCTCAACTTTTTAGCACATGCTATGTGGGTGAAATGATGATACCATGCCAACTTTCAACCTTTTCAGAGTTCATTTGTAGTGCTTTTCAATTTCAAGGTCATTTAGCTCAAAGAATAAAATACATGCATGAAAAATAAAAAATGAAGTCAGAAAGGGTTGAAAATTGATTATGTGGCTTCGAATGCTGCATTTTGAACACACAAAAGCCTAGAATTTAAATAAGTTCAAGAAAATGAAATGCCTTTTGTAACAGATGAGTTTCCGTTCAAAACCGTGATACTTCAAAAGAGATTGTCCGTTTTGTACACAAAGTGCATCCAGATTTTGTCGTAGCCCTCTAAACTTTTTAGCACATGCTATGTGGGTGAAATGATGATACTATGCCAACTTTCAACCTTTTCATAGTTTATTTGTAGTGCTTGTCAATTTCAGGGTCATTTAGCTCAAAAAAATCAATAACTGCATGAAAAATAACAAATGAAGTCACAACGGGTTGAAATTTGATGATGTGGCTTTGAATGGTGCATTTTGAACGCACAAAAATCCTGGAGTTCAAATAAGTTCAAGAAAATGAAATGCCTTTTGTAACAGATGAGTTTGCGTCCCAAAACCCTGATACTACGAAAGAGACAGTCCGTTTTGTACACGAAGTGCATCCAGCTTTTGCCGTAACCCTCTCAATGTTTTAGCACGTGTTATGTGGGTGAAATGATGATACCATGCCAACTTTCAACCTTTTCAGAGTTCATTTGTAGTGCTTTTCATTTTCAGGGTCATTTAGCTCAGAAAATCAATAACTGCATAAAAAATAACAAATGAAGTCAAGAAGGGTTGAAAATTGATGATGTACTTTGCATGGTGCATTTTGAACACAAAAAAGCCAGGAGTTCAAATAAGTTCAAGAAAATGAAATGCCTTTTGTAAGAGATGAGTTTCTGTCCGAAACCTTGATACTTCGAAAGAGACTGTTCATTTTGTACACAAAGTGCATCCAGATTTTGCCGTAACCCTCTGAACTTTTTAGCACATGCTATGTGGGTGAAATGATGATACCATGCCAACTTTCAACCTTTTCAGAGTTCATTTGTAGTGCTTTTCAATTTCAGGGTCATTAAGCTCAAAAAATAATATCTGCATGAAAAATAACAAATGAAGTCAAAAGGGTCGAAAATTGATGATGTGACTTTGAATGGTGCATTTTGAACACACATAAAGCCTGGAGTTCAAATAAGTTCAAGAAAATGAAATATCTTTTGTAACAGATGAGTTTCCGTCTGAAACCCTTACACTTCGAAACAGACTGTCCGTTTTGTACGCGAAGTGCATCTAGCTTTTGTCGTAACCATCTCAACTTTTTAACACATGCTATGTGGGTGAAATGATGATACCATGCCAACTTTCAATCTTTCATAGTTCATTTGTAGTGCTTTTCAATTTCAGAGTCATTTAGCTCAAAAAACCAATAACTGCATGAAAAATAACAAATGAAGTCAAAAAGGGTTGAAAATTGATGATGTGGCTTTGGATGGTGCATTTTGAACACACAACAATCCCGGAGTTCAAATAAGTTCAAGAAAATGAAATGCCTTTTGTAACAAATGAGTTTCTGTCCGAAACCTTGATACTTCGAAAGAGACTGTTCATTTTGTACACAAAGTGCATCCAGATTTTGCCGTAACCCTCTGAACTTTTTAGCACATGCTATGTGGGTGAAATGATGATACCATGCCAACTTTCAACCTTTTCAGAGTTCATTTGTAATGATTTTCAATTTCAGGGTCATTTAGCTCAAAAAACCAATAACTGCATGAAAAATAACAAATGAAGTCAAAAAGGGTTGAAAATTGATGATGTGGCTTTGGATGGTGCATTTTGAACACACAACAATCCCGGAGTTCAAATAAGTTCAAGAAAATGAAGTGCCTTTTGTAACAGATGAATTTCGTCTGAGACCCTGATACACCGAAAGAGACTGTCCGTTTTGTACACGAAGTGCATCCAGCATTTGCCGTAACCCTCTGAACTTTTTAGCACATGCTATGTGGGTGAAATGATGTTACCATGCCAACTTTCAACCTTTTCAGAGTTCATTTGTAATGATTTTCAATTTCGGGGTCATTTAGCTCAAAAAAATCAATAACTGCATGAAAAATAACAAATGAAGTCACAAAGGGTTGAAATTTTGTGATGTGGCTTTGAATGGTGCATTTTGAACACACAAAAAGCCTGGAGTTCAAATAAGTTCAAGAAAATGAAATGCCTTTTGTAACAGATGAGTTTCTGTCCCAAACCATGATACTTCGCAAGAAACTGTCCGTTTTGTACACGAAGTGCATCCAGATTTTGCCGTAACCCTCTAAACTTTTTAGCACGTGTTTTGTGGGTGAAATGATGATACCATGCCAACTTTCAACCTTTTCAGAGTTCATTTGTAGTGCTTTTCAATTTCAGGGTCATTTTGCTCAAAAAAATTAATAACTGCACGAAAAATAACAAATGAAGTCAGAAAGGTTGAAAATTGATGATGTGGCTTTGGATGGTGCATTTTGAACACACAAAAATCCCGAAGTTCAAATAAGTTCAAGAAAATGAAATGCCTTTTGTAACAGATGAGTTTCCGTCCGAAACCTTGATACTTCGAAAGAGACTGTTCGTTTTGGACACAAAGTGCATCCAGATTTTGCCGTAACCCTCAGAACTTTTTAGCACATGCTATGTGGGTGAAATGATGATACCATGACAACGTTCAACCTTTTCATAGTTCATTCGTAGTGATTTTCAATTTCAGGGTCATTTAGCTCAAAAAATAATATCTGCGTGAAAAATAACAAATGAAGTCAAAAAGGGTCGAAAATTGATGATGTGACTTTGAATGGTGCATTTTGAACACATATAAAGCCTGGAGTTCAAATAAGTTCAAAAATTGAAATATCTTTTGTAACAGATGAGTTTCCGTCTGAAACCCTGACACTTCGAAACAGACTGCCCGTTTTGTACGCGAAGTGCATCCAGCTTTTGTCGTAACCATCTCAACTTTTTAACACATGCTATGTGGGTGAAATGATGATACCATGCCAACTTTCAACGTTTTTAGAGTTCATTTGTAGTGTTTTTCAATTTCAGAGTCATTTTGCTCAAAAAAATCGATAACTGCATGAAAAATAACAAATGAAGTCAGAAAGGTTGAAAATTGATGATGTGGCTTTGGATAGTGCATTTTCAACACACAACAATCCCGGAGTTCCAATAAGTTCAAGAAAACGAAATGCCTTTTCTAACAAATGAGTTTCCGTCCGAAACCTTGATACTTCGAAAGAGATTGTTCGTTTTGTACACAAAGTGCATCCAGATTTTGCCGTAACCCTCTGAACTTTTTAGCACATGCTATGTGGGTGAAATGATGATACCATGCCAACTTTCAACCTTTTCAGAGTTCATTTGTAGTGCTTTTAAATTTCAGGGTCATTTTGCTCAAAAAAATAGATAACTGCATGAAAAATGAGAAATGAAGTCAGAAAGGTTGAAAATTGTTGATGTGGCTTTGGATCGTGCATTTTGAACACACAAAAATCCCGGAGTTCAAATAAGTTCAAGAAAATGAAATGCCTTTTGTAACAGATGAGTTCCCGTCCGAAACCTTGATACTTCGAAAGAGACTGTTCGTTTTGTACACAAAGTGCATCCAGATTTTGCCATAACCCTCTGAACTTTTTAGCACATGCTATGTGGGTGAAATGATGATACCATGCCAACTTTCAAGCTTTTCATAGTTCATTTGTAGTGCTTGTCAATTTCAGGGTCATTTAGCTCAAAAAAATCAATAACTGCATGAAAAATAACAAATGAAGTCACAAAGGGTTGAAATTTGATGATGTGGCTTTGAATGGTGCATTTTTAACGCAAAAAAAGCCTGGAGTTCAAATAAGTTCAAGAAAATGTAATGCCTTTTGTTACAGATTAATTTCCGTCCCAAACCCTGATACTTCAAAAGAAATTGTTTGTTTTGTACACGAAGTGCATCAGCTTTTGCCGTAACCCTCTCAACTCTTTATCACATGCTATGTGGGTGAAATGATGGTACCATGTCAACTTTCAACATTTTCAGAGTTCATTTGTAGTGCTTTTCAATTTCAAGGTCATTTAGCTCAAAGAATTCAATAATTGCATGAAAAATAACAAATGAAGTCACAAAGGTAGAAAATTTATTATGTGGAATGGTGCAGTTTGAACACACAAAAAGCCTGGAGTTCAAATAACTTCAAGAAAATGAAATGCCTTTTGTAAAAGACGAGTTTTCGTCCGAAACCTTGATACTTCGAAAGAGACTGTCCATTTTGTACACATAGTGCATCCAGATTTTGTCGTAACCCTCTAAACTTTTGAGCACATGCTATGTGGGTGAAACGATGATACCATGCCAACTTTCAACCTTTTCATAGTTCATTTGTAGTGCTTGTCAATTTCAGGGACATTTACCTCAAAAAAATCAATAACTGCATGAAAAATAACAAATGAAGTCACAAAGGGTTGAAATATTATGATGTGGCTTTGAATGGTGCATTTTGAACACACAAAAAGCCTGGAGTTCAAATAAGTTCAAGAAAATGTAATGCTTGTTGTAACAGATGAGTTTCCGTCCCAAACCCTGATACTTCGAAAGAGACTGTCTGTTTTGTACACGAAGTGCATCCAGCTTTAGTCGTAACCCTCTCAATGTTTTCGCACGTGTTATGTGGATGAATTGATGATACCATGCCAACTTTCAACCTTTTCAGAGTTCATTTGTAGTGCTTTTCATTTTCAGGGTCATTTAGCTCAAAAAAACAATAACTGCATAAAAATAACAAATGAAGTCGGAAAGGGTTGAAAATTGATGATGTGTCTTTTCATGGTAAATTTTGAACACAAAAAAATCCTGGAGTTCAAATAAGTTCAAGAAAATGAAGTGCCTTTTGTAACAGATGAGTTTCCGTCCGAAACCCTGATACACCGAAAGAGACTATCCGTTTTGTACACGAAGTGCATCCAACTTTTGCCGTAACCCTCTCAACTTTTTAGCACATGCTATGAGGGTGAGATCATGATATCATGCCAACTTTTAACCTTTTCAGAGTTCATTTGTAGTACTTTTCAATTTTAGGGTCATTTAGCTCAAAAAACCAATAACTGCATGAAAAATAACAAATCAAGTCAAAAAGGGTTGAAAATTGATGATGTGGCTTTGAATGGTGCATTTGGAACACACAAAAAGCCTGGAGTTCAAATAAGTCAAGAAAATGAAATGCCTTTTGTAACAGATGAATTTCCGTCCCACACCCTGATACTTCGAAAGAGACTATCCGTTTTGTACATGAAGTCCATCCAACTTTTACCGTAACCCTCTCAATGTTTTAGCACATGTTATGTGGGTGAAATGATGATACCATGCCAACTTTCAATCTTTTCAGAGTTCATTTGTAGTCCTTTTCAATTTCAAGGTCATTCAGCTCAAAAAATTCAATAAGTGCATAAAAAATAACAAATGAAGTCAGAAAGGGTTGAAAGTTGATGATGTTGCTTTGAATGGTGCATTTTGAACACAAAAAAGCCTGGAGTTCAAATAAGTTCAAAAAAATGAAGTGCCTTCTGTAACAGATGAGTTTCCGTTTGAAACCCTGATACTTCGAAAGAGACTTTCTGTTTTGTACACAAAGTGCATACAGCTTTGGCAGTAACCCTCTAAACTGTTTGTCACATGCTATGTGGGTGAAATGATGATATCATGCCAACTTTCAACCTTTTCAGAGTTCATTTGTACTGTTTTTCAATTTCAGGGTCATTTAGCTCAAAAAAATCAATAACTGCACGAAAAATAACAAATGAAGTCAAAAAGGTTGAAAATTGATGATGTGGGTTTGAATGGTGCATTTTGAACACACAAAAATCCCGGAGTTCAAATAAGTGCAATAAAATGAAATGCCTTTTGTAACAGATGTGTTTCCGTCCGAAACCTTGATACTTCGAAAGAGACAGTCCGTTTCGTACACAAAGTGCATCCAGATTTTCCCATAACCCTCTCAACTTTTTAGCACATGCTATGTGGGTGAAATGATGATACCATGCTAACTTTCAACCTTTTCAGAGTTCATTTGTAGTGATTTTCAATTTCAGGGTCATTTAGCACAAAAAAATCAAAAATTGCATGAAAAAAAACAAATGAAGTCAGAAAGGGTTGAAATTTGATAATGTGGCTTTGAATGGTGCATTTTGAACACACAAAAAGCCTCGAGTTAAAATAAGTTCAAGAAAATGAAATGCCTTTTGTAATAGATGAGTTTCCGTACGAAACCCTCATACTTCGAAAGAGACGTCCGTTTTGTACACGAAGTGCATCCATCTTTTGCCGTAACCCTCTCAACTTTTTATCACATGCTATGTGGGTGTAATGATGATATCATGCCAACTTTCAACCTTTTCTGAGTTCATTTGTAGTGTTTTTCAATTTCAGGGTCATTTAGCTCAAAAAATCAATAACCGCATGAAAAATAACAATTGAAGTCACAAGGGGTTGAAAATTGATGATGTGGCTTTGAATGGTGCCTTTTGAATACACAAAAAGCCTGGAGTTCAAATAAGTTCAAAAAAATAATATGCCTTTTGTAATAGATGAGTTTCCGTCCGAAACCCGCATACTTCGAAAGAGACTCCGTTTTGTACATGAAGTGCATCCACATTTTGTCGTAACCCTCTCAACTTTTTAGCACATGCTATGTGGATGAAATTATGATACCATGCCAACTTTCAACCTTTTTAGAGTTTATTTGTAGTGCTTTTCAATTTCAGGGTCATTTAGCTCAAAAAAATCAATAACTGCATGAAAAATAACAACTAAAAAACGTTTATGAAACCCTAATAGCAAAAAGAATGAACGAAAAATAATCAGTTTAAATATTATTTTATGAACTATAATATTCTTCAATAGCAAAAAAGAATCAACTAAAAAGCTTTTATAAAACTCTAATAGCAAAAGAAACTCTAAAAGCTTTTATAAACCTCTAGTATTTTTGAAACTAAAATTATATAAAACCTAAAAATTACCAAATTGACTATAACGTAAAAACAAAGTAATATTAGCGAAAAGAAGTTTTATAGAGAAATTTTTTGTTAGAAACTTTAATAGCTAACTAAAATAACAAAATCTGTTTTTGATTTAAACAACCATTTAAAATTACCTAAAAATTACCAAATTGAATATAATGTTAAAACAGAGTAATATTAAATAGTAGGAAAAATAGCAAATAAATAACATAAAAAATAGCAAAAGTGAAAATAGATGCGCTTATACTGAAATTCAACCTAAATTCAAAGTGCTACTTAGGCGCCTAACTAGCATTTTGAATTTAGGTCGAATTTCGTGTATAAGGGCATGTATTTTCACTATGCGAGGAGCTCGACAGGTCAAGCGCATCAGGGCTTATAAACAGGTGCGGTCTCCCCTCGACTAGTGAGGTGGGACTAAACATTTGACACCGCTACGCCAGGCCTTTGGTCTCGGTTGGTGGCAGCAACCGGGACTAAAGACCCCCTTTAGTCCCGGTTGGTGCCACCAACCGGGACCAAAGGTCCTTGTTTCCCCGCCGGCTGACGAAAAGGGCCAATTGGTCCCGGTTGGTGGCACCAACCGGGACTAATACACCCCTTTAGTCCCGGTTGCTGCCACCAAGCGGGACTAAAGATCCGTGTTTCCCGCCCTTTGGGCTGCTGAAAACATGGCTTTGGTCCCGGTTGGTGGCACGAACCGGGACCAATGCTCCCCGTATATAAGCAAACATTTAACAGTTTTTGAACCATTCGCTCCCCCGAAGACCAGATCCCCACCCATGTCGTCAGGCTACCCAAATCGTGCGCGTCCTCCGTTGCTGTCGCTGCCGCCGTCCCCGACCTCGCTCCGCGCCGGCCGCCTCGCCCCGACCTCGCCCCGCGCCAGCCGCCCCGCCCTGCCCCGCATCGGTAGCCCGGTCCCGCCCCGCGTCGGCCACTGCTCTATCCCGCTCCGGCCACATCCCCCCTCCCCTATACGTGAGCATATATGTATGTGTGTGTATATATGTATGTATGTGTTCATATATATATGTATGTGTTCATATATGTGTTAATGCAAGTTAATAAAATCATGTTGAATGTGTGTATATGTATATATGTATGTGTTCATATATGTGTTAATGCAAGTTAAAAAATCATTTTCATGCAAGTTTAAAAAATCATGTTCAATGTGTGTATATATGTATGTATGTGTTCATATATGTATGTATGTGTTCATGCAAGTTATGTGCATCACGTTTAGTTACCGCCGCCGCGTGATGATATGTCTGGACGACCTTTTTTTTGTTCATATAGAAAACTCTGGTAATTTCGACATGAGGGGGGACGTCGATCAACCCCCTCTCGCCCGACCAACTCTCGAGTCCGCCTAAACCGGGACTAAAAAAGCATTGTCGATCCCCTACCCCCTCTCGCCCGACCAACTCTCGAGTCCGCCTAAACCGGGACTAAAAAAGCATTGTCGATCTCCTACCCCCTCTAGCCCCTACCCGACAAGCTCTCGAGGCCAACCAAACCACTAGAAGAAACCTCCGGTAACTTTGATCAACCCCCTCTCGCCCGACAAAACCCTAGAAGCGTTGCCGAGGCCACCCAATCCCTAAAAGCGTTGCCGAGGCCACCCAAACCCTAGAAGCGTTGTCGAGGCCACCCCAAACCGTAGAAGCGTCGAGGCCACTAATATGATCCTTTGTCTATGTTTGCTACTAATTAATATATCCATCTCTCATGTTTGTATATTAATTGCCATGTTGTAATATTTGCAGAAACCATGGATCCAACATGAACAGAGACTTTGAAGGAGAAGCGTTGTTGGGGGACATAGTCCGCGGCGGTGGTAATTTCTTGTCTTTACTCAGTTTTGACACAGAAGAGCTAGGACATGCTGATGAGGGCTCCGGTCACCGAATGCTGGAGGAAGAAGGAAACCATGATGATGGCTCCGATGACCAAGAGCCAAAGGAAGGAGACCATGATGACGGCTCCGGTGACCGAACAGAGGGACCTGTTGCAAAGTCGTCTGGCGAGGTATATATATTAATGAAGCATGTGCTGACTAATTGATGCATTATTTGTTTTGGTATGTACATATATTAACTCTTATTTCTTCTTTTATATAGCCCTCCGGATCGAGCCAAACTTCGGTAACGAGACGAGGCCCGAAGAAAAGGTTGGGCAAGAAAGAAAAGTTCACGATCACCTTAATCGGGAACGATGGCCAACCGATTGAACCGAAGAAGACCAAAGATGCATTTTCTGCTCAGTGTGGAGGTATTGTCAGGGACAGTATCCCGATCAGCATCCAGCAATGGAATGAGCCGGCTAAGAACGCTAAGAACTACGACCCTCAAGTTTCTTATGTCACCGATAGACAGAAAGAAGATCTTTGGAAGGACCTGAAGGCAAATTTCACCCTACCGCCAGAGGAGGATGAGAATAATCCAGTTATAGAGCCACTGGTCAAGTCGTGTGCTCTTAAGAAGATGGCAGATCTTTTCATGAGGTGGAAGAATGAGTTGAAAGCTAAGTTTGTCGACCAAGAGAAGACTCCAGTATTCGTCTGCCGATATGCGGGGATAAAAGATCAATGGGACGAGTTCGTGGCCTACAAGACTTCTGAAAAGAGTAAGAAAATGTCAGCGATAAACAAGAAAAATGCTGAGAAGAAGTAGTATCACCATCGCACGGGGTCAGGTGGCTACCTTAGAGCCCAGCCATTGTGGGCCAAATGGGAGGATGACCTGCGAGCTAAAGGGGTCGGAGGAGAGACAGTGAACTGGCCAGACCATTCAAGGACTTGGTTCTTCGGGGTTGGGGGAACTTTGGACCCTGAAACAGGGAAGTGTGTTTGGACGGACGAGCAACTTGCAATACCCGTCAGGAAGCTTCAGCAAGTTATCAAGGAAGCGCTGGAAGGGAGGTTCATTCCCAACAGAGAGAAGGACGAGCTGACTAAGGCCCTCGGGAATCCTGGGCACCCTAGATGAACACAAGGCACGCCAGGCTCCGTTCCGTGGAAGCATGGGTTTCCTGGCGTAGGGGGTTACAAAAGCCGGGAGAAGAAGAGGAAACATAAGCTGAGCGTTGTGCAGGAGCTCAATGCAAGAGTACAAAGGCTAGAGGAATAAGTTATGAGCCAACGAGCTCCCGACTAGAAGCTTGTTCAGGGGCACGAAGCTACCCCTGAAGCTACCCCACCATCTCAGTAGATAAGCAGCATGGCTCCACGGAGCTCCTTCAGCAGCCTGACTTCACGGCTCCTAGCTACCCCGTGGATGCTATCACAGATGGCCAACATTGCGAGCTTATGACGAAATGCGTTAACCTCACCTTCAAGGCGGCTAACGGCTTTGTTGCACCTCCTCGAACCGACGGAATTTTTCACCACGGTCAGATTCCACATGACTATGCTGTTGTGCAACTGGATGAAATAATGGAGGGATTTGAGGAGCTCCATCTTGACCACCCCACAAGTGAAGGGGAGACTCAGCTGAGATTTGCTTTGAGGAGTACATGTCTATGGCGGAAGGAGCACATTAAGCTTCCGAACTGGATGCCTCCGCCTCCTCCGACGACGACGACAACGACGATGGCGAGTGATGAAGGCACTCATCCTCCTCCTCCTCCTCCGGGGAGGGATCAAGGAACTCCACCTCCTCCTCCTCCGGCAAGTGATCAAGGCACTCCGCCTCCTCCTTCGCCTCGTCCTGCGCATGACGTAGACGATCAAGGCACTTCGCCTCCTCCTCCGCCTCCTCCGGCGCGTTCGAGTAGTTCGCCTCCTCCGGCGCGTTCGAGCAGTCCGCCTTCTCCTTCGCCTCCTCAGCAACGGCGGAAGACAGCCGCCGCCGACGCTCCTCCTCCTCCTCCGCCTCCTCAGCAACGGCGGAAGACAACCGCCGCCGCTCCTCCTCCTCCTCCGCCGCCTCCTCCTCCGGCGCGTCGGAGCACTCCGCCTCCTCCTTCGCCTCATAAGCAACGACGGAAGAGAGATGCCATCGCTCCGTCTGCTAGTAGTACAACCAGTGGCGGGAGGCCATACGAATACGGTCCTAAGTCTCTCAAGCCATTGGAAAAGTTGGCATACGAGAGGACCGCGGAGGAAACCGCGAAGATCTCTCAAGACTAAGTGAGGTCCCATTTTGCAAATAAAGCTCCACCTCCGAAGCAGACCATAGATCCGGTGGCAGCGAAGCGCACTGTCGAAGCCCTGAAGCGACCACCATCGCCTCTGCTGGATACCAACTATGTTCGCGCTACTAAAAAGGCATATCAAAATGCGGTGCGGACGGGAATTACTTCTAGTGATGAGAGGTTAGCAAGACGAAGAAGTGGGAAAAAATTCCCCAGCTCGGCGAACAGGCTAACCAATCGTGCCCCCCGCTGAAGGTGTCTACCGATATTGCCGCTGATCATCCGGGGATGGTGCCCGGTACCAATCCTGCTGATTACATGAGCGATGATGTACTGTTTGAGCTGTTGGAGGTGGACGATTTCAAATACTGGTACGGGAAGCCTCTCGTCCAAGTTGGAAGTCCTCCTCTAGGAACGATAATGTGAATATTGCATGATTGGTACATAAAAACCTGTAGCGAGTCTGGGATTGATTGTTTGATGATGAGTATTAAAGAGAAGCATGACTTCTTTGGCCAGCAGGTGATTAATGTTGAATGTGACGAGCTTTTCCAGTTCTACAATCAAAAGGACATCGACATACAAATCATGACTTGCTACTGTCTGTAAGTACTTCTGTAATTAAGTGTCTATATATAGCTCACCTTTTTCATTGCATGTATATATATAATTATCCTCATCACTATATTATGCAGATTGAAGATTGTCGAATGCAGAAAAGCAGAAATGTATGACATTAGGTTCATACATGAAGTGATGGTTCAAAACTATCCAAACAAACCGAGGAGAACTTGCTAGAATCGATGCTTAAAAAACCAAAACAAAGACAAAATACTCTTTCCTTACAACTTCAAGTGAGTGTTACTATCTTGTGCATATTTGGTTTCTCCCTTATTACTCGAGGGTACAGTAATGTAATTGATGAGCTATGCATCTGTGCGCAGCCACCACTTTATTCTACTAGATATTAAGCTTGAGCGGGGAGTAGTAACCGTCTTAGACTCGAGACAAAATAACCCCGAGTTGTATGCGAACCTGACTGAAATGCTCCAGAGGTAAGTTCAATCGATCATTATCGCACTATATCGGCAACTTTGTTCATTTCCTGATATATATCAAGTAATTATTTTCTTGTCTCGTAGGATTTGGAAAGATTTCACCAAAATTGCTCTAGGACTGCCTACCGAGCTGCAATTTAGACACCCGAATGTAAGTAATATATACTACCTAGTTCCGCCCATCTCCCATTGATTCTAGCTAGTTTCATGAATATATACCATTTAGCATGCTTGCTTATCAGTTTGATTGACCTCTATTTCTCGTATAGTGCTTGTTGCAGGAACAAGGGACTAGTTTTTGTGGATATTACGTTTGCGAGTTCATCTACTACGCGACGAATCCTAATAAGCGGGGCTACACTGAAAAAGAATATGAAGTGCGTAAGCAAAAATATTCACAATTTTATTTTATTACAATCATTTGTGTTGAGTTTCATTCATATACATGTATTGACCCTCTTCTTCAATTTAGATGTGGCGGATGCAGGATGAACTCCTACCACAAGATCGTATACGAGCAATTCAAGAGGAATTGGTGAGATTCTTTATTGACCACGTCATCAATAAAGCTGGAGAATAACATATGGAACTTGAAATTAGATGTTAGAGATTGTAACATAGGATAGATATACGAAAACTTGTTGTTTAACCAATCTCTCGGAGAAGGAGGAGGTCGATCACTTCTCTCTGTATATGTTCATGATGATCTTGTGTACTTAATGGTTTCCTTCATTTGCTTACTAACTAGCATGTTGCGAGTTCTCTCTATATGTATAGTACATAGCATCACGACCAAGTACGGAGATAAGAGAGGTCACTTCTCTCTATTAGCTAGCTAACAAAATATATGAAACCCCTAAATTAACCCTCCAAAACCCTCACCCCCCCCTTTCAAAAAAAACAACTCCTGAGCTGCTGACGCGTGGACGCTCTTAGGTCCTGGTTGGTGTTATAAACCGAGACCAAAGGCCCTCCTGCCTGAGCTTGGCGGAGCGGCCACGTGTAGCCCCATCTGTCCCGGTTCGTAAGCGAACCGGGACTAAAGGTCATGGGCTTTAGTCCTGACTCTTTAGTCCCGAGGTCCAAAACCGAGACAGATGGACCTCTGAAACTATGTTTGTATATTAATTTACATGTTGTAATATTTGCAGAAACCATGGATCCAACCATGAATAGAGACTTTGAAGGAGAAGCGTTGTTGGGGGATATAATCCGCAGCGGCGGTAATTTCTTGTCTTTACTCAGTTTTGACACAGAATAGCTAGGACATGATGATGACGACTCCGGCCACCGAATGCTAGAGGAAGAAGGAAAGCATGATGATGGCTCTGGTGACTGAGAGCTAGAGGAAAAGAGAGACCATGATGACGGTTTCGGTGACCGAACAGAGGGACCTGTTGCAAAGTCGTCCGGCGAGGTATATATATTAATTATGCATGTGCTGACTAATTGATGCATTAATTGTTTTGATATGTACATATATTGTAAATTGTAGGAGAAATTGTATATACCAAACTGTGTATATATGTATATGTGTGTGTGTGTGCGTGTGTGTGTGTGTGCATGTGGCTGTACGAGAAATTCTATGACATATGATTGCTTGTATGAGAAATTCTGTTATATATGCATAATGTGTGAGTATGTAATAGTGTAAAATATGTTTGAAATGAAAACTAATTAAATGGAAAACACAAAATTAAAATGAAAAATAAACAATAAAACCAAAATACCTAAACTCTGAAACCCCTAAATCTTTAGTCCGGGTTGGTCTCACCAACCGGGACTAAAGGTCCCCATTCCACGGCGCATGATCCCGCTCACGTGGCAGGAATTTAGTCCCGGGTCATGGACAATCGGGACTAAAGGCCGGGGGCCTTCCCAACCGGGACAAATGAACTGTGTTCTACTAGTGTAATCAAACAAAGACTAAATTCCCATTCCAAAAAATGGAGCGTGTTTGAAGCAGAATTAATGAGTAACCAGTCAGCTGAAGAAGAAGCTCTTGAGAGGTTTCCTAAAGAAGAAGAAACCTGCAAACTTTGTAATTCTCCATCATTGCCAAAAAATGCGCTGCTCTCTAAAGTAGTTTATGGCTCCGCAAACGTCTTTTCACCGGAGCCGGTACCTACCGGAGGTTGCCCAACCAATAAAATACTACCATCTGTAAAGCTATGGGACCATTTGCATAGGAGAATTTGATTTTTGCCCAAACTTACTTTGGACTTTGCCTATTTGCTAGTACTTATTTTGTAAATGATTTTCTGCCATCTTTTACTTTGCAGTTTGATCTTTTACCCTCTGACAGGTAGGTCCCACGTAAAATGACAAACTTGCCCTTCCGATCAGACTGACCAGAAACGAGAGGAGGGGAGCTCGTTCGTTCACAACTCATCCCCTCCTCGTTCGTATGTAGCTTTCACGGAGACGGCGCGGCGGTGGCCAACTCTGAGGAGAAATATATAATATTCCTTGCAATTCTTGCGTCTCTCAATACATGGAGTATGTTGGCTATGACGTTAGCTAATGAGGAATCACATGCATCATCACACCTTGAAGTTGTTGCCACTCCCAATACGAACAAGATCACTATGCCACATAGTCTTTAAGGCAGCCCCAATCCTGTGACAAGACGGATGTTGGCTATGGTTTTGGCGAATGAGGTATCCTAGCAACCTACCACAATTTTTGGGAACACCATGATTGCATATGACTTGTGCTCAAGCTCAAGGGCTAGAAAGATGACCCCCAAGAGAAGGAAGAGCTAGTGTTGTGCTTGATCTTCTATGTTCTCTGTGCTTTTATTTGTAATTTATGAGACTTGGCATCCTACTTTGTGTGTAACAATGCATCAAGTGGTTCCTTATGTTTTTGGTTGTAATATGTCACACTTGACACCTTATATTAGATGATGTAGCAAAAGGGATGATGTATGGACATGTGAAATGCTTTATTTTTCTATATTGAGTTCAAGTGTGATATGGATATGAATATGTCTTTATCGGAATATATGTTAGAATTTGGATGATATGTGCATAAATTTTACGAAATAGTCGGAAAATAGTGGAAATGATGTCCAAATTAAGCCAAAATGCTGCCCAAATTTTGGAATTTTTTTAAACAACCCGGAAAAAATGAAAACCCCTATATGTGTGACCATTCTAGTAAAATCTGACACCGTTTCGATAAGCCATTTTGGAGGAAATTCACGTTCATATTCCAGCTGCAAATTTTGATCAAATTTCAAAGTTCTCAGAAAAAATTGAAAAAATACAGAGAATCACTCACGCTTGAGTGAATAATCTGGGAAAGTTTCATATGTTTATTATCAATGGTTCAATGATTTCTATGCACTTAAACATCCAGTTTAACTAGTTTGGTCGAAATTTAAAATTTCATACAAAAAATGAAAAAATACATAAAATCACTCATGTATGTGTGAGTAATCTGGGAAGGTTTCATCCTATTTAGATCAATGGTTCAAAGGTTTCATGTATTTCAACTTTCATCTCAACTACTTTGAGCACGCGAAGTGAGACGAGTGCGAGATCACTAGTAGAAAATAGGGCATTGGGTCGGGCCTCGTAATCCCATTAATCCTGGTTCGCTCATGAACCGGGAGCAAAGGTGGCAACCGTCCCGGTTCATGAGCCCAGGGGGCCGGCCGGGCCAGGTGGGCCATTGGTCCGGTTTCGTCTGGCCCCTCTGGTCCCGGTTCACGGCACGAACCGAGACTAATGCGCCTCGCTCCTGGCCCACGACCATTAGTCCCAGTTAGTGGATGGAACCGGGACCAAAGGGAGACCTATTGTCCCGGTTCCAGCCACAAACCGGGACCCATGATCTGCCTATATAAACCCTCGCCCGCCGCTAACAGAGGCGTTGAGTGCTCTGTATTCCCAGGAGAGCAGTGTTAGAGCTTTGTGGTGCACTAGCTCACCTCCTATACACATGAGGTGTTCGATGAAATGCCCGAGCCACACTTAAGCTTTCTCCTCTCGAAGCTCCTTGTCCAAACTCCATTTTCGTCAAGATTTGTCTAGTTTTGGCGGTCCGTCCTGTCCCGTCCCCGTCCTGAAACCGCCGTCAATCGCCTGCGTGTAATGAGCCTCTTGATCTTATCTTCTTTCCAAAAGAAAATATACTTAGTCATATGATTTTCTTACTTTTATTATTGTTTGTTATTATATAGTGCCATGGTTATGGTACCCACCCACGTCGGCCCTCGTCCAGTCTATGATTCAGATGTGGTATATTATCTTTTATAACTATTTCACACATCTAATGTCTGTGACAATTAATTATGCCACCAACTTGACGTACATGTTTTTATCTATAGGAAGTAGTTGAAACAAAAATGGATACCGACTACGCAATTCTGCTCGACAAGTTAACGAAAGCTGAAAAAGAAATCGATAATTTGAAAGAAAAATTGACAAGAACTGAAGATGAAAAGATGGGATTGGAGTTGCATGTTGCCGATATCGTCGATGATCACAGGACCAAGATGGCTGCAATGCGCTTGAAGCTTAGAAATATTAGAAAATATGCCATTGATAAAGAGGTTTGGTATCATTATGCCGTTGGATAAATTGTTACCTTAGTTCTAATTATGATCGCAATTATTGTTGCAATGAAATGTTTTAAATAGTTTCAATGTATGGTTTAATTAGATGCTCTGTAGAGCTATATGTTCGTCAACGAGAACTATGTATCTACTTTGGTTTTAATGTGATGATGAACTTCTATTAATTTGGTCACATCTGTATTCCTGATGTTCTGTATTGGTTTTTGACACACTTAATTAAAAGTAATGCACGCAGATGAACCTGCAATGGACGTATCGTAACAACTAATATGATGATGCCTTTGATAGAGAATATCACTGCAGTTACATGTGAAGAAATGAAATGCCTTTCGTAATAGATGAGTTTCCGTTCGAAACACTGATACTTCGAAAGAGACTGTCCGTTTTGTACACGAAGTGCATCCAGCTTTTGCCGTAACCCTCTCAATGTTTTAGCACGTGTTTTGTGGGTGAAATGATGATGCCATGCCAACTTTCAACCTTTTCAGAGTTCATTTGTAGTGCTTTTCATTTTCAGGTTCATTTAGCTCAAAAAATCAATAACTTCATAAAATATAACAAATGAAGTCAGAAAGGGTAGAAAATTGATGATGTGGCTTTGAATGGTGCATTTTGAACACAAAAAAAGTCTGGAGTTCAAATAACTTCAAGAAAATGAAGTGCCTTTTGTAACAGATGAGTTTCCGTCCGAAACCCTGATACACCGAAAGAGACTGTCCGTTTTCTACACGAAGTACATCCATCTTTTACGTAACCCTCTCAACTTTTTAGCACATGCAATGTGGGTGAAATGATGATATCATGCCAACTTTCAACCTTTTTAGAGTTCATTTGTAGTGCTTTTCAATTTCAGGGTCATTTAGCCCAAAAATTCAATAACTACATGAAAAATAACAAATGAAGTGAGAAAGGGTTGAAAATTGATGATGTGGCTTTGAATGGTGCATTTTGAACACACAAAAAGCCTGGAGTTCAAATAAGTTCAAGAAAATGAAATGCCTTTTGTAACACATGAGTTTCCGTCCCAAACCCTGATACTTCGAAAGAAATTGTCTGTTTTGTACACGAAATGCATCTAGCTTTTGCCGTAACCCTCTCAAGTTTTTAGCACATGCTATGTGGGTGAAATGATGATACCATGCCAACTTTTAACCTTTTCAGAGTTCATTTGTAGTGCTTTTCAATTTCAAGGTCATTTAGCTCAAAGAATTCAATAACTGCATGAAAACTAACAAATGAAGTCAGAAAGGGTTGAAAATTGATTATGTGGCTTCGAATGCTGCATTTTGAACACACAAAAAGCCTAGAGTTTAAAAAAGTTCAAGAAAATGAAACGCCTTTTGTAATAGATGAGTTTCCGTCCAAAACCATGATACTTCAAAAGAGATTGTCCGTTTTGTACACAAAGTGCATCCAGATTTTGTCGTAACCCTCTAAACTTTTTAGCACATGCTATGTGGGTGAAATGATGATACTATGACAACTTTCAACCTTCTCATAGTTTATTTGTAGAGCTTGTCAATTTCAGGGTCATTTAGCTCAAAAAAATCAAAAACTGCATGAAAAATAACAAATGAAGTCACAAAGGGTTGAAATTTGATAATGTGGCTTTGAATGGTGCATTTTGAGCACACAAAAATCCTGGAGTTCAAATAAGTTCAAGAAAACGAAATGTCTTTTGTAACAGATGAGTTTCTGTCCCAAAACCTGATATTTCGAAAGAGACTGTCCGTTTTGACATGAAGTGCATCCAGCTTTTGCCGTAACCCTCTCAATGTTTTAGCACGTGTTATGTGGGTGAAATGATGATACCATGCCAACTTTCAACCTTTTCAGAGTTCATTTGTAGTGCTTTTCATTTTCAGGGTCATTTAGCTCAAAAAATCAATAACTGCATAAAAAATAACAAATGAAGTCAAGAAGGGTTGAAAATTGATGATGTAGCTTTGCAGTTGCATTTTGAACACAAAAAAGCCAGGAGTTCAAATAAGTTCAAGAAAATGAAGTGCCTTTTGTAACAGATGAATTCCGTCCCAAACCCTGATACACCGAAAGAGACTGTCCGTTTTGTACACGAAGTGCATCCAGATTTTGCCGTAACCCTCTCAACTTTTTAGCGCATTCTATGTGGGTGAAATGATGATATCATGCCAACTTTCAACCTTTTCAGAGTTCATTTGTAGTGTTTTTCAATTTCAGGGTCATTTAGCTCAAAAAATAATATCTGTGTGAAAAATAACAAATGAAGTCAAAAAGGGTTGAAAATTGATGATGTGACTTTGAATCGTGCATTTTGAACACACATAAAGCCTGGAGTTCAAATAAGTTCAAGAAAATGAAATATCTTTTGTAACAGATGAGTTTCCGTCTGAAACCCTGACACTTCGAAACAGACTGTACGTTTTGTACGCGAAGTGCATCCAGCTTTTGTCGTAACCATCTCAACTTTTTAACACATGCTATGTGGGTGAAATGATGATACCATGCCAACTTTCAACCTTTTCAGAGTTCATTTGTAGTGTTTTTAAATTTCAGGGTCATTTTGCTCAAAAAAATAGATAACTGCATGAAAAATGAGAAATAAAGTCAGAAAGGTTGAAAATTGTTGATGTGGCTTTGGATCGTGCATTTTGAACACACAAAAATCCCGGAGTTCAAATAAGTTCAAGAAAATGAAATGCCTTTTGTAACAGATGAGTTTCCGTCCGAAACCTTGATACTTCGAAAGAGACTGTTCGTTTTGTACACAAAGTGCATCCAGATTTTGCCGTAACCCTCTGAACTTTTTAGCACATGCTATGTCGGTGAAATGATGATACCATGTCAACTTTCAACCTTTTCAGAGTTCATTTGTAGTGATTTTCAATTTCAGGGTCATTTAGCTCAAAAAAATCAATAACTGCATGAAAAATAACAAATGAAGTCACAGAGGGTTGAAATTTTATGATGTGGCTTTGAATGGTGCATTTTGAACACACAAAAAGCCTGGAGTTCAAATAAGTTCAAGAAAAAGAAATGCCTTTTGTAACTGATGACTTTCTGTCCCAAACCCTGATACTTCGAAAGAAACTGTCCGTTTTGTACACGAAGTGCATCCAGCTTTTGCCGTAACCCTCTCAACTTTTTAGCACATGCTATGTGGGTGAAATGATGATACCATGCCAACTTTCAACCTTTTCAGAGTTCATTTGTAGTGCGTTTCAAGTTCAAGGTCATTTAGCTCAAAGAATTCAATAACTGCATGAAAAATAACAAATGAAGTCAGAAAGGGTTGAAAATTGATTATGTGGCTTCGAATGCTGCATTTTGAACACACAAAAAGCCTAGAGTTTAAATAAGTTCAAGAAAATGAAATGCCTTTTGTAATAGATGAGTTTCCGTCCAAAATCGTGATACTTCAAAACAGATTGTCCGTTTTTTACACAAAGTGCATCCAGATTTTATCGTAACCCTCTAAACTTTTTAGCACATGCTATGTGGGTGAAATGCTGATACTATGCCAACTTTCAACCTTTTCATAGTTTATTTGTAGTGCTTCTCAATTTCAGGGTCATTTAGCTCAAAAAAATCAATAACTGCATGAAAAATAACAAATGAAGTCACAAAGGGTTGAAATTTGATGATGTGGCTTTGAATGGTGCATTTTGAGCACACGAAAATCCTGGAGTTCAAATAAGTTCAAGAAAACGAAATGTCTTTTGTAACAGATGAGTTTCCGTCCCAAAACCTGATACTTCGAAAGAGACTGTCCGTTTTGACATGAAGTGCATCCAGCTTTTGCCGTAACCCTCTCAATGTTTTAGCACGTGTTATGTGGGTGAAATGATGATACCATGCCAACTTTCAACCTTTTCAGAGTTCATTTGTAGTGCTTTTCATTTTCAGGGTCATTTAGCTCAAAAAATCAATAACTGCATAAAAAATAACAAATGAAGTCAAGAAGGGTTGAAAATTGATGATGTAGCTTTGCATGTTGCATTTTGAACACAAAAAAGCCAGGAGTTCAAATAAGTTCAAGAAAATGAAGTGCCTTTTGTAACAGATGAATTCCGTCCGAAACCCTGATACACCGAAAGAGACTGTCCGTTTTGTACACGAAGTGCATCCAGATTTTGCCGTAACCCTCTCAACTTTTTAGCGCATTATATGTGGGTGAAATGATGATATCATGCCAACTTTCAACCTTTTCATAGTTCATTAGTAGTGCTTGTCAATTTCAGGGTCATTTAGCTCAAAAAAATCAATAACTGCATGAAAAATAACAAATGAAGTCACAAAGATTTGACATTTGATGATGTGGCTTTGAATGGTGCATTTTGAACACACGAAAAGCCTGGAGTTCAAATAAGTTCAAGAAAATGTAATGCCTGTTGTAACAGATGAGTTTTTGTCCCAAACCGTGATACTTCGAAAGAGATTGTCTGTTTTGTACACGAAGTGCGTCCAGCTTTTGTCGTAACCCTCTCAATGTTTTAGCACGTGTTATGTGGATGAATTGATATTACCATGCCAACTTTCAACCTTTTCAGAGTTCATTTGTAGTGCTTTTCATTTTTAGGGTCATTTAGCTCAAAAAATCAATAACTGCATAAAAATAATAAATGAAGTCCGAAAGGGTTGAAAATTGATGATGTGGCTTTGCATGGTGCATTTTGAACACAAAAAAAGCCTGGAGTTGAAATAAGTTCAAGAAAATGAAGTGCCTTTTTTAAAAGATGAGTTTCCGTCCGAAACCGTGATACACCGAAAGTGACTGTCCGTTTTGTACACGAAGTGCATCCAACTTTTGCCGTAACCCTCTCAACTTTTAGAGCATGCTATGTGGGCGAGATGATGATATCAGGCCAACTTTTAACCTTTTTCAGAGTTCATTTGTAGTACTTTTCAATTTCAGGGTCATTTAGCTCAAAAAACCAATAACTGCATGAAAAATAACAAATGAAGTCAAAAAGGGTTGAAAATTGATGATGTGGCTTTGAATTGTGCATTTTGAACACACAAAAAGCCTGGAGTTCAAATAAGTTCAAGAAAATGAAATGGCTTTTGTAACAGATGAATTTTCGTCCCACACCCTGATACTTCGAAAGAGACTATCCGTTTTGTACACGAAGTCCATCCAACTTTTACCGTAACCCTCTCAATGTTTTAGCACGTGTTATGTGGGTGAAATGATGATACCATGCCAACTTTGAACCTTTTCAGAGTTCATTTGTAGTGCTTTTTAATTTCAAGGTCATTTAGCTCAAAAAATTCAATAAGTGCATAAAAAAAATGAAGTCAGAAAGGGTTGAAAATTTATGATGTTGCTTGGAATGGTGCATTTTGAACACAAAAAAGCCTGGAGTTCAAATAAGTTCAAGAAAATAAAGTGCCTTCTATAACAGATGAGTTTCCATTTGATACCCTAATACTTCAAAAGAGACATTCTCTTTTGTACACAAAGTGCATACAGCTTTGGCAGTACCCCTCTAAACTGTTTATCACATGCTATGTGGGTGAAATGATGATATCATGGCAACTTTGAACCTTTTCAGGTTTCATTTGTACTGTTTTTCAATTTCAGGGTCATTTAGCTCAAAAAATTCAATAACTGCATGAAAAATAACAAATGAAGTCAGAAAGGGTTGAAATTTGATGATGTGGCTTTGAATGGTGCATTTTGAACACACAAATATCTTGGAGTTCAATTAATTTCAAGAAAATGAAATGCCTTTGGTAACAGATGAGTTTCCATCCCAAACCTTGATAGTTCGAAAAAGATTGTTCGTTTTGTACACGAAGTGCATCCGGCTTTTGTCGTAACCCTCTCAACTTTTTATCACATGCTATGTGTGTGACATGATGATACCATGCCAACTTTAAACCTTTTCAGAGTTCATTTGTAGTGCTTTTCAATTTTAGGATCATTTAGCTCAAAAAAATCAATAACTGCATGAAAAATAACAATTGAAGTCAGAAAGGGTTGATAATTGATGATGTGGCTTTGAATGGTGCATTTTGAATACACAAAAACCCTGGAGTTCAAATAAGTTCAAGAAAATGAAATGCCTTTTGTAACAGATGAGTTTCCGTTTGAAACCCTAACACTTTGAAACAAACTGTCTGTTTTGCACACGAAGTGCATCCAGCTTTTGTCGAAACCCTCTCAACTTTTTAGCACATGCTATGTGGTTGAAATGATGATACCATGCCTACCTTCAACCTTTTCAGAGTTCATTTGTAGTGCTTTTCAATTTCAGGGTCATTTTGCTCAAAAAAATCAATAACTGCATGAAAAATAACAAATGAAGTCAGAAAGGGTTGAAAATTGATGATGTGGCTTTGAATGGTGTATTTTAAACACACAAAAACCCTGGAGTTCAAATAAGCTTAAGAAAATGAAATTCCTTTTGTAACAGATGAGTTTCTGTCCGAAACCCTGATACTTCGAAAGAGACTGACTGTTTTGTACACGAAGTCCATCCAGTTTTTTCCGTAACCCTCTCAACTTTTTTGCACATGCTATGTGGGTGAAATGATGATACCATGCCAACGTTCAACCTTTTTAGAGTTCATTTGTAGTGCTTTTCAATTTGAGGATCATTTAGCTCAAACAAATCAATAATTGCATGAAAAATAACAATTGAAGTAACAAAGGGTTGAAAATTGATGATGTGGCTTTGAATGCTGCATTTTTAATACACATAAAGTCTGGAGTTGAAACAAGTTCAAGAAAATGAAATGCCTTTTCTAACAGATGAGTTTCCGTTTGAAACCCTGACACTTCGAAACAAATTGTCTGTTTTGTACACGAAGTGCATCCAGCTATTGTCGTAACCCTCTCAAATTTTTAGCGCATGATATGTGGGTTAAATGATGATACCATGCCAACTTTCTATCTTTTCAGATTTCATTTGCAGTGCTTTTCAATTTCAGGGTCATTTTGCTCAAAAAAATCAATAACTGCACGAAAATTAACAAATGAAGTCAGAAAGGTTGAAAATTGATGATGTGGGTTTGAATGGTGCATTTTGAACACAAAAAAATCCCGGAGTTCAAATAAGTTCAATAAAATGAAATGCCTTTTGTAACAGATGTCTTTCCGTCCGAAACCCTGATACTTCGAAAGAGACTGTCCGTTTCGTACACAAAGTGCATCCAGATTTTCCCATAACCCTCTCAACTTTTTAGCACATGCTATGTGGGTGAAATGATGATACCATGCTAACTTTCGACCTTTTTAGAGTTCATTTGTAGTGATTTTCAATTTCAGGGTCATTTAGCACAAAAAAAATCAATAATTGCATGAAAAATAACAAATGAAGTCAGAAAGGGCTGAAAATTGATAATGTGGCTTTGAATGCTGCATTTTGAACACACAAAAAGCCTGGAGTTAAAATAAGTTCAAGAAAATGGAATGCCTTTTGTAACAGACGAGTTTTCGTCCGAAACCTTGATACTTTGAAAGAGACTGTCCATTTTGTACACAAAGTGCATCCAGATTTCGTCGTAACCCTCTAAACTTTTGAGCACATTCTATGTGGGTGAAACGATGAGACCATGCCAACTATCAACCTTTTCATAGTTCATTAGTAGTGCTTGTCAATTTCAGGGTCATTTAGCTCAAAAAAATCAATAACTGCATGAAAAATAACAAATGAAGTCACAAAGGGTTGAAATTTGATGATGTGGCTTTGAATGGTGCATTTTGGACACACAAAAAGCCTGGAGTTCAAATAAGTTCAAGAAAATGTAATGCCTGTTGTAACAGATGAGTTTCCGTCCCAAACCCTGATACTTCGAAACAGACTGTCTGTTTTGTACACGACGTGCATCCAGCTTTTGTCGTAACTCTCTCAATGTTTTAGCATGTGTTATGTGGATGAATTGATGATACCATGCCAACTTTCAACCTTTTCAGAGTTCATTTGTAGTGCTTTTCATTTTCAGGGTCATTTAGCTCAAAAAATCAATAACTGCATAATAATAACAAATGAAGTCGGCAAGGGTTGAAAATTGATGATGTGGCTTTGCATGGTGCATTTTGAACACAAATAAAGCCTGGAGTTCACATAAGTTCAAGAAAATGAAGTTCCTTTTGTAACAGATGAGTTTTCGTCCGAAACCCTGATACACTGAAAGAGACTGTCCGTTTGTACCCGAAGTGCATCCAACTTTTGCCGTAACCCTCTCAACTTTTGAGCACATGCTATGTGGGTGAAACGATGATACCATGCAACCTTTCAACCTTTTCATAGTTCATTTGTAGTGCTTGTCAATTTCAGGGTCATTTAGCTCAAAAAAATCAATAACTGCATGAAAAATAACAAATGAAGTCACAAAGGGTTGAAATTTGATGATGTGGCTTGGAATGGTGCATTTTGAACACACAAAAATCCTGGAGTTCAAATAAGTTCAAGAAAATGTAATGCCTATTGTAACAGATGAGTTTTTGTCCCAAACCCTCATACTTCGAAAGAGATTGTCTGTTTTGTACACGAAGTGCGTCCAGCTTTTGTCGTAACCCTCTCAATGTTTTAGCACGTGTTATGTGGATGAATTGATATTAACGTGCCAACTTTCAACCTTTTCAAAGTTTATTTGTAGTGCTTTTCATTTTCAGGGTCATTTAGCTCAAAAAATCAATAACTGCATAAAAATAACAAATGAAGTCGAAAAGGGTTGAAAATTGATGATGTGGCTTTGCATGGTGCATTTTGAACACAAAAAAAGCCTGGAGTTCAAATAAGTTCAAGAAAATGAAGTGCATTTTTTAACAGATGAGTTTCCGTCCGAAACCCTGATACACCGAAAGTGACTGTCCGTTTTGTACACGAAGTGCATCCAACTTTTGCCGTAACTCTATCAACGTTTAGAGCATGCTATGTGGGTGAGATGATGATATGAGGCCAACTTTTAACCTTTTCAGAGTTCATTTGTAGTACTTTTCAATTTCAGGGTCATTTAGCTCAAAAAACCAATAACTGCATGAAAAATAACAAATGAAGTCGAAAAGGGTTGAAAATTGATGATGTGGCTTTGAATGGTGCATTTGGAACACACAAAAAGCCTGGAGTTCAAATAAGTTCAAGAAAATGAAATGGCTTTTGTAACAGATGAATTTTCGTCGCACACCCTGATACTTCGAAAGAGACTATCCGTTTTGTACACGAAGTCCATCCAACTTTTACCGTAACCCTCTCAATGTTTTAGCACGTGTTATGTGGGTGAAATGATGATACCATGCCAACTTTCAACCTTTTCAGAGTTCATTTGTAGTGCTTTTCAAATTCAAGGTCATTTAGCTCAAAAAATTCAATAAGTGCATAAAAAATAATAAATGAAGTCAGAAAGGGTTGAAAATTGATGATGTTGCTTTGAATGGTGCATTTTGAACACAAAAAAGCCTGGAGTTCAAATAAGTTCAAGAAAATGAAGTGCCTTCTGTAACAGATGAGTTTCCGTTTGAAACCCTGATACTTCAAAAGAGACTTTCTCTTTTGTACACAAAGTGCATACAGCTTTGGCAGTAACCCTCTAAACTGTTTATCACATGCTATGTGGGTGAAATGATGATATCATGCCAACTTTGGACCTTTTCAGAGTTCATTTGTACTGTTTTTCAATTTCAGGGTCATTTAGCTCAAAAAATTCAATAACTGCATGAAAAATAACAAATGAAGTCAGAAAGGGTTGAAATTTGATGATGTGGCTTTGAATGGTGCATTTTGAACACACAAATATCTTGGAGTTCAACTAATTTCAAGAAAATGAAATGCCTTCTGTAACAGATGAGTTTCCATCCCAAACCCTGATATTTCGAAAAAGACTGTTCGTTTTGTACACGAAGTGCATCCAGCTTTTGTCATGACCCTCTCAACTTTTTATCACATGCTATGTGGGTGACATGATGATACCATGCCAACTTTCAACCTTTTCAGAGTTCATTTCTAGTGCTTTTCAATTTTAGGATCATTTAGCTCAAAAAAAATCAATAACTGCATGAAAAATAACAATTGAAGTCAGAAAGGGTCGAAAATTGATGATGTGGCTTTGAATGGTGCATTTTGAATACACAAAAAGCCTGGAGTTCAAATAACTTCAAGAAAATGGAATGCCTTTTGTAACAAACGAGTTTTCGTCCGAAACATTGATACTTCGAAAGAGATTGTCCGTTTTGTACACAAAGTGCATCCAGATTTCGTCGTAACCCTCTAAACTTTTGAGCACATTCTATGTGGGTGAAACGATGATACCATGCCAACTATCAACCTTTTCATAGTTCATTAGTAGTGCTTGTCAATTTCAGGGTCATTTAGCTCAAAAAAATCAATAACTGCATGAAAAATAACAAATGAAGTCACAAAGATTTGAAATTTGATGATGTGGCTTTGAATGGTGCATTTTGAACACACAAAAAGCCTGGAGTTCAAATAAATTCAAGAAAATGTAATGCCTGTTGTAACAGATGAGTTTTTGTCCCAAACCGTGATACTTCGAAAGAGATTGTCTGTTTTGTACACGAAGTGCGTCCAGCTTTTGTCGTAACCCTCTCAATGTTTTAGCACGTGTTATGTGGATGAATTGATATTACCATGCCAACTTTCAACCTTTTCAGAGTTCATTTGTAGTGCTTTTCATTTTTAGGGTCATTTAGCTCAAAAAATCAATAACTGCATAAAAATAATAAATGAAGTCGGAAAGGGTTGAAAATTGATGATGTGGCTTTGCATGGTGCATTTTGAACACAAAAAAAGCCTGGAGTTCAAATAAGTTCAAGAAAATGAAGTGCCTTTTTTAAAAGATGAGTTTCCGTCCGAAACCGTGATACACCGAAAGTGACTGTCCGTTTTGTACACGAAGTGCATCCAACTTTTGCTGTAACCCTCTCAACTTTTAGAGCATGCTATGTGGGTGAGATGATGATATCAGGCCAACTTTTAACCTTTTTCAGAGTTCATTTGTAGTACTTTTCAATTTCAGGGTCATTTAGCTCAAAAAACCAATAACTGCATGAAAAATAACAAATGAAGTCAAAAAGGGTTGAAAATTGATGATGTGGCTTTGAATCGTGCATTTTGAACACACAAAAAGCCTGGAGTTCAAATATGTTCAAGAAAATGAAATGGCTTTTGTAACAGATGAATTTTCGTCCCACACCCTGATACTTCGAAAGACACTATCCGTTTTGTACACGAAGTCCATCCAACTTTTACCGTAACCCTCTCAATGTTTTAGCACGTGTTATGTGGGTGAAATGATGATACCATGCCAACTTTCAACCTTTTCAGAGTTCATTTGTAGTGCTTTTCAAATTCAAGGTCATTTAGCTCAAAAAATTCAATAAGTGCATAAAAAATAATAAATTAAGTCAGAAAGGGTTGAAAATTGATGATGTTGCTTTGAATGGTGCATTTTGAACACAAAAAAGCCTGGAGTTCAAATAAGTTCAAGAAAATGAAGTGCCTTCTGTAACAGATGAGTTTCCGTTTGAAACCCTGATACTTCAAAAGAGACTTTCTCTTTTGTACACAAAGTGCATACAGCTTTGGCAGTAACCCTCTAAACTGTTTATCACATGCTATGTGGGTGAAATGATGATATCATGCCAACTTTGGACCTTTTCAGAGTTCATTTGTACAGTTTTTCAATTTCAGGGTCATTTAGCTCAAAAAATTCAATAACTGCATGAAAAATAACAAATGAAGTCAAAAAGGGTTGAAATTTGATGATGTGGCTTTGAATGGTGCATTTTGAACACACAAATATCTTGGAGTTCAATTAATTTCAAGAAAATGAAATGCCTTTTGTAACAGATGAGTTTCCATCCCAAATCCGTGATACTTCGAAAAAGACTATTCGTTTTGTACACGAAGTGCATCCGGCTTTTGTCGTAACCCTCTCAACTTTTTATCACATGCTATGTGTGTGACATGATGATACCATGCCAACTTTAAACCTTTTCAGAGTTCATTTGTAGTGCTTTTCAATTTTAGGATCATTTAGCTCAAAAAAATCAATAACTGCATGAAAAAAAACAATTGAAGTCATAAAGGGTTGAAAATTGATGATGTGGCTTTGAATGGTGCATTTTGAATACACAAAAACCCTGGAGTTCAAATAAGTTCAAGAAAATGAAATGCCTTTTGTAACAGATGAGTTTCCGTTTGAAACCCTGACACTTTGAAACAGACTGTCCGTTTTGCACACGAAGTGCATCCAGCTTTTGTCGTAACCCTCTCAATTTTTTAGCACATGCTATGTTGTTGAAATGATGATACCATGCCAACTTTCAACCTCTTCAGAGTTCATTTGTAGTGCTTTTCAATTTCAGGGTCATTTTGCTGAAAAAAATCAATAACTGCATGAAAAATAACAAATGAAGTCAGAAAGGGTTGAAAATTGATGATGTGGCTTTGAATGGTGTATTTTGAACACACAAAAACCCTGGAGTTCAAATAAGCTTAAGAAAATGAAATTCCTTTTGTAACAGATGAGTTTCCGTCCGAAACCCTGATACTTCGAAAGAGACTGACCGTTTTGTACACGAAGTCCATCCAGTTTTTTCCGTAACCCTCTCAACTTTTTTGCACATGCTATGTGGGTGAAATGATGATACCATGCCAACGTTCAACCTTTTTAGAGTTCATTTGTAGTGCTTTTCAATTAGAGGATCATTTAGCTCAAAAAAATCAATAACTGCATGAAAAATAACAATTGAAGTCACAAAGGGTTGAAAATTGATGATGTGGCTTTGAATGCTGCATTTTTAATACACAAAAAGCCTGGAGTTGAAATAAGTTCAAGAAAATGAAATGCCTTTTCTAACAGATGAGTTTCCGTTTGAAACCCTGACACTTCGAAACAGACTGTCTGTTTTGTACACGAAGTGCATCCAGCTATTGTCGTAACCCTCTCAACTTTTTAGCGCATGATATGTGGGTTAAATGATGATACCATGCCAACTTTCAATCTTTTCAGATTTCATTTGCAGTGCTTTTCAATTTCAGGGTCATTTTGCTCAAAAAAATCAATAACTGCACGAAAAATAACAAATGAAGTCAGAAAGGTTGAAAATTGATGATGTGGGTTTGAATGGTTCATTTTGAACACACAAAAATCCCGGAGTTCAAATAAGTTCAATAAAATGAAATGCCTTTTCTAACAGATGTGTTTCCGTCCGAAACCCTGATACTTCGAAAGAGACTGTCCGTTTCGTACACAAAGTGCATCCAGATTTTCCCATAACCCTCTCAACTTTTTAGCACATGCTATGTGGGTGAAATGATGATACCATGCTAACTTTCAACCTTTTCAGAGTTCATTTGTAGTGATTTTCAATTTCAGGGTCATTTAGCACAAAAAAATCAATAATTGCATGAAAAATAACAAATGAAGTCAGAAAGGGTTGAAAATTGATAATGTGGCTTTGAATGCTGCATTTTGAACACACAAAAAGCCTGGAGTTAAGATAAGTTCAAGAAAATGAAATGCCTTTTGTAATAGATGAGTTTCCGTCCCAAACCCTCATACTTCAAAAGAGACGTCTGTTTTGTACACGAAGTGCATCCAGCTTTTGCCGTAACCCTCTCAACTTTTTATCACATGCTATGTCGGTGAAATGATGATATCATGCCAACTTTAAACCTTTTCTGAGTTCATTTGTAGTGCTTTTCAATTTCAGGGTCATTTAGCTCAAAAAATCAATAACCGCATGAAAAATAACAATTGAAGTCACAAGGGGTTGAAAATTGAGGATGTGGCTTTGAATGGTGCATTTTGAATACACAAAAAGCCTGGAGTTCAAATAAGTTCAAAAAAATAATATGCCTTTTGTAATAGATGAGTTTCCGTCCGAAACCCTCATACTTCGAAAGAGACTCCGTTTTGTACATGAAGTGCATCCACATTTTGTCGTAACCCTCTCAACTTTTTAGCACATGCTATGTGGGTGAAATTATGATACCATGCCAACTTTCATCCTTTTCAGAGTTTATTTGTAGTGCTTTTCAATTTCAGGGTCATTTAGCTCAAAAAAATCAATAACTGCATGAAAAATGACAACTAAAAAACTTTTATGAAACCCTAATAGCAAAATGAATGAACTAAAAATAATCAGTTTAAATATTATTTTATGAACTATAATATTCTTCAATAGCAAAAAAGAATCAACTAAAAATATTTTATAAAACTCTAATAGCAAAAGAAACTCTAAAAGCTTTTATAAACCTCTAGTATTTTGAAACTAAAATTATATAAAACCTAAAAATTACCAAATTGACTATAACGTAAAAACAAAGTAATATTAGCGAAAGGAAGTTTTATAAAGAATTTTTTTTTAGAAACTTTAATAGCTATCTAAAATAACAAAATTTGTTTTTGATTTAAACAACCATTTAAAATAACCATTTAAACAACCAACTTGACGTACATGTTTTTATCTATCAGAAGTAGTTGAAACGGAAATGGATACCGACTATGCAATTCTGCTCGACAAGTTAACTAAAGCTGGAAAAAAATCGATCATTTGAAAGAAAAATTGAAAAGAACTGAAGATGAAAAGATGGGATTGGAGTTGCATGTTGCCGATATCGTCGATGATCACAGGACCAAGATGGCTGCAATGCGCTTGAAGCTTAGAAATATTAGAAAATATGTCATTGATAAAGAGGTTTGGTATCATTATGCCGTTGGATCAATTGTTACCTTAGTTCTAATTATGATCGCAATTATTGTTGCAATGAAATGTTTTAAATAGTTTCGATGTATGGTTTAATTAGATGCTCTGTAGAGCTATATGTTGGTCAACTAGAACTATGTATCTACTTTGGTTTTAATGTGATGATGAACTTCTATTAATTGGGTCACTTCTATATTCCTGATGTTCTGTATTGGTTTTCGACACACCTAATTAAATATAATGCACGCAGATGAACCGGCAATGGACGTATCGTAACAACTATTATGATGATGCCTTTGATAGAGAATATCACGGTAGTTACATGTGAAGAAATGAAATGCCTTTCGTAATAGATGAGTTTCCGTTCGAAACGCTGATACTTCGAAAGAGACTGTCCGTTTTGTACACGAAGTGCATCCAGCTTTTGCCGTAACCCTCTCAATTTCTTAGCACGTGTTTTGTGGGTGAAATGATGATACCATGCCAACTTTCAACCTTTTCAGAGTTCATTTGTAGTGCTTTTCATTTTCAGGTTCATTTACCTCAAAAAATCAATAACCGCATGAAAAATAACAATTGAAGTCACAAGGGGTTGAAAATTGATGATGTGGCTTTGAATGGTGCATTTTGAACACAAAAAAAGTCTGGAGTTCAAATAACTTCAAGAAAATGAAGTGCCTTTTGTAACAGATGAATTTCCGTCCGAAACTCTCATACACCAAAAGAGATTGTCCGTTTTCTACACGAAGTGCATCCATCTTTTGCCGTAACCCTCTCAACTTTTTAGCACATGCAATGTGGGTGAAATGATGATATCATGCCAACTTTCAACCTTTTTAGAGTTCATTTGTAGTGCTTTTCAATTTCAGGGTCATTTAGCCCAAAAAAATCAATAACTACATGAAAAATAACAAATGAAGTCAGAAAGGGTTGAAAATTGATGATGTGGCTTTGAATGGTGCATTTTGAACACACAAAAAGCCTGGAGTTCAAATAAGTTCAAGAAAATGAAATGCCTTTTGTAACAGATGAGTTTCCGTCCCAAACCCTGATACTTCGAAAGAAACTGTCTGTTTTGTACATGAAATGCATCTAGCTTTTGTCGTAACCCTCTCAACTTTTTAGCACATGCTATGTGGGTGAAATGATGATACCATGCCAACTTTCAACCTTTTCAGAGTTCATTTGTAGTGCTTTTCAATTTCAAGGTCATTTAGCTCAAAGAATTAAATACCTGCATGAAAAATAAAAAATGAAGTCACAAAGGGTTGAAAATTGATTATGTGGCTTCGAATGCTGCATTTTGAACACACAAAAGCCTAGAGTTTAAATAAGTTTAAGAAAATGAAATGCCTTTTGTAACAGATGAGTTTCCGTCCAAAACCGTGATACTTCAAAAGAGATTGTCCGTTTTGTACACAAAGTGCATCCAGATTTTGTCGTAACCCTTTAAACTTTTTAGCACATGCTATGTGGGTGAAATAATGATACTATGCCAACTTTCAACCTTTTCATAGTTTATTTGTAGTGCTTGTCAATTTTAGGGTCATTTAGCTCAAAAAAATCAATAACTGCATGAAAAATAACAATTGAAGTCACAAAGGGTTGAAATTTGATGATGTGGCTTTGAATGGTGCATTTTGAACGCACAGAAATCCTGGAGTTCAAATATGTTCAACATAATGAAATGCCTTTTGTAACAGATGAGTTTCCGTCCAAAAACCCTGATACTACGAAAGCGACAGTCCGTTTTGTACACGAAGTGCATCCAGCTTTTGCCGTAACCCTCTCAATGTTTTAGCACGTGTTATGTGGGTGAAATGATGATACCATGCCAACTTTCAACCTTTTCAGAGTTCATTTGTAGTGCTTTTCATTTTCAGGGTCATTTAGCTCAAAAAATCAATAACTGCATAAAAAATAACAAATGAAGTCAAGAAGGGTTGAAAATTGATGATGTAGCTTTGCATGGTGCATTTTGAACACAAAAAAGCCAGGAGTTCAAATAAGTTCAAGAAAATGAAGTGCCTTTTGTAACAGATGAATTCTATCTCAGACCCTGATACACCGAAAGAGACTGTCTGTTTTGTACACGAAGTGCATCCAGCATTTGCCGTAACTCTCTCAACTTTTTAGCACATGCTATGTGGGTGAAATGATGATATCATGCCAACTTTCAACCTTTTCAGAGTTCATTTGTAGTGCTTTTCAATTTCAGGGTCATTAAGCTCAAAAAATAATATCTGCATGAAAAATAACAAATGAAGTCAAAAAGGGTCGAAAATTGATGATGTGACTTTGAATGGTGCATTTTGAAAACACATAAAGCCTGGAGTTCAAATAAGTTCAAGAAAATGAAATATCTTTTGTAACAGATGAGTTTCCGTCTGAAACCCTTACACTTCGAAACAGACTGTCCGTTTTGTACGCGAAGTGCATCCAGCTTTTGTCGTAACCATCTCAACTTTTTAACACATGCTATGTGGGTGAAATGATGATACCATGCCAACTTTCAACCTTTCAGAGTTCATTTGTAGTGCTTTTCAATTTCAGGGTCATTTAGCTCAAAAAACCAGTAACTGCATGAAAAATAACAAATGAAGTCAAAAAGGGTTTAAAATTGATGATGTAGCTCTGGATGGTGCATTTTGAACACACAACAATCCCGGAGTTCAAATAAGTTCGAGAAAATGAAATGCCTTTTGTAACAGATGAGTTTCTGTTCGAAACCTTGATACTTCGAAAGAGACTGTTCGTTTTGTACACAAAGTGCATCCAGATTTTGCCGTAACCCTCTGAACTTTTTAGCACATGCTATGTGGGTGAAATGATGATACCATGCCAACTTTCAACCTTTTCAGAGTTCATTTGTAATGATTTTCAATTTCAGGGTCATTTAGCTCAAAAAAATCAATAACTGCATGAAAAATAACAAATGAAGTCACGAAGGGTTGAAATTTTATCATGTGGCTTTGAATGGTGCATTTTGAACACACAAAAAGCCTGGAGTTCAAATAAGTTCAAGAAAATGAAATGCCTTTTGTAACAAATGAGTTTCCATCCGGAACCTTGATACTTCGAAAGAGACTGTTCGTTTTGTACACAAAGTGCATCCAGATTTTGCCGTAACCTCTGAACTTTTTAGCACATGCTATGTGGGTGAAATGATGATACCATGCCAACTTTCAAGCTTTTCATAGTTCATTTGTAGTGCTTGTCAATTTCAGGGTCATTTAGTTCAAAAAAATCAATAACTGCATGAAAAATAACAAATGAAGTCACAAAGGGTTGAAATTTGATGATGTGGCTTTGAATGGTGCATTTTTAACGCACAAAAAGCCTGGAGTTCAAATAAGTTCAAGAAAATGTAATGCCTTTTGTAGCAGATTAATTTCCGTCCCAAACCCTGATACTTCAAAAGAAATTGTTTGTTTTGTACACGAAGTGCATCAGCTTTTGCCGTAACCCTCTCAACTTTTTATCACATGCTATGTGGGTGAAATGATGGTACCATGTCAACTTTCAACATTTTTAGAGTTCATTTGTAGTGCTTTTCAATTTCAAGGTCATTTAGCTCAAAGAATTCAATAATTGCATGAAAAATAACAAATGAAGTCAGAAAGGTAGAAAATTGATTATGTGGCTTTGAATGGTGCATTTTTAACACACAAAAAGCCTGGAGTTCAAATAACTTCAAGAAAATGAAATGCCTTTTGTAACAGACGAGTTTTCGTCCGAAACCTTGATACTTCGAAAGAGACTGTCCATTTTGTACACATAGTGCATCCAGATTTTGTCGTAACCCTCTAAACTTTTGAGCACATGCTATGTGGGTGAAACGATGATACCATGCCAACTTTCAACCTTTTCATAATTCATTTGTAGTGCTTGTCAATTTCAGGGACATTTACCTCAAAAAAATTAATAACTGCATGAAAAATAACAAATGAAGTCACAAAGGGTTGAAATATTATAATGTGGCTTTGAATGGTGCATTTTGAACACACAAAAAGCCTGGAGTTCAAATAAGTTCAAGAAAATGTAATGCCTGTTGTAACAGATGAGTTTCCGTCCCAAACCCTGATACTTCGAAAGAGACTGTCTGTTTTGTACACGAAGTGCATCCAGCTTTTGTCGTAACCCTCTCAATGTTTTAGCACGTGTTATGTGGATGAATTGATGATACCATGCCAACTTTCAACCTTTTCAGAGTTCATTTGTAGTGCTTTTCATTTTCAGGGTCATTTAGCTCAAAAAATCAATAACTGCATAAAAATAACAAATGAAGTCGGAAAGGGTTGAAAATTGATGACGTGGCTTTTCATGGTAAATTTTGAACACAAAAAAAGCCTGGAGTTCGAATAAGTTCAAGAAAATGAAGTGCCTTTTGTAACAGATGAGTTTCCGTCCGAAACCCTGATACACCGAAAGAGACTATCCGTTTTGTACACGAAGTGCATCCAACTTTTGCCGTAACCCTCTCAACTTTTTAGCACATGCTATGAGGGTGAGATCATGATATCATGCCAACTTTTAACCTTTTCAGAGTTCATTTGTAGTACTTTTCAATTTTAGGGTCATTTAGCTCAAAAAACCAATAACTGCATGAAAAATAACAAATGAAGTCAAAAAGGGTTCAAAATGATGATGTGGCTTTGAATGGTGCATTTGGAACACACAAAAAGCCTGGAGTTCAAATAAGTTCAAGAAAATGAAATGCCTTTTGTAACAGATGAATTTCCGTCCCACACCCTGATACTTCGAAAGAGACTATCCGTTTTGTACACGAAGTCCATCCAACTTTTACCGTAACCCTCTCAATGTTTTAGCACGTGTTATGTGGGTGAAATGATGATACCATGCCAACTTTCAACCTTTTCAGAGTTCATTTGTAGTGCTTGTCAATTTCAGGGTCATTTAGCTCAAAAAAATCAATAACTGCACGAAAAATAACAAATGAAGTCAGAAAGGTTGAAAATTGATGATGTGGGTTTGAATGGTGCATTTTGAACACACAAAAATCCCGGAGTTCAAATAAGTGCAATAAAATGAAATGCCTTTTGTAACAGATGTGTTTCCGTCCGAAACCTTGATACTTCGAAAGAGACAGTCCGTTTCGTACACAAAGTGCATCCAGATTTTCCCAGAACCCTCTCAACTTTTTAGCACATGCTATGTGGGTGAAATGATGATATCATGCTAACTTTCAACCTTTTCAGAGTTCATTTGTAGTGATTTTCAATTTCAGGGTCATTTAGCACAAAAAAATCAATAATTGCATGAAAAATAACAAATGAAGTCAGAAAGGGTTGAAATTTGATAATGTGGCTTTGAATGGTGCATTTTGAACACACAAAAAGCCTCGAGTTAAAATAAGTTCAAGAAAATGAAATGCCTTTTGTAATAGATGAGTTTCCGTCCGAAACCCTCATACTTCGAAAGAGACGTCCGTTTTGTACACGAAGTGCATCCAGCTTTTGCCGTAACCCTCTCAACTTTTTATCACATGCTATGTGGGTGAAATGATGATATCATGCCAACTTTCAACCTTTTCTGAGTTCATTTGTAGTGCTTTTCAATTTCAGGGTCATTTAGCTCAAAAAATCAATAACCGCATGAAAAATAAAAATTGAAGTCACAAGGGGTTGAAAATTGATGATGTGGCTTTGAATGGTGCCTTTTGAATACACAAAAAGCCTGGAGTTCAAATAAGTTCAAAAAAATAATATGCCTTTTGTAATAGATGAGTTTCCGTCCGAAACCCTCATACTTCGAAAGAGACTCCGTTTTGTACATGAAGTGCATCCACATTTTGTTGTAACCCTCTCAACTTTTTAGCACATGCTATGTGGGTGAAATTATGATACCATGCCAACTTTCAACCTTTTCAGAGTTTATTTGTAGTGCTTTTCAATTTCAGGGTCATTTAGCTCAAAAAAATCAATAACTGCCTGAAAAATAACAACTAAAAAACTTTTATGAAACCCTAATAGCAAAAAGAATGAACGAAAAATAATCAGTTTAAATATTATTTTATGAACTATAATATTCTTCAATAGCAAAAAAGAATCAACTAAAAAGCTTTTATAAAACTCTAATAGCAAAAGAAACTCTAAAAGCTTTTATAAACCTCTAGTATTTTTGAAACTAAAATTATATAAAACCTAAAAATTACCAAATTGACTATAACGTTAAAACAAAGTAATATTAGCGAAAAGAAGTTTTATAAAGAAATTTTTTCTTAGAAACTTTAATAGCTAACTAAAATAACAAAATCTGTTTTTGATTTAAACAACCATTTAAAATTTCCTAAAAAATTACCAAATTGAATATAATGTTAAAACAGAGTAATATTAAATAGCAGGAAAAATAGCAAATAAATAACATAAAAAATAGCAAAAGTGAAAATAGATGCGCTTATACTGAAATTCAACCAAAATTCAAAGTGCTAGTTAGGCGCCTAACTAGCATTTTGAATTTATGTCGAATTTCGTGTATAAGGGCATGTATTTTCACTATGCGAGGAGCTCGACAGGTTAAGCGCATCAGGGCTTATAAACAAGTGCGGTCTCCCCTCGACTAGTGAGGTGGGACTAAACATTTGACACCGCTACGCCAGGCCTTTGGTCTCGGTTGGTGGCAGCAACCGGGACTAAATGCCCCCCTTTAGTCCCGGTTGGTGCCACCAACCGGGACCAAAGGTCCTTGTTTCCCCGCCGGCTGACGAAAAGGGCCAATTGGTCCCGGTTGGTGGCACCAACCGGGACTAATACACCCCTTTAGTCCCGGTTGCTGCCACCAACCGAGACTAAAGATCCGTGTTTCCCGCCCTTTGGGCTGCTGAAAACAGGGCTTTGGTCCCGGTTGGTGGCACGAACCGGGACCAATGCTCCCTGTATATAAGCAAACATTTAACAGTTTTTGACCCATTCGCTCCCCCGAAGACCAAATCCCCACCCATGTCGTCAGGCTACCCAAATCGCGCGCGTCCTCCGTTGCTGTCGCCGCCGCCGTCCCCGACCTCGCTCCGCGCCGGCCGCCCCGCCCCGACCTCGCCCCGCGCCAGCCGCCCCGCCCTGCCCCGCATCGGTAGCCCGGCCCCGCCCCGCGTCGGCCACTGCTCTATCCCGCTCCGGCCACATCCCCCCTCCCCTATACGTGAGCATATATGTATGTGTGTGTATATATGTATGTATGTGTTCATATATATATGTATGTGTTCATATATGTGTTAATGCAAGTTAATAAAATCATGTTGAATGTGTGTGTATGTATATATGTATGTGTTCATATATGTGTTAATGCAAGTTAAAAAATCATTTTCATGCAAGTTTAACAAATCATGTTCAATGTGTGTATATATGTATATATGTGTTCATATATGTATGTATGTGTTCATGCAAGTTATGTGCATCACGTTTTGTTACCGCCGCCGCGTGATGATATGTCCGGACGGCCTTTTTTTTCATATAGAAAACTCTGGTAATTTCGACATGAGGGGGGACGTCGATCAACCCCCTCTCGCCCGACCAACTCTCGAGTCTGCCTAAACCGGGACTGAAAAAGCATTGTCAATCTCCTACCCCCTCTCGCCCGACCAACTCTCGAGTCCGCCTAAACCGGGACTGAAAAAGCATTGTCGATCTCCTACCCCCTCTCGCCCCTACCCGACAAGCTCTCGAGGCCAACCAAACCACTAGAAGAAAACTCCGATAACTTTGATCAACCCCCTCTCGCCCGACAAAACCCTAGAAGCGTTGCCGAGGCCACCCAATCCCTAAAAGCGTTGCCGAGGCCACCCAAACCCTAGAAGCGTTGTCGAGGCCACCCCAAACCGTACAAGCGTCGAGGCCACTAATATGATCCTTTGTCTATGTTTGCTACTAATTAATATATCCATCTCTCATGTTTGTATATTAATTGCCATGTTGTAATATTTGCAGAAACCATGGATCCAACCATGGATCCAACATGAACAGAGACTTTGAAGGAGAAGCGTTGTTGGGGGACATAGTCCGCGGCGGTGGTAATTTCTTGTCTTTACTCAGTTTTGACACAGAAGAGCTAGGACATGCTGATGAGGGCTCCGGTCACCGAATGCTGGAGGAAGAAGGAAACCATGATGACGGCTCCGATGACCAAGAGCCGAAGGAAGGAGACCATGATGACGGCTCCGATGACCGAATAGAGGGACCTGTTGCAAAGTCGTCTGGCGAGGTATATATATTAATTAAGCATGTGCTGACTAATTGATGCATTATTTGTTTTGGTATGTACATATATTAACTCTTATTTCTTCTTTTATATAGCCCTCCGGATCGAGCCAAACTTCGGTAACGAGACGAGGCCCGAAGAAAAGGTTGGGCAAGAAAGAAAAGTTCACGATCACCTTAATTGGGAACGATGGCCAACCGATTGAACCGAAGAAGACCAAAGATGCATTTTCTGCTCAGTGTGGAGGTATTGTCAGGGAGAGTATCCCGATCAGCATCCAGCAATGGAATGAGCCGGCTAAGAACGCTAAGAACTACGACCCTCGAGTTTCTTATGTCACCGATAGACAGAAAGAAGATCTTTGGAAGGACCTGAAGGCAAATTTCACCCTACCGCCAGGGGAGGATGAGAATAATCCAGTTATAGAGCCACTGGTCAAGTCGTGTGCTCTTAAGAAGATGGCAGATCTTTTCATGAGGTGGAGGAATGAGTTGAAAGCTAAGTTTGTCGACCAAGAGAAGACTCCAGTATTCGTCTGCCGATATGCGGGGATAAAAGATCAATGGGGCGAGT
Organism: Hordeum marinum; assembly: GCA_022496015.1. Lineage (NCBI taxonomy): Eukaryota > Viridiplantae > Streptophyta > Magnoliopsida > Poales > Poaceae > Hordeum > Hordeum marinum. The sequence goes on along the minus strand of CM039674.1, from coordinate 530,926,135 downwards.
TCGTGGCCTACAAGACTTCTGAAAAGAGTAAGAAAATGTCAGCGATAAACAAGAAAAATGCTGAGAAGTAGTATCACCATCGCACGGGGTCAGGTGGCTACCTCAGAGCCCGACCATTGTGGGCCAAATGGGAGGATGACCTGCGAGCTAAAGGGGTCGGAGGAGAGACAGTGAACTGGCCAGACCATTCAAGGACTTGGTTCTTCGGGGTTGGGGGAACTTTGGACCCTGAAACAGGGAAGTGCGTTTGGACGGACGAGCAACTTGCAATACCCGTCAGGAAGCTTCACCAAGTTATCAAGGAAGCGCTGGAAGGGAGGTTCATTCCCAACAGAGAGAAGGACGAGCTGACTAAGGCCCTCGGGAATCCTGGGCACCCTAGATGAACACAAGGCACGCCAGGCTCCGTTCCGTGGAAGCATGGGTTTCCTGGCGTAGGGGGTTACAAAAGCCGGGAGAAGAAGAGGAAACATAAGCTGAGCGTTGTGCAGGAGCTCAATGCAAGAGTACAAAGGCTAGAGGAATAAGTTATGAGCCAATGAGCTCCCGACTAGAAGCTTGTTCAGGGGCACGAAGCTACCCCTGAAGCTACCCCACCATCTCAGCAGATAAGCAGCATGGCTCCACGGAGCTCCTTCAGCAGCCTGACTTCACGGCTCCTAGCTACCCCGTGGATGCTATCACAGATGGCCAACATTGCGAGCTTATGACGAAATGCGTTAACCTCACCTTCAAGGCGGCTGACGGCTTTGTTGCACCTCCTCGAACCGACGGAATTTTTCACCATGGTCAGATTCCACATGACTATGCTGTTGTGCAACTGGATGAAATAATGGAGGGATTTGAGGAGCTCCAGCTTGACCACCCCACAAGTGAAGGGGAGACTCAGCTGAGATTTGCTTTGAGGAGTACATGTCTATGGCGGAAGGAGCACATTAAGCTTCCGAACTGGATGCCTCCGCCTCCTCCTCCGCCGCCGCCGACGACGATGGCGAGTGATGAAGGCACTCATCCTCCTCCTCCTCCTCCGGGGAGGGATCAAGGAACTCCACCTCCTCCTCCTCCGGCGAGTGATCAAGGCACTCCGCCTCCTCCTTCGCCTCGTCCGGCGCATGACGTAGACGATCAAGGCACTTCGCCTCCTCCTCCGCCTCCTCTGGCGCGTTCGAGTAGTTCGCCTCCTCCGGCGCGTTCGAGCAGTCCGCCTTCTCCTTCGCCTCCTCAGCAACAGCGGAAGACAGCCGCCGCCGACGCTCCTCCTCCTCCTCCGCCTCCGCCTCCTCAGCAACGGCGGAAGACAACTGCCGCCGCTCCTCCTCCTCCGCCGCCGCCTCCTCCTCCGGCGCGTCGGAGCACTCCGCCTCCTCCTTCGCCTCGTAAGCAACGACGGAAGAGAGATGCTGTCGCTCCGTCTGCTAGTAGTACAACCAGTGGCGGGAGGCCATACGAATACGGTCCTAAGTCTCTCAAGCCATTGGAAAAGTTGCCATACGAGAGGACCGCGGAGGAAACCGCGAAGATCTCTCAAGACCAAGTGAGAGCCCATTTTGCAAATAAAGCTCCACCTCCGAAGCAGACCATAGATCTGGTGGCAGCGAAGCGCACTGTCGAAGCCCTGAAGCGACCACCATCGCCTTCGCTGGATACCAACTATGTTCGCGCTACTAAAAAGGCATATCAAAATGCGGTGCGGACGGGAATTACTTATAGTGATGAGAGGTTAGCAAGACGAAGAAGTGGGAAAAAATTCCCCAGCTCGCCAAACAGGCTAACCAATCGTGCCCCCCGCTGAAGGTGTCTACCGATATCGCCGCTGATCATCCGGGGATGGTGCCCGGTACCAATCCTGCTGATTACATGAGCGATGATGTACTGTTTGAGCTGTTGGAGGTGGACGATTTCAAATACTGGTACGGGAAGCCTCTCGTCCAAGATGGAAGTCCTCCTCTAGGAACGATAATGAGAATATTGCATGATTGGTACATAAAAACCTGCAGCGAGTCTGGGATTGATTGTTTGATGATGAGTATTAAAGAGAAGCACGACTTCTTTGGCCAGCAGGTGATTAATGTTGAATTTGACGAGCTTTTCCAGTTCTACAATCAAAAGGACATCGACATACAAATCATGACTTGCTACTGTCTGTAAGTACTTCTGTAATTAAGTCTCTATATATAGCTCACCTTTTTCATTGCATGTATATATATAATTATCCTCATCACTATATTATGCAGATTGAAGATTGTCGAATGCAGAAAAGCAGAAATGTATGACATTAGGTTCATTAACCCAAATATCATACATGAAGTGATGGTTCAAAACTATCCGAACAAACAGAGGAGAACTTGCTAGAATCGATGCTTAAAAAACAAAACAAAGACAAAATACTCTTTCCTTACAACTTCAAGTGAGTGTTACTGTCTTGTGCATATTTGGTTTCTCCCTTATTACTCGAGGGTATAGTAATGTAATTGATGATCTATGCATGTGTGCGCAGCCACCACTTTATTCTACTAGATATTAAGCTTGAGCGGGGAGTAGTAACCGTCTTAGACTCGAGACAAAATAACCCCGAGTTGTATGCGAACCTGACTGAAATGCTCCAGAGGTAAGTTCAATCGATCATTATCGCACTATATTGGCAACTTTGTTCATTTCCTGATATATATCAAGTAATTATTTTCTTGTCTCGCAGGATTTGGAAAGATTTCACCAAAATTGCTCTAGGACTGCCTACCGAGCTGCAATTTAGACACCCGAATGTAAGTAATATATACTACCTAGTTCCGCCCATCTCCCATTGATTCTAGCTAGTTTCATGAATATATACCATTTAGCATGCTTGCTTATCAGTTTGATTGACCTCTATTTCTCGTATAGTGCTTGTTGCAGGAACAAGGGACTAGTTTTTGTGGATATTACGTTTGCGAGTTCATCTACTACGCGACGAATCCTAATAAGCGGGGCTACACTGAAAAAGAATATGAAGTGCGTAAGCAAAAATATTCACAATTTTATTTTATTACAATCATTTGTGTTGAGTTTCATTCATATACATGTATTGACCCTCTTCTTCAATTTAGATGTGGCGGATGCAGGATGAACTCCTACCACAAGATCGTATACGAGCAATTCAAGAGGAATTGGTGAGATTCTTTATTGACCACGTCATCAATAAAGCTGGAGAATACCATATGGAACTTGAAATTAGATGTTAGAGATTGTAACATAGGATAGATATACGAAAACTTGTTGTTTAACCAATCTCTCGGAGAAGGAGGAGGTCGATCACTTCTCTCTGTATATGTTCATGATGATCTTGTGTACTTAATGGTTTCCTTCATTTGCTTACTAACTAGCATGTCGCGAGTTCTCTCTATATGTATAGTACATAGCATCACGACCAAGTACGGAGATAAGAGAGGTCACTTCTCTCTATTAGCTAGCTAACAAAATATATGAAACCCCTAAATTAACCCTCCAAAACCCTCACCCCCCCCTTTCAAAAAAAACAACTCCTGAGCTGCTGACGCGTGGATGCTCTTAGGTCCTGGTTGGTGTTATAAACCGAGACCAAAGGCCCTCCTGCCTGAGCTTGGCGGAGCGGCCACGTGTAGCCCCATCTGTCCCGGTTCGTAAGCGAACCGGGACTAAAGGTCATGGGCTTTAGTCCTGACTCTTTAGTCCCGGGGTCCAAAACCGAGACAGATGGACCTCTGAAACTGAGACAAATGGGCCTTTTTCCACTAGTGGATGCGAGGGAGCAGCGGAGAGCGGGGAGCAGCAAGGGAAGCACGAGGGGGCGCGGCAGTAGGGAAGTAGGGCCGCCGAAGAGTAGCAGGGTTGGGGTGGGATGGGGTGAGGGCATCTGGGGTTCATTACGTTTTTGGGGTGAGGTTGATCTATGTTTCAGTCAAGGAGGTATAAGCACTAGCGGAGCTATGAAAACAGTCATGGGCATGCCAAACAGGCCAGATTAATGCTGACCAAACAAAGTTTTGTATTATTGCCTGCATCAATCTTCACTATTTCTTGCTATGCTGGGTGGGCCACGGCCGGGTTTTGCCCCGACGTAGCTCAGCCCCTAGGTATAAGGTATACTTGTCCTCTAATTTGCGCATGTATTTTTTGTATCATTTGCAAAGATTGTTTTTGTGTTACAAAGTGGCAGAAGATTAAAGTGCAAAGTAAAAGGTGGCAAAAGATTTTGCTAGTCAATAACTAATTTTAATTCTTTCAAAAAACAAATCTCACCCAATTCAAAATACTTTTTTTCTCTCACTTTTTTTTATGAATTTGATTTTAGTTATTTCAATTTCAAACCTCACTTTTTTACAGTGTCATTTCAGTTATCCCATTTCCAATTTCATATTTCACAATGATTGAAACTGAATATTTCAACTCTCAAAGAAATGATTTTAATTCTTTGAAAAAGAATATTTCAATCCATTTGAAAACGTGCACTATCATATTTTACAAAATACTGAAACTTAGCATTTCAAAAGACTGGCATAAAGAATTTTATTTGTTTACAATGTCATTTCATTTATTCGAATTCCAAATTCATATTTCACAATGAGTGAACTGATTATTTCAAATGACAAAGAACTGGTTTCAGTTCTTCAAAAAGTAGATTTCAATCCTTTCAAAAACATATTTCACTTTGTTGATTGAAATGAGTGAACTCTTCTTTGTAAATGAGTAAAATTGGTTTTTGAAACTCGTTTGAAATATAATTCAAGATTAGTATTGTTTTAAAGATCTCATCGTGAGGAACTCAAATACATACAAACATGAAATAAGCAGATTTTTGCCTAAATTATATCGGTGAATTAATATTTCACAAGAAAATAAATGCTAGTTTGGGAAATTCAATTCGGCTCTTGGGAGCATATGCACCTGCCCACCAAAAAAATTGAAAACAAATAGATGTTTTCTTTGTCAGACCCAAATGCTAGCTGCAAATTTTTAGTGAAAAATCTTAAGCATTTTGAGTTGTGCGAGAAAAATAATCAAACGCCAAATGTTACACATAATTTTGTTCTTTCACCGACGAAGTACCCCTATCCTGTTTCGTATGAAAATTGTCAAGCATGCTTGTTAGACTAAGATGAACATCCACACACAAAATTGGATTTTTTAAATTTCATTTACTATTTGTTTTGAATTTACTATTCATCAAGGAGCAAATGCTCCCAAGAGCCAAAACGGCCCTCCCAGCTAGTTTCTCCATGGGTGAAGAGGACCGTGTGTGTGCATGCCGTACTAGATATAAAACAAGTGGGGACATGGTGAGTATTTGTCAGATGTATATAGAAATGCATTGCACAAATGAATCTTTCCAACTTTATACGCTCAAGGCATGCACACGTCTGAATGACAGAATGAACGATGGATGCAACGCCGATAGATACGAGTTCTGGTAAAAAAAACACTATTTTGGGTATGGCTCGTCATGGGCTGAGCCCCTCTACATATAAAAGATCCCAAGTAATAATAAATATATTTTTTGCTGAAATGTTCATGGTAATACAGGTGTGGTCTGGAAGGGCCCAGCCACACGTGGCGACCAAACTCCAGACCAAAACCATATCTAGCAAGGCTTTGTACCTTGAAATTTGTAGCATGCCCTGCGAAGATGAAAGAGCATTGTTGAAACTAACCCGGAATTGCTTTCCCATATAATGCTTGCATAGGTTCCTCCCGAGTTTTGCTTGATGTTCTTGACAACTCCTTGGCAGTCTGATGTAATCTCCACATGTGATAACAAGAGATCGGGTAAAAGAGAAAGAGCTTCGCGACATGCTAAAGCTTCAAGAGTAGGAGGATCCGTTATGCCATCACTTCTCATAACTGATGTGCCGAGATATATGCCCGATGAGTCTCTACAAACGTCGCTGAAAGCTTCACCGTTTAAATGCGAAACTGCACCATCAATCCTTATTTTTTTGACACCTTGTGTCGGCGGGATCCACCTGGTCCTGGTGTGCACTGATATTGTAGTAACCGCCCCTTGGGCTCTCTTCAGCTTACAATCGTCCAGCTCCTTTATATATAGCATGATGAAATTGTGGATACCGTGGGGGCTTTGAAAATTTTGTTCATGGAGAGCTTGCCTGTGCACATACCATATGGCCCAGAGAGTTACTATCACCTGAATGAACTTGTCATGCGAGAGCCCCTCCATCACCGAGAAAATCCATCTCTTAGCATCCGTTTCATTCACACCATTGGTAAACTCTACCAGATCTAGATCCTATAGGGCCCATATGCAGTGAGCTTCTGTGCAGTGCGGGAGTGAATGTTGCAAGGAATCTTGAGAACCACATAGCCCACAGTCAGATACCATGGATATATTACGATGATGTAGTAGATCCGTCGTCAAAAGGGATTGTTGAGCATATTTAGACTCAAAAAAAGTAATAATTATTATTTGATGAGGGCCTCTATGGGCGTTCAGTCCTAGGCCCAAGATTCTGAGGCAACTATGATGCTCAACTTTCAGTCTAACTGAAGCTATGGATTTATTTTGAAGATAGACATGGAGAGTGGCAAGCACTAGTTGCTTAAAAAAGGACCCAGATAAATCGCTAATGTTCGGATTTTAAGCATGTCATCCCAAATGTTTTTTCATGACAACTTTAATTTGACGCGAGGTGGCAACTTTAGCTGTTAAAACATGGCAATTTTGTTTCAGTTTGTTTTTTTGTAAGAAAATTGTCATGTTTGCCAACCTCGAATGAACTAAAATTGTCATAAAAAAGGTTCGGGTTGCCATGCTTAACATCCAAATCAGCTCAAAACTGTGACTACTAATAAATTACCGAACATCAGCTCAAAAAAGGATAACAGAACATCGGTGAAGATTCACTAAAAACAAGTTAACTGGTGGATACTACACCCCCTCTCCCGGCTTTGTTTCGATAGGAAAAGAGAACTCCATATGCCAAACAGAAACAACCAATCAAGTTATCATTAGAAATAGTAACAATTATTTAGTCTGTTAAAAGAAAAGCGCAATATTAATTCAGATACCGCTTAGAAAAGCAGCCTCAAATTCAGACTCAATAGAGCTGCGCTCAAAGACATCGTGACATTTCTTTGGTCAGGCTGCTAGTAAGTTCCGCATCGGCAACGTCAGGAAAGTAACATGCCCCCGCCAAAATCTAAAAAACATAAGTATTTGTAGGTGAATTATACTTGACTGATAACCTGAACTATGCACTGAACCTTTTTCCTTCTTAAACTGTACACCCTAATGTCTGAGCCTTTGGGATCGATATCTCACTGATTGGCTGCGCACCACAGTGAGCACAAAGGCCTAATTTCTCATAAACCTCATGAGCATCGTCCATAGTGTGACCCGAGTGTTCTTGTGCGTGCAAAACTGGCTTGCACCTGTTGTATCTGAACGTAGAGTCTATCACACCCGATCATCACGTGGTGTCTCAACACGACGAACTTTCGCAACGGTGCACACTCGGGGAGAACACAATTTTATCTTGAAATTTAAGTGAGGGATCGCCTTATAATGCTACCGCCGTACTAAGCATAACAAGGTGCATAAAAGGATTAACATCACATACAATTCATAAGTGACATGATATGGCCATGAACTTGTGCTTTAGATCTCCATCTTGAAAGCACCGGCATGATCTTCATCGTCACCGGCACAACACCATGATCACCATCATCTTGATCTCCATCAATGTGTCGCCATCGAGGTTGTCACGCCCTGCATGCTTCTAGTACTATTGCTACCGTTTAGCGATAAAGTAAAGCATTACATAGCGCTTAATGATTGACACGCAGGTCATACAATAATTAAAGACAACCCTACGGCTCCTGCCGGTTGCCGTACTCAACAACATGCAAGTCATGAAATCCTATACATCACATGATCATCTCATACATCACATATATCACATCATGTAATTGGCCATATCACATCACAACATACCCTACAAAAACAAGTTAGACGTCCTCGAATTGTTGTTGCATGTTTTACGTGGCTGCTACGGGTATCTAGCAAGAACAGTTCTCACCTATGCATAAACCACAACGGTGATACACTAGTTGCTTTTCAACCTTCTCAAGGACCGCCTTTGTCGAATCCGATCCAACTAAAGTGAGAGAAACTGCCACTCGCAAGCCATCTATGCAACAAGTTGCGTTTGAGGGAACCGGTCTCTCGTAAGCGTACGAGTAATGTTGGTCCAGGCCACTTCATCTCACAATACCGCTGAACCAAAACACAACCAAGGGAGGAAGCAATCTAAGCATCAACGCCCACAAACTCTTTGTGTTCTACTCGAGATCTCATCTACACATAGACCTAGCTCTGATACCACTGTTGGGGAATGTTGCATGAGAAACAAAAAAATTCCTACGCACACGCAAGATCTATCCATGGTGATGAGCATCTACGAGAGGGAGAGTGGATCTACATACCCTTGTAGATCGCTAAGTGGGAAGCGTTAAGAAACGCGGTTGGTGTAGTCGAACATCTTCGCGGTCCAAATCGCCGAGCGTCCCGCGATCACATCACGATCTGTCCCGCGATCCAATCATGATCCGTCCCGCGAACACATCACGATCCGTCCCGCGATCTCATCACGATCCGTCCCGCGATCACATCACGATCCGTTCCGTGAACTCATCACGAACCGTCTCGCGATCTTGTTCACGGTCCTTCCGATCTAGCGCCGAACGTACGGCACCTCCGCGTTCAGCACACGTGCAGCTTGATGACGATCTCCACCGTCTTGGTCCAGCAAGAGGAAGTGGAGAGGTAGAAGAGTTCACCGGCAGCGTGACGGTGCTCCGGTGATGGTGGTGGAGCAATTCCGGCAGGGCTTCGCCTAAGCAATGCGGAAATCTGATCTAGAGGAGCACTGGTGGAACGGGTAGCACGTGGCCGTAAATTCTATGCAAAAACCCTCCATTCCACCAGTATATATAGGAGGAGAGGAGAGGCAGCCTTGGCGCAAGGGCAAGGCCCTCTAGGAGTCGGCCGACCAAGGTGGAGGAGTCCTACTCCTCCTCCGCTCCTAGTAGGAGTAGGACTCTTCCTTTTTTTGCCTTTTTCTTCACTTTTCTCTTTGGGCTTTTCTCTCCTGGCGCATGAGCCTTGTGGGGCTATTCCACCAGCCCACTAAGGGTTGGTTAATACTCTCCCAGAGCCCATGAAGCCTCTTGGGTCGAAATACCCCTCCCAGAGGTCTCCCGGTACACTACCGGCACTCCTGGTACACTACCGATGAGCCCGAAACTTTTCCGGCGACCAAAACGGGACTTCCTATATATGAATCTTTACCTCCGGACCATTCCGAAGCTCCTAGTGACGTCCAGGATCTCATCCGGGACTCCGAACAAACTTCGGTCACCACCATGCATAACTCTATACTACCGAAACGTCACCAAACCTTAAGTATGCAGACCCTACGGGTTCGAGAACTATGTAGACATGACCGAGACACCTCTATGGTCAATAACCAATGGCGGGACCTGGATGTCCACATTGGTTCCTACATATTCTACGAAGATCCTTATCGGTCGAACCTCTATGTCAAGGATTCAGTTAATCCCGTATGATGTTCCCTTTGTTCTTCGGTATGTTACTTGCCCGAGATTCGATCGTCGGTATCTCCATACCTAGTTCAACCTCGTTACCGGCAAGTCTCTTTACTCGTTCCGTAATACAAGATCCCGTGACTAACACTTAGTCACATTGCTTGCAAGGCTTATTGTGATGTTGCATTACCGAGTGGGCCCTGAGATACCTCTCCGTCACACGGAGTAACAAATCCCAGTCTTGATCCATGCCAACTCAACAGACACCCTCGGAGATACCTGTAGAGCACCTTTATAGTCACCCAGTTATGTTGCGACGTTTGATACACACAAGGCACTCCTCCGATGTCCGTGAGTTGCATGATCTCATGGTCATAAGAACATATACTTGACATGCAGAAAACACTAGCAATAAACTGACACGATCATATGCTACGTTTGTAGTTTGGGTCTTGTCCGTCACATTATTCTCCTAATGATGTGATCCCGTTATCAAATGACATCTCATGTCCATGGCTAGGAAACCTTAACCATCGTTGATCAACGAGCTAGTCCACTAGAGGCATACTAGGGACATGGTTTTGTCTACGTATCCACACATGCATCTAAGTCTCCATTTAATACAATTATAGCATGGATAATAAACGATTATCATGAACAAGGAAATATGATAATAACTAATTTATTATTGCCTCTAGGGCATATTTCCAACAATAATAATTATTTGATGAGGGCCTCTGTGGGCGTTCAGGCCTAGGCCCAAGATTCTGAGGCAACTATGATGCTCAACTTTCAGTCTAACTAAAGCTATGGATTTATTTTGAAGATTGACATGGAGAGTGGCAAGCACCAGTTGCTTAAAAAAGGACCCAGATAAATCCCTAATGTTCGGATTTTAAGCATGTCATCCCAAATGTTTTTTTCATGACAACTTTAGTTTGACGCGAGGTGGCAATTTTAGCTGTTAAAACATGGCAATTTTGTTTCAGTTTATTTTTTTGTCAGAAAATTGTCATGTTTGCCAACCTCGAATGAACTAAAATTGCCATAAAAAAGGTTCGGGTTGCCATGCTTAACATCCAAATCTTTGAAGCATAGGCTAAAAACTGTGACTACTAATAAATTACCGAATATCAGCTCAAAAAAGGATAACAGAACATCGGTGAAGATTCACTAAAAACAAGTTAACTGGTGGGCACTACACCCCCTCTCCCGGCTTTTTTCGATAGGAAAAGAAAACTCCATATGCCAAACAGAAACAACCAATCAAGTTATCATTAGAAATAGTAACAATTATTTAGTCTGTTAAAAGAAAAGCGCAATATTAATTCAGATACCGCTTAGAAAAGCAGCCTCAAATTCAGACTCAATAGAGCTGCGCTCAAAGACATCGTGACATTTCTTTGGTCAGGCTGCTAGTAAGTTCCGCATCGGCAACGTCAGGAAAGTAACATGCCCCCGCCAAAATCTAAAAAACATAAGTATTTGTAGGTGAATTATACTTGACTGATAACCTGAACTATGCACTGAACCTTTTTCCTTCTTAAACTGTACGCCCCAATGTCTGAGCCTTTGGGATCGATATCTCACTGATTGGCTGCCCACCACAGTGAGCACAAAGGCCTAATTTCTCATAAACCTCATGAGCCAAAAATAAGATCCAATTTTTTCTGTAAACTTGATCAAAGTTTACGAAGTTTGAATTAAGAAAAATAATAATTTTGAAACAAAGAGTACCAAAGAAGTCGACGAGAACATTCAAACATAGTTCACTTATATTTCCGAAGCATCGTCCATAGTGTGACCGTCACAATCAGACATAAATAAACAGACACTAAACCACAAGACACGGAATCGAAATAGCTAAGTAAGAGGACTAATTAAGGTAGTAGAATCAATTTCCCCATCTAAAATCTTGCGCGTTATCACCCTAGATCCTCCAGACTCCAGCTAAGAGACAATCTTAAGAAGGCATCTTCATGCCCGAGAAGTCCATGTCCGGGTACTGCGACTTGAGTTTCTTGAGCATGTCCTGGTTCTGCATCTCCTCGCTAGTGGGCAGACCCATCTGCTTCTGCCGCTGATCGAACATCATCTTCTCCACGGTCTGCCTCGTCTCGGGGTCCAGATCAGAGAGCTTGCTGCTCTCCGGCTCGGCACGCTGGGTGTCGATCTCCGGATCGCCCTTGATCAGGGTTTTCCACCACTCGCTCTGGTTACGCTTGGTGAGCAGTATGGAGAGCGACCTCCCGTCCTCGATGCTCCAGAAGCAGTCCTCGACCTTGACGGGCTTGTGGAGCTGGCCGTCGATGATGGGCGGCTGGCCCTTGAGCCCGACCTTGAGATGGTCCTTCTTGATCTCGCAGACGACGGACCTTCCCTTCGTTCCTTCGGGGACGGGGACGGTGAGGTTCACCTCCGGCAGCTGCTGCGCCCACGAGTAGTTGTCCAGGTCCAGGCCGTTGCCGGAGTTCGGCTGCCTCGCCTTGCTCTCCTCCTTCTCCTTCTTCTCCACCTCCGTGCTGCTGTTATCCTTCACCACGGCCGCCGCCTGCTGCTGCTGCTGCGGTGGCGCCTCGTCCTCCTGCATGATGTCCTCGGAGATGATCGCCATGGCTCTGATCTGATCTAGGGTTTCGATCGACTCCGGGAGGTGCCTTGCGCTCGCGTTGGGGTGTGGTTTCGATTGCAGACGAGTTGATGAGTCTTTGGGCTTTGGGGTCCCGTTTATTTATATTGGGCTCTGCGGCCGCCCCGGCCGGCCGGCCGACTCGTGCACGGGCTGGATTCGTAATCCGATCAGGTTCGACCTCTGCCTTTGGAGTTTCTTTCTTAATCATCAGTTTGAGTACGGAACGAATTTACTTCAAAAAAAAAGAGTACGGAACGAATTTACTTCCAAAAAAAGAGTACGGAACGAATTCAAATTCAAATTCAAAAAAAAGTTTGGGTACGGAACTACCTTTTGTTCTCCAGCTGCAGGCCTAAACGCTTTCCTTTGAAAATTTGTTTCCCAATTAAAGTTTCTTGTGAAGGTTTGCTTGTGTTGGAATGAGTTTCTCCACGCTGTGTGCAGCTTGATGCAATGCTGTTTTTTTAACGCAGCATAAACGTCAGCGCTTATATACACGCGCATATGTTCACCCCTATGAATGTCGATGCGCGACTAGAACAATCCTGCTCATTCATGCTTGACAAATGGAGGATCACGTTGCCAGTGTAGGAAGATGCACATTTGTTACTAGCAATGCGAGCCACTAGACGATGTAAGAAAAAAAAAGAATGATGGTGGGTGAAGAGCAGAAATCACTGTCAAAATTTCCTGCCATATTCCCCACAAAATCCCTGGTCGAAAACACTATCAGAATAACAGCTAAGGCCGACGGCCTAATCTACGCCGACGGCCCTCGTCGGCATAGAGGGAGGTATGCCGACGGCCTAGGCGAAGCTGTCGGTACAGAAAAGTCGTCGGCGTGCCTGGAGATATGCCTACGGTGGTCGTCGGCGTATCCAGGCCGTTGGCATATCGTAATATATGCCTACAGTGGCCGTCGGCATAGAAGGACTGTCGGCATAGATGTGGGCCCGGCGAACCTTCGTTCGACGGGAGTCTGACGCCGTCATACCTATGCCGACGGCTCTGACGGTGGCCGTCGGCGTAGGTTTGGTCCACTTCACCGATCCGCGACGCGTGCCACGTCATCGATCCAAGGCCTACGGTCGATCCGTGGGCAAACCTATGCCGACGGCCTTGCCGTCGGCATATCTTTCTTTTATCTGTTTTTTACTTATTTTTATATTTCAGTTTTTTTCTAAATTAAAATTTGATTAACTTAAAATTGTCTTATCTAAACATAATAAATTATATCTAGATTTGTGTTGAATTTTTCATATATTATGTATATGTAGTTTGTATTTGTTTTCGAGTATGTTAGTAATGTGACCACATGTTCTTTTGCATATAGGTTCCTATACTTTATTAAAGTCAAAGGCGTAGACCGTCCGATCAACTCTCGCAAGGTTAGACGAGACCTTGATACGAAGTGTACCTAGGGGCTGGGCTATCACATCCAGGTGAAAATGTCCATCGGTCAAACCCCCTTCAGCGAAAGTCAAAGGCGTAGACCGCCCGGTCAACTCTCGCAGGGTTAGACGGGACGGGTGTAGTTTGGGGTAGCTATGCCGCCAGGTCTTTATCTGGGCCCTCCTAAATGTCCGGAAGCGCCAGAATGGGTGCAAGCACACGGCACGCGGATCCATGGTGTGACCCCCCTCACCGATTTCGTCGCCGCCGTCGCACGGAGGGGGAACAACCACGTCGGGTAGTAACGGAGGGAATCTTGGTGTGGGTTGTGCCTGGACCTTGATACGAAGTGTACCTAGGGGTTGGGCTATCAAATCCAGGTGAAAATGTCTATCGGCCAAAACCCCTCCGGCGAAAGTCAAAGGCATAGACCGCCCGGTCACCTCTCGTAGGGTTAGACGGGACGGATGTAGTTTGGGGGTAGCTATGCCGCCAGGTCTTCATCTGGGCCCTCCTACATGTCCGGAAGTGCCATAGTGGGTGCAAGCACACGGCACGCAGATCCATGGTGTGACCCCCTCACCGACGTCGTCGCAGCCGTCACACAGAGGGGGGAACAACCACGTCGGATACTAACAGAGGGAATCTTGGTGTGGGTTGTGCCCGGACCTTAATACAAAGTGTACCTAGGGGCTGGGCTATCACATCGAGGTGAAAATGTCCATCGGTCAAACCCCCTTCGGCAAAAGTCAAAGGCGTAGACCGCCTGGCCAACTCTCGCAGGGTTAGACGGGATGGGTGTAGTTTGGGGTACCTATGCCGCCAGGTCTTTATCTGGGCCCTCCTACACGTACGGAAGTGTCATAGTGGGTGCAAGCACACGGCACGAGGATCCATGGTGTGACCCCACTCACCGACGTCGCCGCTGCCATTGCACGGAGGGGGAAACAACCACGTCGGGCAATAACGGAGGGAATCTTGGTGTGGGTTGTGCCCGGACCTTGATACGAAGTGTACCTAGGGGCTGGGCTATTACATCCAGGTGAAAATGTCCATCCGTCAAACCCCATCCGGCGAAAGTCAAAGGCGTAGACCGCTCGGTCAACTCTTGCGGGGTTAGAAGGGACGGGTGTAGTTTGGGGGTAGCTATGCCGCTAGGTCTTTATCTAGGCCCTCCTACACGTCCGATAGTGTCGTAGTGGGTGCAAGCACATGGCACGCGGATCCATGGTGTGACCCCCCTCACCGACGTTGCCGCCGCCGTCGTACGGAGGGGGGAAGAACCACATCAGGCAGTAACGGAGGGAATCTTGGTGTGGGATGTGTCCGGACCTTGATATGAAGTGTACCTAGGGGCTGGGCTATCACATCCAGGTGAAAATGTCAATCGGTCAAACCCCCTCTGGCGAAAGTCAAAGGCGTAGACCGCCAGGTCAACTCTGACAGGGTTAGACGGGACGGGTGTAGTTTGGGGGTAGCTATACCGCCAGCTCTTTACCTGGGCCCTCCTGTTGGGAGACGTAGTAGTAAATCAAAATTTTCCTACGTTCACCAAGATCTATCTATGGAGAAACCAGCAACGAGAGGGGAGAGATTGCATCTTCATACCTTTGAAGATCGCTAAGCGGAAGCGTTACAAGAACGCGGTTGATGGAGTCGTACTCGCAGCGATTCAGATCGCGGTAGATCCGATCAAGTGCCGAACGGACGGCACCTCCGCGTTCAACACACGTGCAGCCCGGTGACGTCTCCAACACCTTGATCCAGCAAGGAGGAAGGAGAGGTTGGGGAAGGGCTCCAACAGCAGCACGACGGCGTGGTGGTGGTGGAGTAGCAAGGTATTCCGACAGGGCTTCGCCTAAGCGCTGCGGAGGAGGAAGAAGAGAGGTAGGGCTTCGCCGTGAGAGAGAGAGATCAAATCTTGTCTCAAAACATCCAAAACCTCAAGTATATATAGGAGGAGGGACGTGGAGGGCTGGCTTGGCCTCTACTCCAAAGAGGAGATGGCCGGCCGAATTAAAGGGAGAGTCCACCTCCCACAAGGGAGGTGGATCTCCTCCTTTTAAATCCTTTTTGCCTTATCTCCTTATCTCCAGCCGCATGGGCCTTTAGAAAAAGTCTTGCCCAGCCCAATAAGGGCTGGCACACTTTATCTAACAGCCCATGTGGTCCTTTGGTCGTCACACCCCTCCCGGGGGTCCTCCGGCACCCTCCCGGCACTCCCGGTACACTACCGATGAGCCCGAAAACTTTCCGGTGACCAAAACTGGACTTCCTATATATCAATCTTTACCTCCGGACCATTCCGGAGCTCCTCGTGACGTCCGGGATCTCATCCGGGACTCCGAACAACCTTCGGTAATCACGTATACCTTTTCCCTATAACCCTAGCGTCATCGAACCTTAAGTGTGTAGACCCTACGGGTTCGGGAGACACGTAGACATGACCGAGACACCTCTCCGGTCAATAACCAACAGCGGGATCTGGATACCCATGTTGGCTCCCACGTACTCCACGATGATCTCATCGGATGAACCACGATGTCAAGGATTCAATCAATCCCGTATACAATTCCCTTTGTCTATCGGTATGATACTTGCCCGAGATTCGATCGTCGGTATCCCCATACCTTGTTCAATCTCGTTACTGGCAAGTCTCTTTACTCGTTCCGTAATACATCATCCCGTGGCTAACTCCTTAGTCACATTGAGCTCATTATGATGATGTCTTACCGAGTGGGCCCAGAGATACCTCTCCGTCACACGGAGTGACAAATCCCAGTCTCGATTCGTGCCAACCCAACAGATACTTTCGGAGATACCCGTAGCGTACCTTTATAGCCACCCAGTTACGTTGTGACGTTTGGCACACCCAAAGTATTCCTACGGTATCCGGGAGTTACACAATCTCATGGTCTAAGGAAATGACACTTGACATTGAAAAGCTTTAGCAAACGAACTACACGATCTTTGTGCTATGCTTAGGATTGGGTCTTGTCCATCACATCATTCTCCTAATGATGTGATCCCATTATCAACGACATCCAATGTCCATGGCCATGAAACCGTGACCATCTATTGATCAACGAGCTAGTCAACTAGAGGCTCACTAGGGACATGTTGTGGTCTATGTATTCACACATGTATTATGGTTTCCGGTTAACACAATTATAGCATGAACAATAGACAATTATCATGAACAAGGAAATACAATAATAACCATTTTATTATTTCCTCTAGGGCATATTTCCAACACCTCCTACACGTTCGAAAGTGCCATAGTGGGTGCAAGCACACGGCATGCGGATCCATGGTGTGACCCCCCTCACTGACGTCGCTGCCGCCGTCGCACGGAGGGGGGAACAACCACGTCGGGCAGTAACAGAGGGAATCTTGGTCTTCTCGATTCCGATCAACCCCTTCAAGCCGCCACGTAGTTGCGTTTGCCCCGAACCTAAGTCCGTTGACCCGGACATGTGCCATGACAAAACCACGATAGTTGGCGCCCATCGTGGGGCTGCGCATGATGGTTTTGTATTCTTGGAGGGATCTCTCCTCAGGAATCGAGAAGCTCATTATGAGCCGGATGAGAAGAGCCGGTTCGGAAAAAAATCTACCGGTCTCAGCCGCCCCGCCTCAACAGATTTGCTCTACCAGTCTCTGCCCCGGCCGTGCTTGGGCGGCCAGTCGTTGACGTCAACCGTTCCCACAGTCACCGGTAAGGTCTGCCAGTTTGCCGAGCCGCCTCCGCCGCAACCGCTTTAACACACACCTTCCCGCCTCATCCATTGAGCCGCCCCCACGTTGCCTTTGTCGGTCCCGTTTTTTGCCAGACCTCACGACCGCTCACCAGCCCCTGCGGCCGGCTTTTCTCCTCGTCTCGCGCGCACCATCACCGTGCCGATGGCGCGTCTTGCGCGCACCATCGCCGGGCCTCACACTCCGTCGAGCTGCGCTAGCCATCGCCGCGTTCGGCTCTCCCGCTTCTGGCCAAACCAGCCATGCCCACTCGCCACCTCCGTAGAC
This sequence comes from Hordeum marinum, assembly GCA_022496015.1. Classification (NCBI taxonomy): domain Eukaryota; kingdom Viridiplantae; phylum Streptophyta; class Magnoliopsida; order Poales; family Poaceae; genus Hordeum; species Hordeum marinum. The sequence goes on along the minus strand of CM039674.1, from coordinate 530,908,512 downwards.
TGCGCCGCCGTGGGCTCCTCTCGCCTCTTCATCACTCCACTGCGGTCGATTCTCACCATAGAGCCGCATGCCTCCTGACCCGGCAGCCGCAGCTGCGCGCGCCACACCGCGAGCCGCCGCTGCGCCGATTCCACTTTCGCAAGCCGCCATGGAGCCAGCCTCGCCCGCTCACTGCTTGAGCCGCCGGTCGGCGAGCCGCCTTGCGTCGTCGAGTCGCCGAATTGCCCTCGCCGGCTCTGCCTTTCCCGAGCCGCCCTTGGTTCCACCGCCGACTCACCCGCGTGTGGAGGCGGCACATCCAACACCGTCGAGCCGCCCGACCGATCGGTCTGTCCGACCGCTCCGAATCGCCCCCGTACGCTGCCTCTGGCTGGCCTACTGCCGTCTCTGCACCTGCTGGCTCAACAACCCTCTCAGGCCCGTCTGATATATGAGGATTGCGGACGTCGACGGCTCACCCGTGGTAAAACTTAAGCTTCATCACGATGATCATCAGCTCCGTGGTGGATAAATCAGGTGTATTTGCCCTTTGTTTTCAATACATATTAAATTGTTAGAAGAACAATTACTTTGTTTTCTTGCAATATTTTTATGCAGGAAATATATTTGCGTGGCATTATGCCGCGGGGTAGAGCGCATTTAGGTTCATCCGTGTTGCATTGATGAATGGACGCTCGTGAGTCGCTGCACCCGTGGCCCGGTCTACATCAACACACCGGTACCGCGCGTGCTCACCCGCCAGTATGAGCCGCCTAATAAGTGCGGCAAGCTGCCGGAACCGTAGTATGGTCTTCACCAACAAACGGCACGGTTGTCTCTCGCAACTTCACCGGCTTACAACGCTGTGACCGTCTCTCTCCATTGCGCCGGTTTACAATGCCGTGGCCGACTCTCGCCACCCGCGCCGATTCTCAATACTATGGCCGTCTCTCATCTGTCTGCACCGGCTTACAACGACCGCGGATGCAATACCGCGGCCGTCTTTCACAACAGAACCGGCTGACAACGCCACAGCTGATTTCTATGTCTACATCAACATATCGGTGCAGTGCTCGCTTGTACGAGTTGCCCAACGGATGCGTGCAAGACACCACCCACAATTTGATCTACATCAATATACAGGTGCGGTGCTCATCAATATGAGCCGCCCAATGTACAAGCGCATAAACCGTTGCCACTATAGTTTGGTTCACTTCAAGCAAAACATCCGGAACGAACCATCAACTGGATCATTGAAACAATTCATACAGGACCATTTATCACCTGCCACGACCAACCTCAACTTTCGATGAAAGATTCTCAAGCCGCCTCTTCGAGTCAACTTGAGACTCGGGGGCTACAGACATGGCAAGACACATTTGGTCGTTTTCAATGAGAAGCCCGGATCTTTTGCCAAGATGAAATTTTCTGGCTCAACAAGTTTAAGTCGAAGTGGTTTGTGACCCGCCGAAGTTCTTCTCAGTCAATCTCGCCTTAGAGACCCTGAGCCGGTTCACAGAGTTGACGGCCAATCTCGCCTTAGAGACCCTGATTTGATGTTACTCTTACCAGTCAATCTCGCTTTAGAGACCCTGAGCCGGTTCACAGAATTGACGGCCAATGTCGCCTTAGAGACCCTGAACTGATGTTACTCTTACCAGTCAATCTCGCTTTAGAGACCATGAGCCGGTTCACAAAGTGGACGGCCAATCTCTCTTTAGAGACCCTGAACTGTTGTAAGTTAAAAGTTAAGCTCTTATCAGTCAATCTCGCTTTAGAGACCCTGAGCCGGCTCACAGAGTTGACGGCCAATCTCGCTTTAGAAACCGTGAACTGGTCTGGTGCGCAATTCGCTTTATGCCTAGTTTGAGTGCATTAAGCGCTGTTGCTGATGGAGGCTTCCTACCTTTGGTATAGCTTAAAAAATTCCCCTAAGGCAACAGCGTGTACATCAAATTCCAATTGCTTATCAACTGCGGCCATCAAAGGGGGCTTCTTACCGACGGGTATCGCTTATCTCACCCTAATGGTCGGCTTTATGCCACTTCCGGTTACTTATTAACCGCGGTTGTCGAAGGGGTCTTCTTACCGACGGGTTCGCTTATCTCACCCTAACAACCGGCGTTTATGCCAAAAATAGTTGCGGAAGGAGGCTTGTTGCCCTTGGGTATAGCTTACATAAGCCCTTCACGCAGCCGGCTAGTACAATTACTAGTCGCGGTTGTCGAATGGATGCTTCTTACCATAAGGTATAGCTTACATAATACCATCGGCAGCCGGCCCTATACAACATTGGCTGATTGGAGGAGGCTTCTTGCCTTCGGGTATAGCTTACATCACCCTCCGGCAGCAGGCTTTTTGAGCTGCCGTTGTCAGTAGAGGCTTCTTACCTTTGGTATAGCTTACATAAACCTATTGACAACCGGTGTTGGAATACAATGGATAAGTATTTGCTATTAAAAGGAGGCTTTTTACCATCATGGTACAGTTTACATCACCCTTCATGCAGCCGGCTGTAGGCCGCTTCAAGTTCATCAACAGTCATCGTTGTCAATAGAGGCTTCTTACCGTCAGGTATAGCTTATATATCCTAAGACAACCGGCTCTTAAAAGAAATTATTTACAAGGGTGACTCATGTTATCCTGAAAAGTTGCTGGCTTTACGCCGCTTCCGGCTCTTCATTAGCCGCGGTTGTCAATGGAGGCTTCTTACATTGGAGTATAACTCATATTACCCTATGACAACCGGTCATCAACAATGCTCATAAGACTCGGAGTCATGCTACTCCGGTTGACATCTCACAGGTGGATTTTTGAGGAGGGCTTCCCACCTCCAGATAAACATGCCGTCTTATAAAAGCCGGATCAGAGCAAGATTATGAGAAAGGAGCAATGTTATGAAAGGTATGAACATCTCCGGGTTGAGCTTCTTCAAGACGCCCTCACAACAATGCAGAATGTATTCTGTCTTGTTTATTTTTTTTGCAGGTATTATCTCTTAATATGAGCCGCTATTAAATATTTGGCAAGACCAAATGGATCTTTTAATAGCCAACATGGTTGGATCTTCATGGTTATCATAACCAGTGTTAAATGATTGGGGTTTTTAAGCTAGCTCGGAGAAGTTTATTATTTTTCAAGAGCCGACCTATCAGATATAATGCCGTGTCATCTAATTGACCGGCTCTCGGATTTCTTTAACTGTGTTCTATAGTAATTTACAACACTCATGGATTTCTCAAACTTGTATTTGCCGGGTTGCACCGCAGCCACGAGCAGGAATTTCATATCAAAGACAAAGGAGTTATTTCAGGATATTCATTCCGGGTTATATTACAACCAAGGTCAAAGGTTCATTCAACAAATTATGATGAGTCATATTATTTTCACATAGTCCCGAGTCGCCGCAGGTAGACGACCCGGCACTTGGGGGCTACACTATTCAAGTCAAGTTTATATCAATTATGCAAGTCCCATGTCGCTGCAAAGCATGCACCACGGCACTTGGGGGCTAATGCAAGCCAGTTTTCAAATTGTTACATTGTTAGCAAGATCATAATATCTCAAGGAAATGAGCCGGACTTTCTATATTTTTATAAGTCCCAGCCCAGTAAATTCTTACTGACCTGACACTTGGCGGCTACACCGCTCAGATCAAATTTTCTAAAGTCCCAAGTCGCCGTAGGCGTGCGACCCGGCACTTGGGGGCTACAGTATTTAGCCGTATAACAAATTATAAGGTTTTAATTGAAGACCCGGCACATCATATTTTGATGAGCCGGCCCTTGGGGGCTACACCCGCCGAAGCTTTCTGATGAGCCGGCCCTTGGGGGATACACCCGCCGAAGCTTTCTGATGAGCCGGCCCTTGGGGACTACACCCGCTGAAGCAGTATAAGGTATAAAACAGTTATAAGTCCCAGGTTGCTGCAAGCAGGACAACCCGGCACTTGGGGGCTACACAATCCAAAATGTTATTTGCAAAGCACCAAGTTATCATGGATAATCTTGGAGCTTGGGGCCTACAGGTAATATGGACATATCAAAAACTTTTGAGGATAGTTTTCAAGATTTTAATTATGAAGTTGAGCTGTTAGACCCGGAGTCTTCAACACTTATGACCCGGTGTTATCAAAAGGTCATAACCCGTCAGATTTTATAAGCCGCCTTGTTTTACAACAATGGAAGTCCGGCTTTACACTAGATGGATTTTCATCCTAATATTTTTATCAAGTCATCTGGATTCTACTTATTTAAACCCGGAGTCACCAACGATAATGACCCGGCATCATCAATGATTATAACCCGGCGGAGATCACCCGCCAAAGAGCGTTTGAAGCCAGCTCAATGGCATATGGGTATTCTATTCTCAATATTTTTCAAAAGGACATTGACAATAAAGATTAGCAAGACGGTTCATTCATGTATAAGAGAAGACCCGGATTCCTGAGAAGCCATTTTATAAGCCGGCCAAAGGAACAAGCCAGCCACTTAACATATTTGCTATTCCTATTTCAGGAGGTTACCATGAATAAATTCAAGCTAACCTGGGGGCTAATGTCGGGGATATACCCCGCGGTATGACCCGCCCTGGCGAGTCACAGGATGACCAAGCCCAAGACCCGGCGGGTGAGCCAGCGCTAGGCGGCTCACGGGATAAGACCCGGTGGGTGAGCCGGCGCCAGGTGGCTCACAAGGGAAGGCCCACAAGAGAAGGCCCACGAGAGAAGGATTCCCTTAAAGGAAATAAGACCCGGAGTAGGATTTGCGAGAGACGAGTCCTAATCCTACTCCTAGTAGGATTCTATTTGTAAGCCTACCCTCTCCACTTATATAAGGAGGGGTAGAGCACCCCTAGAGGGACATATTCTCGAAGGACACAAGTCCACAAGGTTAGACAACACATGATTAGAGATAGAAAGATTAGAGGCTCTCGTGATTAGAGGTAGTGATTAGCACCCTTGTAACCGAGAGATCTTCATCATCATCAATATCAGACAAGCAGGATGTAGGCTTTTACCTCGACTTGAGGGGCCGAACCTGGGTAAAACTCCATGTCTTCTCGATTCTGATCAACCCCTTCAAGCCTCCACGTAGTTGCGTTTGCCCCGAACCTAAGTCTGTTGACCCGGACATCTGCCATGACAAAACCCTGACAGTTGGCGCCCACCGTGGGGCTGCGCATGATGTTTTTGTGTTCTTGGAGGGATCTCTCCTCAGGAATCGAGAAGCTCATTATGAGCCGGATGAGAAGAGCCGGTTCGGAAAAAAATCTACCGGTCTCAGCCGCTCCGCCTCAACAGATTTGCTCTACCGGACTCTGCCCCGGCCGTGCTTGGGCGGCCAGTCATTGCCGTCAACCGTTCCCACAGTCACCGGTAAGGTCTGCCAGTTTGCCGAGCCGCCTCCGCCGCAACCGCTGGCCGGCTTTACCACACACCTTCCCCGCCTCATCCATTGAGCCGCCCCCAAGTTGCCTTTGTCGGCCCCGTTTTTTGCCAGACCTCACGACCGCTCACCAGCCCCTGCGGCCGGCTTTGCTCCTCGTCTCGCGCGCGCCATCATTGGGCCGATGCCCCGTCTTGCACGCACCATCGCCGGGCCTCACACTCCGTCGAGCTGCACTAGCCATCGCCACGTCCGGCTCTCCCTCTTCTGGCCAAACCGGCCATGCCCTCTCACCGCCTCCGCAGACTGCGCCGCCGTGGGCTCCTCTCGCCTCTTCATCACTCCACTGCGGCCGATTCTCACCATAGAGCCGCATGCCTCCTGACCCGGCAGCCGCAGCTGCGTCGCGCCACACCGCGAGCCATCGCTGCGCCGATTCCACTTTCGCAAGCCGCCATGGAGCCAGCCTCGCCCGCTCACTGCTTGAGCCGCCGGTCAGCGAGCCGCCTTGCGTCGTCGTGTCGCCGAATCACCCTCGCCGGCTCTGCCTTTGCTGAGCCGCCCTTGGTTCCAGCACCGACTCACCCGCGTGTGGAGGCGGCACATCCAACGCCGTCGAGCCGCCCGACCGTTCGGTCTGTCCGACCGCTCCAAATCGCCCCCGTACGCTGCCTCCGGCTGGCCTGCTGCCGTCTCTGCACCTGCTGGCTCAACGCCCCTCTCAGGCCCGTTTGATATATGAGGATTGCGGGCGTCGACGACTCGCCCGTGGTAAAACTTAAGCTTCACCACGATGATCATCAGCTCCGTGGTGGATAAATCAGGTGTATTTGCCCTTTGTTTTCAATACATATTAAATTGTTAAAAGAACAATTACTTTGTTTTCTTGCAATATTTTTATGCAGGAAATATAGTTGTGTGGCATTATATCGCGGGGTAGAGCGCATTCAGGTTCATCCGTCTTGCGTTGATGAATGGACGCTCGTGAGTCGCTGCACCCGTGGCCCGGTCTACATCAACACACCGGTACCGCGCGTGCTCACCCGCCAGTATGAGCCGCCTACTAAGTGCGGCAAGCTGCCGGAACCGTAGTATGGTCTTCACCAACAAACGCCACGGTTGTCTCTCGCAACTTCACCGGCTTACAACGTTGTGACCGTCTCTCTCCACTGCGCCGGTTTACAATGCCGTGGCCGACTCTCGCCACCCGCGCCGGTTCTCAATACTATGCCCGTCTCTCATCCGTCTGCACCGGCTTACAACGATCGCGGATGCAATACCGCGGCCGTCTTTCACAACAGAACCGGCTGACAACGCCACAGTTGATTTCTATGTCTACATCAACATATCGGTGCAGTGCTCGCTTGTACGAGTCGCCCAATGGATGCGTGCAAGACACCACCCACAATTTGATCTACATTAATATACGGGTGCGGTGCTCATCAATATGAGCCGCCCAACGTACAAGCTCATAAACCGCTACCACTACACTTTGGTTCACTTCAAGCAAAACTTCCGGAACGAACCATCAACCGGATCACTGAAACAATTCATACAGGACCATTTATCACCCGCCACGGCCAACCTCAACTTTCGATGAAAGATTCTCAAGCTGCCTCTTTGAGTCAACTTGAGACTCGGGGGCTACAGACATGGCAAGACACATTTGGTCGTTTTCAATGAGAAGCCCGGATCTTTTGCCAAGATGAAATTTTCCGGCTCAACAAGTTTAAATCGAAGTGGTTTGTGACCCGCCGAAGTTCTTCTCAGTCAATCTCGCCTTAGAGACCCTAAGCCGGTTCACAGAGTTGATGGCCAATATCGCCATAGAGACCCTGAACTGATGTTACTCTTACCGGTCAATCTCGCTTTAGAGACCCTGAGCCGGTTCACAGAGTTGACGGCCAATCTCGCCTTAGAGACCCTGAACTGATGTTACTCTTACCAGTCAATCTCGCTTTATAGACCCTGAGCCGGTTCACAAAGTGGATGGCCAATCTCGCTTTAGAGACCCTGAACTGTTGTAAGTTAAAAGTTAAGCTATTATCAGTCAATCTCGCCTTAGAGACCCTGAGCCGGCTCACAGAGTTGACGGCCAATCTCGCTTTAGAGACCCTGAACTGGTATGGTGCGCAATTGGCTTTATGCCTAGTTTGAGTGCATTAAGCGCTGTTGTTGATGGAGGCTTCCTACCTTTGGTATAGCTTAAAAAATTCCCCTAAGGCAACAGCGTGTACATCAAATTCTAGTTGCTTATCAACTGCGGCCATCGAAGGGGGCTTCTTACCGACGGGTATCGCTTATCTCTCCCTAATGGTCGAATTTATGCCACTTCCGGTTACTTATTAACCGCGGTTGTCGAAGGGGTCTTCTTACCGACAGGTTTGCTTATCTCACCCTAACAACCGGCATTGACGCCAAAAATAGTTGCGGAAGGAGGCTTCTTGCCCTTGGGTATAGCTTACATAAGCCCTTCACGCAACCGGCTAGTACAATTACTAGTCGCGGTTGTCGAATGGATGCTTCTTACCATAAGGTATAGCTTACATAATACCATCGGCAGCCGGCCCTATACAACATTGGCTGATTGGAGGAGGCTTCTTGCCTTCGGGTATAGCTTACATCACCCTCTAGCAGCAGGCTTTTTGAGCTGCGGTTGTTAGTAGAGGCTTCTTACCTTTGGTATAGCTTACATAAACCTATTGACAACCGGTGTTGGAATACAATGGATAAGTATTTGCTGTTAAAAGGAGGCTTTTTACCATCATGGTACAGTTTACATCACCCTTCCTGCAGCCGGCTATAGGCCGCTTCAAGTTCATCAATAGTCGTCGTTGTCAATAGAGGCTTCTTACCGTCAGGTATAGCTTATATATCCTAAGACAACCGGCTCTTAAAAGAAATTATTTGCAAGGGTGACTCATGTTATCCTGAAAAGTTGTTGGCTTTAGGCCACTTCTGGCTCTTCATTAGCCGCGGCTGTCAATGGAGGCTTCTTACATTGGAGTATAACTCATATTACCCTACGACAACCGGTCATCAACAAAGCTCATAAGACTCGGAGTCATGCTACTCCGGTTGACATCTCACGGGTGGATTATTCAGGAGGGCTTCCCACCTCCAGATAAACATGTCGGCTTATAAAAGCCGGATCAGAGCAAGATTATGAGAAAGGAGCAATGTTATGAAAGGTATGAACATCTCTGGGTTGAGCTTCTTCAAACCGCCCTCACAACAATGCAGAATGTATTTTGTCTTGTTTTTTTTTGCAGGTATTATCTCTTAATATGAGCCGCTATTAAATATTTGGCAAGACCAAATGGATCTTTTAATAGCCAACATGGCTGGATCTTCATGGTTATCATAACCGGTGTTAAATGATTGGAGTTTTTAAGCCAGCTCGGAGAACTTTATTATTTTTCAAGAGTCGCCCTATCAGATATAATGACGTGTCATCTAATTGACCGGCTCTCGAATTTCTTTAACTGTGTTCTATAGTAATTTACAACACTCATGGATTTCTCAAACTTGTATTTGCCGGGTTGCACCGCAGCCACGAGCAGAAATTTCGTATCAAAGACAAAGGAGTTATTCCACGATATTCATTCCGGGTTATATTACAACCAAGGTCAAAGGTTCATTCAACAAATTATGATGAGTCGTATTATTTTCACATAGTCCCGAGTCGCCGCAGGTAGACGACCCGGCACTTGGGGGCTACACTATTCAAGTCAAGTTTATATCAATTATGCAAGTCCCATGTCGCTGCAAAGCATGCACCACGGCACTTGGGGGCTAATGCAAGCCAGTTTTCAAATCGTTACATTGTTAGCAAGATCATATTATCTCAATGAAATGAGCCGGACTTTCTATATTTTTATAAGTCCCAGCCCAGTAAATTCTTACTGACCTGACACTTGGGGGCTACACCGCTTAGATCAAATTTTCTAAAGTCCCAAGTCGCCGTAGGCGTGCGACCCGGCACTTGGGGGCTAAAGTATTCAGCCGTATAACAAATTATAAGGTTTTAATTGAAGACCCGGCACATCATATTTTGATGAGCCGGCCCTTGGGGGCTACACCCGCCGAAGCTTTCTGATGAGCTGGCCCTTGGGGGATACACCCGCCGAAGCTTTCTAATGAGCCGGCCCTTGGGGACTACACCCGCTGAAGCAGTATAAGGTATAAAACAGTTATAAGTCCCAGGTTGCTGCAAGCAGGACAACCCGGCACTTGGGGGCTACACAATCCAAAATATTATTTGCAAAGCACCAAGTTATCATCGATAATCTTGGAGCTTGGGGGCTACAGGTAATATGGACATATCAAAAACTTTTGAGGACAGTTTTCAAGATTTTAATTATGAAATGAGCTGTTAGACCAACTGTCTTCAACACTTATGACCCGGTGTTATCAAAAGGTCATAACCCGTCAGATTTTATAAGCCGCCTTGTTTTACAACAATGGAAGTCCGGCTTTACACCAGATGGATTTTCATCCTAATATTTTTATCAAGTCATCTGGATTCTACTTATTTAAACCCGGAGTCACCAACGAGAATGACCCGACATCATCAATGATTATAACCCGACGGAGATCACCCGCCAAAGAGCATTTGAAGCCAGCTCAATGGCATATGGGTATTCTATTCTCAATATTTTTCAAAAGGACATTGACAATCAAGATTAGCAAGACGGTTCATTCATGTATAAGAGAAGACCCGGATTCCTGAGAAGCCATTTTATCATCCGGCCAAAGGAACAAGCCGGCCACTTAACATATTTGCTATTCCTATTTCAGGAGGTTACCATGAATAAATTCAAGCTAACCTGGGGGCTAATGTCGGGGATATACCCCGCGGTATGACCCGCCCTGGCGAGTCACAGGATGACCAAGCCCAAGACCCGGTGGGTGAGCCGGCGCCAGGCGGCTCACAAGGGAAGGCCCACAAGAGAAGGCCCACGAGAGAAGGATTCCCTTAAAGGAAATAAGACCCGGAGTAGGATTCGTGAGAGACGAGTCCTAATCCTACTCCTAGTAAGATTCTATTTGTAAGCCTACCCTCTCCACTTATATAAGGAGGGGTAGAGCACCCCTAGAGGGACAGATTCTCATAGGACACAAGTCCACAAGTTTAGACAACACATGATTAGAGATAGAAAGATTAGAGGCTCTCGTGATTAGAGGTAGCGATTAGCATCCTTGTAACCGAGAGATCTTCATCATCATCAATATCGGACAAGCAGGATGTAGGCTTTTACCTCGACTTGAGGGGCCGAACCTGGGTAAAACTCCGTGTCTTCTCGATTCCGATCAACCCCTTCAAGCCGCCACGTAGTTGCGTTGACCCGGACATCTGCCATGACAAAACCACGACAGTTGGTGCCCACCGTAGGGCTGCGCATGATGGTTTTGTGTTCTTGGAGGGATCTCTCCTCAGGAATCGAGAAGCTCATTATGAGTCGGATGAGAAGAGCTGGTTCGGAAAAAAATCTACTGGTCTCAACCGCGCCACCTCAACAGATTTGCTCTACCGGTCTCTGCCCCGGCCGTGCTTGGGCGGCCAGTCGTTGCCGTCAACCGTTCCCACAGTCACCGGTAAGGTCTGCCAGTTTGCCGTGCCGCCTCCGCCGCAACCGCTGGCCGGCTTTACCACACACCTTCCCCACCTCATCCATTGAGCCGCCCCCGCGTTGCCTTTGTCGGCCCCGTTTTTTGCCAAACCTCACGACCGCTCACCAGCCCCTGCGGCCGGCTTTTCTCCTCGTCTCGCGCGCGCCATCACCGCGCCGATGCCGCGTCTTGTGCACACCATCGCCGGGCCTCACACTCCGTCGAGCTGCGCTAGCCATCGCCGCATCCGGCTCTCCTACTTCTGGCCAAACCGGCCATGCCCTCTCGCCGCCTCCGCAGACTGCGCCGCCGTGGGCTCCTCTCGCCTCTTCATCACTCCACTGCGGCCGATTGTCACCATAGAGCCGCATGCCTCCTGACCTGGCAGCCGCAGCTGCGCCGCGCCACACCGCGAGCCGCCGCTGCGCCGATTCCACTTTCGCAAGCCGCCATGGAGCCAGCCTCGCCCGCTCACTGCTTGAGACGCCGGTCGGCGAGCCGCCTTGCATCGTCGAGTCGCCGAATCGCCCTCGCCGGCTCTGCCTTTGCCGAGCCGCCCTTGGTTCCACCGCCGACTCACCCGCATGTGGAGGCGGCACATCCAACGCCGTCGAGCCGCCCGACCGTTCGGTCTGTCCGACCGCTCCGAATCACCCCCGTACGCTGCCTCCGGCTGGCCTGCTGCCGTCTCTGCACCAGCTGGCTCAACACCCCTCTCAGGCCCGTTTGATATATGAGGATTGCGGGCGTCGACAACTCGTCCGTGGTAAAACTTAAGCTTCACCACGATGATCATCAGCTCCGTGGATGATAAATCAGGTGTATTTGCCCTTTGTTTTCAATACATATTAAATTGTTAAAAGAACAATTACTTTGTTTTCTTGCAATATTTTTATGCAGGAAATATATTTGTGTGGCATTATACCGCGGGGTAGAGCGCATTTAGGTTCATCCGTGTTGCGTTGATGAATGGACGCTCTTGAGTCGCTGCACCCGTGGCCCGGACTACATCAACACACCAGTACCGCGCGTGCTCACCCGCCAGTATGAGCCGCCTAATAAGTGTGGCAAGCTGCCGGAACCATAGTATGGTCTTCACCAACAAACGCCACGGTTGTCTCTCGCAACTTCACCGGCTTACAACGCTGTGACCGTCTCTCTCCACTGCGCCGGTTTACAATGCCGTGGCCGACGCTCGCCACCCGTGCCTGTTCTCAATACTATGGCCGTCTCTCATCCGTCTGCACCGGCTTACAACGACCGCGGATGCAATACCGCGGCCGTCTTTCACAACAGAACCGGCTGACAACGCCATAGCTGATTTCTATGTCTACATCAACATATCGGTGCAGTGCTCGCTTGTACGAGTCGCCCAACGGATGCGTGCAAGACACCACCCACAATTTGATCTACATCAATATATGGGTGCGGTGCTCATCAATATGAGCCGCCCAACGTACAAGCGCATAAACCACTGCCACTACAGTTTGGTTCACTTCAAGCAAAACATCCGGAACGAACCATTAACCGGATCATTGAAACAATTCATACGGGACCATTTATCACCCGCCACGGCCAACCTCAACTTTTGATGAACGATTCTCAAGCCGCCTCTTCGAGTCAACTTGAGACTCGGGGGCTACAGACATGGCAAGACACATTTGGTCGTTTTCAATGAGAAGCCCGGATCTTTTGCCAAGATGAAATTTTCCGGCTCAACAAGTTTAAGTCGAAGTGGTTTGTGACCCGCCGAAGTTCTTCTCAGTCAATCTCGCCTTAGAGACCCTGAGCCGGTTCACAGAGTTGACGGCCAATCTCGCCTTGGAGACCCTGAACTGATGTTACTCTTACCAGTCAATCTCGCTTTAAAGACCCTGAGCCGGTTCACAGAGTTGATGGCCAATCTCGCCTTAGAGACCCTTCACTAATGTTACTCCTACCAGTCAATCTCGCTTTAGAGACCCTGAGCCGGTTCACAAAGTGGACGGCCAATCTCGCTTTAGAGACCCTGAACTGTTGTAAGTTAAAAGTTAAGCTCTTATCAGTCAATCTCGCCTTAGAGACCCTGAGCCGGCTCACAGAGTTGACGGCCAATCTCGCTTTAGAGACCCTGAACTGGTATGGTGCACAATTGGCTTTATGCCTAGTTTGAGTGCATTAAGCGATGTTGTTGATGGAGGCTTCCTACCTTTGGTATAGCTTAAAAATTTCCCCTAAGGCAACAGCGTGTACATCAAATTCCAGTTGCTTATCAACTTCGGCCATCGAAGGGGGCTTCTTACCGACGGGTATCGCTTATCTCACCCTAATGGACGGCTTTATGCCACTTCCGGTTACTTATTAACCGCGGTTGTCGAAGGGGTCTTCTTACCGATGGGTTCGCTTATCTCACCCTAACAACGGGCGTTTACGCCAAAAATAGTTGCGGAAGGAGGCTTCTTGCCCTTGGGTATAGCTTACATAAGCCCTTCACGCAGCCGGCTAGTATAATTACTAGTCGCGGTTGTCGAATGGATGCTTCTTACCCTAAGGTATAGCTTACATAATACCATCGGCAGCCGGCCCTATACAACATTGGCTGATTGCAGGAGGCTTCTTGCCTTCGGGTATAGCTTACATCACCCTCCAGCAGCAGGCTTTTTGAGCTGCCGTTGTCAGTAGAGGGTTCTTACCTTTGGTATAGCTTACATAAACCTATTGACAACCGGTGTTGGCATACAATGGATAAGTATTTGCTGTTAAAAGGAGGCTTTTTACCATCATGGTACAGTTTACATCACCCTTCATGCAGCCGGCTGTAGGCCGCTTCAAGTTCATCAACAGTCGTCGTTGTCAATAGAGGCTTCTTACTGTCAGGTATAGCTTATATATCCTAAGACAACCGGCTCTTAAAAGAAATTATTTGCAAGGGCGACTCATGTTATCCTAAAAAGTTGCTGGCTTTAGGCCGCTTCCGACTCTTCATTAGTCGCGGTTGTCAACGGAGGCTTCTTACATTGGAGTATAACACATATTACCCTACGACAACCGGTCATCAACAAAGCTCATAAGACTCGGAGTCATGCTACTCCGGTTGACATCTCACAGGTGGATTATTCAGGAGGGCTTCCCACCTCCAGATAAACATGCCGGCTTATAAAAGCCGGATTAGAGCAAGATTATGAGAAAGGAGCAATGTTATGAAAGGTATGAACATCTCCGGGTTGAGCTTCTTCAAACCGCCCTCACAACAATGCAGAATGTATTTTGTCTTGTTTATTTTTTTTTTGCAGGTATTATCTCTTAATATGAGCCGCTATTAAATATTTGGCAAGACCAAATGGATCTTTTAATATCCAACATGGCTGGATCTTCATGGTTATCATAACCAGTGTTAAATGATTGGGGTTTTTAAGCCAGCTCGGAGAAGTTTATTATTTTTCAAGAGTCGCCCTATCAGATATAATGTCGTGTCATCTAATTGGCCAGCTCTCGGATTTCTTTAATTGTGTTCTATAGTAATTTACAACACTCATGGATTTCTCAAACTTGTATTTCCGGGTTGCACCGCAGCCACGAGCAGGAATTTCACATCAAAGACAAAGGAGTTATTCCAGGATATTCATTCCGGGTTATATTACAACAAAGGTCAAAGGCTCATTCAACAAATTACGATGACTCATATTATTTTCACATAGACCCGAGTCGCCGCAGGTAGACGACCCGGCACTTGGGGGCTACACTATTCAAGTCAAGTTTATGTCAATTATGCAAGTCCCATGTCGCTGCAAAGCATGCACCACGGCACTTGGGGGCTAATGCAAGCCAGTTTTCAAATCATTACATTGTTAGCAAGATCATATTATCTCAAGGAAATGAGCCGGCCTTTCTATATTTTTATAAGTCCCAGCCCAGTAAATTCTTACTGACCCGACACTTGGGGGCTACACCGCTCAGATCAAATTTTCTAAAGTCCCAAGTCACCGCAGGCATGCGACCCGACACTTGGGGGCTACAGTATTCAGCCGTTTAAACAAATTATAAGGTTTTAATTGAAGACCCGGCACATCATATTTTGATGAGCCGGCCCTTGGGGGCTACACCCGCCGAAGCTTTCTGATGAGCCGGCCCTTGGGGGCTACACCCGCCGAAGCTTTTTGATGAGCCGGCCCTTGGGGACTACACCCGCTGAAGCAGTATAAGGTATAAAACAGTTATAAGTCCCAGGTTGCTGCAAGCAGGACAACCCGGCACTTGGGGGCTACACAATCCAAAATGTTATTTGCAAAGCACCAAGTTATCATGGATAATCTTGGAGCTTGGGGGCTACAGGTAATATGGACATATCAAAAACTTTTGAGGACAGTTTGCAAGATTTTAATTATGAAGTTGAGCTGTTAGACCCGGAGTCTTCAACACTTATGACCCGGTGTTATCAAAAGGTCATAACCCGTCAGATTTTATAAGCCGCCTTGTTTTACAACAATGGAAGTCCGGCTTTACACTAGATGGATTTTCATCCTAATATTTTTATCAAGTCATCTGGATTCTACTTATTTAAATCCAGAGTCACCAACGATAATGACCCGGCATCATCAATGATTATAACCCGGCGGAGATCACCCGCCAAAGAGCATTTGAAGCCAGCTCAATGGCATATGGGTATTCTATTCTCAATATTTTTCAAAAGGACATTGACAATCAAGATTATCAAGACGGTTCATTCATGTATAAGAGAAGACCTGGATTCCTGAGAAGCCATTTTATAAGCCGGCCAAAGGAACAAGCCAGCCATTTAACATATTTGCTATTCCTATTTCAGGAGGTTACCATGAATAAATTGAAGCTAACCTGGGGGCTAATGTCGTGGATATACCCCGCGGTATGACCCGCCCTGACGAGTCACAGGATGACCAAGCCCAAGACCCGGCGGGTGAGCCGGCGCCAGGCGGCTCACGGGATAAGACCCGGTGGGTGAGTCGGCGCCAGGTGGCTCACAAGGGAAGGCCCACAAGAGAAGGCCCACGAGAGAAGGATTCCCTTAAAGGAAATAAGTCCCGGAGTAGGATTCGTGAGAGACGAGTCCTAATCCTACTCCTAGTAGGATTCTATTTGTAAGCCTACCCTCACCACTTATATAAGGAGTGGTAGAACACCCCTAGAGGGACAGATTCTTAAAGGACACAAGTCCACAAGTTTAGACAACACATGATTAGAGATAGAAAGATTAGAGGCTCTCGTGATTAGAGGTAGCGATTAGCACCCTTGTAACCGAGAGATCTTCATCATCATCAATATCAGACAAGCAGGATGTAGGCTTTTACCTTGACTTGAAGGGCCGAACCTGGGTAAAACTCCGTGTCTTCTCGATTCCGATCAACCCCTTCAAGCCGCCACGTAGTTGCGTTTGCCCCGAACCTAAGTCCGTTGACCCAGACATCTGTCGTGACAAAACCACGACAGGTTGGTTCCGAAGCTTGATGCGAAGTGTACCTAGGGGCTGGGCTATCACATCCAGGTGAAAATGTCCATCGGTCAAACCCCCTCAGGCGAAAGTCAAAGGCGTAGACCGCCCGGTCAACTCTCACAGGGTTAGACGGGACGGGTGTAGTTTGGGGGTAGCTATGCCGCCAGGTCTTTATCTGGGCCCTCCTACACGTCCGGAAGTTCCGTAGTGGGTGCAAGCACACGACACGCGGATCCATGGTGTGATCCCCCACACCGACGTCGCGCCGCCGTCGCACGCAGGGGGGAACAACCACGTCGGGCAGTAACTGAGGGAATCTTGGTGTGGGTTGTGCCCGGACCTTGATACAAAGTGTACCTAGAGGTTGGGCTATCACATCCAGGTGAAAATGTCCATCGGTCAAACCACTTCTAGCGAAAGTCAAAGGCGTAGACCGCCCGGTCTACTCTCGGAGGGTTAGACGGGACGGGAGTATTTTGGGGGTATCTATGCCGCCAGGTCTTTATCTGGGCCCTAATACACCTCTGGATGTGCCGTACTGGGTGCAAGCACATGTCACGCGGATCCATGGTGTGACCCCCCTCACTGACGTCACCGCCGCCGTCGCACGGAGGGGGGAACAACCACTTCGGGCAGTAACGGAGGGAATCTTGGTGTGGGTTGTGACCGGACCTTGATACGAAGGGTACCTAGGGGATGGTCTATCACATCTAGGTGGAAATGTCCATCGGTCAAACCCCCTCCGGCGAAAGTCAAAGGCATAGACCGCCCGGTCAACTCTCGCAAGGTTAGATGGGACGGGTGTAGTTTGGGGGTAGCTATGCCACCAAGTCTTTATCTAGGCCCTCCTACATGTCCGGAAGTGCCATAGTGGGTGCAAGCACACGGCACGCGGATCCATCGTGTGACCCCTCTCATCAACGTTGCCGCCGCCATCACACGGAGGGGGGAACAACCATGTCGGACAGTAACGGAGGGAATCTTGGTGTGAGTTGTGCCCGGACCTTGATACGAAGTGTACCTAGGGGCTGGGCTATCACATCGAGGTGAAAATGTCCATCGGTCAAACCCCCTTCGGAAAAAGTCAAAGGCGTAGACCGCTCGGTCAACTCTCGCAGGGTTAGACGGGACGGGTGTATTTTGGGGGTAGCTATGCCGTCAGGTCTTTATCTGGGCCCCCTTACACGTCCGGAAGTGTCGTAGTGGGTGCAAGTACACGGCACGTGGATCCATGGTTTGACCCACCTGACCGACGTCGCCGCCATCGTCACACGGAGGGGGGAACAACATCGTCGGGCAGTAACGGAGGGAATCTTGGTATGGGTTGTGCCCGGACCTTGATACGAAGTGTACCTAGGGGCTGGGCTATCACATCGAGGTGAAAATGCCCATTGGTCAAACCCCCTCCGGTGAAAGTCAAAGGCGTATACCGCCCGGTCAACTCTCGCAGGGTTAGATGGGACGGGTGTAGTTTGAGGGGAGCTATGCCGCCAGGTCTTTATCTGAGCCCTCCTACACGTCCGAAAGTGTCGTAGTGGGTGCAAGCACATGGCACACAGATCAATGGTGTGACCCTTCACACCCACGTCGCCGCCACCGTCGCACGGAGGAGGGAACAACCACGTCGGGCAATAACGGAGGGAATCTTGATTTGGGTTGTGCCCGGACCTTGATACGAAGTGTACCTAGGGACTAGGCTATCACATCCAGGTGAAAATATCCATCGGTCAAACCCCCTCTGGTGAAAGTCAAAGGCGTAGACCGCCCGGTCAATTCTCGCAAGGTTAGACGGGACGGGTGTAGTTTGGGGGTAGCTATGCCACCAGGTCTTTATCTGGGCCCTCCTACACGTCCGGAAGTGCCGTAGTGGGTGCAAGTACATGGCACGCGGATCCATGGTGTGACCCCCCTCACCGACGTCGCCGCCGTCGTTGCACGGAGGGGGGAACAAGATCGTAGGGCAGTAACGGAGGGAATCTTGGTGTGGGTTTTGCCCAGACCTTAATACGAATTGTACCTAGGGGCTAGGCTATCACATCTAGGTGAAAATGTCCATCGGTCAAACCCCCTCCGGCGAAAGTCAAAGGCGTATACCGCCCGGTCAACTCTCGCAGGGTTAGATGGGACGGGTGTAGTTTGAGGGTAGCTATGCCGCCAGCTCTTTAGGTGGGCCCTCCTACATGTCCGGAAGTGCCGTAGTGGGTGCAAGCACACGGCAAGTGGATCCATGGTATCACCCTCCTCACCTACATCGCCGCCGCCGTCGCACGGAGGGGGAACAACCACGTCGGGCAATAACAGAGGGAATCTTTGTGTGGGTTGTGTCCGGACCTTTATACGAAGTGTACCTAGGGGCTGGGCTATCACATCCAGGTGAAAATGTCCATCGGTCAAACCCCCTCCGGCGAAAGTCAAAGGCGTAGACCGCCCGGTCAACTCTCGCAGGGTTAGACTGGACGGGTATAGTTTGGGTATAGCTATGCCGACAGGTCTTTATCTGTGCCCTCCTACATGTCTGGAAGTGTCGTAGTGGGTGCAAGCACATGGCACGCGGATCCATGGTGTGATCCCCCTCACCGACGTCGCTTCACCGTCGCACGGAGGGGGGAACAACCACGTTGGGCAGTAACGGAGGGAATCTTGGTGTGGGTTGTGCCCGGACCTTGATACGAAGTGTACCTAGGGGCTGGGCTATCACATCCAGGTGAAAATGTCCATCGGTCAAACCCCCTCCAGCGAAAGTCAAAGGCGTAGACCGCCCGGTCAACTCTCGCAGGGTTAGACGGGACGGGTGTAGTTTGGGGGTAGCTATGCCGCCAGGTCTTTATCTGGGCCCTCCTACACATCCAGAAGTGTCGTAGTGGGTGCAAGCACACGGCACGTGGATCCATGGTGTGACCCCCCTCACTAATGTCGCCACCGCCGTCGGATAGAGGGGGAACAACCACGTCGGGCAGTAACGGAGGGAATCTTGGTGTGGGTTGTGCCCGGACCTTGATACGAAGTGTACCTAGGGCTGGGCTATCACATCCAGGTGAAAATGTCCATCGGTCAAACCCCCTCCGGCGAAAGTCAAAGCCGTAGACCGCCTGGTCAACTCTCGTAGGGTTACACGGGACGGGTGTAGTTTGGGGGTAGATATGCCGCCAGGTCTTTATCTAGGCCCTCCTACATGTCCGGAAATGCCGTAGTGGGTGCAAGCACACGGCACGCGGATCCATGGTGTGACCCCCCTCACCGATGTTGCCGCCGCCGTCACACGGAGGGGGGAACAACCACGTCGGGTAGTAACAGAGGGAATCTTGGTGTGGGTTGTGCCCGGACCTTGATACGAAGTGTACCTAGGGGTTGGGCTATCTCATCCAGGTGAAAATGTCCATCGGTCAAACTCCCTCCAGCGAAATTCAAAGGCTTAGACCGCCTAGTCAACTCTCGCCGGGTTAGACAGGGCGGGTGTAGTTTGGGGATAGCTATGCCGCAAGGCTTTATCTGGACCCTCCTACATGTCCGGAAGTGCCGTAGTGGGTGCAAGCACATGGCTCGCGGATTCATGGTGTGACCCCCCTCACCGACGTCGACGCCGCCGTCGCACGGAGGGGGGAACAACATCGTCGGGCAGTAACGAAGAGAATATTCGTGTGGGTGTTGGGGAACGTCCAATGGGAAACAAAAAAATTCCTAAGCACACGCAAACCTATCCATGGTGATGAGCATCTATGAGAGGGAGAGTGGATCTACGTACCATTGTAGATCGCTAAGCAGGAAGCATTAAGAAACGTGGTTGGTGTAGTCGAACATCTTCGCGTTCCAAATCGCCGAGCGTCCCGCGATCTCATCACGATCCGTCCCGCGATCCAATCACGATCCGTCCCGTGAACACATCACGATCCGTCCCACAAGGTCATCACGATCCGTCTCACATCTTGATCACGATCTGTCCCGCGAACTCATCACGATCCATTCCGCGATCTCATCACGAACCGTCTCGCGATCTCGATCACGGTCCTTCCGATCTAGTGCCGAACGGACGGCACCTTCGCGTTCAGCACACGTGCAGCTTGATGACGATCTCCACCGTATTGATCCAGCAAGAGTAGGTGAAGAGGAGAGAGACGTCACCGTCAGCGTGACGGTGCTCCGGTGATGGTGGTGGAGTGATTCCGGCAGGGCTTCGCCTAAGCGCTGCGGAAAACCGATCTAGAGGAGAAACTGTGCACCGGTGAAACGGGTAGCACGTGGCCGGAAATTCTGTCCAAAAGCCACCCAAACCACTAGTATATAAAGGAGGAGAGGAGGAGGAGGAGGGCTGGCGCAAGGCCTAGCCAATTCGGCCACAAGAGGGAGGGAGACAAGGACTCTCCTTCTCCAATCCTAGTTGGACTAGGATTGCTCCCTATTGGCTGATTTTCCACTTTTTCCTTTAGGACTTTCTCCTCCTGTGCCATGGGCCTTTGTGGCTGTTTACCCAGCCCACTTAAGGCTGGTTATTATTCTCCCACAGCCCATGGACCTCTTGGGGTCGAAACACCCCTCCCGGAGGCCTCCCGGTACACTACCAGCACTCCCGGTACACTACCGATGAGCCCGAAACTTTTCCGGCGACCAAACTGGGACTTACTATATATGAATCTTTACCTCCGGACCATTCCGGAGCTCCTCGTGACATCCGGGATCTCATCCGGGACTCCGAACAAACTTCGGTCACCACCATACAAAACTCTATACTACTGAAACGTCACCAAACCTTAAGTGTGCAGACCCTGCGGGTTCAAGAACTATGTAGACATGACCGAGACACCTCTACAGTCAATAACCAATGGAGGGACCTGGACGTCCAAATTGGTTCCTACATATGCTATGTTTGTATTTTGGGTCTTGTCCATCACATCATTCTCCTAATGATGTGATCCCGTTATCAAATGACATCTCATGTCCATGGCTAGGAAACCTTAACCATCTTTTGATCAACGAGCTAGTCTATTAGAGGCATACTAGGGACATGGTTTTGTCTATGTATCCACACATGCATTTAAGTCTCCGATCAATACAATTATAGCATGGATAATAAACGATTATCATGAACAAGGAAATATGATAATAACTAATTTATTACTGCCTCTAGGGCATATTTCCAACAGTCTCCCACTTGCACTAGAGTCAATAATCTAGTTCACATCACCATGTGATTCGCATTGTTATGAATCTAACACCCAATGAGTTCTTTGGTTCGATCGTGCTTTGCATGTGAGAGAGGTCTTATAATCAACGGGTCTGTAACATTCAGATATGTGTGTACTTTGCAAATCCCTATGTCAAACTGTAAACACCGCTACCACACTCCACTTGATACTATTCCAAATGGCTGCTCCACTATACGTATCCAAATTGCTACTACGATTCATCCGGATTAGTGTTAAAGCTTGCATCGAAGTAACTCCTTACAATGAACTCTTTATCACCTCGATAATCGATAAACATCACCTTAGTCTTTCAGTTACTAAGGATAATCTTGACCGCTGTCCAGTGATCCACTCCTGGATCTCTTTTGTACCCCTTGACAGACTCATGGCAAGGCACACACAGGTGCGGTATAGAGCATG
This sequence comes from Hordeum marinum, assembly GCA_022496015.1. Taxonomy (NCBI): domain Eukaryota; kingdom Viridiplantae; phylum Streptophyta; class Magnoliopsida; order Poales; family Poaceae; genus Hordeum; species Hordeum marinum. Next base: position 530,886,487 of record CM039674.1, on the reverse strand, counting down.
GCATACTGTACAGAGCCTATGGGTAGAGCATAGGGACGACGTTCGTCCTTTCTCTTTCTTCTGTCGTGGTCGAGCTTTGAGTCTCACTCAACTTCGTACCCTACAAATCAGGTGAGAACTCTTTCTCTGACTGATCCATTTTGAACTCTTTCAAAATCTTTGTCAAGGAATGTACTCATTGAAAGTCTCATCAAGTCATCTTTGATCTATCTCTATAGACCATGATGCTCAATAGGTAGTTTTATCCAGGTTTTACATTGAAAATCACTTTCCAAATAACCGCTTATGCTTTCCAGAAATTCTACATGATTTCCGATCAACAATATGTCATCCACATATACTTATCAGATATTCTATAGTGCTCCCACTCACTTTGTTGTAAATACAAGTTTCTCGTAAACTTCGTATAAACTCAAAAACTTTGATCAACTCATCAAAGCGTATATTCCAACTCCGAGATGCTTGCTTCAGTCCATAGAAGGATCACTGAAGCTTGCACACCTTTTAGCATCCTTAGGACTGACAAAACCTTCTGGTTGTATCATATACAACCTTTCCTCAAGTAAACTATGAAGGAAACGATGTTTTGACATCCATCTGCCAGACTTCATAATTGAAAACTACAGCAACTGCTAACATAATTCCAACAGATTTTAGCATCGCTACAAGTGAGAAAGTCTCATCGCAGTCAACTCTTTGAACTTGTCACAAACATCTTTGCAACAAGTGGAGCTTTACAAATGGTGACATTTACCATCAGTGTCTGTCTTCATTTTAAAGATCCATTTGTATTCAACGACCTGCTGTCCAACGAGCAAGTCTACCAAAGTCTATACTTGGTTCTCATACATGGATCCTATCTCGGATTTCATGGCCTCCAACCATTTGTTAGAATCCGGGCCCATCATCGCTTCGCCATAGCTCGTAGGTTCATCGTTGTCCAAGAACATGACCTCCAAGACAGGGTTGTCGTACCGCTTAGGAGCAGTACACATCCTTGTTGACCTACGAAGTTTGATAGTAACTTGATCCTGAAGCTTCATGATCATCATCATTAACTTCCCCTTCAACTAACGTAGGCTTCACAGAAACATCTTTCTGCGCTGCGCTACTCTCTGGTTGAACAAAGGTTTAACAACCTCATCAAGTTCTATCTTCCTCCCACTCAATTCTTTCGAGAGAAACTTTTTCTTGAGAAAGGACCCAGTTTTTGCAACAAACACCTTACACTCGGATCTGAGATAGAATGCATACCCAACTATTCTTAGGGTATTCTATGAAGATACATTTGTCCGCTTTGGGTTCGAGCTTATTAGGTGAAAACATTTTCCACACAAGCTTCGCAGCCCCAAACATCAAGAAATGACAGCTTTAGATTTCTATCAAACCATAATTCACACGGTGTCATCTCAACGGATTTAGATGGTGCCCATATTTTAAAGTGAATGCGGTTGTCTCTAATGCATAACCCCAAAACGCTAGTGGCAAAACGATAAGAGACATCATAGTATGTGCTATATCAAATAAGGCACGACTACAACGTTCGGACACACCATCACACTATGGTGTTCCAGGTGGCGTGAGTTGTGAAACAACTTTCACATTGTCTACAGTTGTATGCCAAACTTCGTAACCCAGATATTCACCTCCACGATCATATCGCAGAAAATTTTATCTTCTCGTCACGATGATCTTAAACTTCACTCTGAATTTGCTTGAACTTTTCAAACTATTCACACTTGTGTTTCATTAAGTAAATATACACTATATCCACTCAAATCATCAGTGAAGGTAAAAAAATAACGATATCCACCGCAAGCTAGAAACACTCATTGCATTGTATACATCAACATGTATTGTTTCCAATAAGTCACTTGCCCGTTCCATCAAGCCGGAAAACGGGGTTTAGTCATCTTACCCAAAAGGTATGGTCCACATGTCTCAACCGATTCAAAATCGAATGAGTCCAAAGATCCATCAGCATGGAGTTTCTTCATGCGCTATATACCAATATGACATTCTGCGGCAGTGCCACAATTATGTGGTACTATCATTATTAACTTTGTATCTTTTGACATCAATGATATGAACATGTGTATTACTACGATCAAGATTTCAACAAACCATTCTCACTGGGTGCATGACTATTGAAGGTATTATTCATGTAAACAGAATAACCATTATTCTCTAGCTTAAATGAATAACCGTATTGCAACAAACATCATCTAATCATGTCCATGCTCAACGCAAAACACCAAATAACATTTATTCAGGTTCGTCACTAATCCTGAAGGTAGAGAGAGCGTGCGATGTTGATCACATCAACCTTGGAAACACTTCCAACACATATCGTCACCTCACCCTTAGCTAGTTCTCCGTTTATTCCATAGCTTTTATTTCAAGTTACTAATATTTAGCAACCGAACAGGTATCCAATACCCAGGTGCTACTAGGAGTACTAGCAAGGTACACATCAATAAATCGTATATCAAATATACTTCTGTCGGTGTTGCCAGCCTTCTTATCTACCAAGTACCTAACGTTGTTCCGCTTCAGCGACCGCTCACCTCATAACAGAAGCACTTAGTCTCGGGTTTGAGTTCAACTTTGGGTTGCTTCACTAGAGCAGCAACTGACTTGCTATCCATGAAGTTTCCCTCCGTGCTCTTGCCCTTCTCGAAACTAGTGGTTTGATTAACCATCAACACTTGACGCTCCTTCTTGATTTCTACCTTCGTGGTGTCAAACATCGCGAACAGCTCAGGGATCACATTTCTTTCCCTGGCATTTTATAGTTCATCACCAAGTTCTAATAGCTCAGTGACAGTGACTTGGAGAACTACATCAATCACTATCTTATCTGGAAGATCAACTCCCACTCGATTCAAGCGATTGTAGCACCCAGACAATCTGAGCACATGCTCAACGATTGAGCTTATTCTCTTTCATCTTGCAGGCAAAGAATCTTGTTGGAGATCACATATCTCGCAACACGGGCACCAGCCTGAGATCACAATCTCAGCTCTTAGAAACATCTCATATGTTCCGTGACGTTCAAAACATTTTTGGAGCCTCAATTCTAAGCCGTAATGCATGACGCACTAAACTATCAAGTAGTCATCAGAATGTGCATGTCAGATGTTCACAACATCTACCGACGACGCTAGAGGGGTTGGTGCACCGAGCGGTGCATTAAGGACATAAGCCTTCTGTGTAGCAACGAGGGCAATCCTCAGATCACGGACCCGGTCCGCAATATTGCTACCATCATCTTTCAATTCTATTTCTCTAGGAACATATAAAAATACAAGGGGGCTACAGCGCGAGCTAGTAATCTATGACATAATTTGCAAAGACATTATTGACTATGTTCATGATAATGAGTTCAATTAATCATATTACTTAAGAACTCCCACTCAAATTGACATCCCTCACGTCATTCGAGTGATACATGATCCAAATTCACCAACTCAAGTACGATCATCACGTGAGTTAAGGTGGCTTCAATGGTGAATATCATTATGTTGATCATATCTACTATATGACTCATGCTCGACCTTTCGGTCTCTTGTGTTCCGAGGCCATGTCTGTACATGCTAGGCTCGTCAAGTTTAACCCGAGTGTTCCGCGTGTGCAAATCTGGCTTGCACCCGTTGTATGTGAACGTAGAGTCTATCACACCCGATCATCACGTGGTGTCTCAACACGACGAACTTTTGCAACGGTGCACACTCGGGGAGATAACAATTCATCTTGAAATTTAAGTGAGGGATCACCTTATAATGCTACCGTCGTCCTAAGCAAAACAAGGTGCATAAAAGGATTAGCATCACATGTAATTCATAAGTGACATGATATGGCCATGAACTTGTGCTTAAGATCTCCATCTTGAAAGCACCGGCATGATCTCCATCATCACTGGCACGACACCATGATCTCCATCATCTTGATCTCCATCAACGTGTCGCCATCGGGGTTGTCACGCCCTGCATGCTTCTACTACTATTGCTACCGTTTAGCGATAAAGTAAAGCATTACATAGCGCTTAATGATTGACACGCAGGTCATACAATAATTAAAGACAACCCTATGGCTCCTGCCGGTTGCCGTACTCATCGACATGCAAGTCATGAAATTCTATACATCACATGATCATCTCATACATCACATATATCACATCATGTAATTGGCCATATCACATCACAACATACCCTGCAAAAACAAGTTAGACGTCCTCTAATTGTTGTTGCAAGTTTTACGTGGCTGCTACGGGTATCTAGCAAGAATGATTCTCACCTACACAAAACCACAACGGTGATACGTAGTTTGCTTTTCAACCTTCTCAAGGACCGCCTTTGTCGGATCCGATCCAACTAAAGTGAGAGAAACTGTCACCCGCAAGCCATCTAAGCAACAAGTTGCGTCGAGGGAACCGGTCTCTCGTAAGCGTACGCGTAATGTTGGTCCGGGCCGCTTCATCTCATAATACCGCTGAACCAAAATACGACCAAGGGAGGAAGCAATCTAAGCATCAACGCCTACAAACCTTTTGTGTTCTACTTGAGATCTCATCGAACCATCAACCTAGCTCTGATACCACTGTTGGGGAACGTCGCATGGGAAACAAAAAATTTCCTGAGCACACGCAAACCTATCCATGGTGATGAGCATCTACGAGAGGGAGAGTGGATCTACGTATCCTTGTAGATCGTTAAGCGGGAAGCGTTAAGAAACGCGGTTGGTGTAGTCGAACATCTTCGCGATCCAAATCGCCGAGCGTCCCGCGATCTCATCACGATCCGTCCCGCGATCCAATCACGATCCGTCCCGTGAACACATCACGATCCGTCCCGCGAGCTCATCACGATCCGTCTCACGATCTTGATCACGATCTGTCCCGCGAACTCATCACGATCCGTTCCGCGATCTCATCACGAACCGTCTCGCGATCTCGATCACGGTCCTTCCATTCGAGTGTCGAACGGACGGCACCTCCGCGTTCAGCACACGTGCAGCTTGATGACGATCTCCACCGTCTTGATCCAGCAAGAGGAGGTGGAGAGGAGAGAAAGTTCATCGGCAGCGTGACGGTGCTCCGGTGATGGTGGTGGACTGATTCCGGCAGGGCTTCGCCTATACGCTGCGGAAAACCGATCTAGAGGAGAAATTGTGCATCGGTGAAACGGGTAGCACGTGGCCGGAAATTCTGTCCAAAAACCACCCAAACCACCAGTATATAAAGGAGGAGAGGAGGAGGAGGAGGGCTGGCGCAAGGCCTAGCCAATTCGGCCACAAGAGGGAGGGAGACAAGGACTCTCCTTCTCGAATCCTAGTTGGACTAGGATTGCTCCCTATTGGCTGATTTTCCACTTTTTCCTTTTGGACTTTCTCCTCCTACGCCATGGGACTTTGTGGATGTTTCCCTAGCCCACTTAGGGCTGGTTATTATTCTCCCACATCCCATGGACCTCTTGGGGTCGAAACACCCCTCCCGGAGGCCTCCCGGTACACTACCAGCACTCCCGGTACACTACCGATGAGCCCGAAACTTTTCCTGCGACCAAACTGGGACTTCGTATATATGAATCTTTACCTCCGGACCATTCCTAAGCTCCTTGTGACGTCCGGGATCTCATCCGGGACTCCGAACAAACTTCATTCACCACCATACATAACTCTATACTATCGAAACGTCACCAAACCTTAAGTGTGCAGACCCTGCGGGTTCGAGAACTATGTAGACATGACCGAGACACCTCTACGTTCAATAACCAATGGCGGGACCTTGACGTCCACATTGGTTCCTATATATTCTACGAAGATCTTTATCGGTCGAACCTCTATGTCAAGGATTCAGTTAATCTCGTATAACGTTCCCTTTGTTCTTCGGTATGTTACTTGCCCGAAATTCGATCGTCGGTATCTCCATACCTAGTTCAACCTCGTTACTGGCAAGTCTCTTTACTTGTTCCGTAATACAAGATCCCGCCACTAACAATTAGTCACATTGCTTGCAAGGCTCATTGTGATGTTGTATTACCGAGTGGGCCCTGAGATACCTCTCCGTCACACGGAGTAACAAATCCCAGTCTCGATCCATGCCAACTCAACAGACACCATCGGAGATACCTCTAGAGCACCTTTATAGTCACCTAGTTACGTTGCGACGTTTGATACACACAAGGCACTCCTCCGATATCTGTGAGTTGCATGATCTCATGGTCATAGGAACATATACTTGACATGCGGAAAACAGCAGCAATAAACTGACACGATCATATGCTATGTTTGTAGTTTGGGTCTTGTCCATCACATCATTCTCCTAATGATGTGATCCCGTTATCAAATGACATCTCATGTCCATGGCTAGGAAACCTTAACCATCTTTTGATCAACGAGCTAGTCTATTAGAGGCATACTAGGGACATGGTTTTGTCTATGTATCCACACATGCATTTAAGTCTCCGATCAATACAATTATAGCATGGATAATAAACGATTATCATGAACAAGGAAATATGATAATAACTAATTTATTACTGCCTCTAGGGCATATTTCCAACAGTCTCCCACTTGCACTAGAGTCAATAATCTAGTTCACATCACCATGTGATTCGCATTGTTATGAATCTAACACCCAATGAGTTCTTTGGTTCGATCGTGCTTTGCATGTGAGAGAGGTCTTATAATCAACGGGTCTGTAACATTCAGATATGTGTGTACTTTGCAAATCCCTATGTCAAACTGTAAACACCGCTACCACACTCCACTTGATACTATTCCAAATGGCTGCTCCACTATACGTATCCAAATTGCTACTACGATTCATCCGGATTAGTGTTAAAGCTTGCATCGAAGTAACTCCTTACAATGAACTCTTTATCACCTCGATAATCGATAAACATCACCTTAGTCTTTCAGTTACTAAGGATAATCTTGACCGCTGTCCAGTGATCCACTCCTGGATCTCTTTTGTACCCCTTGACAGACTCATGGCAAGGCACACACAGGTGCGGTATAGAGCATGGCATACTGTACAGAGCCTATGGGTAGAGCATAGGGACGACGTTCGTCCTTTCTCTTTCTTCTGTCGTGGTCGAGCTTTGAGTCTCACTCAACTTCGTACCCTACAAATCAGGTGAGAACTCTTTCTCTGACTGATCCATTTTGAACTCTTTCAAAATCTTTGTCAAGGAATGTACTCATTGAAAGTCTCATCAAGTCATCTTTGATCTATCTCTATAGACCATGATGCTCAATAGGTAGTTTTATCCAGGTTTTACATTGAAAATCACTTTCCAAATAACCGCTTATGCTTTCCAGAAATTCTACATGATTTCCGATCAACAATATGTCATCCACATATACTTATCAGATATTCTATAGTGCTCCCACTCACTTTGTTGTAAATACAAGTTTCTCGTAAACTTCGTATAAACTCAAAAACTTTGATCAACTCATCAAAGCGTATATTCCAACTCCGAGATGCTTGCTTCAGTCCATAGAAGGATCACTGAAGCTTGCACACCTTTTAGCATCCTTAGGACTGACAAAACCTTCTGGTTGTATCATATACAACCTTTCCTCAAGTAAACTATGAAGGAAACGATGTTTTGACATCCATCTGCCAGACTTCATAATTGAAAACTACAGCAACTGCTAACATAATTCCAACAGATTTTAGCATCGCTACAAGTGAGAAAGTCTCATCGCAGTCAACTCTTTGAACTTGTCACAAACATCTTTGCAACAAGTGGAGCTTTACAAATGGTGACATTTACCATCAGTGTCTGTCTTCATTTTAAAGATTCATTTTTATTCAACGACCTGCTGTCCAACGAGCAAGTCTACCAAAGTCTATACTTGGTTCTCATACATGGATCCTATCTCGGATTTCATGGCCTCCAACCATTTGTTAGAATCCGGGCCCATCATCGCTTCGCCATAGCTCGTAGGTTCATCGTTGTCCAAGAACATGACCTCCAAGACAGGGTTGTCGTACCACTTAGGAGCAGTACACATCCTTGTCGACCTACGAAGTTTGATAGTAACTTGATCCTGAAGCTTCATGATCATCATCATTAACTTCCCCTTCAACTAACGTAGGCTTCACAGAAACATCTTTCTGCGCTGCGCTACTCTCTGGTTGAACAAAGGTTTAACAACCTCATCAAGTTCTATCTTCCTCCCACTCAATTCCTTCGAGAGAAACTTTTTCTTGAGAAAGGACCCAGTTTTTGCAACAAACACCTTACACTCGGATCTGAGATAGAATGCATACCCAACTGTTCTTAGGGTATTGTATGAAGATACATTTGTCCGCTTTGGGTTCGAGCTTATTAGGTGAAAACATTTTCCACACAAGCTAGTCTATTAGAGGCATACTAGGGACATGGTTTTGTCTATGTATCCACACATGCATTTAAGTCTCCGATCAATACAATTATAGCATGGATAATAAACGATTATGATGAACAAGGAAATATGATAATAACTAATTTATTATTGCCTCTAGGGCATATTTCCAACAGTGGGTTGTGCCCGGACCTTGATATGAAGTGTACCTAGGGGCTGGGCTATCACATCCAGGTGAAAATGTCCATCGGTCAAACCCCCTCCGGCGAAAGTCAAAGGCGTAGACCACTCGGTCAAATCTCGGACGGGATGGGTGTAGTTTGTGGGTAGCTATGCTGCCAGGTCTTTATCTAGGCATTCCTACACGTCCGGAAGTGCCGTAGTGGGTGCAATCACACGGCACGCGGATCCATGGTGTGACCCCCCTCACCGACGTCGCCGCCGCCGTCGCACGGAGGGGGGAACAACCACGTCAGGCAATAACGGATGGAATCTTGGTGTGGGTTGTGTCCGGACCTTGATACGAAATGTACCTAGGGGATGGGCTATCACATCCAGGTGAAAATGTCCATCGGTCAAACCCCCTCCAGCGAAAGTCAAAGGCGTAGACCGCCCGGTCAACTCTCGCAGGGTTAAACGGGACGGGTGTAATTTGGGGATAGCTATGCCGCCAGGTCTTTCTGTGGGCCCTCCTACACATCCGGAAGTGTCGTAGTGGGCGCAAGCACACGGCACGTGGATCCATGGTGTGATCCCCCTCACCGACGTCGCGCCGTCGTCGCACGGAGGGGGGAACAACCACGTTGGGCAATAACGGAGGGAATCTTGGTGTGGGTTGTGCCCGGACCTTGATACGAAGTGTACCTAGGGGCTGGGCTATCACATTCAGGTGAAAATGTCCATCGGTCAAACCCCCTCCGGCGAAAGTCAAAGGAGTAGACCGTCCGGTCAACTCTCGCAAGGTTAGACGGGACAGCTGTAGTTTGGGGGTAGCTATGCCGCCAGGTCTTTATCTAGGCCCTCCTACACATCCGGAAGTGCCGTAGTGGGTGCAAGCACATGGCACGTGGATCCATGGTGTGAACCCCCTCACTGACGTCACCACCGCCGTCGCGTGGAGGGGGGAACAACCACGTCGGCCAGTAATGGTGGGAATCTTGGTGTGGGTTGTGCCCGGACCTTGATACGAAGTGTACCTAGGGGCTGGGCAATCACATCCAGGTGAAAATGTCCATCGGTCAAACCCCCTCCGGCGAAAGTCAAAGGCGTAGGCCGCCCGGTCAACTCTCGCAAGGTTAGACGGGACGGGTGTAATTTGGGGGTAGCTATGCCGCCAGGTCTTTATCTGGACCCTCCTACATGTTCGGAAGTGCCGTAGTGGGTGCAAGCACACGGCACGCGGATCCATGGTGTGACCCCCCTCAACGACGTCGCTGTCGCCGTCGCACGGAAGGGGGAACAACCACGACGGGAAGTAACGGAGGGAATCTTGGTATGGGTTGTGCCAGGACCTTGATACGAAGTGTACCTAGGGGCTGGGCTATCACATCCAGGTGAAAATGTCCATCGGTCAAACCCCCTTCGGCAAAAGTCAAAGGCGTAGACCGCCTGGTCAACTCTCGCCGGGTTAGACGGGATAGGGGTAGTTTGGGGGTAGCTATGGCGCCAGGTCTTTATCTGGGCCCTCCTACATGTCCGGAAGTGCCGTAGTGGATGCAAGCACACGACACGCGGATCCATGGTGTGACCCTCCTCACCGATGTCGCCGCCATCGCACGGAGGGGGGAACAACCACGTCAGGCAGTAACAGAGGGAATCTTTGTGTGGGTTGTGCCCGGACCTTGATATGAAGTGTACCTAGGGGCTGGGCTATCACATCCACATGAAAATGTCCATTGGTCAAACCCCCTCCGGCGAAAGTCAAAGGCGTAGACCGCCTGGTCCACTCTCGTAGGGTTAGACGGGACGGGTGTAGTTTGGGGGTAGCTATGCCGCTAGGTCTTTATCTGGGCCCTCCTATATGTCCGGAAGTGTCATAGTGGGTGCAAGCACACGGCACGTGGATCCATGGTGTGACCCCCCTCACCGCCGTCGCCGTCGCCGTCGCACGGAGGGGGGAACAACCACCTCGGACAGTAACGGAGGGAATCTTGGTGTGGGTTGTGCTCGGACCTTGATACGAAGTGTACCTAGGGGCTGGGCTATCACATCCAAGTGAATATGTCCATCGCTCAAAACCCCTCCGGCGAAAGTCAAAGGCCTAGACCGCCCGGTCAACTCTCGCACGGTTAGACAGGACGGGTGTAGTTTGTGGGTAGCTATGCTGCCAGGTCTTTATCTGGGCCTTCCTACACGTCCGGAAGTGTCGTAGTGGATGCAATCACACGGCACGCGGATCCATGGTGTGACCCCCATCACTGAAGTCACCGCCGTCGTCGCACGGTGGGGGGAACAACCACGTCGGGCAATAACGGAGGGAATCTTGGTGTGGGTTGTGCCTGGACCTTGATAGGAAGTGTACCTAGGGGCTAGGCTATCACTTCGAGGTGAAAATGTCCATCGATCAAACCCCGTCCGGCGAAAGGCAAAGCCGTAGACCGCGTGGTCAACTCTCGCAGGGTTAGACGGGACGGGTGTAGTTTGGGGGTAGCTATGCCTCCAGGTCTTTATCTGCGCCCTCCTACATGTCTGGAAGTGTCGTAGTGGGTGCAAGCACATGGCACGCGGATCCGCGGAGTGACCCTCCTCACCGACGTCGTCGCCGCCGTCGCACGGAGGGGGGAACAACCACGTCGGGTAGTAACGGAGGGAATCTTGGTGTGGGTTGTGCCCGAACCTTGATACAAAGTGTACCTAGGGCTGGGCTATCACATCCAGGTGAAAATGTCCATCGGTCAAACCCCCTCCGGCAAAAGTCAAAGGCGTAGACCGCCTGGTCAACTCTCGCCGGGTTAGACGGGATAGGGGTAGTTTGGGGGTAGCTATGCCGCCAGGTCTTTATCTGGGCCCTCCTACATGTTCGGAAGTGCCGTAGTGCGTGCAAGCACATGGCAAGCGGATCCATGGTGTGAGCCCCCTCACAGACGTCGCCGCCGCCGTCGCACGGAGGGGGGAACAACCATGTAGGGCAGTAACGGAGGGAATCTTGGTGTGGATTGTGCCCGGACCTTGATACGAAGTGTACCTCGGGGCTGGGCTATCACATCCTGGTGAAAATGTCCATCGATCAAACCCCCTCTGGCGAAAGTCAAGGGCGTAGACCGCCCGGTCAACTCTCGCAGGGTTAGATGGGACGGGTGTCGTTTGGGGGTAGCTATGGCGCCAGGTCTTTATCTGGGCCCTCCTACATGTCCGGAAGTGCCGTAGTGGGTGCATGCGTACGGCACGCGGATCCATGGTGTGATCCTCCTCACCGATGTCGCCGCCATCGCACGGAGGGGGGCACAACCACGTCAGGCAGTAACAGAGGGAATCTTGGTTTGGGTTGTGCCCCGACCTTGATACGAAGTGTATCTAGGGGCCGGGCTATCACATCCACGTGGAAATGTCCATTGGTCAAACCCCCTCCGGCAAAATTCAAAGCTGTAGACCGCCTGGTCAACTCTCGTAGCGTTAGACGGGACGGGTGTAGTTTGGGGGTAGCTATGCCGCCAGGTCTTTATCTGGGCCCTCCTACATGTCCGGAAGTGTCATAGTGGGTGCAAGCACACGGCACGTGGATCCATGGTGTGACCCCCCTCACCGACGTCGTCGTCGCCGTCGCACGGAGGGGGCAACAACCATGTCGGACAGTAACGGAGGGAATCTTGGTGTGGGTTGTGCTCGGTCCTTGATACGAAGTGTACCTAGGGGCTGGGCTATCACATCCAGGTGAATATGTCCATCGGTCAAACCCCCTCCGGTGAAAGTCAAAGGTGTAGACCGCCCGGTCAACTCTCGCAGGGTTAGACGGGACGGCTGTAGTTTGGGGGTAGCTATGCCGCCAGGTCTTTATCTGGGCCCTCCTACACATGCGGAAGTGCCGTAGTGGGTGCAAGCACATGGCACGTGGATCCATGGTGTGACCCCCCTCACTGACGTCACAACCGCCGTCGCGTGGAGGGGGGAACAACCACGTCGGGCAGTAATGGTGGGAATCTTGGTGTGGGTTGTGCCCGGACCTTGATACGAAGTGTACCTAGGGGCTGGGCTATCACATCCAGGTGAAAATGTCCATCGGTCAAACCCCCTCCGGCGAAAGTCAAAGGCGTAGGCCGCCCGGTCAACTCTCGCAAGGTTAGACGGGACGGGTGTAGTTTGGGGGTAGCTATGCCGCCAGGTCTTTATCTGGACCGTCCTACATGTTCGGAAGTGCCGTAGTGGGTGCAAGCACACGGCACGCGGATCCATGGTGTGACCCCCCTCAACGACGTCGCTGTCGCCGTCGCACGGAAGGGGGAACAACCACGACACGAAGTAACGGAGGGAATCTTGGTATGGGTTGTGCCAGGACCTTGATACGAAGTGTACCTAGGGGATGGGCTATCACATCCAAGTAAAAATGTCCATCAGTCAAATCCCCTCCGGCGAAAGTCAAAGGCGTAGACCGCCCGGTCAACTCTCACAGGGTTAGACGGGACGAGTGTAGTTTGGGGGTAGCTATGCTGCCAGGTCTTTATTTGGGCCCTCCTACATGTCCGGAAGTGCCGGAGTGGATGCAAGCACACGACACGCGGATCCATGGTGTGACCCCCTCACCGATGTCGCCGCCGCCATCGCACGAAGCGGGAACAACCACGTTGGGTAGTAACGGAGGGAATCATGGTATGGGTTGTGCCCGGACATTGATACGAAGTGTACCTAGGGGCTAGGCTATCACATCCAGGTGAAAATGTCCATCGGTCAAACCCCCTCCGGCGAAAGTCAAAGGCATAGACCGCCCGGTCAACTCTCGCAGGGTTAGATGGGACGGGTGTAGTTTGGGGGTAGCTATGCCGCCAGGTCTTTATCTGGGCCCTCCTACACATCCGGAAGTGTCGTAGTGGGTGCAAGCACACGGCACGCAGATCCATGGTCTGACCCCCCTCACTGACGTCGCCTTCGCCGTCGCACGGAGGGGGGAACAACCACGTAGGGCAATAACGGAGGGAATCTTGGTGTGGGTTGTGCCCGGACCTTGATACGAAGTGTACCTAGGGGCTGGGCTATCACATCCAGGTGAAAATGTCCATTGCTCAAAACCCTCCAGCGAAAGTCAAAGGCGTAGACCGCCCGGTCAACTCTCGCACGGTTAGACAGGACGGGTGTAGTTTGTGGGTAGCTATGCTGTCAGGTCTTTATCTGGGCATTCCTACACGTCCAGAAGTGCCGTAGTGGGTGCAATCACACGGCACGCGGATCCATGGTGTGACCCCCCTCACCGACGTCGCCGCCGCCGTCGCACGGAGGGGGGAACAACCACGTCAGGCAATAACGGATGGAATCTTGGTGTGGGTTGTGTCCGGACCTTGATACGAAGTGTACCTAGGGGATGGGCTATCACATCCAGGTGAAAATGTCCATCGGTCAAACCCCCTCCAGCGAAAGTCAAAGGCGTAGACCGCCCGGTCAACTCTCGCAGGGTTAAACGGGACGGGTGTAATTTGGGGATAGCTATGCCGCCAGGTCTTTCTGTGGGCCCTCCTACACATCCGGAAGTGTCGTAGTGGGCGCAAGCACACGGCACGTGGATCCATGGTGTGATCCCCCTCACCGACGTCGCGCCGTCGTCGCACGGAGGGGGGAACAACCACGTTGGGCAATAACGGAGGGAATCTTGGTGTGGGTCGTGCCCGGACCTTGATACGAAGTGTACCTAGGGGCTGGGCTATCACATTCAGGTGAAAATGTCCATCGGTCAAACCCCCTCCGGCGAAAGTCAAAGGAGTAGACCGTCCGGTCAACTCTCGCAAGGTTAGACGGGACGGCTGTAGTTTGGGGGTAGCTATGCCGCCAGGTCTTTATCTGGGCCCTCCTACACATCCGGAAGTGTCGTATTGCGTGCAAGCACACGGCACGCAGAACCATGTTGTCACCCGCATCACTAACGTCACCGCTGCCGTCGCACGGAGGGGGGAACAACCACATCGGGCAGTAACGGAGGGAATCTTGGTGTGGGTTGTGCCCGGACCTTGATACGAAGTGTACCTAGGGGTTGGGCTATCACATCCAGGTGAAAATGTCCATCGGTCAAACCCCCTCCGGCGAAAGGCAAAGCCGTAGAGCGCCTGGTCAACTCTCGCAAGGTTAGACGGGACGGCTGTAGTTTGGGGGTAGCCATGCTGCCAGATCTTTATCTGGGCCCTCCTACATGTCTGGAAGTGCCGTAGTGGGTGCAAGCACATGGCACGCGGATCCATGGTGTGACCCCCCTCACCGACGTCGCCACCGCCGTTGCACGGAGGGGGGAACAACCATGTCGGGCAGTAACGGACGGAATCTTCGTGTGGGTTGTGCCCGGACCTTGATACGAAGTGTACCTAGGGCTGGGCAATCACATCCAGGTGAAAATGTCCATCGGTCAAACCCCCTCCGGCAAAAGTCAAAGACTTAGACCGCCTGGTCAACTCTCGCCGGGTTAGACGGGACAGGTGTAGTTTGGGGGTAGCTTTGCCGCCAGGTCTTTATCTGGGCCCTCCTACATGTCCGGAAGTGCCGTAGTGCGTGCAAGCACACGGCAAGCGGATCCATGGTGTGACCCCCCTCACCGCCGTCGCCGACGCCGTCGCACGGAGGGGGGAACAACCATGTAGGGCAGTAACGGAGGGAATCTTGGTGTGGGTTGTGCCCGCACCTTGATACGAAGTGTACCTCGGGGCTGGGCTATCACATCCTGGTGAAAATGTCCATCGATCAAACCCCCTCTGGCGAAAGTCAAGGGCGTAGACCGCCCGGTCAACTCTCGCAGGGTTAGACGGGACGGGTGTCGTTTGGGGGTAGCTATGGCGCCAGGTCTTTATCTGGGCCCTCCTACATGTCCGGAAGTGCCGTAGTGGGTGCATGCATACGGCACGCGGATCCATGGTGTGACCCTCCTCACCGATGTCGCCGCCATCGCACGGAGGGGGGAACAACCACGTCAGGCAGTAACAGAGGGAATCTTTGTGTGGGTTGTGCCCGGACCTTGATATGAAGTGTACCTAGGGGATGGGCTATCACATCCACATGAAAATGTCCATTGGTCAAACCCCCTCCGGCGAAAGTCAAAGGCATAGACCGCCTGGTCAACTCTCGTAGGGTTAGACGGGACGGGTGTAGTTTGGGGGTAGCTATGCTGCTAGGTCTTTATCTGGGCCCTCCTATACATCCGTAAGTGTCATAGTGGGTGCAAGCACACGGCACGTGGATCCATGGTGTGACCCCCCTCACCGCCGTCGCCGTCGCCGTCGCACGAAGGGGGGAACAACCACCTCGGACAGTAACGGAGGGAATCTTGGTGTGGGTTGTGCTCGGACCTTGATACGAAGTGTACCTAGGGGCTGGGCTATCACATCCAAGTGAATATGTCCATCGCTCAAAACCCCTCCGGCGAAAGTCAAAGGCCTAGACCGCCCGGTCAACTCTCGCACGGTTAGACAGGACGGGTGTAGTTTGTGGGTAGCTATGCTGGCAGGTCTTTATCTGGGCCTTCCTACACGTCCGGAAGTGTCGTAGTGGGTGCAATCACACGGCACGCGGATCCATGGTGTGACCCCCATCACTGAAGTCACCGCCGTCGTCGCACGGTGGGGGGAACAACCACGTCGGGCAATAACGGAGGGAATCTTGGTGTGGGTTGTGCCCGGACCTTGATAGGAAGTGTACCTAGGGGCTAGGCTATCACTTCGAGATGAAAATGTCCATCGATCAAACCCCGTCCGGCGAAAGGCAAAGCCATAAACCGCGTGGTCAACTCTCGCAGGGTTAGACGGGACGGGTGTAGTTTGGGGGTAGCTATGCCTCCAGGTCTTTATCTGCGCCCTCCTACATGTCTGGAAGTGTCGTAGTGGGTGCAAGCACATGGCACGCGGATCCACGGAGTGACCCTCCTCACCGACGTCGTCGCCGCCGTCGCACGGAGGGGGGAACAACCACGTCGGGTAGTAACGGAGGGAATCTTGGTGTGGGTTGTGCCCGAACCTTGATACGAAGTGTACCTAGGGCTGGGCTATCACATCCAGGTGAAAATGTCCATCGGTCAAACCCCCTCCGGCAAAAGTCAAAGGCGTAGACCGCCTGGTCAACTCTCGCCGGGTTAGACGGGATAGGGGTAGTTTGGGGGTAGCTATGCCGCCAGGTCTTTATCTGGGCCCTCCTACATGTTCGGAAGTGCCGTAGTGCGTGCAAGCACATGGCAAGCGGATCCATGGTGTGAGCCCCCTCACAGACGTCGCCGCCGCCGTCGCATGGAGGGGGGAACAACCATGTAGGGCAGTAACGGAGGGAATCTTGGTGTGGATTGTGCCCGGACCTTGATACGAAGTGTACCTCGGGGCTGGGCTATCACATCCTGGTGAAAATGTCCATCGATCAAACCCCCTCTGGCGAAAGTCAAGGGCGTAGACCGCCCGGTCAACTCTCGCAGGGTTAGATGGGACGGGTGTCGTTTGGGGGTAGCTATGGCGCCAGGTCTTTATCTGGGCCCTCCTACATGTCCGGAAGTGCCGTAGTGGGTGCATGCGTACGGCACGCGGATCCATGGTGTGACCCTCCTCACCGATGTCGCCGCCATCGCACGGAGGGGGGCACAACCACGTCAGGCAGTAACAGAGGGAATCTTGGTTTGGGTTGTGCCCCGAATTTGATACGAAGTGTATCTAGGGGCCGGGCTATCACATCCACGTGGAAATGTCCATTGGTCAAACCCCCTCCGGCAAAATTCAAAGCTGTAGACCGCCTGGTCAACTCTCGTAGCGTTAGACGGGACGGGTGTAGTTTGGGGGTAGCTATGCCGCCAGGTCTTTATCTGGGCCCTCCTACATGTCCGGAAGTGTCATAGTGGGTGCAAGCACACGGCACGTGGATCCATGGTGTGACCCCCCTCACCGACGTCATCGTCGCCGTCGCACGGAGGGGGCAACAACCATGTCGGACAGTAACGGAGGGAATCTTGGTGTGGGTTGTGCTCGGTCCTTGATACGAAGTGTACCTAGGGGCTGGGCTATCACATCCAGGTGAATATGTCCATCGGTCAAACCCCCTCCGGTGAAAGTCAAAGGTGTAGACCGCCCGGTCAACTCTCGCAGGGTTAGACGGGACGGCTGTAGTTTGGGGGTACCTATGCCGCCAGGTCTTTATCTGGGCCCTCCTACACATGCGGAAGTGCCGTAGTGGGTGCAAGCACATGGCACGTGGATCCATGGTGTGACCCCCCTCACTGACGTCACAACCGCCGTCGCGTGGAGGGGGGAACAACCACGTCGGGCAGTAATGGTGGGAATCTTGGTGTGGGTTGTGCCCGGACCTTGATACGAAGTGTACCTAGGGGCTGGGCTATCACATCCAGGTGAAAATGTCCATCGGTCAAACCCCCTCCGGCGAAAGTCAAAGGCGTAGGCCGCCCGGTCAACTCTCGCAAGGTTAGACGGGACGGGTGTAGTTTGGGGGTAGCTATGCCGCCAGGTCTTTATCTGGACCGTCCTACATGTTCGGAAGTGCCGTAGTGGGTGCAAGCACACGGCACGCGGATCCATGGTGTGACCCCCTCAACGACGTCGCTGTCGCCGTCGCACGGAAGGGGGAACAACCACGACACGAAGTAACGGAGGGAATCTTGGTATGGGTTGTGCCAGGACCTTGATACGAAGTGTACCTAGGGGATGGGCTATCACATCCAAGTAAAAATGTCCATCAGTCAAATCCCCTCCGGCGAAAGTCAAAGGCGTAGACCGCCCGGTCAACTCTCATAGGGTTAGACGAGACGAGTGTAGTTTGGGGGTAGCTATGCTGCCAGTTCTTTATTTGGGCCCTCCTACATGTCCGGAAGTGCCGGAGTGGATGCAAGCACACGACACGCGGATCCATGGTGTGACCCCCTCACCGATGTCGCCGCCGCCATCGCACGAAGGGGGAACAACCACGTTGGGTAGTAACGGAGGGAATCATGGTATGGGTTGTGCCCGGACATTGATACGAAGTGTACCTAGGGGCTAGGCTATCACATCCAGGTGAAAATGTCCATCGGTCAAACCCCCTCCGGCGAAAGTCAAAGGCATAGACCGCCCGGTCAACTCTCGCAGGGTTAGATGGGACGGGTGTAGTTTGGGGGTAGCTATGCCGCCAGGTCTTTATCTGGGCCCTCCTACACATCCGGAAGTGTCGTAGTGGGTGCAAGCACACGGCACGCAGATCCATGGTCTGACCCCCCTCACTGACGTCGCCTTCGCCGTCGCACGGAGGGGGGAACAACCACGTAGGGCAATAACGGAGGGAATCTTGGTGTGGGTTGTGCCCGGACCTTGATACGAAGTGTACCTAGGGGCTGGGCTATCACATCCAGGTGAAAATGTCCATTGCTCAAAACCCTCCGGCGAAAGTCAAAGGCGTAGACCGCCCGGTCAACTCTCGCACGGTTAGACAGGACGGGTGTAGTTTGTGGGTAGCTATGCTGTCAGGTCTTTATCTGGGCATTCCTACACGTCCGGAAGTGCCGTAGTGGGTGCAATCACACGGCACGCGGATCCATGGTGTGACCCCCCTCACCGACGTCGCCGCCGCCGTCGCACGGAGGGGGGAACAACCACGTCAGGCAATAACGGATGGAATCTTGGTGTGGGTTGTGTCCGGACCTTGATACGAAGTGTACCTAGGGGATGGGCTATCACATCCAGGTGAAAATGTCCATCGGTCAAACCCCCTCCAGCGAAAGTCAAAGGCGTAGACCGCCCGGTCAACTCTCGCAGGGTTAAACGGGACGGGTGTAATTTGGGGATAGCTATGCCGCCAGGTCTTTCTGTGGGCCCTCCTACACATCCGGAAGTGTCGTAGTGGGCGCAAGCACACGGCACGTGGATCCATGGTGTGATCCCCCTCACCGACGTCGCGCCGTCGTCGCACGGAGGGGGGAACAACCACGTTGGGCAATAACGGAGGGAATCTTGGTGTGGGTCGTGCCCGGACCTTGATACGAAGTGTACCTAGGGGCTGGGCTATCACATTCAGGTGAAAATGTCCATCGGTCAAACCCCCTCCGGCGAAAGTCAAAGGAGTAGACCGTCCGGTCAACTCTCGCAAGGTTAGACGGGACGGCTGTAGTTTGGGGGTAGCTATGCCGCCAGGTCTTTATCTGGGCCCTCCTACACATCCAGAAGTGCCGTATTGCGTGCAAGCACACGGCACGCAGAACCATGTTGTCACCCGCATCACTAACGTCACCGCTGCCGTCGCACGGAGGGGGGAACAACCACATCGGGCAGTAACGGAGGGAATCTTGGTGTGGGTTGTGCCCGGACCTTGATACGAAGTGTACCTAGGGGTTGGGCTATCACATCCAGGTGAAAATGTCCATCGGTCAAACCCCCTCCGGCGAAAGGCAAAGCCGTAGAGCGCCTGGTCAACTCTCGCAAGGTTAGACGGGACGGCTGTAGTTTGGGGGTAGCCATGCTGCCAGATCTTTATCTGGGCCCTCCTACATGTCTGGAAGTGCCGTAGTGGGTGCAAGCACATGGCACGCGGATCCATGGTGTGACCCCCCTCACCGACGTCGCCACCGCCGTTGCACGGAGGGGGGAACAACCACGTCGGGCAGTAACGGACGGAATCTTCGTGTGGGTTGTGCCCGGACCTTGATACGAAGTGTACCTAGGGCTGGGCAATCACATCCAGGTGAAAATGTCCATCGGTCAAACCCCCTCCGGCAAAAGTCAAAGACTTAGACCGCCTGGTCAACTCTCGCCGGGTTAGACGGGACAGGTGTAGTTTGGGGGTAGCTTTGCCGCCAGGTCTTTATCTGGGCCCTCCTACATGTCCGGAAGTGCCGTAGTGCGTGCAAGCACACGGCAAGCGGATCCATGGTGTGACCCCCCTCACCGCCGTCGCCGACGCCGTCGCACGGAGGGGGGAACAACCATGTAGGGCAGTAACGGAGGGAATCTTGGTGTGGGTTGTGCCCGCACCTTGATACGAAGTGTACCTCGGGGCTGGGCTATCACATCCTGGTGAAAATGTCCATCGATCAAACCCCCTCTGGCGAAAGTCAAGGGCGTAGACCGCCCGGTCAACTCTCGCAGGGTTAGACGGGACGGGTGTCGTTTGGGGGTAGCTATGGCGCCAGGTCTTTATCTGGGCCCTCCTACATGTCCGGAAGTGCCGTAGTGGGTGCATGCATACGGCACGCGGATCCATGGTGTGACCCTCCTCACCGATGTCGCCGCCATCGCACGGAGGGGGGAACAACCACGTCAGGCAGTAACAGAGGGAATCTTTGTGTGGGTTGTGCCCGGACCTTGATATGAAGTGTACCTAGGGGATGGGCTATCACATCCACATGAAAATGTCCATTGGTCAAACCCCCTCCGGCGAAAGTCAAAGGCATAGACCGCCTGGTCAACTCTCGTAGGGTTAGACGGGACGGGTGTAGTTTGGGGGTAGCTATGCCGCTAGGTCTTTATCTGGGCCCTCCTATACATCCGTAAGTGTCATAGTGGGTGCAAGCACACGGCACGTGGATCCATGGTGTGACCCCCCTCACCGCCGTCGCCGTCGCCGTCGCACGAAGGGGGGAACAACCACCTCGGACAGTAACGGAGGGAATCTTGGTGTGGGTTGTGCTCGGACCTTGATACGAAGTGTACCTAGGGGCTGGGCTATCACATCCAAGTGAATATGTCCATCGCTCAAAACCCCTCCGGCGAAAGTCAAAGGCCTAGACCGCCCGGTCAACTCTCGCACGGTTAGACAGGACGGGTGTAGTTTGTGGGTAGCTATGCTGGCAGGTCTTTATCTGGGCCTTCCTACACGTCCGGAAGTGTCGTAGTGGGTGCAATCACACGGCACGCGGATCCATGGTGTGACCCCCATCACTGAAGTCACCGCCGTCGTCGCACGGTGGGGGGAACAACCACGTCGGGCAATAACGGAGGGAATCTTGGTGTGGGTTGTGCCCGGACCTTGATAGGAAGTGTACCTAGGGGCTAGGCTATCACTTCGAGATGAAAATGTCCATCGATCAAACCCCGTCCGGCGAAAGGCAAAGCCATAAACCGCGTGGTCAACTCTCGCAGGGTTAGACGGGACGGGTGTAGTTTGGGGGTAGCTATGCCTCCAGGTCTTTATCTGCGCCCTCCTACATGTCTGGAAGTGTCGTAGTGGGTGCAAGCACATGGCACGCGGATCCACGGAGTGACCCTCCTCACCGACGTCGTCGCCGCCGTCGCACGGAGGGGGGAACAACCACGTCGGGTAGTAACGGAGGGAATCTTGGTGTGGGTTGTACCCGAACCTTGATACGAAGTGTACCTAGGGCTGGGCTATCACATCCAGGTGAAAATGTCCATCGGTCAAACCCCCTCCGGCAAAAGTCAAAGGCGTAGACCGCCTGGTCAACTCTCGCCGGGTTAGACGGGATAGGGGTAGTTTGGGGGTAGCTATGCCGCCAGGTCTTTATCTGGGCCCTCCTACATGTTCGGAAGTGCCGTAGTGCGTGCAAGCACATGGCAAGCGGATCCATGGTGTGAGCCCCCTCACAGACGTCGCCGCCGCCGTCGCATGGAGGGGGGAACAACCATGTAGGGCAGTAACGGAGGGAATCTTGGTGTGGATTGTGCCCGGACCTTGATACGAAGTGTACCTCGGGGCTGGGCTATCACATCCTGGTGAAAATGTCCATCGATCAAACCCCCTCTGGCGAAAGTCAAGGGCGTAGACCGCCCGGTCAACTCTCGCAGGGTTAGATGGGACGGGTGTCGTTTGGGGGTAGCTATGGCGCCAGGTCTTTATCTGGGCCCTCCTACATGTCCGGAAGTGCCGTAGTGGGTGCATGCGTACGGCACGCGGATCCATGGTGTGACCCTCCTCACCGATGTCGCCGCCATCGCACGGAGGGGGGCACAACCACGTCAGGCAGTAACAGAGGGAATCTTGGTTTGGGTTGTGCCCCGAATTTGATACGAAGTGTATCTAGGGGCCGGGCTATCACATCCACGTGGAAATGTCCATTGGTCAAACCCCCTCCGGCAAAATTCAAAGCTGTAGACCGCCTGGTCAACTCTCGTAGCGTTAGACGGGACGGGTGTAGTTTGGGGGTAGCTATGCCGCCAGGTCTTTATCTGGGCCCTCCTACATGTCCGGAAGTGTCATAGTGGGTGCAAGCACACGGCACGTGGATCCATGGTGTGACCCCCCTCACCGACGTCATCGTCGCCGTCGCACGGAGGGGGCAACAACCATGTCGGACAGTAACGGAGGGAATCTTGGTGTGGGTTGTGCTCGGTCCTTGATACGAAGTGTACCTAGGGGCTGGGCTATCACATCCAGGTGAATATGTCCATCGGTCAAACCCCCTCCGGTGAAAGTCAAAGGTGTAGACCGCCCGGTCAACTCTCGCAGGGTTAGACGGGACGGCTGTAGTTTGGGGGTAGCTATGCCGCCAGGTCTTTATCTGGGCCCTCCTACACATGCGGAAGTGCCGTAGTGGGTGCAAGCACATGGCACGTGGATCCATGGTGTGACCCCCCTCACTGACGTCACAACCGCCGTCGCGTGGAGGGGGGAACAACCACGTCGGGCAGTAATGGTGGGAATCTTGGTGTGGGTTGTGCCCGGACCTTGATACGAAGTGTACCTAGGGGCTGGGCTATCACATCCAGGTGAAAATGTCCATCGGTCAAACCCCCTCCGGCGAAAGTCAAAGGCGTAGGCCGCCCGGTCAACTCTCGCAAGGTTAGACGGGACGGGTGTAGTTTGGGGGTAGCTATGCCGCCAGGTCTTTATCTGGACCGTCCTACATGTTCGGAAGTGCCGTAGTGGGTGCAAGCACACGGCACGCGGATCCATGGTGTGACCCCCCTCAACGACGTCGCTGTCGCCGTCGCACGGAAGGGGGAACAACCACGACACGAAGTAACGGAGGGAATCTTGGTATGGGTTGTGCCAGGACCTTGATACGAAGTGTACCTAGGGGATGGGCTATCACATCCAAGTAAAAATGTCCATCAGTCAAATCCCCTCCGGCGAAAGTCAAAGGCGTAGACCGCCCGGTCAACTCTCACAGGGTTAGACGGGACGAGTGTAGTTTGGGGGTAGCTATGCTGCCAGGTCTTTATTTGGGCCCTCCTACATGTCCGGAAGTGCCGGAGTGGATGCAAGCACACGACACGCGGATCCATGGTGTGACCCCCTCACCGATGTCGCCGCCGCCATCGCACGAAGCGGGAACAACCACGTTGGGTAGTAACGGAGGGAATCATGGTATGGGTTGTGCCCGGACATTGATACGAAGTGTACCTAGGGGCTAGGCTATCACATCCAGGTGAAAATGTCCATCGGTCAAACCCCCTCCGGCGAAAGTCAAAGGCATAGACCGCCCGGTCAACTCTCGCAGGGTTAGATGGGACGGGTGTAGTTTGGGGGTAGCTATGCCGCCAGGTCTTTATCTGGGCCCTCCTACACATCCGGAAGTGTCGTAGTGGGTGCAAGCACACGGCACGCAGATCCATGGTCTGACCCCCCTCACTGACGTCGCCTTCGCCGTCGCACGGAGGGGGGAACAACCACGTAGGGCAATAACGGAGGGAATCTTGGTGTGGGTTGTGCCCGGACCTTGATACGAAGTGTACCTAGGGGCTGGGCTATCACATCCAGGTGAAAATGTCCATTTCTCAAAACCCTCCGGCGAAAGTCAAAGGCGTAGACCGCCCGGTCAACTCTCGCACGGTTAGACAGGACGGGTGTAGTTTGTGGGTAGCTATGCTGTCAGGTCTTTATCTGGGCATTCCAACACGTCCGGAAGTGCCGTAGTGGGTGCAATCACACGGCACGCGGATCCATGGTGTGACCCCCCTCACCGACGTCGCCGCCGCCGTCGCACGGAGGGGGGAACAACCACGTCAGGCAATAACGGATGGAATCTTGGTGTGGGTTGTGTCCGGACCTTGATACGAAGTGTACCTAGGGGATGGGCTATCACATCCAGGTGAAAATGTCCATCGGTCAAACCCCCTCCAGCGAAAGTCAAAGGCGTAGACCGCCCGGTCAACTCTCGCAGGGTTAAACGGGACGGGTGTAATTTGGGGATAGCTATGCCGCCAGGTCTTTCTGTGGGCCCTCCTACACATCCGGAAGTGTCGTAGTGGGCGCAAGCACACGGCACGTGGATCCATGGTGTGATCCCCCTCACCGACGTCGCGCCGTCGTCGCACGGAGGGGGGAACAACCACGTTGGGCAATAACGGAGGGAATCTTGGTGTGGGTCGTGCCCGGACCTTGATACGAAGTGTACCTAGGGGCTGGGCTATCACATTCAGGTGAAAATGTCCATCGGTCAAACCCCCTCCGGCGAAAGTCAAAGGAGTAGACCGTCCGGTCAACTCTCGCAAGGTTAGACGGGACGGCTGTAGTTTGGGGGTAGCTATGCCGCCAGGTCTTTATCTGGGCCCTCCTACACATCCAGAAGTGCCGTATTGCGTGCAAGCACACGGCACGCAGAACCATGTTGTCACCCGCATCACTAACGTCACCGCTGCCGTCGCACGGAGGGGGGAACAACCACATCGGGCAGTAACGGAGGGAATCTTGGTGTGGGTTGTGCCCGGACCTTGATACGAAGTGTACCTAGGGGTTGGGCTATCACATCCAGGTGAAAATGTCCATCGGTCAAACCCCCTCCGGCGAAAGGCAAAGCCGTAGAGCGCCTGGTCAACTCTCGCAAGGTTAGACGGGACGGCTGTAGTTTGGGGGTAGCCATGCTGCCAGATCTTTATCTGGGCCCTCCTACATGTCTGGAAGTGCCGTAGTGGGTGCAAGCACATGGCACGCGGATCCATGGTGTGACCCCCCTCACCGACGTCGCCACCGCCGTTGCACGGAGGGGGGAACAACCACGTCGGGCAGTAACGGAGGGAATCTTCGTGTGGGTTGTGCCCGGACCTTGATACGAAGTGTACCTAGGGCTGGGCAATCACATCCAGGTGAAAATGTCCATCGGTCAAACCCCCTCCGGCAAAAGTCAAAGACTTAGACCGCCTGGTCAACTCTCGCCGGGTTAGACGGGACAGGTGTAGTTTGGGGGTAGCTTTGCCGCCAGGTCTTTATCTGGGCCCTCCTACATGTCCGGAAGTGCCGTAGTGCGTGCAAGCACACGGCAAGCGGATCCATGGTGTGACCCCCCTCACCGCCGTCGCCGACGCCGTCGCACGGAGGGGGGAACAACCATGTAGGGCAGTAACGGAGGGAATCTTGGTGTGGGTTGTGCCCGCACCTTGATACGAAGTGTACCTCGGGGCTGGGCTATCACATCCTGGTGAAAATGTCCATCGATCAAACCCCCTCTGGCGAAAGTCAAGGGCGTAGACCGCCCGGTCAACTCTCGCAGGGTTAGACGGGACGGGTGTCGTTTGGGGGTAGCTATGGCGCCAGGTCTTTATCTGGGCCCTCCTACATGTCCGGAAGTGCCGTAGTGGGTGCATGCATACGGCACGCGGATCCATGGTGTGACCCTCCTCACCGATGTCGCCGCCATCGCACGGAGGGGGGAACAACCACGTCAGGCAGTAACAGAGGGAATCTTTGTGTGGGTTGTGCCCGGACCTTGATATGAAGTGTACCTAGGGGATGGGCTATCACATCCACATGAAAATGTCCATTGGTCAAACCCCCTCCGGCGAAAGTCAAAGGCATAGACCGCCTGGTCAACTCTCGTAGGGTTAGACGGGACGGGTGTAGTTTGGGGGTAGCTATGCCGCTAGGTCTTTATCTGCGCCCTCCTATACATCCGTAAGTGTCATAGTGGGTGCAAGCACACGGCACGTGGATCCATGGTGTGACCCCCCTCACCGCCGTCGCCGTCGCCGTCGCACGAAGGGGGGAACAACCACCTCGGACAGTAACGGAGGGAATCTTGGTGTGGGTTGTGCTCGGACCTTGATACGAAGTGTACCTAGGGGCTGGGCTATCACATCCAAGTGAATATGTCCATCGCTCAAAACCCCTCCGGCGAAAGTCAAAGGCCTAGACCGCCCGGTCAACTCTCGCACGGTTAGACAGGACGGGTGTAGTTTGTGGGTAGCTATGCTGGCAGGTCTTTATCTGGGCCTTCCTACACGTCCGGAAGTGTCGTAGTGGGTGCAATCACACGGCACGCGGATCCATGGTGTGACCCCCATCACTGAAGTCACCGCCGTCGTCGCACGGTGGGGGGAACAACCACGTCGGGCAATAACGGAGGGAATCTTGGTGTGGGTTGTGCCCGGACCTTGATAGGAAGTGTACCTAGGGGCTAGGCTATCACTTCGAGATGAAAATGTCCATCGATCAAACCCCGTCCGGCGAAAGGCAAAGCCATAAACCGCGTGGTCAACTCTCGCAGGGTTAGACGGGACGGGTGTAGTTTGGGGGTAGCTATGCCTCCAGGTCTTTATCTGCGCCCTCCTACATGTCTGGAAGTGTCGTAGTGGGTGCAAGCACATGGCACGCGGATCCACGGAGTGACCCTCCTCACCGACGTCGTCGCCGCCGTCGCACGGAGGGGGGAACAACCACGTCGGGTAGTAACGGAGGGAATCTTGGTGTGGGTTGTGCCCGAACCTTGATACGAAGTGTACCTAGGGCTGGGCTATCACATCCAGGTGAAAATGTCCATCGGTCAAACCCCCTCCGGCAAAAGTCAAAGGCGTAGACCGCCTGGTCAACTCTCGCCGGGTTAGACGGGATAGGGGTAGTTTGGGGGTAGCTATGCCGCAAGGTCTTTATCTGGGCCCTCCTACATGTTCGGAAGTGCCGTAGTGCGTGCAAGCACATGGCAAGAGGATCCATGGTGTGAGCCCCCTCACCGACGTCGCCGCCGCCGTCGCACGGAGGGGGGAACAACCACGTCGGACAGTAACGGAGGGAATCTTGGTGTGGGTTGTGCTCGGTCCTTGATACGAAGTGTACCTAGGGGCTGGGCTATCACATCCAGGTGAATATGTCCATCGGTCAAACCCCCTCCGGTGAAAGTCAAAGGTGTAGACCGCCCGGTCAACTCTCGCAGGGTTAGACGGGACGGGTGTAGTTTGGGGGTAGCTATGCCGCCAGGTTTTTATCTGGGCCCTCCTACACGTCCGGAAGTGCCATAGTGGGTGCAAGCACACGACACGTGGATCCATGGTGTGACCCCCCTCACCGACGTCATCGCCGCCGTCGCACGGAGGGGGGAACAACCACGTCAGGCAGTAACGGAGGGAATCTTGGTGTCGACGGCTAGGCCGTCGGCATATGTACACCCACGGACCGAGAAGGTCACGCGGATCGATGACGTGGCTGTGCGTGGACCTAGGCCGATGGCCTGCCGACGGCTTAGGGCCACATTATCCAGTCCTTCGCTCCACTGTCATGTGGGCCGAGCCTATGCCGACGGCCAAGCCGTCGGCATAGGTCCACCTTATCCACTCGGCCGGCCTCCTCCTTCACTCATTTCTCTCCGTGCCTACCGCACCCGACCCCGATCCCTCTCCCTACCGCCGCCGCCCACCACCTCCGACGCCCACCCTGAGCACGCCACCGCTTGCCCGGAGCCCGCCGCCGCCCGCACCGCACCAACCCCGTGCCGCCCCGCCCCAAGTCTGTCGCCGCCCGCGCCTCCTCGCCCCGACCCCGCGCAGCCCCGCCTCGAGCCCGCCACCGCCCGCGCCTCCCTGCCTCGACCCCGCGCAGCCGCGCCCCGAGCCTGCCGCCACCCGCGCCTCCCCGCCCCGACCCCGCGCAGCCCCGCCCCAACCCCGCGCCACCGACCCAAGCACGTCGCCGCCCGCGCCGACCCCGCGCCAGCCGCCCTGCCTCGACCCCGTGCCGGCCGCCTCGCGCCTCCCCGCCCCAACTCCGGCCGGCCCTCTCGAAGGTGAAATTTTATGTATTTTTTAGTGTGTTTTAGTAATTTTGTAGCTAGATGGTTAGATAGGGATTTAGATTGTTAGATAGATAGTTAGATAGATAGTTATATAGATAGTTAGATAGATAGTTAGATAGGTGAATATCTTGCAACAAAATTGGTTAGGTGAGATGCTATATGTTGCATATCTTGCAAAAAAAATTGGTTCGATGAGATGAATCAATGATTATGACGAACAGGTGATAATGATGATGATGAATATGTGATGACGATGATGAATATATTGTTAATGTTGTTAGTTTTTTTTCCTACATGATGCAAAAATAAATGAATGCATGTTTAAATGTTTTAAATATGCTCTATGAGTTGTGATGTTCTAATTTTTTGTCGCGATGGAATTTGCAGGCTTTGTGGTGTCGCATTTCATCGGAGTGACCGTTGTACAACGCGTTGGTCCCCCTGAGCATCCCTCTACTGTTCGACTACTTCCTCTACAGCCGAGGGTGAGCTACAAGTCCATCTCCTCCATTTTTTCATGTCACTAGATTTCATTCTCAAGTCAAGTAGCGTAACCTAGGCGTCTCCCGTCCGAAAGTGTTGCATCGATAAATATGCATTCAATTGCATATTTATCACCGCAGCTCTTTCAGATTGTCTAACGTTTTCCACGGACAGCCCGAGGATGTGTAGATTGGGTATGTTCTTCATGTTCTACCCCGTTCCGAGACAGGATTTCGGCGGCGCCTCCCCATTGTTCTCCGGAGCACATTCTCTCGGCTATTTGCCGATATGTGTATCTGGAGAACAGCGGGGAGGTGCTGCCGAAATTTTGTCTCGGAACGGGGTAGAATGGAGAACGTACTCAATCTACACATCTTTGGGTGGGATTAGGACCCATCTTTACCTATTAGAGATGTAGGTGGATTCAACGCGGTAGAAACTGAAAATTTGATGTGATTAATTTAAGTGAATCCTTAATTATGTTGTGTGGCCTACAAAAAAGCAGAGGATGGCAGATAATCAGTGGATGTACAGTGGTTTTATCCGTCGGAATCGAGTAACATCAGAGTGGATCGTGAAAACCGATGTGTATTTGAAGGAGATATTTCGTCGTCCAATGAGAATTATCCCACCATGCCCCTATGCGAGATGTGAAAGATGTCACCGTAGAAATCAGAAGGACATGAGTGAGCACCTTCACACGCATGGATATATGCCAAACTTTGACATGACGTCGACAAACATAGCCGAGCAAGACCGTGGTAGAGAGGAGGTGATGCGACAATGCATCGATGGATATGAGGACGACGGGGTCAGGGACATGCTAGATGATGTCATTGTTGTAGAAACGGCAAATGCGACACCTTAAGAGAATGAACCGGAGGAGCCGGAGGCAACCGCAAAGGCCTTCTTGGAGGTCTTGGCCTCGTCGAAGAAACCTCTTTATGCGGGTGCGAAAATATCTCAGCTGGATGCCATCTCGCAAATGATTGCAGTCAAGGCTGAGTATGGTTGTAGCTAGAAATGCTTCGAAGCGTTCCTGGGAGTATGGTCTAACAGCCTCCCTGAGGGTCATGAACTGTCAAAAAGCATGTACGCTACAAAGAAAATCATGAAGGCCCTCTCTATGGATTATGAGAAAATACATGTTTGTCCGAAGAATTGCCTTTTGTTTAGGCACGAGTATGCGGATGACAAGTACAGTAGGGAGTGCGGATCATCTCGGTACCTTGAGGTGGTCGGTGAGGATGGTGAGAAGAGGCAGCTAGACATCCCTGCAAAGGTGCTTCGGTATCTCCATTTCATTGAAAGACTGCAGCGCCTTTTCCTCACGGAGGAGACTGCCAAAATGATGAAGTGGCACAAGCAAGGTATAAGGTACCATCCGCATAAAATTGTACATCCATCGGAAGCAGAAGCATGGAAGTCGTTCGATGAAGAATACCCTGAGGAAGCAGGCGAGGCTGGGAATGTCAGAATTGGCATATCAGGTGATGGGTTAAATCCATATGGTATGTCGTCCAACCCATATAGCTGCTGGCTCATGTTTGTAATTCCGCTCAATCTCCCTACTGGTGCCCTAATGCAACGGAAGACCATGTTCTTGTCGCTCATCATTCCGGGGCCTAAATACCCAGGGAAGCAATTGGGTGTGTTTATGAAGCCGTTGGTGGATGATTTGCTCCATTCTTGGTACTTTCCGAGGTTGACATACGACCGGGATCTGTAGAGAATTTTCTTGATGAAAGTTTGGTTGCACTATTGCATGCATGACTTTCCCGGCTATGCTCTATTCTGCGGATGGTGTACCAGTGGGAAGATGCCATGCCCATTGTGCATGCAGGCTCTGCGAATGATTTGGCTGAGTAAGGGTGGCAAGTATGTAGCCTTTGACCTGCATCAACAGTTCCTCCCTCCAGACCATCCAGACAGGGAAGACAACAAGAACTTCACGAAAGGCCGGGTTGTCCATGAAGTAACCAAGATTCCAACGTTTTCAGGGGCAGATGTTATTGCTCAGCTAAAAGCTCTCAAGCCTAAAGGCAAAGGTAAAGGCAAAGCCAAATCCAAAGGCTTCGAGGGATATGGTGAGACGCACAACTGGACTCACATTACCCCCTTCTCGCAACTTCCCTATTTCAAGGACCTCAAACTTACTTACAACATCGATGTGATGCACATAGAAAAGAATGTCGCAGAGTCTCTTTTCCACATGATACTCAACAATCCTGATAAGACGAAGGATAACGTTAAAGCTAGAGCCGATCAACAAAAAAATTGTGATAGACCACGACTAAACATGAAGCCTCCCACAGGCAGTCGAATAAACTGGTTCAAGCCAGATGTTGACTTTGTTCTTAAAAAGCCTGAAAAGACAAAGGTACTTAAGTGGCTCAAACACATAGTGAAGTTCACTGATGGTTATGCATTGAATATAAGTAAGGGAGTCAATCTTTCAATGGGCAAAGTGACCGGGCTCAAGAGTCATGACTATCATGTATGGATTGAGCGGATAATGCCGGTGATGGTTCGAGGCTATGTCCCCGAGCATGTCTGGCGAGTGCTTGCCGAGCTAAGCCATTTCTTCCGCACGCTCTGTGCTAAAGAAGTAAGTAAAGATGTGATTGAACAATTGCATAAGAAGGTACCGAAGTTGATAGTCAAGCTAGAGAAGATCTTTCCGCCAGGCTTCTTCACTCCGATGACACATCTCATTCTGCACCTCGCGAAAGAGGTATTGTTGGGGGGACTGTGCAGAATCGTTGGCGGTATGGCCCTGAGAGACAGAACAAGCATCTCCGACAGAAATGTGGAAACAAAGCTAAGATTGAAGCTTCCATAGCTGAGGCAGTTATCCTAGAGGAGGTGTCAGACCTCAGGACATCATACTATCCAGACCACGTTCCCCATCTGCATAACAAGGTGCCTCGATACAATATAGAAGATCCCAAGTATCAACCCAAGCTCCATCTATTCAACGTGCAAGGTGGCAGGCCTGGGGCCTCGAAATCTTATAACATGCCACGACAAGAGTGGGAGGACCTCATGTTCTATATCTTGCACAACATCAAGGAAGTTGAGGAAGTGTGGATGAGGTAATACCACTACACAATTCCTTTATGTCTTCCACATCATCATGTTCTATGTTCACTTATTCCAGGTCTAACACCTCTTTTCTTCTTTTAGTGATTTCCTTCAAGAGGAATGGATGGGAATTAATCCTCCTACTGAGGCGGAGGCACTTACTCTTCTCCGTAATGGAGACCCTGGACGTAAAAAAATTGTTGCTTGGTTCATGGAGAAAGTAATTTTCTACATTCCCCTATTAAATACCTAGTTCAACATTTATTAGTTAACCGAACTAATGCACCCAACACTTTCAATTATACTTGTAGGGAAATAATCTGAACATATCTACGGATGACGAATTGAGATGGGTTTCCATGGGTTTTGACCTGCTGTCATGACATGTAAAAAGTATAATGTGAATGGGTATCGCTTCCATACAGAGGAGCACCAGAACAGCCGTCCTGGTCCCAAAACTATAAATACCAAAGTGGACACCCCCGGTCAAAATTCAGTAGACTACTACGGAAGGGTACAAAATATATACGAGATTAAATTCTGCAAAGGACGCGAAACCCTAAGTCTGCCTGTGTTCAAATGCCGATGGTTTGATCCGCGGGAGGGGCAGAGACATACGCCTTCTATTGGTTTGGTCGAAGTTAAACCATCAACCGTCTATGCAGGAGCCGATCTCTTCATTGCGGCTACCCAAGCTACACAAGTTTATTATCTGCCTTACCCATGCCAGAAAGAGTACCTAAAGGGTTGGGAAGTTGTGTTCAAGGTGTCGCCACATGGTAAGCTACCAGACCCGAATGAAGACGATTACTACAACATTAACCCCATGACATACGAGGGAGTGTTCTATCAAGAGTAACCTGATGATGATGTGGTTAGAAACGATGACTCTAGACCATTGGATGATGATGATGTGGATCCAAACGAGGATGATGCATGGAATGATGGTGAGACCATTGTCAATGAAAGTGACATACTTATGCTACAAAAGTTAAACGAAGACGCTAACGACGAGGAAGAGCCTCCACCTCCGTCAGACAACGAAGATGATATGATTGATAGTAATGATGAGACCGACCAAGAAATAGGTTACAACAGTGATGATTCGTATGGGTTCTAGCAGATGTACGTTTCAAGAGTTTTTTTCTATGGTTTAGGATTATGCTTTTTATGATTATTTATTACTATGATTTTTCCTTCATTACTAATTCTTTTCATAATGCTTTTTCCTTCATTATTAATGTACTGATTGTTTATTCTCTTTTCAATGCAGGTTCGTGGAACATGGGCAAGGGGAAGGCCGACGGCGTGGGTTTCCTACGCAAGGTCATCGGCATGCCTAGTTGGACTGGTCGAGCACGTAATCCTACCCTCGACTACTTGAGGATGACTCCTCACAGGGAGGTCGAGGGAGAGGTGCCCCTAGAGGAGGAGGGGCGGTGGGAGAGCCCTTAGAGGGCGAGGGGGTCACGGCCAAAAACAGCGCACCCTCACCGACTTAGGGGTGTTGTCTTCGAGGCCCTCCTCTAGTGAGTTACCCTCTTACGAGGAGGAGGAGGACGAGGAGGACGAGGAGGTTCGAGAGGGGGAGGAGGAGGAGGCGGAGGTTCAAGATGGGGGCGAGGAGGAGGAGGGGGCTGAGTAGGAGGAGGAGGCAGGCGAGGAGGATGGTGGTGGCGGGGATGATGTGCTGGCGGGGATGGGGTGTAACAACAAGGGGTGGCTTCGTGGTAACGCAAAGCTACCAAAGCAGGTTCCTGCTACTGAGGAGCAGAAGTGGCTCATTGAGCCCACGGGGAAAGAGTAAGTGTCACTTTATAATAATTTCATTATTTTGCTTATCACATGCTCATTCCGATTGTTGTTTATTTTGCTTGTCACATGCTAATAGTTCATTCTTTTGCAGCAACTGGATATATTCTAAAGGGGTCCGTATTCCCAATGGCCTCATCACCGTCTTGCCGAAGTTATACTGGCCGGGGTTGTACTGTCCGGATCCAGTCACGCACCCGGACATTCGGGTTTTGGCCACGAGCTGGGACCACTGGAAAGCGGCCCTTCACGCGGAGCATGAGACCCATGCCAAGGCCGTGATCACTACTTTCTGGGTGAGTTCTCTTCAGAAGCACAAGTCCATTCTAGTTTCATGAATGATTTAACTCATGGCTTCTTCCATTCTTGTTTCATGCATGATTGTAGAAATTCTATCGAGTTCTTCCGGAGCACAAGGCCAGAGCCGACCAGATCGTGCTGCGCCAATGCAAGAAGAAGGCCCGCCAGATGCAGTACGAGGTGCGCTATGTGGCCATCTCGACATACTACCACGATGCTCTTGGTGTGAAGATGACCAAGGAAGATGCGCAGAGGATGGGTATTACCTTGGAGAGGGACCAGTACTTGGCGGTAAGTATAAAAGATTTTTCATTCCGATGTTTGTGGTACATTTTACCGTTTCGTGTTGACATGCCATTATGCTTTCATTATGTAGGTATGTCCAAATTGGTGTTATGGAAAAGACGAGTCTTGGGCGGCATTGGTGGATATTTGGTGTGATAAGGATGGAGCCTGGGCGGCCACGAGCATCAAAAACAAGGCTAACCAAGGGACGGAGGGAGTACATGCTCAGGGAAACTGAAACCACTTTCTCCACAAGGCACTTAATGTATGACTAACCTCATTAAACATTCTTCTTCTTCTATTTACCGTCACTTTCTTATGTACGACTAACCTCTGTTTGGTGGTGCAGGAGGAGAAACTGAAGCGGTCGCTCTCACACATGGAGGTGTGGGAGATCGCCCATACGCGGAGGAGCGCCAAGCCTGGCGAGCCCAAGTACTACGGCAACACCGCGGATAAGAAGCAGGCCTACTCTTAGGAGTATCTCAGGTTACATCCTGGCACATCTGACCCCATGAGTGCGGATCTGGACGAGAGGGTGGTGGTGGGCATGGGGCCCAAGAAGCACGGTCGGCAGGTGGTTCTCGATGCTGTTATCACTTCTACTATCTCCTACACGCAGCTCCGAGCTACCGACCCGAGCCTGAGCCAGCGCACGAGCACGCCCATGACCAGTGCGCAGTCACAACCCCTCTTTCAGGAGCGGCAATCTGTAAGTATTTCCCTCTTATCTACATTGCTCACTTTATTTTCCAGCATTGAGATGTTTATGAGTTCCATCATGTCATACCGTAGGCCTACATGGAGTATACACGCCAGGAGACCATGACGTGGCACACGAGCCTTTATGCATACTATGAGCAGAACGATGCCAGGATGCAGCGCGCTCTTGAGGAGATGGCGGCCGGACGAGTTCCTCAATTTGCAACAGCACCACCTCCTCCAGCACAACCAACGCTGCTGACCTTTGAGGAGTTTGTGGCACAGCAGCACGATGGCCCCTCACCGGTATGTACATCCCCCAACTATTCACCCAAAGCATATCATGCCTTTCAACACAGTCATATATCCCGTTAATATGTCTTTTCAACATCCAGGGAACCGTTGGATCAACCGTTGGCGGTGGTCTTCGCAGCACTCCCGAGTCACGGAGCCCGACCACTCCGATCCACGGAGGCGGGGGTGGAGGCGATCTTGGCGGTAGCGCTGCCGCTACCAGTGACGACCTGGGCTTCGGCGGTCTTGGCGGTGACGACCTCCGCGGTGCTCGACGTCCTGGCGCTTAAGACTTTCGGTTACTTGTGTGCTTATGCTTATGTTTCTTTAGATGACTTGTGTGTGGTGATGATGATGATAAACTTGTGGTCTTTGATGGTCCTTTAGATGACTTGTGCGCTTGTTTATATGCTTATGCTTATGTTTATGTTGATTGTGATGATGCTTATGCATATATTGTTGTGACGGTGCCGGATGATACTTAGATGTGTTCTATATGTCTATTTCCATCATATATATTTGCTGTATATTTGAATTGAATTGATCTGAAAACAAACAAAAAAAGGAAAAAAAATCAAATACAATCTATGCCGATGGCCTAGCCCTCGGCATAATGCTGGCGTGAGCACCCAGCTGCTGACACGTGCAACGGCGGAGCCAGGAAATACACAAAAGGGGGGCCGAACATTGACCAGAACTCCAAAATTTAACAAGGCGTACGGAATTTATAAGAATATATAGAATTTGATATTAGATAGCAAAATACGTACTATATAACAACCAAGTGCTCATAACATAGGCATATCTCTACACATCGATAGGTTGGAAGCAAAATGTACGATTAGGTGTTGATGAACTAACAGTTATCACTGGAACTCCACGCGACGACTTGTTGTATTGAATTCATCAATAATTGCATTGGTTGAGAATCCTATCGCAATTTCTTTTTCGATGTAGATCAACAAGCAATCTCTTAGAAACATGTCTTCCATTTTATTTTGGAGTCTTGTTTTAACAAGTTTCATTGCCGAAAATGCACGTTGTTGCGGTTGAGACAGGTAATGTGAGAACAAGTCGAATTAACCTGCAAATAAAATTAATTAATACTTGTTATAACGGCCAAAGCAAATAATACAAGAGCGGAAATATTGTATGACCTGTCAATCAAATAATAATCCACTGATTTTCCTGTTTTTGCAAGTTGTTGACAAAGATCTCCTATGTTGGACAGATTCTGAAACCTTGGATTTGTAGGTACATCAAGCTTATAGTGTTGTAGCTCACATCTCAAATTGTTTCTTTCTTGTTCCGAAAAGTCAGCAGGGTAGTATTTTGAGGCGAGAGAACATATATCATCAATGTTTAATAAACTAAACGAGTCCTTGAGATTCAAAGAATTGCAGAGGATGAGAATCTCTGTTGCTTGTTCGCTGAACCTGCAGTTTAGTTCATGTAGTTGTTGGTCAACTGCAACTGTAAAAACATCATACCGATAGTGATGCTTAGCTGTACTCTGATCATCTGCACGAGACCGAATGAAATCAACATAGTTGTCAGACATATTTGGAGCAGTAATTCCATGTTTCTGGCAAAACAAATTCACATCACTAATCAACTTAGCCCAGCCATCATCTCTTAGCTGTTGTACCAACTTCTTTGTAGTGGAAACATCATCGATGGCATTTAAAATATCTTGGGATTTCTGTTGTAGTTTCTTGCATAACATATATGTTATTCTCATCAACTCTTTCATGACATGCAGAATAAATACGAAGTCGAATGACATCATCAACCTAACAGCACCAGCAGCCTTAGCTCGTGCAGAAGGTGAAGAACCTGACCCACGAGTAGTAGCAATATCTTTTAGTACCAAAAATGTAGGACCGTAAAGCTTTAGGAGGCTACAAACCGAACCATAGTGAGAACTCCATCTAGTTTCACAAGGCCGCCGCAAAGTTCTGATCTGGTTTGCTCTCCAAGAGAAAGCAAGAAAAGCATATGTGAAGTGTGGAGCATACACGTGACAGCTATGTCGACGGCTTAGCCGTCCGCATAGTTTGAAACTAAGCCGCCGGCTAGGCCATCGGCATAGCTGCCACGTGTCAGCAACTGGGGACACCTGGGGCAGGGCTATGCCGACGGCTTAGCCGTCGGCATAGTTTCAAACTAAGCCGACAGCTCGACCGTCGGCATAGCTCTGCCCCAGGAGCGCCCAGTTGCTGGCACGTGGCAGCTATGCCGACGGCTGCTGGCCGTCGGCATAGCCCTACCCCAGGAGTAACGGCTGCTGGCCGTCGGCATAGCCCTACCCCAGGAGTAACGGCTGCTCGCCACGTGATGAACAGCTGTTGGTCAGCACTTGACGGTGTCCGTACATCTATGCCGACAGCCTTTCTATGCCTACAGCCCCCGGGCTACGCCGA
The DNA here is from genome assembly GCA_022496015.1 of Hordeum marinum. Classification (NCBI taxonomy): domain Eukaryota; kingdom Viridiplantae; phylum Streptophyta; class Magnoliopsida; order Poales; family Poaceae; genus Hordeum; species Hordeum marinum. The sequence continues at coordinate 530,848,714 of CM039674.1, read as the reverse complement.
CGTACATGTTGTCGACGGCCCTATGCCGGCCGTCGGCATAGGCCTATCCCGACAGGAATCAAGGCCCTGGCCGTCGGCATAGGGTGCGATTTTGGTAGTGAAAGAGATTATGTAGTATGCATAGATTATGTTCCTGAATGTGTTAAGTAGAATGTGATTGACACACGGTCTTTAAGAGCTAACGAGCCGGCTCCTCAGTACATTTTCTGCTAACTTTCTCTCCGTAGCTGAAGTGGGCTGGTTCGACCCTACATTTACACATAAAAATCCTTAATTACTCGAAACGGGCTTATGTGCGCCCGTGGCAATACAACTGCTCAAGTGCCCATACGCAGCTTCAGACTAACCAGTGACTAACAACATGCCAGAACATCACGCACAGGTACTACCAGTGAGACATCAAATGGTCGGAGCAAAGCATGTCAGCCTTCTCGAAGCGATGTGTGCGGCGGAATCTACCCCATGAATCCAGTGAGACCAAGCTTGTCCGCCACATTGTACATCACGAGATCCTTCCACACCGGCCCGAACAGCCGCTCGCCTCCGACGATGAAAGTCGTGGCCCAGGTGAGGAGAACCGCAGCGAAGATGGTGAAGCCAATCGCGGATCGCACGACATCTGCAGAGGATCATTCAGAATGTGTAAGGAACTGCAAAAAAATAGCATGGACAACATAAGACGGTTCAAGTCCAAATGAGCGAGCAGCAGTAAAACTTGTGCAACTCCAAATTGACTCTTAACAGGGAGATTATATTTTCCTATTTATTGTACCTGACACAGCAATTTTTCTTATTTCCAACCCCGAAGGACATACCATGAAAAGATCACAGCTATTTTAGCACAATATGACAACTACTATTTTGGAAACAGACAGCTATAATAAGCAGAAAAAATGGTTTATATCATCTCTAAAAGGTCATGGTCCAGTAACTACTAGCATCAGGAGAAATGACGCTGAGAAGTCACAAATTGGCTCAGATGACTGTGCCGTCCACATTTGTCATAACAAAAAATTATAAATAACCATTTTGATGTTTTCTGAAAAACAGCTCAAACTTTCTCCAGCGATTTACAGATTTTCTCAATGGCCATAATAAATGTTGTCGCAAAGATATATCAGTAAACAAAACTTGTATTTCACAGATTTCACTAAAATGCAAATGAATGTGGGAAAAAACTGTTATTTCAAGAAATCATTTATATGAGAACATGATTGTATCAGCTTTAATGTAAACAGCTTGCTACATGACACTGCCATTTTGGATTGCATGTAACACTGTTGAGATGTTCATCCAAGGGATGCTCCAAGTTACTATAGGCTTAAGACTATACCGAATGTGCTTTAGTTGGCATTTGGAAACATAAATGTATCAAGATAAGATGAAAGTTTTGCTGAATTAAACAGTGATAAAATTTGATCATGAGGATGGCAACGTGTACCATTTGCTCATATGATCTCTTACTTCCTGACCACCTGCACCCTAAGGTTATTCTGTGATAGTTCGGTTTTCCTGAAGGACCAAAGTACCAAATAGTGTGCAACATAGACTTTCCAAATATCGGCCAGTTAAGCGGCATCTCAGTCAGTTAATCGCTAGTCTGTGGGTCACCAAATAGCTGATTAACTGATTTAATTTGCCGATTAATTGAAAAATTCGCCTATTTATCCCTACTCGGCAGCCGGCCAATATGGTGCTAGTTACCGATATCCTGAACACTGATAGACCGTAGCACCAAAGTGCCAATGTGCTGTCAACTTTCACTATGTCTAGATGTATACAGCATCGACCTATATAACAGAGTTTGCACTGTGAATCTTGTCCAATATTACAAGCAGAATAGCATGTCCTTATGGGTCACAGAACCTAGAAGACAAATAAGCCTCACTGAATAACTGTACGTCTGAAAGAAGGACAAAGAAAGAACCTGTATGTTTCTCTTGATGATAACTCAGCATTCTAAGATAAAAAAGACCAATTAACTAGATAGAATCGGCTCAAGACATTCAACATTCAAGCAAAAATTAGCCATATCCTTAAACCCGACTAACATATCAGTCCACAGATGCGTCTCAAAGCAACCAAACCACATAATCGGAGTTAAGATTGAACTGATATTAAGTAATGGACCACGACTAACAAAAAAGGATCAATCTGTCTAACGGCAGCCTCAGGTTTGAACAGGACAACACAACTTACAGAGTAATTGGTAATTTCTAGGAATAGGGGATGACTAAGCTGTGACCAAATAACGCATTATCGCAGCATGGTCTACAGAGCAATTGGTAATCTCAGCACTGAAATTTCAGGTAAATCACCGACGATGCCAAGCTTGAAGGGCACAATCGAACCTAGCAAGCCGATCCAGGGAGATCGGGAGACGCTTGTACCAGCAGAATTAGATCTGCTCCTACCGCACGAGAAGTAACGGAAGGGGATCGGCTGGGGTTAGCTTACAGGGGCGGATGGGGGCGAAGGCGGGGGGCGAGGAGGCGGCGGGGGAGCGGAGGACGGGCCAGAAGTAGCAGCAGTTGATGGCCCAGAGGAAGGGGAGGCAGGCGAAGCCCCAGAGGAAGAAGCGCCGCGCGTGGCCCTCCGCGTCCTCCAGCGGCATCCCCAGGGGCCCGTCCACCGTCGCCCACACCGCCGGCGGGGGGGCACGGCGCGGGGCCGCCGCGGCGTAGGAGGAGGAAAGCCTCCGTCCGGCGGCTGCCGGCGGCGGGCGGGCGCGGGGGAGGAGGCCGGACTCCTCGTCTCCGGTCACCCCTGCTGCAACCCTCGCCTCCATGACTAGTCTCGGTGTTTTTTTTTTCTTCCTGTCTCGTCGTTGCTGGGTTTCCCCTCTCCCCCAAATCAAATCAGTAAGGCGCTTTTGGCTACTTATATATCGTTTTTAACATTTTCCATATACCGGCAAAAAAATTAATATATGCATGTTGATTGATTACCTTCATCCTTTCTAGTCTGCATGTGTCAAAACGGAAGGCAAGTTGTTAGGTTGTGGTCTAGTTGGAGAGAAAACACAAGTCCAGTTGTTTGGTTACATCTAGAACAATAGTGTGGTAACATCCTCCGTGATATGATAGGGTTACGTGAGGCACGTAACTAGAACAATAAGAACAAATTTAAACACACATCGAAACCGCAACACATGGTACGACACATCTAACATAGTACGATAAGTTCGACACAAAATCGCAACACATAACATAGTTTTAAACCTACAACCAACATGGAACTAGCAGTTAGAGATCATTTACGCGCTCACGGCGAAGGCGTCGTCGTGCTTCTTGCACTTGGAGACCACCTCCACGTCGTCGTCGTTGAAGACGATCCCTTCATGGTGTTCAGAGTGAGCAACTTGAAAGTCATCATGTCCCCGATCCTGACCTGCTGAACGACGGAGAAGGCGGCCCAACCCCGATCAAGGGTGACCTTGTCATAGATCACCTTCACCGTGACCCTTCATGAGCAGTCGGTGTTCGTCATCAGACTGAACTCTGTAGGCACGATGAGTATTCTTATGATTTTTTCAAGGTCAAAACCCTTCATATAGCAGAAGAGGGGCTCCTGGGCCTGCCCGTGGGACTCCAAGCCACCAGGGCATGCCTAGGGGGGAGGCCGTGCCCTGTTAGCTTGGAAGACACAAGGTGGCCCCCTCTAGTATTTCTTCGCTCCAATAATTCTTATATATTCCATAAATATCCTCGTGAAGTTTCAGGTCATTTGCAGTCTAGAAAATTCCCAGCTTTTCCATGGCTTTTAGGTCCAGGATTCCAGCTCGAGGTAATTTCCTTCTTTGTGTCATAAAATGGAATAATGACCAAAAAATATATAAATATCAATAGGAAATCATGATGCAAAATGGACATATCAACCAACACTAGCAGTTATAAGGTATTATATGCATGAAGTAGCAATGAAATTGCCCATGATGTCTTGTAATATAGCCGTTGACGTTCAACCTCCTTCATTTGCATGAAATGCATCAAAAACTAAAGTACTAAAGGCGGAGGGAATTATGTTGTATAACTACTTTAGTAAAGATACAAAGTTAACCTACTACATTCAGCTTCACAAATTGTAGTTCAGGTTTGTTACATCTCTTCTCCACATCCGGGAGCAAAGAAACTTTTCATGTGGCATTAACAGCGATTGAAATAAATAGATGTGCCACACTTTCCCGTTTGTGCTATCCTCTTGCCATTAGTGATATGTCTTCTTATTCATCAGATTTACCAACCTATAGTAGCAATTGTTTCTCTGATTCCGACATTGGAAGCAACCTGAGGTGGATGTCAAGAGATACTCGAGAGTGGACGAACCTGATTGGCCAATCACTAGTGCATCAACTATTAGCCCGTATATTCCCAATCTTTGCCAAATCTCAATAGCCTGTTTACAAAGAAATGGAAGATAATGGATATCTTCAGCTTCCTACTAACAGATTGGATACTCGCCTGATGTTGTGATATGCCTGATTGCTAGGATCGATTGGACTAGAACAACTCCATGAAAACTCCTCCAGAAAAATATTGTCATTTTCATGGGACCTCAAGCTGTCAAATCTTGTTCCAAATGGGATTGTTAAATGATGGACCGGGGATAGTTGGGGATAACGTAGAAGTTTGTTGCTTCTCTACCACATATTTTATTACAACTTGTACATTAACTAAAATAAACTTTGTTGTCATGCAAGATGAAGTGGTTTGTGTTAGTGGGTCAAAATATTCTTCTTGGACAGTTAAAAAAGAGAGCGAAAATGCATCCAAAATGAATGAAGGAAAACATAACTATAAAACTCTATGAGTTGGAACATTGTATTCAAATGAATTGCACAAAATGTTCAAAACCCTAATATTGAGATCATTCAGACGTTGCCTATATAATTGCAACTTTTTTTAAACATATTGTCGATCCTCTCTCGGCTTATGCTTAAGGGTGATGGTATATGGGATTCATGGTACCATCATCAATGGCCTTGAAAGTCGAATGGGCACAAAACAAGTTACTCAAATACAACTTGGGTATTTAAATTTGTTTCTTTGATTTACAACCGCCCTGGTTTCTACCCAGAGTCATGGGCCCATGTCGCCACATAGTGACATCAATTTATCCACAAGCAGTGTCTTTTGTTCTCCCCACAAAAGTATCTCGGGCTATTAGATTTCCTCCTCCCGTCGACACCACAACCAGTCCACTCCGCCTCTGATGGCCTTTGGACCATGGAGGCACGGACAAACTTCGCCCCGTGTCAACAGGAGGGATCTCGCTTTCGCTCTAGTTAGGTTCACCATCTCCGTTGGGGTTGTGTGGAGGCAGTGATGTGCTTGAGTAGAAATAATGTGTCTCACGTTTGATGTCCATTCCGATGGTGCACCTAAGAGCATGGGAGGGCATCTGAGGTGTATCTCCATGGCATCTTGGGGGAATTTGGTCGATGGTGATCTTCGGTGGATCTATTTGGATCCAGTTTTCATTCATGTGTTTAAATGTTTGATCCTTCTAATCTACGACTCTCTTCACCGATGATGGTTAATTCTTTGGTGCGCTAGTCATGTGGAGCATTAGCACGAAGACTATCGACTATCTATAACAACAAGGTCTTCTCGACTCCGGTGAGGGAGTGGCGATGACAGTGGCGTGACTTCGGCTCGCTCCAATTGTAGATATCGTTAGGTGGTCCACGAACATAGTTGTTATTCTTACTATGCATGCTATTCTTTATATTAACATGATTGAATATAAATAGATCGCTAGTTTCTCAAGCAAAAAAAGAGATCTATACCGAAGCATTTTACTCATGTGCAACCTATTATCCACTAATAATATTCTATCAGTTTATCTGAGATCAAAAGGAAGATACTGAATTCACCAAAAAAATTCTGAAAATATATAAATTAACATATGGATAATGGAACATGATGTTCTCAAAAGAATACTTTAGTCATTCAACAATTTCGCTGATGAGACATCATTATCACGGGTTGGCATGATAGGAATAGCCGCCTCCAATTAGCTGAATGATCTCATAATCATCTTATCACGAGTAATGAGAAGTTGTTCACCCAGACATTTTTTCGTCATGAACAATGCTATGGTGTAGGATACTATGCGTGAAAATATAAACCGGCAATTAAAAACCAGTGTTTCTATGATTGTACATAGCTCTAGACATGCCACGGGAAGTTGCACCACACACGACCGATAAGTATACATTGACAATGTGTTTGGACATAACCGTTTTGTTGTGTTATCGAAACAACGAATATATCCTTACTTATTCATACTAATATTATTATTTCTATATATACACTATTTTTAAATAGAACTATACCTTTCATTGTCATAATTTTAAGTATGTAATTTACAGTTTACAGAGTTAAACAAATACCGCTACTAAGACACCAACATTAAGATTAAAATCCACAATGTTACTTTATTTTAAATTTATCCTGAACATTTTTGTCAAAAATGAGTTCCTTTTGAATATAAATAAATATTAAAAGACTAAAATGGCAACTAAATAAAAGTAGTATAGGGTGTAAGTTGTGCCACTTAGGTGTACCACATTGTGGCTATATATTCTTGTGAGTATTCTAGTATCTATAAGTACCTTGGTAAAGGCTTCTAAGTATACCTAAAGTCCAACAAATATCTTACTAGAGGTTTCTAGCGTAGAATTTTCCAACACAGTAAGGTCAGTTTTAACTCCCCTTCATTTCAATTGACATTTCATATTAAAAAACCGAGACAGATTAGGCCAATGTATGCAATAGCATTTATGACAAAGCAACTCCGTCTTAGACTCTTCCTTGGCATGCATAATCTTTCGAAGATGCAACGCCAAACAATATTGTCTGAGAGAAAGATTGTCCTGCATGCCATGTGAGACACACAAAGGAAACGAAATCTTTCCTAATAATAATAATAATAATAATAATAATAATAATAATAATAATAATAATAATAATAATAATAAAGTAACTATTGCTTTCGTCGGGTTTACCGTCGCGGCCCATTTACAGAAAAATCCTTCCTGTTTTTTGTATCCAACCCGCAGTCAATTTCCTTTTTGTCGGTTGTTTTTGTTGCTGTCCTCGGAAGACAAAAAAAAACTTGACTTCTTCAGGAATCGAACTGGGGTCGCTTTAAAAGGAGCGTATTGCCAATAGCCAACTCGGCCAACAGGTCTTTAATATCTGTTCATAGAAACTTAAAGTACTTGAACGTTATTCTCTCCAAGCCTAGGCCAAACTGGGCCGAGCTGCTGCCCTAAAGGAAATACATTAATTGCATGAGAATTTAAAAAAGGAAGGTATGTCTTAAAAAAATTAAAAGGAAGGAAATATACATTGATTGCATTGAGTAATAAAGAAGGAAAGAAAAGCAAAAAGACAAAAAAATAACGGAAAGAGAGTCTCTATCTACATGTCTCAATGTAAATAGCGACTAATGTTTTTTTTGTTTGGCTTGCAGATCGAGGAGCTAAAGGAAATAACTTGATGGTTTTCTATACTACAGGCATGAGAGATTGACTGTTTTCCCTATGCTACATGGAGATGGACGTATAACGTGTGACCATCCAACTGGATGGCTCGGTAGCTTTTTGCTAACTTATATATACGAGTCTTTTGTCGGCTCCGGCTATCTCATCGGCTATGACACATACATCCAGTCCCTATCGCCCATTGAGGCCTTAGTCGCCCATCGTTGATGCGGCTAGGGTGCATCTTCTACATGTTACTGTCCCAATCGAGGCTCTGGTTATTTCATCGGCTATGACACATCCATCCAGTCGCTATTGCCCATTGAGTTCATGCTTCAATCGTTTACGAAAAACCCCTTCCGCAGGTCAAGGCAGCCAGCGCCTCCTCCATACCAGTCTCAAGCCTCAAGAGGCGGTCGGGGCATCTCGTGCCTTCGAGTCTGAGTCGCTCTAATGTCCATCTACCGTTGTTGCGCCGCCTGACCTCATCTTCGTCTGGAACGAGGCCGATGTCAGCAAGATTCACATACATGGCTGTGTACGTAACACTATGTCTCATGGACTCATTTAGAATGTACATGCACAATAGCCTTGCATTAGTTGGTAGACCTTACATATATGCAAATTAAGATGGTGGTGAATCGATCTAATGGACTATTATGTCTTTTCTCCACTTTTCAACTGGTCAAAATTGCACCGGATGCAGGAACATGGTCAGCCATCGAGGGCTCCAAGGTGCAATCCATCTACATGCCTTGCTAAATCGGCAGGGTAAAGCAAGCAGACAAGTAAATGAAATTCTCATATTGACAAGATCTGCTATGTATATGATCATTGAACTGCAACAACTGATCTAAATGACTTAAATGTCGATGGCATGACTACCGCCACAGTATGACCGTGGCGAGCTCAATATGGCCGCCTTTTTTTACTATATACTCCATATAAACAAAGAGGACCTCGCGATTTCCACCACATGCCGCATGACGCAAGCCGGCTGTGTTGAACCCGCTAGCACCCATCACCAACACACGAGGAAGAGGACTCATTCTTCACCGTTTACTCTGTACCGACACACCTGTGTTGTGCCAAAGTATGATGAAAAGCACATCGTCTTGGGATTGATCACATTCTTCATGAATAGATGGACAATACAGGCATCATTACTTATGGTGATGCAAAGGAAAAAATCGTAACAAAATTAAATGGGTAGCTAGGAGCATGGAAGGATTTTATTTCCCCCGTTGCAACGCACGGACACATTTCCTATAAACCAAAGAAGTGCACATTGGTCGTTAGAGACGAGGACATCATCGTGAGGCAGTAGAAATTTTATCTTAACATCTATACTCATAATAGAAGGCCTACACATTGATGTATCAAGATATTTTCTTACGTCGGTTAGAATTTACCTTGGTAGAAAGAAAATGTCAAAACTTAAATTTGAAAACTATGACTATACTCCTTTCTCTTAGTCCGATAAAGCATATCTGGTTTGTCTTAAAGTAGGCTATTTCTAATTTGTCCGATTTTACATATATAATAAAAACATCTATAATCTATATCTATCTATACCTACTAATAAAGCAAGGTGATATTCTTGCTTTCATCCCCCGGTAATTATATTTTTTATTTAAGATATATAGACGAGGTGGTACTAATTTAGGGACCTCGTACATATTCTCGCTCGGCGCCTGGGCCTCAGCCCACCCCTCACCACCAGTGCTGCAGCCTAACAAATCCGGCCGCACTGTGCAGCTAAGGCGTGGGCCAACCACTAAAAAAAGCTAAGATGTGGCCCATACAACGCAGATGGAGGCAAAAATAAGTCCGGCTCCGTATGTTGTTTACAGTTTCATAAGTGATGGGCCAGAATTTTATGGGCCGATGACCTCATGACTTGCACTACCCTCTCCTCCCTTCTGCAGCAAACAGAGTTTGCTTATGTTTGAACTCAAATTTCAGATTACAATTAATAGTCCCACCTTTCCCTTTTACATCCAATTCTAGCAACTTATATACTTCAGAGTTATGAGAATCAACAAGCCAGTAAAAGAGGGTGAGATATGGGTCATCTTTATCTTAAACAAATTAAAAGAAGAAAGACATGTTGGAGAGAGGCAAATGAATGAAATACAAAAAAGATGCTGAAGGCAGACCCGAGCCCCTGGAGGAAGAACAATCAAAGAGGAGAGAGGCGAATGAAATACAAAAAAGGGGAGGGGCGTGCGCGGGGACGGCCACGGCGGTGGGCGCAGGCGGCATCGACGGCATGTCCCAAGGGAGAGAGGGTCGGGGGATGTGGATAACATGCGGGAGAACATCGAGGAGATATAAAAATCTCCGAGTCCATTGCACTAGCGTGAAGGCATGTTGACACTAATTTAGATTTTTTTTTACGACATTGATATGTTGGATCCTTCAAGTACCGATAAAAATCTTCGAGTCCATTGCACGGGTGTTACAGCCGGAATTAGCAAATATGACCCCCTAAATACGCACGGACGTGTCCGGTCAATGACTGGGCGTGTTTCTTATTTGTACGTCCGTGCAGTCACATTTTTTTCATATGTCTGGCTACTTGCACGTGAGTGATGGAGAGGTGAAGAGAGAAAGAAAAGAATGAATAATGAAAAAAAAGATGGTCCGGGATGGGGTCGTGTCTTACATGGCAGATTGACCGACGCACCCGGGCGCATCCGCAAGCCCTTATATTTTCCATGTAATTGTCCTCAATATGAGGGTTTGCAGACAACACTGGCGTATAGGAATGATATGAATGGTTCGGTTGGATCACTTTTTCTTCTTCTCTTTTCTGTCCGGTCACTGACCGGACGTGTCCGCAGGCATATGAAGGGTTATTTAAGGCATCCGGTTATAGATGCTCTTAGTGTGCACACATGTCCATGTTCTCCAAATTATGCACATGTTGCCCTTTTGTTTTAAAGTTGAAATTGACTCGTGTCAAAAAAAGTTGAATTTGACTGTTTATATCACTCACAAACTCATACTAACTGGCTACTAGGAAGTGAAAACTGAAAAGGAAACAAACACAGTACATACATGGATAAGGATTAAACAACATTGGACTAACATATATACATGGATCAAGACACACACGATCAAAACATATATGCTTACACATCCAATAAAGTAAATATAAAATAAATTGTCTCCAGGTGATCCCGGCCGGTTCGTACGAGTGGATAGTCAACCATTGACGCCAAAACACAAGACATTTACGTGTCATGGCAATAGAGTCTTTAGTTGAGATGAATGATGTTTCGAATTAGGAAAAGGACGCCATGTCTGACTTCCCTAAAGATGGACATGTTGGATGTGATATGGAGGAACTTGGCCCCTAACATTGATGCTATGGAGGAACATGACATTGTTATTGTCTGATGGTATTATAATAATTAATTTGTTGATGTGGTATGCTGTTTCACTAGGCATCGACGATTTATTCTACAATGTAGTAACATTTTTCTGGTTCCTAAATTGTATCCATGAAAAACATGACACTAGCAACACGTGCACCACCATTATTAAATCAACTTATTTCAAAATATGTTTAGGGATACCACAACACAAAAATATTTTTTTAACAAAATAATATAGTAAACAAAAGTAACTTACTTTAGTGAACAAGCTTACTTGGGTAAACAAAGGTAATTACATAAGTTGTTATATCCTACCATCATAATTCGAAGATATAAATAATTCTATAAAGGATATTGCATCATTAACTATACTTGATGATAATCATCTAGAAAGATTTAGACAGAATATCATAATTTTCTAATATAAACTTAATCTGCAAGCCAAAATGGTTCCACAATTTAAAGAATAGGCTGATGTGATGAAGTAAAACATTACTATACAAACAATACATATATTTTGATGCTTATATGTAGGTTAATGAAATTAATTTATGAGTAGCTAAGTATGCTCTATTTATGATACAAAATCTAATCAATTTCTTTTTTAATCAATAACATGTTCCTACATTATAGAAAACTCCCATGAAGGCAAGCAATTTAGGTCACAGATGGGCATGAAGAAAAGTAGAAAATACTAAAAAGGCATCATGAAGCCTATCAGCAAAACAAAACAACTAAATCTTGAACTCAGTTGGAAAAAATGACATAATAAGAGATGAAGAAATATGCAAATATGGAGCCAGACAAAAGGCAAACAAATGCGCACGAAAAAGAAATAAACATGCAAATATGCAGCCAGAACAAAACAAAGCTAAAATATAACAAATTACATCTAACTGTGAACTGAGGCGCGAGAGACTAAGCAAAGATTCAATTGCGCTGAAGAATCCTGCACTTATTGCAATACAACAGAAAGTTAAAATATCCATACAACAAGGACATCATGGTTAGCACATACGACAGAAGCATGCATGCCTGGACGTCAGACGAAGTATACCACATTTTTATTGTCTGATGTCGATGACTCAAAAATAAGCATTTACGTGTACGATATTTTTAATTATCAGTTTAGTAATATAAAGATAAGGTTATTTACCCACTTAGTTAACTAGGATTTACATCCCAAAGAATCATGTTATTCATTGATCCGTCAACCCTATGGACTTATTTATCCATTTGGTTCATTTAGTTGCATCCGGGTCTACCGCTTGGTTTATCGTAAATGTTGTTTAGTCAATAACAATATACAGGGCATGGATGTGTGTTTTTTTCTCCCGTTGCAACGCACGGGCAATTTTTCTAGTACCATATAAATGATATTAGATCTATCGTGAAATATATTTCCGTAGTGCCTTTATTTGTTATTGTAGATATCAATCTTTTATACATTCATATCCTATTTATTTGGTATCAAGAGTTTGACACGGGAACTAAATTTGTATTATAAACTAAAATTTAAAGGGATACATATTTTGCATCCAGATAGCATATTAATTGTATTCATTCTTGATTTCCACACCAAACCATGCAAATGACAACAATTTATTTGAACTTTTGAGAGCACTAGATAACTTCATCACACATACAAGAAAGAGTTCTTTTTTGTGAAAGTGATCCAGATCTATTATCTAACTGTGTTCGATATGGTTAGGTAGAGGGGCCTAGCACTAAAATCTTGTCTACGAATGGGTGGATAGATATATTCATTTCAGAGAGGCCAAAAGATTGAACAAATTTCTGGACCCATCGAAAATGTTGAAGTACATATTCAAAGAGGCCCTAAATGAAAAAACAAAAACAATACAATTTAGGAAGGTAGCAATTTAAATGGACTACTAGATTTATCTACATATTCAAATGAATCATAGGAATTATTCAAAACCCTGTAAATTGAAACCATTTAGACATAGCCTATTTTAAATGTATCTTATTCCAGGCATGTTAAGGTTAAAAGTGGTGATTAGTGAGATGCATCATAGGATTGTCGCCGACCTCAAACTTCGAAAGTCGCAAAATAAAATACTACTCCCTCTGATCCAAAATAATTGTGGTAGTTTTGAACTGGGGTTTGTTCAAAACTGTGACATTTCTTATGCATCGGAGGTAATAAAATACAACAATTTTGATTATATTTCACTATTGTTTCTTCGATTTACAACTGCTTCGTTTGCATCCATGGAGCAATGACACAACATTGCCACATAGTGAGATCGATTTATGCACAGAACATTGTTCTCCCTCGCAACCGCTCATCTAGCGATCATATCCTCTCGTAGTCAAGTTTGTCCGACTGCATAAGGAAAGAAACTCCAATCATAAACATAAACCAAAGATACTGAGCCTCCTCATTAGGGAGGTATTTCACCATCTAGATGTTCAGTACTTTTATGTTCGTATAATTAGGAGAAATCAACGAAATGGTTGCATGGTAGACCATGTCTATGTCCAAAACAATGGGTGGCCTGGGATAATTATGGTATGATTAATGATGGTTAGACCATACCTTGATGAGCATATAGGTTGGGAGCCATGCCGGCGGGGTGGGAATCCCGACCCACGCGATCTACATAAGATAGATCCATAATTCAGCCACGAGGAAATTGATTAAGAGTTTGACACGTGTATGGACAATTGATTAAGATCCATCTAAAGCTGAAGAATAAGAATGGTGAACTAGAACAAAGGATCAAAGCAGCTACTCCCTCCGTCACGGTTTAGAAGGCGTGCTTGTAAATTCTCTGGACCTAGGTAGTTATTGATTGACTGTGAGATAAGATGAAAAATAGCATTCACACTACGCATGCATATAGGAGTAGTACAACGGAGTACTAATTAGCTATTAGGAGTAAATGCAATGCGCACTAAACCTTATCTGTTGTGAAAACGCACGTAAATTTAACTATGCCTTCTAAACGGTGACGGAGGAAGTATGTATAATTACCAGAGCATACTCTCCGGTTTCTTCGAATATTCTGATGTCCAAAACCTGCACTTGATAATTTGGTGATTAGCAAACTGAAACCTGCACTAGAAATATATAACCTATTGACCAGAGCAACACAGAGAGAGCTAGGATCAGCGAAGTTAATTGCCTCGCCGCGGTCTTCATATATGTAGTCCAGCCCCTTGTAGAAGGGTGGGTGCCCCACTGACAGGTACTGAAATTAACAGATCATGCACACTCATTAATAGCCATCAAACTGAAGCTACTCACCGCTAGCACAATCAAGACGAAATTTCTTGAAGACAGGGTTTGAAATTCTATTACAGAGATAGCCATGCCCCGGACCAGCTCAGCGAAAAAGTGCAAATTATATCACAAACAGTAGAACTTCGATCGAAATTTCGAGTGGATCCATCCACTACGGTGTAGCGCATATGGTACGAATACGATACACACTCACATTGATGCTGTTCAGGTACTTTTCTTTCTCCACCCGCACGATCTGCCCTTTCTTCACTGCACAGAAGAAACGGATGTAAATCAAGCTCAGTTAAGCAATAAAACAATGTACGTATTTCGAAGCATCGGCCTTACTGGAGTATACGGGCTTCTTCTTGAGGATCTTCTTGGGCGCCGGCGCCGCAGCTGCGGCAGCTGGCTTGGCCTCGCCGGCCGGCTCGGCGGCGGCGGCGGCCTTGACATGCCTGCTCGATGACGGCGCCCATCTTGCTGGAGTGACCAGCGCCGTCGTCGGAGAGGCGGTGCGGGCGAAGAGAGCCCGCGGCGACGAGGCGAGAGCTTCCATTGCTGTAGCTGTGGCTCTAGCTAGCTGGGGTAAATCCACGAGAAGCTGCACCGCGCGCGGCGGATAAGGCGGCCACGGCGGTGGTGAGATGAGGCTGGTGGATTGGAAAGCAGCTAACGCCACAGCGTGTTTGGGCCGACAATTTCTTTTTAGCAACGTTTGGGCCGACAAATAAGCATCTTGTCTCTCGGTCGGCCTGCGATCCAAGCTTCTCAAACTACTCCCTCCCTCCGTTCCTAAATATAAATCTTTCCTACGGAGCCACCGTGAGGCCCATGTAAAGAAGCAATTAACCAGCGGTTACCAAACTTACTGTGCACGGAAATGTTTCTTTACAGTACAGAGGCAAGCGGTCGTATACACGTACATACATTCATCCCTATAAACACACGCATGCACACCCTACCCTTATAAGCACCTTCAAAAGACTGATCCGACATATCATCTTGAAATTTTCAAAACCATCGTAGCCACCTCGTCGTCGACGGGAACATATACTCCCACTAAATGCGCATCGCCGAAAACCATGAATTAAATCCAGATATATATATATATATGCGAGCACCAGGATTTAAATCCTGGTGGGCTGATCCCAACAGAGGTTGGTCACGTGCGCTTGCAGTGGCACACTCCAGTGTCATCACGTGTCGCACGCTAGGCGCATCTTGTCGGATTTTTATCTGTTTGTGCACACTTTTTAGAGATTTTGGTGTTTCTTTTTTGCAAAACACAAATGTGCTTCTCAAAATAATAAAAAAGCACAACATGTGGTTTGAAGCATAGGTGTGCTTCCGCCAGAAACATAACTATGCTTCCTCAAAAGAAAAGAAAAAACATAGTTTGTGATTCAATTAGAAGAACAAATATCCTTACCAATTTTCAAGAAAAACAGTCTGTAATCTACGGATAGAGTAATAAATAAAGTTGTATATAATAAAATGAGAAATTAAAAGATTTTGTTGAAATTGTTAAAAAAAGGAAAATATAATTGTGCTTTCAGGTTCAGTCTTTCTTCTGTTTTTATGTCTTTTTCCAGGTTTTTTGTTATTTTATTCCTGTTTCTTTCTGCAGAAAAAGTTTGTCGAAATGTATTAACATGAGATTTAGTCTTGAAGATCTCGACACGATAAATCCAACAGTGAAAGTAGTTCATGATTTAGACGCATCATTTAAAAAAATAAAACATTTCAAAAGGTAAATCTATAAATAATGAAAAAAACTTTCAGTTTGTAGCAAGTGGCGCACATGCAGTGCAAAGGGTACCCCTTAATTAGAGATTTTGGGCTAGGTATCGCATGTACTGTTTTTTCTAGAGCTCGCCTATGGAGTGATGTTATCTGGCCGACCTAGTACTGTAGCAATTAGTTTGACAGTTTTCCATGTTTTTGCATTGGCTTTTTTTTCCTGTTTTTCTTCATGGTTTTCGGTTTGTTTTCTTTTTTCTTCAGTTTTCGTTGTTTCTTTGTTGCTTCTATTGGTTTTTTTCTAGTTTGCATGGTTTCCCACCTTTTCTTTTTTCTTCTTTAGTTTTCTTTGTTTCTTTCTTCACTTTTGACATGTTTTCTTCATTTTTTCCTTTGTTCTTAACGTACCAATGTTGTTTGTGTTGTGTTACCTCATTTTCTCTCTCTTAGATATAAATGGTACCAAGCAAATCTTTTCTTGGTTGGTGATCAGGTCAGATTTTTATGGTCGATATTTGGCTTGTAATCCTCTATTTTTAAATAGCTACAACCCATAATCTATCTTTTTAGCAATGTAAACATGCCACATAAGCAAACCATGCATTTAGGTCATAAGTTATAGAATTGTGCATTAATCTATGCATGTAGAGCCGCATCATATAGATTCATGCATGTTACTATAAGCTACTTTTTCATTAAATTTTTTTATTTTTATGAACGGTATATGTGGTGGGCAACATACCCATGTAGTTCACCAATTTAATTTTTGTTAGAAATGACAATATTTTAATTGTAATTCAAAAAACTATTTATGCACTTATTTTAACAAGGTCCCCGCGTCAACACGTGAGCATCATTTTTTCGGTGGAAATTTCCAATCTATTCATCTTTAATCATGGTAGTACAACGAACACTAGAAATAATAAAAATAACATTCAGATTCATAGACCACCTACCGACGACTATAAGCACTAAAGCGAGTCGAATGCGCATCGCGTTCATTGCCCATCACTTGCTAGAGCCGAGCAAAACTTGTTGTAGTAGACAAGCTAAGGTCCAATAGGACTAACACCAGAACAACAACCTCCGCCGACGAATAAAAGTTTGGCTCATCCACCATCACCCGCACGAGTATCCCCTGGATTTTTTTCTTATCTTAATTCACGCCTAGGACTTTTTGATTTTCTACTATGGCAAGTTTGGATAGGCTCCGATAAGGGAGGGGTGATGACAACGGCGCAACTTCGGTTAGATCCAATGCTTGTAGTCATCGCTAAGTGGTTTACAGACATGGTCACATGGATGCAATTTTTGTTATTTCTATACTCTTTGTACTACCTTGACACGACGGATAGATGGGAAGTTTTCTTGAAAAGAAGATGTTGCGGCCAAGTTTTGAAACCGCTTGTTAGCATCTTTTGCATTGTGTCTTTTCTATAGGCACCGTCGTGAGGATAAGGTGGATGGTTGAATGATTAACGAGCGGCTACCATATAGGGCTAGGTTGTGCGAGATCTATATATTGCTTATAGCGAGGTTGTGTTGCATCTCACTGAGGACTTTCCTGCATGCATGCAGTACTGAGCTGGCCCATTTGTTTAGCGTGTCGTTTCTTCGCAGGTTGTGGGTTCGTTTGACAGTTGTGCATTAGATGCGCTTTTTTGCTTCTTTTTAAGTTTTGGTTTCTTATTTCTTCTCCGCTTTTCTCAGTTTCATCATTGGTTTTCTTTTGTTTTGTTTTTTATTTTATTTGTTTTCACCTTTTTCTATGTTTTTTATGGTTTTCACTCAATTTTCTTTTCTTTCTTATTTCGTTGTTTCCTCTAGGGTTTTCACTGGTTTTTTCGAAATACTACAAGATTACTATTTTTTTAGTACATGATCAACAATTTTGAGTTAGAAATTTAACATTTTTTAAATTCTTGATTGGCATTTCTCAAATAAAATTTTATTTTTTCTTAATACATGATCATTATTTCTTATTTAGATATTTTAACATTTTTTATAAAGCTTGATCAACATTTTCAAAGTACGAGTTAAACATTTTTTGAATACAACACATGATTAATATATTTAAAATGTTTCATTAACATTTATCAAATTCTCCCTCCGTCCCATAATATAAGAGCGTTTTTGAACACTACACTATTATATTATGAGATGGAGGGAGTACGTGTTTAACATTTTTTGAATACAGCGCATGATTATTATTTTTGTATACATGGTCAACATTATTTATATACAATTTTTTTAAAAATTCTTGAGTAAAATTTTCAAATACTTGTTTCAATTTTTTTAAATTGATTGATTTTCATTTTTTAAATGAATCGTCAAGTTTTTTGACACACATTATATATCTTTGTGTTCATGTTTCATATACATGGTCAATATTTGCTCCGTACACACTTAACATTTTTAAATGCATAATATATTTTAAAAATTTACGTGAAATAAAATTTTTGTAATATATATGTTTAGAATATTTGAAAGTGTAAACAAAAAACAAGAATCAAAAGGAGAAAACGAAAAATCATTGAAATACGAAGAAAAGAAAAGACCCTGAAGTGTCCTCCCGCGCACTGGGCCGGCCGATTCGCGTGGTCCTTTAGCGAGTCCTGACTCTGTCTCGCGTGACGCGAAACATAGTGGCGCATGCTGGACTGTATCAAGCCCTCGTGGCCCTTCTTACCACCATCTGGCACAAGGATTTTTTTTTTTACAAAAGGTACCAGTAGCTCGTATGATGCGTGTGGGTAGCATGTTGGATATCGACGTGACTGGATGGGCAGATACAATGTGCAAAGCTCTGGTTCTCTACTATGTTATTGGTCCATCCATACCCTCGGCCTGGAAAGAGACGTCCATGAAAAGAAAAGCAACAGCAAAAATATTGTAAAGAGTAGACAGAGTCAAGTGGGGCGGACGAAAAGGCCCGATTTAAAAAACCTCAAAGTTGCAATCACAGTCAGGGTGAGTGTTGGTCCACTGTGAAACGGTACGCCAGGACCACGCGCGCGCCGGTTCCGCTCCGTCCCATCCCGTCTGAAGGCCGGCTAACTTCATTCGTCCATACCTCAAACAAAAAAGAAAACTTCCATGCAAGCCCACGCCTAGGGATGATCACTTTCAAACCGAAAATCAAAACCCAAAACCGAAGCTTTTTAACCGAAATATAGGCTAAATCAGTTTTTAGTTATTCGGTTTAGTTTTAAAAAATAGGCATACTCGATGTTCGATTTTAAATCGGCTTTTAGTTGAGAAAAAAACGCATACATTGAAGTAACCTAATTATGAGTCTGACACCCTCGTTCCTCTTATGCGAAGCACAACAGGGCAACCGATTAGTCTAACTCGCTAGCTAGCTAGTGTGTTGCTTTGGCAATTATGCATAGATTCATGCAATCACCGCTGCATCGGTCTACTGCATCGATTATAGGATATCGATTGCATGCAAATACTAATTGGCAATTATATATTGTTTGAGATGATTGACGGCTATGTTCACCGAAGACCGGCATCGATTGAATCCCGTATGATCCGTCGAAGACACACCTTCACACGCCCTCCACCGATGGTAGACACATCACCGGAGCAAGGGCTAGATTGGAAGAACCTTATTCCATCTTCAAAGAGTTGTCACCACCTCGTCTTCCTGAATAGGATACAAACCCTAAATGAACTCATAAAAACACCTAAAAACGAAGCAAGACCCCCCCCCCACACACACACACAACCAAGGGTCACGGTCCACCACGTCTCCATTGCCATATGGCCATCGTATACGAGGCGGAATGGCGGCGATGCCGACGGGAGGAAGAGGAACTCTGAACTTTTTTTCTTGGAGCAAACACTGGTGAGTTGGGGAAGGCTGTCGACGAGTTCGTTCGCATCAGGTGCATCCAAATAGAAAGCTATGTAAGAGCATCAACAACCAGAGGTTGCAAAAATGACCCCTAAAATGCCCGCTGACGCACCGACCCCTAAAACGCCCGCTGACGTACCCGGGTGCGTCCGCGGGGAGTGACCGCCCGTTGACGCACCGGGTGCATCTGTTGGGGAACGTCGCATGGGAAACAAAAAATTTCCTACGCACACGCAAACCTATCCATGGTGATGAGCATCTACGAGAGGGAGAGTGGATCTACGTACCCTTGTAGATCGCTAAGCGGGAAGCGTTAAGAAACGCGGTTGGTGTAGTCGAACTTCTTCGCGATCCAAATTGCCGAGCGTCCCGCGATCCAATCACGAACCGTCCCGCGAACACATCATGATCCATCCCGCGAACTCATCACGATCCGTCTCACGATCTTGATCACGATTTGTCCCGCGAACTCATCATGATCCGTTCCGTGATCACATCACGAACCGTCTCACGATCTCGATCACGGTCCTTCCGATCTAGCGCCGAACGGACGGCACCTCCGCGTTCAGCACACGTGCAGCTTGATGACGATCTTCACCATCTCGATCCAGCGAGAGGAGGTGGAGAGGAGAGAGAGTTCACCGGCAGCGTGACGGCGCTCCGGTGATGGTGGTGGAGCAATTCCGGCAGGGCTTCGCCTAAGCGCTGCAGAAAACCGATCTAGAGGAGAAACTATGCACCGGTGTAACGGGTAGCACGTGGCCGGAAATTCTGTCCAAAAATCACCCAATCCACTAGTATATATAGGAGGAGAGGAGAGGAGAGGCAGCCAAGGCCTTTGGGTCAGCCAAAATAGGAGGTGGAAGCAATCCTACTTCACCTCCAATCCTAGTTGGAGTAGGATTGCCTCCTATTGGCTGATTTTCCACTTTTTGCTTTAAGACTTTCTCTCCTGCGCCATGAGCCTTTGTGGCTGTTTTCCCAGCCCACAAAGGGCTGGTTATTATTCTCCCACAGCCCATGGACCTCTTGGGGTCGAAATACCCCTCCCGGAGGCCTCCCGGATCACTACCGGCACTCCCGGTACACTACCGATGAGCCCGAAACTTTTCCAGAAACCAAACTGGGACTTCCTATATATGAATCTTTACCTCCGGACCATTACGGAGCTCCTCGTGACGTCTGGGATCTCATCCGGGACTCCGAACAAACTTCGGTCACCACCATACATAACTCTACACTACCGAAACGTCACCGAACCTTAAGTGTGCAGACCCTGCGGGTTCGAGAACTATGTAGACATGACCGAGACACCTCTACGGTCAATAACCAATGACGGGACCTGGACGTCCACATTGGTTCCTACATATTCTACGAAGATTTTTATCGGTCGAACCTCTATGTCAAGGATTCAGTTAATCCCGTATAACGTTCCCTTTGTTCTTCGGTATGTTACTTGCCCGAGATTCGATCGTCGGTATCTCCATACCTAGTTCAACCTCGTTACCGGCAAGTCTCTTTACTCGTTCCGTAATACAAGATCCCGCAACTAACAATTAGTCACATTGCTTGCAAGGCTTATTGTGATGTTGCATTACCGAGTGGGCCCCGAGATACCTCTCCGTCACATGGAGTAACAAATCCCAGTCTCGATCCATGCCAACTCAACAGACACCATCGGATATACCTGTAGAGCACCTTTATAGTCACCCAGTTACGTTGCGACGTTTGATACACACAAGGCACTCCTCCGATATCCGTGAGTTGCATGATCTCATGGTCATAGGAACATATACTTGACATGCAGAAAACAGTAGCAATAAACTGACACGATCATATGCTACGTTTGTAGTTTGGGTCTTGTCCATCACATCATTCTCCTAATGATGTGACCCCGTTATCAAATGACATCTCATGTCCATGGCTAGGAAACCTTAACCATCTTTTGATCAACGAGCTAGTCTATTAGAGGCATATTAGGGACATGGTTTTGTCTATGTATCCACACATGCATCTAAGTCTCCGATCAATACAATTATAGCATGGATAATAAACGATTATCATGAATAAGGAAATATGATAATAACTAATTTATTATTGCCTCTAGGGCATATTTTCAACAGTCTCCCACTTGCACTAGAGTCAATAATCTAGTTCACATCACCATGTGATTCGCATTGTTATGAATCTAACACCCAACGAGTTCTGGGGCTCGATCATGCTTTGCATGTGAGAGAGGTCTTATAGTCAACGGGTTTGTAACATTCAGATCCGTGTGCACTTTGCAAATACCTATGTCAAACTGTAAACACTGCTACCACACTACACTCGGTACTATTCCAAATGGCTGCTCCACTATACGTATCCAGATTGGTACTACGAGTCATCCGGATTAGTGTTAAAGCTTGTATCGACGTAACTCCTTACGACGAACTCTTTATCACCTCCATAATCGAGAAACATCTCCTCAGTCTCTTAGTTACTAAGGATAATCTTGACCGCTGTCCAATGATCCACTCCTGGTTCACTCTTGTACCCCCTGACGGACTCATGGCAAGGCACACACATGTGCGGTACACAGCATGGCATAATATAGAGCCTATGGCTAAGGCATAGGGGATGACGTTCGTCCTTTCTCTTTCTTCTGCCATTGTCGAGCTTTGAGTCTCACTCAACTTTCACACCTTACAAATCAGGCGAGAACTCTTTCTCTGACTGATCCATTTTGAACTCTTTCAAAATCTTGTCAAGGTATGCAATCATTGAAAGTCTCATCGAGCATCTTGATCTATCTCCATAGATTTTGATGCTCAACAATTAGGTAGCTTCATCCAGGTCTTCCTTTGAAAAACACTTTTCCAAATGACCGTTTTATGCTTTCCAGAAACTCTACATTATTTCTGATCAACAATATGTCATCCACATATACTTATCAGAAATTCTATAGTGCTCCCACTCACTTTATTGCAAATACAAGTTTCTCCTAAACTTTGTATAAACATCAAAAACTTTGATCACCTCATCAAAGTGTATATTCCAACTCCGAGATGCTTGCTTCAGTCCATGGAAGGATCACCGAAGCTTGCACACCTTTTAGCATCCTTAGGACTGACAAAACCTTCTAGTTGTATCACATACAACCTTTCCTCAAGTAAACCGTTAAGGAAATGATGTTTTGACATCCATCTGTCAGATTTCATAATTGAAAACGCAGCAACTGCTAACATAATTCCAACAGACTTTAGCATCGCTACGAGTGAGAAAGTCTCATCGCAGTCAACTATTTGAACTTGTCACAAGCAACTTTGCAACAAGTCAAGCTTTACAAATAGTGACATTCACCATCAGTGTCTGTCTTCATTTTAAAGATCCATTTGTACTCAACGACCTACCGTCCAACGAGCAAGTCTACCAAAGTCTACACTTGGTTTTCATACATGGATCCTATCTCGGATTTCATGGCCTCTAACCATTTGTCGGAATCCGGGCCCATCATCGCTTCTCCATAGCTCGTAGGTTCATCGTTGTCCAACAACATGATCTCCAAGACAGAGTTGTCGTACCACTTAGGAGCAGTACACATCCTTGTCGACCTACGAAGTTCGATAGTAACTTGATCCTGAAGCTTCATGATCATCATCATTAACTTCCTCTTCAACTAACGTAGGCTTCACAGAAACATCTTTCTGCGCTGCGCTACTCTCTGGTTGAACAAAGGTTTAACAACCTCATCAAGTTCTATCTTCCTCCCACTCAATTCTTTCGAGAGAAACATTTCCTCGAGAAAGGGTCCGTTTAAGCAACAAACACTTTGCACTAGGATCTGAGATTGAAGGTTCACCCAACTGATCTTAGGGTATTCTATGAAGATACATTTGTTCGCCTTGGGTTCGACCTCATTAGGTGAAAACATTTTCCACACAAGTGTCACATCCCCAAATATTAAGAAATGACAGCTTAGGTTTCTATCAAACCATAATTCACA
Source organism: Hordeum marinum (assembly GCA_022496015.1). Lineage (NCBI taxonomy): Eukaryota > Viridiplantae > Streptophyta > Magnoliopsida > Poales > Poaceae > Hordeum > Hordeum marinum. The sequence continues at coordinate 530,825,002 of CM039674.1, read as the reverse complement.
TGGTGTCATCTCAACGGATTTAGATGGTGCCCTATTTAAAGTGAATGTAGTTGTCTCTAATGCATACCCCCAAAATTATAGTAGTAAAACGACAAGAAACATCATAGCACGCACCATGTCTAATAGAGCATAACTATGATGTTCAGACACACCATCACACTATGGTGTTCCAGGTGGCGTTTAGTTGTGAAACAACTTTCACATTGTCTTAAGTTATATGCCAAACTCGTGACTCAGATATTCACCTCCACGATCATATCGCAGTCATTTTTATCTTCTTGTCACGATGATCTTTAAACTTCACTCTGAATTTGCTTGAACCTTTCAAACGATTCAAACTTGTGTTTCATTAAGTAAATATACACTATATCTACTCAAATCATCAGTGAAGGTAAGAAAATAACGATATCCACTACACGCTACAAGACTCACTAGATTGCATACATCAACATGTATCATTTCCAATGAATCACTTGCCCGCTCTATCCAACGGGGTCCTTTAGTCATCTTGCCCAAGAGGCATGGTTCGCATGTCTCAACCGATTCGAAATCGAATGAGTCCAAATATCCATCAGCATGGAGTTTCTACATGCGCTTTATACCAATATGACATTTAGCGGCAGTGCCACAAGTATGTGGTACTATTATTATTAACTTTGTATCTTTTGACATCAATGTTATGAACATGTGTATTACTACGACAAGACTTCAACAAACCATTCTCACTGGGTGCATGACCATTGAAGGTATTATTCATGTAAACAGAATAACTATTATTCTCTGACTTAAATGAATAACCGTATTGCAACAAACATGATCTAATCATGTTCATGCTCAACGCAAAACACCAAATAACATTTATTTAGGTTCGTCTCTAATCCTGAAGGTAGAGAGAGCGTGCGATGTTGATCACATCAACCTTGGAAACACTTCCAACACATATCGTCACCTCACCCTTAGCTAGTTCTCTATTTATTCCGTAGCTTTTATTTCGAGTTACTAACATTTAGCAACCGAACCGGTATCCAATACCCAGGTGCAACTAAGAATACTAGCAAGGTACACATTAGTAACTCGTATATCAAATATACTTCTATCAATGTTGCCAGCCTTCTTATCTACCAAGTATCTAGAGTTGTTCTGCTTCAGCGACCTCTCACCTCATAATAGAAGCACTTAGTCTCGGGTTTGAGTTCAACTTTGGGTTGCTTCACTGGAGTAGCAACTGACTTGCTATCCATGAAGTTTCCCTCCTTGCTCTTGCCCTTTTCGAAACTAGTGGTTTGATTAACCATCAACACTTGACGCTCCTTCTTGATTTCTACCTTCGCGGTGTCAAACATCGCGAACAGCTCAGGGATCAATACTTCTATCCCTGGTGTATTATAGTTCATCACCAAGTTCTAGTAGCTTTAGTGACAGTGACTTGGAGAACTATATCAATCACTATCTTATCTGGAAGATCAACTCCCACTTGATTCAAGTGATTGTAGTACCCAGACAATCTGAGTACATGCTCAACGATTGAGCTATTCTCCTTCATCTTACAGGCAAAGAATCTTGTTGGAGATCTCATATCTCGCAACACAGGCACGAGCATGAGATCACAATCTCTGCTCCTAGAACATCTCATATGTTCCGTGACGTTCAAAACGTTTCAGAGCCTCAATTCTAAGCCGTAATGCATGACGCACTAAACTATCAAGTAGTCATCGAAACGTGCCTGTCAGATGTTCACAACATCTATAGACGACACTAGAGGGGGTGGCGCACCGAGCGGTGCATTAAGGACATAAGCCTTCTGTGCAGCAATGAGGACAATCCTCAGATCACGGACCCAGTCCGCAATATTGCTACCAACATCTTTCAACTCTATTTCTCTAGGAACATATAAAAATTAAAGGGAGCTACAGCGCGAGCTAGTAATCTACAACATAATTTGCAAATACACTTTGACTATGTTCATGATAATGAGTTCAATTAATCATATTACTTAAGAACTCCCACTCAAATTGACATCCCTCGGGTCATTCGAGTGATACATGATCCAAATTCACCAACTCAAGTCCGATCATCACGTGAGTTAAGGTGGCTTCAATGGTGAACATCATTATGTTGATCATATCCACTATATGACTCATGCTCGACCTTTCGGTCTCTTGTGTTCCGAGGCCATGTTTGTACATGCTAGGCTCGTCAAGTTTAACCCGAGTGTTCTGCGCGTGCAAATCTGGCTTGCACCCGTTGTATGTGAACGTACAGTCTATCACACCCGATCATCACGTGGTGTCTCAACACGACGAACTTTCGCAACGGTGCACACTCGGGGAGAACACAGTTCATCTTGAAATTCAAGTGAGGGATCACCTTATAATGCTACCGCCATACTAAGCAAAACAAGGTGCATAAAAGGATTAACATCTCATGCAATTCATAAGTGACATGATATGTCCATGAACTTGTGTTTAAGATCTCCATCTTCGAAACACCGGCATGATCTCCATCGTCACTGGCACAACACCATGATCTCCATCATCTTGATCTCCATCAATGTGTTGCCATTGGGGTTGTGGCGCCAGCCCTGCTTCTACTTCTATTGCTACCGCTTAGCGATAAAGTAAAGCATTACATAGCGCTTAATGATTGACACGCAGGTCATACAATAATCAAAGACAACCCTATGGCTCCTGCCGGTTGCCGTACTCAACGACATGCAAGTCGTGAAATTTTATACATCACATGATCATCTCATACATCACATATATCTCATCATGTAATTGGCCATATCACATCACAACATACCCTGCAAAAACTAGTTAGACGTCCTCTAATTGTTGTTGCATGTTTTACATGGCTGCTACGGGTATCTAGCAAGAACGATTCTCACCTACGCATAAACCACAACGGTGATACATAGATTGCTTTTCAACCTTCTCAAGGACCGCCTTTGTCGGATCCGATCCAACTAAAGTGAGAGAAACTGTCACCCGCAAGCCATATAAGCAACAAGTTGCGTTGAGGGAACCAGTCTCTCGTAAGCGTACGAGTAATGTTGGTCCGGGCCGCTTCATCTCACAATCCCGCTGAACCAAAATCCGACCGAGGGAGGAAGCAATCTAAGCATCAGCGCCCACAAACCTTTTGTGTTCTACTCGAGATCTCATCGAACCATCAACCTAGCTCATGATGCCACTGTTGGGGAACGTCGCATGGGAAACAAAAAAATTCCTACGCACATGCAAACCTATCCATGGTGATGAGCATCTACGAGAGGGAGAGTGGATCTACGTACCCTTGTAGATCGCTAAGCGGGAAGCGTTAAGAAACGCGGTTGGTGTAGTCAAACTTCTTCGCGATCCAAATCGCCGAGCGTCCCGCGATCCAATCACGAACCGTCCCGCGAACACATCATGATCCATCCCGCGAACTCATCACGATCCGTCTCACGATATTGATCACGATCTGTCCCGCGAACTCATCATGATCCGTTCCGTGATCACATCACGAACCGTCTCGCGATCTCGATCACGGTCCTTCCGATCTAGCGCCGAACAGACGGCACCTCCGCGTTCAGCACACGTGCAGCTTGATGACGATCTCCACCGTCTCGATCCAGCGAGAGGAGGTGGAGAGGAGAGAGAGTTCACCGGCAGCGTGACGGCGCTCCGGTGATGGTGGTGGAGCAATTTCGGCAGGGCTTCGCCTAAGCGCTGCAGAAAACCGATCTAGAGGAGAAACTATGCACCGGTGTAACGGGTAGCACGTGGCCGGAAATTCTGTCCAAAAACCACCCAATCCACTAGTATATATAGGAGGAGAGGAGAGGAGAGACAGCCAAGGCCTTTGGGTCGGCCGAAATAGGAGGTGGAAGCAATCCTACTTCACCTCCAATCCTAGTTGGAGTAGGATTGCCTCCTATTAGCTGATTTTCCACTTTTTGCTTTAAGACTTTCTCTCCTGCGCCATGGGCCTTTGTGGCTGTTTTCCCAGCTCACAAAGGGCTGGTTATTATTCTCCCACAGCCCATGGACCTCTTGGGGTCGAAATACCCCTCCCGGAGGCCTCTCGGTACACTACCGGCACTCCCGGTACACTACCGGCACTCCCGGTACACTACCGATGAGCCCGAAACTTTTCCGGAAACCAAACTGGGACTTCCTATATGTGAATCTTTACCTCCGGACCATTCCGGAGCTCGTCGTGACGTCCGGGATCTCATCCGGGACTCCGAACAAACTTCGGTCACCACCATACATAACTCTACACTACCGAAACGTCACCGAACCTTAAGTGTGCAAACCCTGCGGGTTCGAGAACTATGTAGACATGACCGAGACACCTCTACGGTCAATAACCAATGGTGGGACCTGGACGTCCACATTGGTTCCTACATATTCTACGAAGATCTTTATCGGTCGAACCTCTATGTCAAGGATTCAGTTAATCCCGTATAACGTTCCCTTTGTTCTTCGGTATGTTACTTGCCCGAGATTCGATCGTCAGTATCTCCATACCTAGTTCAACCTCGTTACCGGCAAGTCTCTTTACTCGTTCCGTAATACAAGATCCCGCAACTAACAATTAGTCACATTGCTTGCAAGGCTTATTGTGATGTTGCATTACCGAGTGGGCCCCGAGATACCTCTCCGTCACATGGAGTAACAAATCCCAGTCTCGATCCATGCCAACTCAACAGACACCATCGGATATACCTGTAGAGCACCTTTATAGTCACCCAGTTACGTTGCGACGTTTGATACACACAAGGCACTCCTCCGATATCCGTGAGTTGCATGATCTCATGGTCATAGGAACATATACTTGACATGCAGAAAACAGTAGCAATAAACTGACACGATCATATGCTACGTTTGTAGTTTGGGTCTTGTCCATCACATCATTCTCCTAATGATGTGACCCCGTTATCAAATGACATCTCATGTCCATGGCTAGGAAACCTTAACCATCTTTTGATCAACGAGCTAGTCTATTAGAGGCATACTAGGGACATGATTTTGTCTATGTATCCACACATGCATCTAAGTCTCCGATCAATACAATTATAGCATGGATAATAAACGATTATCATGAATAAGGAAATATGATAATAACTAATTTATTATTGCCTCTAGGGCATATTTCCAACAGCATCCGCCCTCGCCATGTTCAAGCCCGTAGCGGGATGGTCCGCCTCATCCTCCTCCACCTCGTCCTCATCCATAGGCTTCGGTTGCTTCTCCTCCTCCCCCTCCAACTTCGACAAGTCTGGAGGTAGACCCGTAGCAATGCAGGCGGCGCGCCGAGCCTGGATCTCCGTCTCGATCTGCATCCGACGCTCCCGAGTGAGGATCACGTACGTAGTGATCCTACAGCGGACCATATTGACGCCAGAGAGGGTGGGAGAGCAGGGAGAGGATGCAGATGGGCTCGGGTGGCAATGAAGAGAGGGAGGAGGTGTATGTGCTAGGGCTGGGGACGTCAACTAGCTTAAATAGCCGGCTTTGGCCTCGGGCGGCGAGTCGGAGCGGCACCACGCGGCGTTTACACCGCGGCGGGTATCTGAACGAGTCCATGTAGGGCCCATCATCAGGCCGACGTGGTATCTGAACGAGTCCTTGCCCGGGTTTAAGCTAGTAAATCCAAAGCTATACGCTACCGCTTGAATTTCTGATTCTAGATAAGAAGACTAATATTTTGTGTGTGGATGAGCTAATTAGAGCATCTACAACAGTGTCTAATTTCAACCCCAAATGTTTGCTGGCATGTGCGGTCATGTCCAAGGTGTCCGTCTTAAGCCACCATTTGTCCATGCATGCAACCATTTCTCCTACTTTGTTTCCAACTTGTCAGGTCAAATGCATGTGATTGATGAGGATGAGAGAGAAAAAAAGAAACAAAATGTGGTCCGGGATGGGCCGCATCCTACATGAATGACTGGCCGCACATCCCCATATCCTCTTCATGTGTGATGTGAATATGGTGATTTACTGACAACCTGGTCATATGGAAACAAAGTGAGGGGTCTCATTTCGTGGCTTTTTTCATTTTCTATTGTATTGGTCCCCATAACCTCTCCATATATGATGTGGATATGAGGATTTATTGTCAACCCGATCATATGGAAACAAAGTGAGGGGTCTCGTTTCGTGACTTTTTTCATTTTCTCTTCTATTGGGGCAGTGACCGGGATGTCTGTCTAGATAGTCTGTTTTCAGTCTTAATGCGTCATTCGACGCAACGGGTCATATGCAATACTCCCCTCTGATCCATATTAATTGTTGTTGAACTAGTACAAAATTATACAGGAGGGTAGTGATTCGGTGAACAAGGACACACATATAACCATTTTTTTGTTGTTGAAATATAACTTATTCTTAACACCACACGAAACAAAAAAATGTACTATGATGCTATCTAGGATGATATGGGTGGGCACCATGTTGGACATGGACGTGACTGTGTGAGCAGATAGAATAGGCTCACAGCCTGGAAAGAACCATCGATGGAAGCAAGGAAAAGGAAAACCTGTAAAGAGCACACAAAATCAAGTGGAACATGCAAAGCCGTCGTTTCCTTTGGCTGATTTTGCCTAGCTACACCCCGAAATGACTCGCTACAACCTACTTGCGGTACAGCCTGAGTTGAACCATGATTTCTGTCGTTTTACTTCCCCGCGTTGTGCAGGAATCCACTCGTCCGTTTACTTCCCCGCGTTGTGTCATAATTTCTATCGACTTAAACGGACGCAAACGGATCAAAATGCGTTCCTATATTGAAGTTGGCCTTACGTGTGATCCACGTTGGTGCCTGCTCAGACACTCATGCCTCCTTTGGTTTGTAGAAACGTTGTAGGAATTTCATATAGGATTGTCAAAGGAAAAAATACTATGAAGTATTTCCGGACGAAAGGAGTACTGTACTAGGTACTTGCGAGTGCATCTCTGACTGGGACATAAATATTCTAATGAATTAATATCGGTTTGTATCTTTTCTCTGTTTATCAAGACTGAAATTGATGATGAGTTTTAAATAAACGGTCATCTCAGTCAAAGGCCGAGAAAAAGTTACGAGTACTCCTTAGAAAGGAAGAAATGAAATTGGCACTAAGAGCAAAGGTGCCATTGGTTGTCGAAGAAGATGACAAGAAACATTTTTTTTCATATGATTGTAAATGGAAAACATAGAAAAAAAAAGAAAAAACAGCTCGAACATGATGAGGATACAATTATAGGGCATGAAAACCTAAAATTGTACATCTCTAAATATTACAAAAAGCTTTGTGGAGTACTAGAGGGTAGTTTTATTTCGAGCGTGTGATTGGGGACTTACCTTTGCTAGGGGCAGGCGAGAATGAGATTCTGTCTGCGCCATTCACTGAGAAATATGTGTTTGAGGCGACATCACAAATGAAGAATAATAGGACACCATGACTGGATTGTTTCCCAACAGAGTTTTATATGAGATGTTGACATATAGGGTGACTTCATGCATATATCTTCCATTGTCTGTTTAGTGACCAACTTTAGCTCTTCCACCTAAATTTTGAAACAAGTACGTTGTCATCAAAGAAGGAGAAGGCAATTCGTATTGAGCAGTTTAGACCAACATTTTGCTTAATGTGAGCTTCAACATATTTACTGAAGTTGGTACAAATGGCTCACGCGGACTGTACATAGTGTGGTACAACCAACTCAATTAGTTTTCATGTCGTGCAGACACATACTAGAGGGTGTGGTTGTCCTACATGAAACATTATATGAAATCCACCCGATGAAACTAGATGGGGTAACCTTCCAAATGGATTTCGAGAAGGCATATGATGAGGTTAAATGATCGTTCCTTCAACATGCCTTACATATGAAGGGTTTTGATGATTCCTAGAAAAATCAGGTGGAATCCTTTGTTCAAAAAGGCAGTGTTGGGATTAAGATAAGTTATGACACATGTCATTATTTCTGGACACAAAAGGGCCTAAGGCATGTTGGCAATTCTTACCAGTCGGGCCAAGGAGAACGGTCAGGTAGGTTGACTAGTATCCCATCTAGTGGATGGTGGCGTGTCTATTCTATAATACATAGACGACACAATCATTTTCATGGAACATGATATGAAAAAAACTAGAAATATGAAGCTAGTCCAATGCCTTTTCGAGTAATTGTTGGGATTGAAGATCAATTTTAATAAAAGTGAATTGTTCTATTTTAGAAAGAGCCAAAAAAGAATAAGATGCTTGCAAGCAATTGCTCGGATGTGAATTGGGTCCCATACCATTTACTTATCTAGGTATATCAGTTCATCATCGTAAGTTATCCAATAAGGAATAAAAATGCATTGAAGATCAATCTGTAAAAAACTAAGCTGCTTGAAGAGTAAGCTTATGTCTTACGGTCGATGGCTTGTTCTGATCAATTTAGTGATGAAAAGTATGCCAGTGTTCCTATTGTTTTTCTTTGAAGTGTCTGTAGGGCCACGGAAACGATCATGAGTTTTATGGCAACACGATGAAAACAAAACAAAATACATGCTTTTCAGGTGGGATATTGGCCAGATGGGCTAGATATAGAGAACTTAGAGCATCTCTAGCAGACTCCGCATAACAACGACTCGCAAAACGCGTTTGCAGTTCGCGAAAAAACAGCTTTGAGAGCCGGCGCAAACGGCCGCAGAGGCAGACCCCGCAAAACGGACCCATATACAAGGACATTTGCGGAATATGCTTTTTTACGGGTCGGCTTTGCGGGGTCTGCTCTTGCGCCGCCGTTGCCGGTCCGCAAATATCAATACCGCACCACAAAAATACAACAATCATTCACACTACAAAATAATTATTCAGAAAAAATATCAATACCAACACAATACAACAATCATCCACATTACAAATAATTAATCAAATCTACACATTGACTCAATTGTGGTATCTTCACCAATGCGAAGTTACTCATCGGCATAGTCAGCCGGAACGCCATATGCAATCACCCACATAGTTGCCGAGATTTTTTGATATGCACTAAATCCCTTCAAGCCCGCGGCATTTCTTTTTTGAGCAAAATACCGACAATTTGCCTCGCAAGCTTGAACAATTTTCACAAAGAGAGATCGGCGCATTCGGTACCTTCTCCGGAAGAGATGTGGTGGATATGTTGGATTCTTCGCGAAGTAGTCTTGCATCAACGTCTCGTTCCTGAGATGGCGATTTCGAGGAATGCTAAGACGGCCGACGGTCGATCCTCGCCACCTCTTTCGGTTCTCGTCTTGGTGCTCCTTCAAGGCAAGGACCATCACCAACGTCTGATGCCGATAGTTTGCAAGCAGTGTCTCAACATCCGAGTCGTCCGAATCGAACGAATCGTTGAGAAAAAACTTTTCGCACGGGCTCAATTCCATCTACATGAACAGAAATCGCACGCCGCGTCAACCAACTATGCATAGCTCTCAGCACAAAGCACAAGCAAACACTCACCGGTGGCTCGTGTGGCGGGCGATCCCAGGCGGCGACTAGGGGCGGCTCGACGGCGGTCGATCCGTAGTGGCGACGGCGACCAAGGGTGGCTTGTCTTGCCGGATCCGCGCGCGGGGGGGAGGGGTGCAACCCATAGATTTGGCCGGAATCGCCGGCGGCGGACGGGCTGAACCAATGGCGGGCGGCGGCGGAAGGAGGTGGGGAAAGGGCACGGGCTGAAATGTCCCTCCCGCCAACCGCTTTCATGGGATACGGGGCACCGTAGGAGCGAGGCGGAAACCTGCGTATTCACGGGTTGGGCCCGAGATTTTGTCGCGTCCCTCAAATATTTTTACGGGCCGAACGCGTTTGTGGGGTCTGTTCGGGCGGGATTTTTCGCGTCGACCCACAATTTAGCGGTTATTTTGCAGGTCCGGGCTTTTTACGAGGTCTTCTAGAGATGCTCTTAGAGGTCAAGAATAGATGCTTGCTCAATAAATGACTGTACGGGCTTTCTATTGAGACCGAAGAAAAGTGCGTGCAAATTCTATGAAATAAGTACCTACACTTGAAGACTCTGTCCCAGATTACTGTCAGACCCAATGACTCTCCTTTCTGGAAGGGACTAATGAGAACGAGAGCTGCCTTCTTTCATAGACCAAATTTATTATTGTCAACGGTAACACGACTAGATTTTGGAAAGATACCTAGTTGAAAGAGACGCCACTAGTCACACAATATCCTTCTATGTACAATATGGTGCAACATAAGAAGCTTATAATGCTACATTATTACATGTTGTCTCTTTGAATACGTAGTTCAGAAGGTCCCTACAAGGTGACTGATAGGATAGTTGGCTACATCTTGTATGGGGGTTGATGGATGTTCACCTCTCTGACGAGCCAGATACGATTCACTAGAAATTATTCATCAATGGGATATTCTCAGTCAAGTCTATGTATTTAGACATAATAAACTTCTGTCCAATTTCGAAATCAAGTCATATTTGAAAGGTTAATGTACCTTTGAGAATCAAAACATTCATGTGCTTTGTGTACAAGGAAGTGATTATAACTAAGGATAGCTTAGCCAAACAAAGATGAGTGGGTAATAAACGATGTTGCTTTTGTGATAAGGATGAAAATATAAAACCCCTCTTTCTCAAATGTCCTCTTGCTAAACTTTTATGACGTACGATTGATGTAGCTTTTAATGATAGTCCTCCATCTAGTATTAACACATTATTTGAGACATTGCTTGATGGAGCGGAGCCAAGTATTGCAGGACATATTCGAATAGGAGTGTGTACATTGCTTTGAGCTATATGAAACTGCAGAAATGACATAATTTTTAACAGATAAAGTCTTATATTTTTTTGCATGTTATATACAGAGCCATTACTTAAATCCGTACATGGTTGTTACCCAGTCATGCGAAAGCCAATGAGCACATGGCTATTGGATGCAACTGGCGAGAGACGGTAGCACGTGATATTTACAAATCCAATTAGACCAGGTATTTAGTCATCTTGTTTTATTTTCACCGGTTGTGGCAACTTTATTTCTTATTCTGCTTTGGCTCTTTTGAGGGCGACTATTGTATCATAGACCATTTGTGAGACCCTTTGCTTAATAATATAGTTGCATGCATCATTCAAACGCAAAAGCCGGGGAAATCCTCCTTTTCAAGAAAAAAAACAAATATAAGCATCCCCACTTGTGAAACTAACAACCTTTTAAGAGACATTAAACAAAAGTATTTTACTCATATATGGGATTTATCATAAATAAACAAATACAAATTTTATTGTGCCAATTTTTTTAGAAGACACATATAGCAAACATAAAAGTGCGACTTCAACTCAAAATTGATCTTAGTTCCTCCCAAACCAATGGCTCCGTGGCAACGGGTGTTGTGCTAGCAAAGGATACACCTCTAGTATCCTCAGACGCATCAAGCAACATTGTCATTTTCAAGTGCCAAGAACATTTTCAATAGATGATGTATTTTGCATCATCAAATTGTGGTGTGAGTAAAATATACACCACCAAAGAGTGCCTTTTTACATCATAAAAAAATGCCCAATCCAACATACAATATAAAATAGGGTAGCCGTGGGGCAGCCGTTGCAACAGATGATGCAAAGAAAATCCAACCGTGCGACAGCAGCTTACGGCACAACTACGTATTTGAATCAAAATCATCACAAATATAAAAAAACATGGCAAACTCAACATCGGCATAGCAAAATCATGGCATTCATAGCGCATCATAGGAGACACAGTTCATGTCCTAACAAATAAAAGGGCACATAAACATAAAGATAAGCATGGCCTCTCAAATTTAATGTTTTCTGTTGTCACTTGTCGCATTGTGAATTCTTTTTGGTGTTTTCTTTTTGAGCAGAGTACAATCGAAATCGCTCACATATACGAGCATACACTCATCCATATGAACGCACACACGCACACCCTATCGCTATGAGCATCTTCAAAAGACTAAGCCGACACATCATCTTGGGATTGATGAATTCGCCACAGACGCCTTCGTAGTCGACGGAAACGTCTTCTCCCACTGAACGCACGTTGCTGAAAGGCATGGAATAAATGCAAAAAAAAAAAAATGCATGCATCAATGTCAAATCTAAAATTTGAACTTTGGTAGACAAGGGATATGCCAGGTGGACACCATGTTAGATAAGAGCAGATAGAATATGCAAAGCTCTGATCTGTGTCGTTGGTCCACCATGCTCACACCCTGGAAAGAAGCATCCATCCATCGAAGCAAGGAAAAGGCAAACCTGTAAAGAGCACAGGGAGTCAAGTGGAGCATTCAAAAATCGTCGCCTCCTTTCGCTGATGTCGCCTAGCTACTTGCACCGTGCTGTTCGCGGTACCGCGTGAACCGAACAATCAGCGAGGACCGCTTCCGGGAATCCGTCCGTGGACCAAGACAGCAACAAGACTTTGTGTGGCCTCAAAACGACCGAACATTTACCGTGAGTATCACTATGTTGACAGAGTCGTTTGTTCAAGGGAATATAATCCCATTCATATGTTGCTCCTGTACAGAAGGGAGGGCAGCATAATATATGCCATTCTGTCTTGAGTCAAACTCCGTGAATTCAATTGTGTTTGCAAAAGAGAAAAATCTGACATCTATGAATAATTTGTTGTAGTGGTTAATTTGAACTAAAATGACGCCTGCAAAAAAAATTGAACTAAAATCACGACAACAATTGTGTAACCAACCTGTAGTTGAATGATTAAAAGGACTATGGTATCCCTAGTTCATCAGGGTTCAAATCCTGATGCTCGCATTTATTTCTGAAATTATTTTAGGATTTCCGGCGATGCACATTCAACGAGAGGAGACGTTCCGTCGACGACGAGGTGCCTACGGTGACTTCGTAAATTTTAAAATGATACGTTGGCTCAGTCTCTCGAAGGTGTTCATAAATATAGGATATATGTGCCTTTATAAGGGAAAGTGTATATATGTGTATATGAGCGTTTACGTCTGTATTTTAATTTTTTTCGTAAGTAGTCATAATTTGCCTGCTCTGAACAGTACATGACCGGACCAGACCGTACACCGGGACCACACGTCGGCCGCACGCACGCAGGCAGGTCCGTTCCGTCTCGTCAACTTCAAGCCGGCCGGCCGGTCCGCGCCCGCCCGCCCGCCCACGTCCGCACACGGCACACCTGGCCGACACGCGGGCCCCACCCACCATCTCCCCCACCCACCGCGTCGAAAGGCGCCGCGCCTTTTTGCCTGACTGGGAGGCCCGGCCGGCGTCAATTCCAACTCCCCCTGGCTCCCACTACTCGCTGCTCCAGGCGGAGGAGGACTAGGCCGCCGCAGCACCAACTCCCACCCCACGCCCCTCGCCGAGCCGCTGACCGATGGGCCACGCCCACTCGACCTCACGCCACAATGGCCGCGCCGGCAACGGCGCCGAGCCGCCGCTGCCGTCCCGCTTCTCGCGCTTCCGCAGCCGCCTGCGCCTGCGCCGCCACCGCGGCCGCGACCGCTGCGGCGCCGCGGCGGGGGAGGCCGGGGACTCGGCGAAGGGCGTCGCCGCCGACGAGTTCGCCGGCATCGCCCGCATCCGGATAGTCAAGGTACGCGCCACCCTCCCCTCCCCTCTCCGCCCCACGCCGGCCCCGACGAGGTCTTGTGTGCGGGTGAATTGGCGGTTCCGCTTCAATTTTGGCGGTTCCGCTTCGGTTCTGCGTCGTTTGATTTTGGTTTGGGGCGTGGCGCAGGCGGACCTGCGGTTCAAGGACAAGTTCTTCGCCTGCCTCTCGCTCGGGGAGCGCACCTACCGCACCGAGACCTCCGACAGGTTCAGCGCCATGTTTTTCCCACAGTATTAATTAATCTCTGGCCATGCTCGTCCGGATCTCTACCATGCTCGTCCATGCCTCCGTTAACCTCCACGCCGTTCGTGGTTCGTGAATCGGCGTGCCTAGCAAAGTTTTACCGTCTGTCCCACGTTCCAGAGCAATCAGATAAGCTCCCTGTCTTCTTATGACGGATACGGAGAGTGCTAGTACTAGAAGACTTGGGAATCAGGACCATGCTCCTGGAATCGGAATTTGTTCTGCGACAGGCGAAACCCCCGACCTTATTTTCGTTGCAGCAGGGCCCTTTCCTGAATATTCTCTTCACTGCTATTGTCTGGGTTCAGAAGATCTATGACAGCGAAATACAAAAAGCCCTGACAGGCGAAAAAAAAAACTCAGCCTATTTTCGTGTTTGCAGCAGGCCATTTCCTGAGTTTTCTCTTGATCGCAGCTGTCTGAAATCAGATGATCTACTATGACAGCAAAATATGAAAATTCTCAACTGTTGCACCTTGTGAATCTGCGCGAGCTCAAATTTCCCCTGTTTCGAAATATACCCTGTGTATGCTCGTATGACACACAGCTAACCCCCCCCCCCCCCCCCCCCCCCCTTTTGCTTACTTGTCGTTGCTGATGTTTTTCAACCACAAACACTGTTTCAGTACCGTTTCCCGCCCCCTTCCTCTCCATGCTTCCGTGAACCTCCTTGCCGTTCGTGGTTTGTGAATCGATGTGCCTAGAAAGTGTACTATCAATCTACAACATGGTCTTCCTATGATAGCGAGTGCTAGTAAGTACAAGACTTCGGAATCAGGATAATGCTCTTGGAATCTGAATCTGTTCTGCGACAGGCAGAAACCCCACTGCATTTTGGTCGCAGCAGGCTTTTCGAGAATATTCTTTTCATCACAAGTGTCTGAATTCAGATGATCTATGACAGTGAAATATGAAAAGTGCTGAACTGCTGCACCTTGTGAATCTGCCTTCATTTAATTTTTCATCTGTTTTAAAATATACCACGTGTACGCTTGTATGACACACATCTAACTCCCTTTCCTCTCTTTTTCTTACTTGTCCTTGCTCATGTTTTTGAACTACAAACACTGTCTGCAGTACTCACAGGCCTGTATGGAATTCAGTAAGTAATCTGTTTCCTTTTTGTTGCTTTCTATCTAGTAATAACATGGTTTCCATTATTAACTATGGAGCTGTGTAGGTTTACATATATTTTTTGTGAATATGCAGGAGAAGAAAGTTGTGATAGAAACAAATGGACCTCATATTGCACGAATATCTGTTTTTGAGGTACGCTGCTAACTGAGTTAATTTCCGCTGTGAGCAGTCCACACGCGTATACTTCAGCATAAGTAAATTACTGATTGGAAGCTTTTGAATTTCTTTTAGCCGTAAATCGAGGCAACAGTTCAACCCAGTGACATTATGTTTTTCCGGTAACTTTGCAGACTAACCGGTTCTCCAAGAATACCTTGGTTGGTTACTGTGAAGTTGATCTCTTTGACTTGCTCACTAAGGTAACACTGATGTTTTTGCCGTCTCAGTCTTTAGTTATAGTATATATCCGGTTTGGTTCTCCTCATGCACCTGTGAAGAAACACATATTCTCTTTTTCTTAATTCGTTGGAAGACTGTGATAGTACTTTATTAAAGATTGAAGAGAGCGGCACTGTGTAGAATATCTTGATTCAAATGTGTATATGTATAATTTACTTCCATATCGTGTCTACCTACTTCATAGATCTAGGCTGGAACTTTCTAGTATTTCCACACAACAGATCTTAATGTACCATAATAGATAAATTGATAATGTTTACAAGATTCTGGTTGTACTTTAAGTTTTGATATTTTGAATATTTTCGATTAACATTTTACCTAGCAGGACTTGGAGGAGGAACACGTTGAGGACCTTGCTTTGTTGGACCCATCATCGTCCACTACCACCATGGGAACCATATCCGTATCCTGCTACATTGAAGTAATTGCTTTTTCTGTTTCCTGTGTGTTGCTATTAGCACTCACTAAATCTGAGAATGGTTTGAAAACTAAACCATACCTCACCCAAGCCTGCACGAATAAACGTGGCAACCCAAACCAAACTAAACTCGGTTGATATCTATGTCAGCCCAACCAAAACCAAACCAACTTGACTTTCCACCCAAATCGAATGAAAACTGAGTGCTTAACCGTGGTTAAAGCCAGTTGCTGAAATGGTTTGAAAACCATTAGAGTAGTACGTATTAACCATCCTTCCATCGCACATTCCTTGTATCTCAGCTGGAAAAAGAAAATCGCAGATGAGCAGCCGCGTTCAAACTTGTCCAGTGAGCAGCGGTGCCCGAACCTAGCCAGTGAGCAGCAGCCGCGGGGACGGGGCAGGCGGGCAGGCGTGGAGGCCACTCCGACGAGCGGCGCGACTGCAAAGGCGAGGCGCGAGCCGCACGTGAGCAGCGCTTGACGGTAGCAGCTATGGAGGCCAGTCCGACAAGCCGTGTGCGATGATGGCGGTCGCAGAGACATGTCTCACTCGACGGCAGCGGCCACGGAGGTATGTCCACAGAGCCGCGCGCGAGCCGCGCTCGAGAGCAGCGGCCGTATAGGCCAGTCTGGAAATCTACGTGTGATGGTAGCTTTGGCGAAGGTTGGACCGGCGAGCCACGCGCGAGCAGCTCCGGTGAAGGCGTGCCGACGAGCCACGCACGAGCAGCTCTGGCGAAGGCGCGGCCATTGGGGTTCGATGGGCGGAGAAGAATGGGCTTGAGAATTACGAACGGAAACCAATGTTAACAACCGGGCATTAACTGTGGGTTTAAACTTTTTGGAGCTGTACCTGTTCAGGCCTATAACCGACCATACCCAACCATTTGTTATAAGAAACCAAACTGAACCAAACTCTTGTCAGGTCAACCTATTAACACCTGAACCAATCGAAACTATCAGCAGAAACCAACCCGATACACCCGGTTAATCCAAAACTATTCTCAGATTTAGCACTCACAGAGAATTTTCCAGGTTTCAAGTACTGAATTTTGTAGTTCTGTTGCAGGATCCTGTTGAAACAGAACAAAGCTTTGCACGCCGGGTCTTAGCTATAGTGGTATGCTTTCAGTCTTGGTTAATCATATTCTCTTTTCATATATGATTGATACTTGATTATCTTGTCGCTTGAACAATGGAGCACACAACTGAAAGTGGTTAATAATATGATCTGAACTTAGTCAACCAAGCATAGTGAAGCAAGATAAACTGTGCAGAGTTGTTCAAAATCAGTTCTATTAAGGATTTAGTAGTAAAAATCGTTCAAAAGCCCTTCACAATTATCAGCTATTCCTTGTATCTATTCTCATCAGTTTTACAAAATGAATTGATGTCTGTGCATAGATGTCTTATTATTGTTGCGCATCATTTACTATTGGCGTTGCCGTTGCTACTACTAGCCATTCTATCAAGGGCAGTCTTCTTCAGTCTTTATTGTGTGTTGCTCTGAGTCACCAATCTTTGAGCAGAACCAAATTATTTCAAATGCCTTACAACTCAGTTTCACATTGCATGTATTGTGTTTCATCTCTGTTTGTAATTATATTCCACCCTACAAAGCGCAACATTACTCTTGTTATGGCAGGACTACAATGAAGATGGAAAGCTCTCCTTATCTGAATTCTCGGACTTGATGAAAGCTTTTGGTAATGGGCTAGCAGTTAATAAGGTTGAAATTTATTTTCATTTTCTTGGAGGTTATGTGCCTTCTAGTTTTAGCTGTTCCCTTCTCTGAAGTGGTTACTATATCTTACTAGTTGCTATAATGCTTTAGATTGAAGAGCTTTTCCGCAAAGCAGATACAAATGGTGATGGTATAGTTGACATGGATGAACTAGCAGCCCTACTAGCTGATCAGCAAGAGAAGTAATTAATAGCTACCTTTTCCATGTTTAGTTCTGTTTCAAAGTTTAACTGTATTGATTAGCTGTAACATTTAATAGTACCATTTGTTATGCTCTGTCCCTTATTTCAGAGACCCAATTATCAGTAACTGTCCTGTCTGTGGTGAAAGTCTTGGGAAGTATGATAAAATAAATGATATGATACACATGACACTTTGCTTTGATGAAGGCACTGGCAATCAGATTATGACTGGGGGGTTTCTAACGGATAAGCAAGCTGCATATGGGTAAGTCATTTTGTGTACTGATGATTCCAGTCTTCTAGCTATCACGTAGACGTTTTCTCTTCTTGAAATTTCATTTTAGCAAGAGCAATTTATACTTGGTCATATAGTAATACTTGTTATGTGCAGGTGGATGTTTAAGCTTAGTGAATGGGCTAATTTTTCCTCTTATGATGTTGGTTTGCGCTCTGGCTCTACTGCCTCGCATATTCTGGTATGTTTTCATTAGTTAGACTAGCAAAAAGGCCCGTGCGTTGCAACGGAAAAAAAAATCTCCAATGATAATTACCACATTATGTTCACATCTCATCGCATGATTTTGAAATTTTGTGCACAAATGCTAGAATTATTTTAAATTTATTCACAAGTTGCAGCAATGCTCACATTTTCAAAAAAATACAATGGTTGTCAAAAAACATGTTAATTCAAAGGATTTTTTTTGAATTAAAAAAACATGCTATAATATTCCGATCCACCCCGATAGTTAATTCTTCAAAATTCACACGGCTATATTGTCACAAAGACTCAAGCTTTACTATTCAACTACATACCATTGATCATTCGTGAACATTTTTACAAATATGGGAACAATTTTAAAATGAGGAATATGTTTTACAATTAATGAACATTTTTTAGAAACAGTGAACATTTTTTATATTGCGAACGGTTTTTAAGTATACTACCAAAACATAATTTTAAAGATAATTGTATATTTGAGATCTACATATTTTTCCCATCAAATAAGCACACATATACTGCCATCAAAAAGTGAGAAAGAAAAAGGGGAGGGGGTGGGAATCGAACTCAGGCCAACTGGATAGGTGGCCACCGGTCAAACCAGTACGCCACCAATGCACCCGTGAGAAATTTGAAGACCGTCTCCTCTTATCCACTGACAACAGACGATGCGAAAAAACGAATCGTTTTCATGACTTACCAGTGGCATGGTGGGTAAATTACGTATAACTTCGGGGGCAATATTCATGACGTACGACCAGAAGTTATCGGTGCTTTATTATTAGGTAGAGATTGATTTGTCATATTCTTATTGGCGTGTGAAGTGCCACCTCTTATCTGATATTGTATATATATTTCAATTGCATATTTGCATTGCTCTTTTCTTTCGTTAACTCAAGATGATGATTTAGGTTTTCGATCGGCGAACAAAGAGGCTAGTTGAAGAAGCAATAGATGGAAAGATAGTGTTGTCCATGAGGGCTTTATATCAGTCGAAAATAGGGCTCACTCTTATTGATTCAGGTATGCTGAACAATAAACATCATCTTAACAATGAACATTATACACAAAAATATATTTGAATGCTCCCCACTGTCTTAGACAAGCAACAGCCGAAGTTCGCACTTCTATTATTATTTCAAGAATCTTGTTTTGTGGATCTTACTAGTTAGAACAATTATGAAGTTCCAATAAATGTTCACTTGGTGACAACGTGAGCTTCAACTAACTGCTCTTCTGACCACCAATTAAAATAACCTTGTGCATATACTGTTGACAACACATAACTGAATTTTTTGAGCCATTAAGAAACCATGTTTGTACAAAAAAATTGATGCAAGTAGGATGTTGCTGTTACGATTTTAGGTATAACTTTTTTACAACCTCAGAGAGCCTCTATTTGAGAGAGTACAGTTATGTCAGCAAAGTTTTCTTACCCACGGCTGGTCTTTATCATGGCTTAGCATTATGTCTTTTGATGGATCCTGATACCAAAGAGAATCTTTTGCATTAACACCTCCCTGTGTAATTGGGACTGTCCATATGCAGGTGTCAAAGATATCTTGAAGAACCTATCTGAGAAGCAAGGAAAGAAGATGAATTCGCCAGAATCTGCCAAAGATATTCCAAAGTTCCTTGAGTTATTTGCGGTATGGAATGTTTATTTTCCTGTACTCTGTGGGATAACCTATATACATTTTCTCCATTTTGTTTCCACGGCATATGATTTAAGGCCGCAAGTAACATTATATATGTTGAGCACTTTTTTTGAGCAATGTTGGAGGAACTTTGGTTATAGCAACCAATAGTTTTCACTTATCATTTTCAGGCAACATAAGCAATGCGATGAACATGAAAAATGTTGAATTGTAATAATTTGCCTAAAATAGTGTTGTTTTATGAAACTGCTGTGGCATCTCTTATAGCATAACGGTTATTCTTTTGGACCACGTACCTTCAAATGGTGATTAGGGAAATACATAGACTGCACATTGAATAGAAAGCTCATTTTAAGCATGTCATCTTGTAATTCAAAGTAGGGTCTTCAACCCATCACTCAAGGTTCTTGAATCTTGATTTTCTATAAGCTTGTTGTGAAGTGCCTATTTTTGAACCGTTCATTTCCATTTAAATGCTTATGGCTTTGTTTCATAAAACCACTGTTGACATCCTTGATATCTTTTGCATATGAATACAGGGTCAAATTAATATGGATGAGACTAAGGACCCTATTGAAAGTTTTAAGGTATGCAATATATGCCTCCACTCGTCTTGACAATGTCACCCCCTTGTTTGTCCTAGCTTTGTATGTCAGTGTGTACATTCTCTTTATAGTCAGGTTTGTTCATTGCATCGTATCTTAATAATGTCTTAATGGCATGTTGAATGGAATAATCAGTTTTTTTTCTTGTCAAGTCTTTATAGTGGATGCTCTGGCTTAACCACTAGAACTATGAAACAGTTTTTTTTTTCTGCATCATCTATTTGAAATTACTCATTACTCCCTCCGTCCCATGATATAAGACATGTTTGCAAGCTAAAACAACTTGCAAAACATCTTATATTGTGGGATGGAAGTAGTAGTTATTAACACATGGTCCCGTTGTGCGTCAACATCATAGCCCATGCATTTATAGGAGCCTGTTTATCTTTGTTTTCATTGCCTAAAAAAGTTACAAATTTCACAACATGTTTGAAGTGCTAATATTTTTGAGCGATGCTGGATTGTTGTGGACTTGTGGTTAACCCGTTCTTAACCTTGTGTAGTTGTCCTTACGAAGTACTCAAGGAAGCTCACTTTATCTATTATATGCTTATCTTCATATCTATAATTCTATATATATTTGAGAAAAGTATCTCGTCATTATTATCCTTGTATATGTATGTACTTACAAGGTTACTATAATCCACACTTGTCTCTGCAGACATTTAATGAATTTTTCATCAGACAACTGAAACCCAGTGCCAGGCCCATTGCACACATTGATGATGGTAGTATTGCTACCTGTGCTGCTGATTGCCGTTTGATGGCTTATAGTTCTGTCGATGAGAGCACAAGATTTTGGATTAAGGTAAGTCATTGCTTTACTAGATTTTGGATTAAGGTAAGTCATTGCTTTACTCCATATATAAGGGGAGTATTTTTTTAGTTCAGGCAATCACAAGATATAAGTATCTTAATGTCCATATATAGGGGTAAGTACTTGTGAAATATGATGTTGACTGATCTAATCTCACTAAATATATGTGCATTCCATGCAATGCATTCTGATTTGACAGGTGCATGCCTGCATGGTAAAGGGGAAGACAGTATTATATTGGAAATAACCTACAACATTGGTGCATATCATAAGAACTAAAATCTAGTGCATTTTCTGTTAGTTTTCTTGTGTTCAATGCCCCTTGCCTGTCGTTACTCGTTAGGCATTGCATTTAAGGCATAGTTTTTGTTACTAAATGACACTTATAACATACTTTGAATTGAAGCCGATAGTCGGTCACTTTCTGATACTCTGTTATCATAGTGGCATTTGATCTATGCAGATGTATGCCATGTTTGGTACTGATAATTATGACAAGTTGATTGATCTGGTGATCTCAGGACATTAAATATAACGTTGTTAACAAAGTTATGATTTTATACGCTAGGGTAGCATGTGAAGGTCACAGTAATTTTTTCTAAACTCTGATTAGTAACGACATCTTTTGTTGAAGTCTCATTGTACCCTATCTTCTGTTCCTAGGGTCGCAAATTTTCAATTGAAGGTCTCCTAGGGGCGGATGCACACTATAATGCTTTTAAAAATGGATCATTGGTAATTTTTCGGCTTGCACCTCAGGTAAATCTTTAATGTCATTACAAGAACCCATGCACATATACTGCATTTTGCAATTTACATTTTACAACTTTCAGGATTATTATAGGTTTCATGTACAATTTTCAGGATTACCATAGGTTTCATGTACCCGTGTCAGGAACTGTAGAAAAATTTGTGGAAATTCCTGGATGCTTGTACACGGTAAAGAATACTCATCTTGACATGCTTCCTCACGTGTGGAAAGGGATGCATTTGTGTGCTGTGCTATATTTTGCAGCACTAAATGACTGGGGCTTATATCTTTCTATTGACAGGTTAATCCCATCGCTGTAAACAGCAAGTATTGTAATGTATTCACCGAAAATAAAAGAGTTGTCTCAATAATCTCAACTTCGGAGTTTGGGAAGGTTTGTCTTTTGTCCCTGTTTTGCTGTATATTAACGTACTAAATCAGCAACACTTATTTTGGGACGGAGGGAGTATGAGGAAACTGCTTACAGCTATTCTTACCATTGAAGATCTGAGTTAATTTTGCCTCTCTGTTATGACCAAACTTACTGGATATAATGCGACTCCTCATATGGCCTGTACTCTGAAAAGCTTTGGCATGGAGAAGGATGAAGACATGTCTTATGTTAATAGCGTGATCCTTGCAACTGTGCCTAAATCACATAGCTGTAAGGATCACGTTTACGGAGGTTGCCAGTATAATTTGTCAAGATCGTATTATTGTCAATTTAGATTATCACTGCATGTCAAAATTACTAATGTCAACGACTATTGCTTAACAATGGTCTGTGCTTTCCATTTCCCTTTATATGACTTAATGCACTGAGAACAGCCTTAAGAATTGCCATATTTAAGCTGAGATCCTCGGGATGAGGAGCTTCAACTCCTCCAAAATTGCACCCAGGTTGCCAGCTTCTCCTTCTTCTCAACTCTGTGGAGCTAGGCCGTTCGGTCTGGCTCCGACTGCGGAGTTGGAGGAGCTGGGAGCTGATGTGCTCCTGGACAGGGCCTTACTTCCATAAGCTTCTCGTTAATTATCAATTCTTATTTGATGCAACAGTCTAGCACCTAGTACAGACAGCCAGTAGCTTTCTGAACTTTGCCTTTATATGAGCTGACGTGCTCCTGGACAGGGCCTTACTTCCATAAGCTTCTCGTTAATTATCAATTCTTATTTGATGCAACAGTCTAGCACCTAGTACAGACAGCCAGTAGCTTTCTGAACTTTGCCTTTATATGAGCTGACGTGCTCCTGGACAGGGCCTTACTTCCATAAGCTTCTCGTTAATTATCAATTCTTATTTGATGCAACAGTCTAGCACCTAGTACAGACAGCCAGTAGCTTTCTGAACTTTGCCTTTATATGAGCTGACGTGCTCCTGGACAGGGCCTTACTTCCATCAGCTTCTCGTTAATTATCAATTCTTATTTGATGCAACAGTCTAGCACCTAGTACAGACAGCCAGTAGCTTTCTGAACTTTGCCTTTATATGAGCTGACGTGCTCCTGGACAGGGCCTTACTTCCATCAGCTTCTCGTTAATTATCAATTCTTATTTGATGCAACAGTCTAGCACCTAGTACAGACAGCCAGTAGCTTTCTGAACTTTGCCTAAACTGATCATGCACTTTTTTTTAATAACACATGGTTCAGGTGGCATTTGTTGCCATCGGAGCAACTATGGTAGGAAGCATCACATTTGTGAAAAAGGAGGGCGACTACGTCCACAAGGGAGATGAGGTTTCCTTTATACTCTTGTCCTTGGGAGTGTTCTGCTGCTTATGCTAGTGTGTTAATTACCTAATTCATCTTCTTTCTCCCAGTTTGGATATTTCTCCTTTGGAGGGAGTACGGTAATCTGCGTGTTTGAGAAGGTTTGTATTCTTTCTCTTTCCTTTTCCTTTTTTAGATGCTGATAATCAACTTCGTAAACAATTCGGTATCTCTTTCTCCAAGTCCCCAAACTAAAATGTTGTTTACATTGGCAGGACACGATACAATTCGATGCTGACCTTCTAGCCAACAGCGAAAGGTCACTAGAAACACTTGTTGAGGTTGGCACGACATTGGGCGTCTCCAAACGGAACAGAGCGCTAAAAGTTTCAGAGCTACAGAAGTGTTCACTTGAATGATAGAAGTTAGGGGGTGCACTGCAGCACGGTATAGAACTGTAAAGTTTATAGGACATAGCTTGCATGGACAGGGATCAGTAGAGTATATTCTTGTAGTGTCCTTTTTTTTTTCATGTCAGACCTATTTCAAGTGTTCTTTCGGTAGTTAGCTTTATACTTGGATCTCCTTTGTGCATCATATGTAAGGAGTTCCATTTCGTTACCATTGTAAAAAAATCACATTTGATCTATTTTCTAGTGAAATCTGAGCTGCAGCATTCATGTTAATTCATATATGCTGGCAAGCTGGGCTTGCCAACTAGTTCGTTTTAGCGTTATTAACTAATGTCATTACAATTACTACTAAATGGTGTGGATCTGCTATGTTTTTCATTGATGAATTTCTGGGCATAGATTCTGGGAACTTCTTTGATGTCAAAAGATGTCTAACATCAATGTTTGCCCGGTCAGTGGCCGAGTGCAGTGGTGGTGTTGATCTAGGCAACCTCGGTCTATTGGCATGGTGGTAGATCACTTGGGATTTTTGTTCCTCTAGCTTTATCTTTTTCCCAGGGATATCTCCTCCATTGCTCATGGGAGGCCGAATGGATTTGTACATGAGTTAATTGGCTGGTAGTTGTCGGCTCTGACTTGGAGGCAGCAATAACGTTCTCGAAAGGGCCGGTGATTTAGAGCATGGTTGGTGGCTATGGACAGGTGGGTCTGCTCATCTTTTTCAACCGATTTGAATGGAGTCAACGGATCTAAGGTTTGACGAGCATGTGTAATGTTTTGGTCGATGATTCACAAGGACTCAGTCTAGGCATTCAGGCCGAGCCGCTTAATCAACTCACAATGCAAATTTATGATGGTTGATTGATCCGGACGAGACATGTTGGCACCTTGGTTGTCTCCGCGTGGGCTTTGGCAAGGAATTTGGGTAGCGACACGAGACAGAGGTGCGGTGTATAGAAATTCTTCGGATTATCGTTATTTTCCTTATTTATAGGGCCTGTTTGCGGTTGTTTTTGTCACCTTTATTTTTTAGGGTCAACATGTGATGACTTTCTAAAGAAGAAATTTTAGACGGTTAAGGTCTTTTGGCATAAGTGATAAGTTTAATGAGAATGAAGCTTTTGGTGCAACAAACAATTCAGTTTGACTAAGGAATGACACTCAGAAAAACCACATTCTTATAGTGATGTCTGGTGTTAGATTTGAGCAACGAATTTTGCTCTATCTAACCATCAACCAATCCCCAATCAAGGAAAAAAGATCATCGGCCAATCCTTTGTTGGCTTTGTTCATGTCATGTTCAAGTTAATAAAGCGGACCAGTTTGGTTGTATCAGTGAACTTCCCCAAGTAAAATATTTTCATCTCGACTTCTCTACTATTTTTTGGATGCACCATATTTGTTTGCTTTCTTGCCTGGTTCTTGATCACATCAGCACCTTCAGCAGGAAGAAAAATATAGGCTAAGGTTTGCTCGTCCTATCTGGTCAATTAAGTCAAGCGAGCGGAATTAAGTAGGGGAAAATATACGTACTATCCTGATGGAGAATGAACAAAATCTCTAGCATGACACACCTGCAATTTGGATATCCTGAAACAGCCAACCCATCAATGAACAAATAGAACACGTGGTAGTACAAACCACGAAACTTCAATGGGACAATGGAAGCTATTGCATCCTAAGTTCCAGACTCGGCCGTAGGCTAATGGGAGAACACACGAGATCGTATATTTCTATGAAATACACTGTGGTTCTCGGCTAATCTATCACATGAGACCGGGTCGAGAATGGAAGGGGAAGCGGGGCGTTGCCATGGCGGCCCGGTCGAGGTTGCTCCTCTTCTTCTCCTTCCCCTGCTCCTTCTTTTCACCTTGCTGCTGCTTCTTCTTGCCGCCATCACCGGAATCTTTAGCAGCCGAGGAGGAAGTGGAGGTGTTCTTAGGGAGCACCTGGACATCCGAAGGCCCACAGCAGAATCCCATGGCTGCAGCTAGCGAGCTCGCCTCTCTTCTTCCTTTCTCTCTCAGCTCACTCTACTCTTCAGCTTATGAAAAACTCAGCTGTTCTGTTCTAAACTTATCCGCGCGCGCGCGTGTGTGTGTTTCTGTTGGCAAATGATCGGTTCCTGGCGGCCTTTTTATACAGTGGAGAAGAATGGCTCGATGCAAACTTCCAGCGGAAGGTTTCTATGCTCCCTAATTTTAAAATCATCGTATTATTATAAGTATATATGTTTCCCTTC
Source organism: Hordeum marinum (assembly GCA_022496015.1). NCBI lineage: Eukaryota > Viridiplantae > Streptophyta > Magnoliopsida > Poales > Poaceae > Hordeum > Hordeum marinum. The sequence goes on along the minus strand of CM039674.1, from coordinate 530,798,599 downwards.
ATTGAAGCACATGGTCGCCAGCGCCTGCACCTGTCGCAACCACAACGGCCAATTATCTCGTCTTTCATCGGCAGTGACGCACCCACCTACACGTCGCGTGTGACTGTACGAGTATCGTGAGGCAGGCGGGGCACTGACTTGTGGGCGCACGGGCTAGCCTGGTCCACCTATCAGTTCCTGGAGTTGGTGTTAGAGCAGGTACATTCAATTTCTGGTGGCCTGTTGGATTTTCCTTGGTCTCGCTGCTATGTTGTTTTGTTTTTGTTTTTATTTTGGTCTCGCTGCTGATAGGATAGGATAATGGCAATCATGTAGTTGACCGGTTACTCAGCCCAGAGGTGAGCTTCCTTGGCTGGCAAGGTTCTACGATTGCAGACTTCCCTTTGCTTTCTACAATTTCTCGTATTTTGATAGTACTATTCTCTCCGTTTCAAAAATTTTGTCTTAGATTTTTCTAGACATGAATGCATATAGATACTAAAACGTGACTAGATACATTTATACCTAGACAAATCTAAGACAAGAATTTTGAAACGGATGAAGTATTTCAAGATACAAATATTCTACTACTACATTAGCATGTGATTGACATGCCTAGATTTATGTGGTTGTGCAAATAAATGTTTATCAAATCCTGATTTGGATTTACCTAGCTAGATTTTTTAAAATTTTTATTTGGTAATCACTTATTTTTTAGGGAACTTATTGGCTTATCAAAGAAACACATAATTTACGAACCGACCTGTAGTTGGATGGTTAGGAGAACACTGGTGTCCCCTGGCCATTGGACTTCAACTCCTAGACTTGACATTGCTGCTCACATTTGTTTTGGATTTATTTCAAGCCTTTTGGCGATGTGCGTCCGGTGAGAGGAGACGTCCGCATCCACTATGAAGGCGTCAGCGATGACTTTGTCAATCTCAAGATGATATGTTGACTCAGACTTTAGGAGGTGCTCACATGGATAGGGTGTGCGTGCGTTCATATGTGTGATTGTATGCTCGTGTATGTTAGCAACTTTTATTGTACTATGCTAATTGCATAATCACTTATTTTAGGATTTATGTAGCTAAATAAATTTTAGAATTTCGTTTGGTAATCATTTATTTTGTTAGGAACTTATCGGTTTATCAAAGAAATGCATAATTTTATTTGTTAAGTCAATAACCATGGGACAATTAAGACGATCTTGAAAGAAACCGGTGAAAAAACAAGAGCTAGGAGGAAAAATATAAATCAAAACGAAGAAGAGGAGGGGAAACATAGGTCGGACGAAGCACTCCACCTCTTAGGAAAAGATGAGTTCATCCTCATGAATTGTTGGTTGAAGTTGAATTAGCAACCTAAGTGGCAAAACGGCATAGCAAATTCCATTAAGAGCGTCGGCATCACCAATATGGAAGAACTTGATGGTTCAACCTCCCAACAAAAGAGTTGACCAAGAGGGTTAGAATGTGTTTGAGGAGGAGGAGAAGGGAGAAAGGTGGCGGCGAAGATGACGGAGAGGTTCGAGGGCATCATGGCAAAGAAGTAGGAGACATGTGTCAAAGGGTGGGGGTGAAGATGACGGAGTTGACCAAATTGAAGGAGGAAAAGAAGGCGGAGATGTTTAGCATCTTGATGTCAATGGCCGAGATGAAGATGAATCAAGAGGAAAGCAAAGAGAGTTGAGATCGCGGCCGCTTCAGCGGAGACACAATGTTGACCATGAAGACTGATGAGTTGGATTGTGAATCGGCGGTGATCATATGCGTTATCCGTGTCAAGATGCGGAAGCGCTTGACGGCCGTGATTGAAATGGCGAGAAGGATGTGGCTGATGAGGAGGAGCCGACGAAAGATTGCACGAGGAGGCTCGGACAACCGGCCACAGGAAAAAATGTCGGGTTTTTGCATGAACACCCCCCTCTCTTTGGTTGTGACCTGGCACTGTGAACACCTATACATTTCAATTGAATTTGTTTGGACCTGACCGGACGTACAAAAGATGTTTAGATAATCAGATCCCACATGAGTGTCTGCGGACCAGTCCGGACTAATCTGCAAATAAATAGTGTTCACTTATATATGGAAGCTTTTTTTACTGTACCTCGTAATCAATATAAGCCGTCTATTCTCGAAATCCAAGGGTTGTAATTCATCTATACTGCTTATTGGGGCGAGCAACATCATCCTGCAGTACCAGTGGTACCTTCCACTCCGCCTCCAGCAGTACACCTCCTGTGAGGGTAATTTAGGGAGAGAGAAATATTAGCCTGCCTCCCGACCAAGTCAACCCTTCCTCTTCACATATCCCGTATGGCTGCACTCAGACGCCGGTCAGTTCGGATTCGTACAGCCACCTGGTGACCTCTCTATTCTCGGCCGTTCTCGTTGACACTACACCGTCATCGTCTTCTTCGACGAGACCTCGACCCCGTCCTCTGCCTGCAGCCACCGTTGTGTCTCAGCTTCGTCCGGGAGCCTGCGTCCCTTTCCTCCGCCCAGCTCATGGCCAGGCACTCCGGCGGTATTGTATAGTTGTCCGAGCCCAACGTGCACCTTTCTTCGACAGGACTGCCTCGCGGCCATACGGTAGGGAGATTAGATGTACTGCCTATTTTCAAATCTATGAATCAATAGGCTCCATAGATTGACCAGAACACAGGATCTCCATTGATCAGGAAGCAATGGAAAACAATAATAGTACTACTCTGAGTTGAATGATAAACTAACGCCGTACCAAGAGTCCAAGACGGAGCAAATGGAAGAGGTTGAGGTCTGTTCTCTTCTCTCTGTTTTGCAGCCAGTTGGTACTGACCATAAGTCCATGATGCGGCCGGCATGTGAGGGCAATCGGCGATGTGTGCCCCGGCGGAAGGCGCGGCTGGATGTGCGTCGACGCGTCCAACAGCGTGGGGAGGATGGTAGCTAGAGCACGCCGAGATACAGGGCTGGGACGGCAAGTTCGACGACGATGCAGTCGGCGGCGAGCAAAGAGACGGCCAACGCCAGAACCAGGGTGATCGATTTTCTTTTTCTAATGGATCCATCGCTGATGGGCTGAAATCACCAGAAATATGACTAAATTATCCTCACTAAATCAACGGTAGACGATTGTATACTGCTCACTCTTTTTCGTAACAGTACAGGGTACCATAAAAAAGCTCATATATGGGGACGTCCTTGGAGATGTCCTTAGCCTCCTTTTGAGCGTGACATGGTGAACTGAGTAAGTGGGGGCATAGTAATTAATCCAACGAAAGAAGTAGGGAAACAAATAGTATCCCGGTAAGAATGAACATAATCTCGTGTAAGTCAACAAAAAACACTTGCAATCTGGATAATTGAATACAACCAACCAATGAATGAACAAATAGAAGATGCATGTGACCACCGTTGAAATCTCAGAACTTTAACCGAGCAATCGAAACTGAGCTCCAACCTTGACCATAAGCTAATAGGAGAAGATACGGAATCTTATGCATGCATTGTTGTTCCCGGTTAATATTACATGAGACCGGGCCGAGAATGGAAGGGGAAGCGGGGCGTTGCCATGGCGGCCCGGTCAAGGTTGCTCTTCTTCTTCTCCCTCCCTTGCTCCTTCTTCACACCTTGCTGCTTCTTCTTCTTGCCACCATCGCCAGAATCTTTAGCAGACGATGACGACGGGGAGGAGGAGGACGACGACGAGAAGGAGGAGGAGGTGTTCTTTGGGAGCACCTTGACATCCGAAGGCCCACAGCAGAATCCCATGGCTGCCCTCCTAAGCTACTACTGCTCTCTCAGCTTACTCTGATCTAGTGTTCTTCAGCTCACGGAAAACTCAGCTCTTTTTCGCTGTTGATCGGTGTGTGTGTGTGTGTGTTTCCGTTGGAAAAGCAGGGCTCCAGCTTTTTATAGGGGAGGAGAGGATGGCGCTCCAAGCTTCCAGCTGAAGGGTCGCTACTCGAAGTCAAAACTCTGAGCATGAGCAGGCATAGGAAGGTTCCCTAGTACTCACATGCATTCACGCACATGCTTGCCTGTGCTGAACCCGTCGCAACGACAACGATCCGGCCTTCCGTTGACAGTTACGCACGCACGCGTAGCGTACGCGTGCCATGCGGCAACAAGTATCTGACGGGTGGGCGCCAGGGCACTCATGGTCCACCTGTTAGCCTGTAAGTGTATGCGCCGTAGGTTGTACTACTGGTTGTGTATCGTGCTCGGTTAAATTTTCCTTGGTCTTGCTCCTGATAGGAGGATACTGGTGGCCATGCAACATTGACCAGTGACCCAGTGTAGAGGAGAGGTTGCTTGGCTAGCAAGGTCCTCATGATAGCGACTTTCATTCGTTTTCTCTACTAAATTATTCGTGTGGAGTAGAATGAAGACCTGCCAATCATCTCCTGGATTGGAAAGTGTGTGGAAGCAGTTTGATTTCTCCATGTCACATGTGTCAATTTCTTTTTTTTTAAATGTGTTAAATACTACCTCTGTATCATAAATATATAACGTTTTAGCAGATCAAATAAACTGCTTAAATGTCATGTATTATGGCACGGAGGGAGTAGGCATCTACAGCAGCAACTCTCAAATTTAGCTCCTCAAAGGTCCAAGGTCGTGTTCGATCAGTGTCCGACTGCTGCACATTCAACCCCTTGTTTACGGATGTATGTAGCCATGTCTCTTATCTTGGCCTCCAAAATATCGATTCATATGCATATGATTAATGGTGATAGACAGAGAACAAGAAAAAAATACAGAAAGATAAACAATGGTCCCGAAAGGGCCGCGTCCTATATGACAGACTGATTAGACGTGTTCGTGAGCCCTCATTCCTCCGTATATATGGGTTGTATGTAAGGTTTTGCTTAGAGATCCGACATATGGGGATAAAGTGAGGGATCCGATTGGATTATTTTTTTTCCTTCTCTTTAATTTGCTACCCGGACAGTGACCGGGCTGTGCGTCCAGACGGATATGGGTCTTGCTCTTAGGTTTTATATCTTTTAAACACCTAGACCAACAATCTCAACACATGTACTAATTTGATAACAATGTAACTGGTAGGGCCTTTCCAAGGCAGATCCCTAAGATGGACTTCCTTAGATATGGATGCAAGAGCCGGTCATTCAATCATGCCCGCATACATTTCAAACTGGTTTGAACAAACTGAACGAATTACATGCAAATTAGCCAATTTTCATGTAAATCAGACAAAAATGTTTACATTATCATCATATTTCTACAAAATTATTAAACGTAATGTCAGGCGGTCGCCCAAGGGGAGAGCGACGCGGGGAAGCCCTGAATGTTATGTTTCTGGTCAGGGTAAATGACGACATTGAACGTAATGTCTACTATTAAGGACACCTGATATTGGATCAACCAACCCATCAATGAATGAAGTAGTACATGTGGCCACAGCAGAAATGAAATCTTCACTGGAACAACCGAGGCAAACTCGGACGTAAGCTAATAAGAGAACCTACATAATTGTATTTATATATGCATTATAGTTCTGAAATCTGTACAATCTATTAGATTAGGCCGGGCCAAGAATCGAAGGGGAGGTTCTCCTGCATGGTTCTAAAAAAAAAGAATGGAAGGGGAGACGGGGCGCCGCCATAGTGTCCCTATCAAGGTTTCTCCTCTTCTTCTCTCCCCCCTCGTTCTTTACACCTTGCGGCTGCTTATTCTTGACACCATCGCTAGAATCTTTAGTCGATGGCGAGGGCGAGGACACCGATGGGTTATTATTGGGGAGCACCTTGACATCCGAAGGACCACAACAAAAACCCATGGCTGCCCTGCTAAGCTTCTGCACCACTAATATTTCCTGTCCTTCTTCATTTCTTTCCTCTGCTGTCCCGGCTCACTCTGTTCCTCTACCTACAGAAAAATCAGGTCTTCTCTGCTACTAATGGTGTGTGCTCGTGTGTGTGTTGGAAAAGCATGAGAGCCCTGGCGACATTTTTATATGGGTGGAGAGGGAGGAGACCGCACCAACCTTCCAGCGGAAGGATACTGCTACGCGAGTCAAATGTCAAAAATTCTCTCCTATTTTCTAATTTGAGGACGTGGTCATCTGGAGCTGCACACGACCCTACCTGCATCGAGAGGAGGACGTAGGGTTTTACCTCCATCGAGAGGGCCCGAACCTGGGTAAAAGCCTCGTGTTTTTTGCCGCCTGTTACCATTGATCCGATCTCATATCTCGGGTCTCCCTACTCGAGGTCTGTCGGTTTTGACATCGACACCAAGAAGGTATTAGTATGACGCACATCTTCATGAAGAAGATGGATGGGAAGAACCTCACCATTGATGAAGTTGCAAGCTGAGTTGGTGGAAAGGATTGAGGGGGGAAACACCCCACATTAGTGGTCCGGCAGGGACTCCTCAGAAGAATGCAAATAGGAAGAAACTGAGAGGAGATGGAGGTGATGCTATAGACAGTTCGGTGGTAACCAAAAGTCCTAGATCCACGAGGGAAATTTAATTCAGCTGTGAGGAAGAGAGAGAATGGGGGTGTGCTTGAGTAGCGGAACTACGTCTGGAGGTCAAGTGAGGGAGAAAAAGGCATGTTTAATTAATAAATGCCATGTAAATACATGCTATGTTCGATTGCCATGTAAATTTAGTTGTCTTTTGCGGTTTCTGGATTCTACAACGTGTGTATGTGGTATGCATTTTAGGTCTGCCGCGCCGGCTGTTGGTCCCGATACGTTATGTGGATGGATCGGCGACGACACCGGTTTTAGATATGGGAGTGAGAGCACTCCACATTATCGAGTTTGTAGGTGTGACTGGTAGCTTTGGGTGGCTTGATGTATTTTTTTTGTCAGTCCTTCGTGAAATAATTAATAAAGATGACTGTATGCATCGACTCATGCAGAGGCCGGGGGTTTAACCTCCATTTCTAAAAAAATAATTCAGGTTTGTTATGTCGCCGTGGCTCCAGATTTAGTTGCCACACATGTTTTCATACATAATTTGCTTTTAGTTTGAAAAAAAATTTGGCCCCCTCTTTGTTACTCGTCACGCTCTGCCACTACTCACTTCACCGTCCTTCTCTCCAGACTCTGCTAGATGCAAATGGACCAACGAAATGATAAAAGACATGGGAAAATAGAGGTGGAATCAGAGCTGGTTGACCAAAAACAAACACAGCAGAGACACCGGACACCCGAGCCAGAGACTGATCGGACGGTGACAAAATTTGAAATGAAGTCAATTGAAAAATAGACAACTGGTTTTTTACTAAAAGTGAAAATTCTAGGGGCTAAGAACATCGAAGTACGTGAAAAACATTTCAAGTGATTTACATGTGCCAGAACCGTTCTACGATGGCACAGACAATTTCCCGCACGGCAGCACATCCTTGTAAAAGGTCGGTAAGTAAACGAGTCGTCAACACGATTAGCTTTTTGCACATCGTCTTTAGTGAGCTCTTTCTGTTTGCCTAGATATTGCATCCTCGACGTGTCAAGATGATACACCACCACTGTCCACTGATCCGTGAGGATCAGCGCATCCTTGTGCGGGTGGAATCCCATAATCTTGCAGTTGAAACCCCATGCCGGAATACCATGGTGTGCGACTTCTCCGAGGACATCAATGAAGTTGTCCTTGTCCGAGTTCCGGGAATATTCAGAGCCATCTACTCCAGCTGGACCCTCCTCTTCATCCTCCTCTTCATCCTCATTGTCATCCTCGGTTGAGCTGAGTGGTTCACCACCGCTTCCAACCACCCTCCAAGTCACCTTCGATTGTATTATAAGAGGGCGAATCATACAACTGTCAGGGCTGAGGTTGACGTCATGTGCCAGTGTGCATCCTAGCTGACCATCGATCGCTTCGGTTATCATCCATACACGGAGCTGCAACACATTGATCGCCACATAGTGTACCCCTCTCTCGTAGCTTGCCAAGACAGAACTTTTAGGCAGGCCCGCGAAAATCGTATGATCATGAGGACATTCTTGTGACAATGTATGTAGATCGACCCGCGCCAGTAATCATATGATCAAAACATCGGCGTGTAATTATCCAGTGATGTAGCTACCACGTCATAGAGGTGGCCCGGGGCACAACGCCCAGGCGTGAACTCTTGGTCCTCCCATTGGCGTGTGCAGGACGAGTACACCAACATAGGCACCAACTTCTCTTCGGGATCCTTGGTCCTCTCCTCCGGTACCTCCCCGGGTGGTAGAACCTTGCCTGTTCTATGTCTTGGAAGTAAGAGCTCACCCTTCTGTAACAAGAACACACGATAGTGCAGCGACACAGCCGGGTCCATACCGACGGGTCGATCGTTATGGAAGGTGAGCAGAGCGTGCCGTCGCCGGGTTGAGCACCTAGTAGTCTCCCCACTCTGGCACAAGCAAGAGGCCGTTGTCGGCGGAGCGAAGAAGGATATACTGGACAGGCACCCCGTCTTGTTGACGAAGATGCCAGGAAACGCCCGGCGGGGAAAGTGCGCTCGAGAGAGAGCCCGTGGGTGTCGATGATGGCCCGCCACAAGCGGCAGACACACGGGGACGCAGCGACGTCGCGCCCAGGCTGGCGGCGAACCGCGAAGGATGTCGAGGAGTACGTCGTAGGGGAAGCACATGCCGTTGCCGTTGCCGTCGCCGTCGCCATCGCCCTCGCGCTCGCGCTCGCGCTCGCCCTCGCCGGCGGCGTTCACGTTGTTGGATCTATGGCGGATATGGGCGCCGGCCCTCTTCGGTGCGCACGCACAGGAGGAAAGCGATTCGATGCGATGCGACCGAAGCAACTCAGATTTTTCTGGTTTTGTTCACGAAGGGTATGAGCTCTGTTTGGATTTTTCATTTTCTCCTGCCCAACTTAACGACCATGGCATCTAATCGAAACAAACCCCTCAAAACAAAATCTGATCTAATCTAAAGAAAAAAAGGGAAAACATAACCTCCCTCGTATCTGTTTTTTCACGTACTTTGACACACCGCAATAATGTATAAATAGTAGTCTCACAGCCTTGCAACGCCGCGAACTCATATGTGGTTAATTAAATGGTTAGGAGAACGGTGGTATCGCTAGCCAACTAGGGATGTCGGCTCAGTCTCTCGAAGGTACTCATAGGGATAGGTTGTACGTGTATACGTTTATGAGGGTGAGTGTATGCGCGTTTACATGTGTGCTTGTGTCTGTACTGTGTTATGAAAAAAAACCTATAGCACTACTGACCATCGAGATTATCAGTTTTCTCTAGATGCTAGCCAAACAAACATCCTTCCAAATGTGACACAATCAATCGACATGAACAAAAAAATGAACTTCACATGCACGCAGATCGAGTTAATTGCAAGGAAATACCATACTTCAACACCATGTAACGAGTCAGTACCACACTTCGTGCATGTCGCAGTTCAGTATCACTATTCGGCCTAATCATTACAAAAAACATCGAAAGTCGTATAACCCCGTATTGACCGTGTATCTGACCGTGTGGCCCCACTTGTAAGGCGACACGCTGGCCAATTGACGCGTGCCGGTGTGCTGACTTGGACGAGGCCGACGCGGTTGGTCTTACCGGGCTCGGTCGAACCGAGCCGGACCCCCCGGCCACTCCAGTCTCTCCTCCTCGTCGAGCTCTCTCCCTCCCCATTCGATTCGTTGTCGACCGCGGCGATCGCCCCCACCGCCGCCGCCGTCCGTCGCGCCATGGTGTACGAAGACGAGAGCAGCAACGACTACTCTAGCCTCCTGTACATCAGCTCTTCCTCCGACGGCGTGTAGTACCAGGTGTGTTGCAGAACTAGGGTTAGGGTTTTGTTCTTAGGGGCTTGCTGATTTGATTTGGGGGATTCTTGGTTCATTTTTCTCCTTTAGGTCCCTGCTAGCATTGACGACTAGGACTACAGGGGCATTGAGACAACACGGATGGTTCCTTGCGAGCACCATGGTCCGACCGCTGAGAGGCGTGTGGCCTTTGAAGGATTTGACACGGGCATGAGGTTGTTAGTGTGTGCTAATAAGGTCAGATGTTACACGGCAACTTTAGTTTTTGTATTAAGAATGATAGTAAGCACACGGTCGAGTCCATAGATTATGTTGGAAGATCTAATGGTCATTTCTTACTTTATCCATGTGCTGATGCATATTGTGTGATTGTTTAAGTAGGCAACACCTGATTGTGTACTTGTTTAGCCAGTTGCTGATGCTTTCCATGTGTATTTACTTTAGGTAGTAGATGTTTAATTTATAACATGTCAACAACTTAGTTTGCATTGTACATCTTCGTTGTTTAATCTACCTAATTCTTTAAATTCCAGCTAAATGATTTTTTTACTTGGGTAGCTCATTGATGAGATGTTCATTCTTTGATTGGGCAGCTCACTGATTGTGTCAGATGCTTAAAGTTTGAGTTGTTTGTTAGATGTTAGTTTTTCAAAGTAGAGTTATTTTAAACTGTGGGATGCTCATTGTTCAGATACTTTATTCAGTGGGATGCTCATAGTTCAGTTGTTGACAATAGAAGTGTTGCTTACATTAAACTTGCTGGTGACAGTGCACATGCTAAGGTTCAGTGTTATCATGTTTGAGTTTGAATTCACTTTCACAGTTAATTGGACAGCTCACTTTGAGTTGTTTGTTAATTGTTAGTTGCTCAAAGTACAGTTATTTTAAATTGTGGGATGCTCATAGATCAGATACTTTAATTTGTGGGATGCTCATAGTTCAGTTGTTTACAATATACTTGTTGCTTACATTGAACTTGCTGTTTACATTGCACATGCTAGGGTTCAGTGTTGTCCTGTTTCAGTTTGAAATCATTTTCATAGTTAGTTACAATAAATGTGTTTTTTACATTGCAGGAAGATGAGAACTATGGTTTTGTTCAATTGGTTGACCCAGAGTGGTGTCCTACACTACAGAATGCTTCGTTGAAGCCATGGGAGATGTATGAAGATGACAAGAGTGCTAGGAGAAAGGATAACCTTGAGAGTTCACCCACTATTCACCATTTGATAGAGGAGAAAAACAAACTAGAGGGCAACTATGACAAATTGGTTGAAGATGTGCATGAACTATTCAATGCCCAAGAGGATAGGATGATGGATTTCATCTATTTGAATGCTAAGATGAAAGGTGCTAAGGTTACCAACTCAGTTGTTTGTAATATGAAGACAAAGATGGGAAGAAAGATGCAGAGATCTTCAAGCTGCAGGATAAGTATAAAGTCCTGATGGATACGTCACAAGCTCAAGGCACTATCATCCAGAACCTGAAGCTCAACCATTTGAAAGAGAAGCAGCAGCCGAGTGAAGCTAGTATGAACTTGAAGTTGCAGGTTGATGAACTCAACATGTCTCGGGAAAAGCTCACATAGGAGAACTCAAAGTTCAAGCTTCACATGGGTGATCTGAAGAAGGGACGTGAGAAGCTCACTATAGGCAGGGTTGAACTGAAGCTTCACATTGCTGATTTGCTAAGGTCATAGCAGAGGAACCGACATAAGTTGAAGGGGATCCAGGACATCTTGGTAGAATGAAGAAGTTGTAGAGCAAGAGCAAGATCAAGATGAACATGTAGAATAAGCATGCTTAGCTGACCTTTTGTGAAGTATGCTATTATTTAGAAGTAGTAAATGTGGACTATGGTTGTGTACTTGGGACCTAAGTTGGAATTATGGTGTTACTTCAAGCTATCTATTATGTTAGAATCTACTATGACGTGTAAGAATTAGTTGAACTCTACTATGATGTGTAAGAATCTATTTAGTATGTTGCTTGAAGCTATCTATATTATGACCTATGTTATATGTTATATGTAATGTGATGACCTATGTTATGTGATGACCTATGTTATATGTTATATGATGACCTATGTTATATGATAACCTATGTTTATGTTGAGTACGTTATATGATGACATATGTTACCCATTTAGGGTATCTTGATGCCGAGAACCCCATAAACCTACAAACTAACCCATTTAGGGTTTCTCGATGTCGAGAACCCCCTATACCTACAACTTAACCCATTTCGGTTCTCTCGATGCCAAGAACCCCTAAACCAACAAACTTACCCATTTAGGGTCTCTTGATGCTGAGAACCCTCTAAACCTAAAACTTAACCCATTTAGGGTCTCTCGATGGCGAGAACTCCCTAAACCTATAACTTAACCGATTCAGGTCTCTCGGTGCCAAGACCCCCCCCCAAGCCTACAACTTATCCCATTTATAGGGTCGCTGCTGAGAACCCCTAGACCTACAAACGTACCCATTTGGGGTCTCTAGATGTCGAGAACCCCTACACCTACACACTAACCCATTTACGGTCTCTCAATGCCGAGAACCCACTAAACCTACAAACTTACCCATTTAGGGTCTCTTGATGCTGAGACCCCCCTAAACCGACAACTTAACCCATTTAGGGTCTCTCGATGCCGAGAACTCCCAAACCTACAAACTTACCCATTTAGGGTCTCTCGATGTTGAGAACTCCTAAACCCACAAACTAACCCATTTAGGGTCTCTCGATGTCGAGAACCCCCTAAACCTACAAACTTACCCATTTAGGGTCTCTCGATGCCGTGACCCACCTAAACATACAATATCAAATAGCAAATAGCAAGCCCCTTACTCCATATTAAATATCAATAAAAAACATTGCTGAGAAGTACTCATCACATATCGTAGTACACACATGACAATTTGGAAACTTATCACTCATCACATTTGAACCTTAGTACACACATCACATAACATAGATGTTCACATAACTAACTAGCCAACACTAGTAGGGTTCAAAAGCATACATAACTTAGTAGTAAGGGTACAAACAACAACTCATTACATACATCACATAACCCAGATGTTCACAAAACTCATCACACTCATGTGTTTCCACTGGCAGTAAAAAAGCCCTCCATCCAGAATCGTTTCTTGGGACACTAGTAGTAGGAGGAGCACTAGAAGTTGAAGCACCAGAAGTTGAAGATCTAGGGGCGGATAATGGTCTTTGATAGCTTGCAACAACATAACTTCCACTCCTAGAAGATCTTGCAGTTGGAGGTTGTGATCTTGCAGTTCAAGGTGATCTTCTCGTTGGGGGCTGTGATCTTGCAGGTGCCTTGCGAACAAAAAAAAAACCTTGTAGTTAGTCAAACATGATAGTTACTAAAAAAAATACATAAATACAAAAAAATAAACTAGAGTGACAAGTGGATTACCGCATGTTTATTTTTTTCTCAGAGCCAACTTTCGTTTCAAAGGTTGGCCTTGGAGCCCACAATTACTGCATGTTATAGTGCCCATTCTAGAAGTGTCCTTTGGATGTGGAACTTCAAACTTGCACTTTATCCTATTTTATTTCTTCCTTTGTCTATTCACATGGAAGTCAGGTGGATCTATGTCTCGTCCAGGAGTCATTGTCCAATCATGTTCACGAGGAACACGATATATCATAGGTTCATATGATGCCAGGTACATAGGTTATTTGAAGAATTTGGAAACATGGTCCTTTGGAAACCTTTTTGCCTTATTAATTGCTGATATAGCATGGTTTCATGGTATGCCAGACATGTCTCACTTTCTACAACCATGTGTGTACTATTGCAGGTTAACTGGATGTGTTTGCTTCCCATTGGTCACTTGCCATAGATTAACACCAGTTTGAATTGGTTTGCAAATTCTGGCCCTTTCCTTTTACACATGTAGCTTCTCAGCATAATGAGGTGTGATCTCCCACATAGCTGCTTTTCCTCTCTCTCTCTCTATTCCTATGCCACCTCACCATATGCTTGTCCTTAATAGCATCAACCATAGTCCTAATAGGTTTTCCCCTAAAATCTAAGATGTACTTGTTGAATACGTCTAACAGGTTGTTAACAACCAAGTCTGTCTTGCAGTTAGTGTCAAAAGCATGTCTAGCCCATGTGTGTTTTGGTATTCCACTCAACCACTTCCAAGCTTTCTAACTCCCATTTTTTAGATCATTTAATGTAATGTTATACTTGTGTTGGTTATAAGCATAGCTGGCATTATCCATACATTTCTTAAGATCTTCCCCTAAACCTAGCATTCTGGAAATCTGCATATATGTGTGTAAGAAAAAATCTTTGATGGTAGTTTGGAAATGCTTGATTCACTGCATTTAGTAGCCCATATTCACATAAAATAACATACTAAGCTACTGGAGTATTGATGCTACAACATAAATATAAGCAGGGAGATGCATGCATACCTTCTGTCTATCAGACATGGTTGTGTAAGGACCATATTTCCCATATTCATCTCCTATACATATCTTGAGTTGGTTTAGAAACCAATACAACTTTGCTATATATGTCCTCTTGTCCAACTATAGGAAATGCTAGTGGAAATATGTTGTTATTTCCATCTCTCCTAGTGGAAGCTAGGATTTGAGCATCAGTATTCAGCTTAATAAAGCACCCATCAACACCTAATGCTAGTGGAAATATGTTGAGGTTGGCAAAAACATTGGGTGTCTCCAAAAGGAACAAAGAGCTAAAAGTTTCGGAGCTACAAAAGTATTCAATTGAATGATAGAAGTTAGTGAGTGCAGTGCAGCACGATACAGAAATGTAAAGTTATAGGACATAGCATGGACAGAAATGTCAGACCCATTTCCAGAGTTGTTTATGTAGTTAGCCTTTGTATTTGGATCTCTTTTCTGCATCATGTAAAAAACATCCAATTTTTTGTCCGGTTCTCGTAACCGAGCACATAGGTGGTGTCGACCTGTGGGTGTGCTTGTCGTGCATTACCACTACGGGCGGCACACCGACGGGGAGATCCTTGACCTGTTGACCAACATGTGGATGGACACTCGTACCCCAGGTGTAGACGGTTTCTCTGATGTTTGATAGTCGGAACAACATTATCACTCTGAGCTTGACCCATCGTTGCGATGAAGTGCAGTAAAAGACGAGAAAAGATCGAATATTTAATTTGGCTCTATGGTGCACATGCCTACGCGTCTCAAAAATGGAATTTCAAATGTTTTTTAAAAGATAGATGTGTTCGTTGTCACAACCAAATGATACATGCAAATTTGCATGTGAAATACTTAAGCATTTTGACTTGTGTAAACAAAAAAAAAGTCAAACACAAAATGATACACTTAATTTTTTTTTTCACCAACAAACACCGCTATCCCATATGGCATAAAAATTGGCAAGCACACTTTCCATACTAATATGAACATCTAAAATCAAAATCATGTTATAAATATATCTACTATTTATTTTGATTTTACTGTTCATTAGTAAGCATATGCTTCCGAAAGCCAAAAATCCATGTCTAGAAAAGAGAGACTTGTTTCCCGTCATACCGCCGGTGACTAGCATGTTGGTTTCCCTCTCATTGCCATGTTGTCGTGGGGAACTCCAGTGTTTTGGTCAGGATTGTACATAGGTTTAGGGTTATACTTATGGTGGTGGTGTAGAGATTAATTCTTTTGCAACTTCAGTTTCACCTCATCAACCTTGATTATGGCAAAGAGTTGGTGGGAGGTGTCTTCCTCCACCACGAGGGGGAGGGGGTGGAAGGGGGGGGGGGGATTCTAGGGCACCATAGGTCTATCGTCCTTTGGCTTTGTTCGTGCCTTAACGATATGTCCTCTGGTGCATTTGTGCACAAGATAATTGGCAAACGGGTGTCATCTCAATTGGGTCATAGTGTCGGCTTTCTCGGAAAGGTGGGCGCTTCCGAGTATGGTTGGTGGCTTCATATAGATGGGTATGTTCCTCTTCATCGACTGAGTACACATACATGATATCCGAGCCACAAGGACTGGAAATCCCCATTTTCGGTGGCCTCTAAATTATTTGATAATGCGGATTTCTCTAATGACATGTTTGATATATATAGTCAAGACGAACAAACATTTTAATTCTCTTTGGTAGGGCTTTGGAAATGACCACGCGTAGCGATACACGAAAAGATTATGGTGTGCAGCGACTCTCAAGGGCTTATCTATATTTTTGATTTTTTTTATATTTGTGTAGACAATGTTGTTTTACTGGCTCTTTGGTATTTCTTATAAACGATGCCTTTCTTAAAATAAAAAAATTGAAAGTTAACTATGTTTTTGGCCATGTCCAAAAAATAAATCGGTTGGACTTCTTGTCCCAACAAATGATTTAGCATGACTAGTGAGGGGTACACTCCCCTTGTGCATCCAATATCTCAATGTTGTCATTGTTTGTTTTTCTTTTCTCTTGCATTGGTGTTGTGATTAGATTTTGGCCGCTAGTTCTCTCACATTATTTTATTTGCCACAATCTTGTATCCTCTTTACAAACGTTGTCAGTGCATTGTTTCACTGTTCTCCCCTGTTCATGTGTCAATCTTTTATCACAGCGATAACCTTGGCTACACTGTCCGATCTTTATCTGACCGCGGGATAGTAAATACAGTGAGATCTGGTTGCAGTTGTACATTAATATATTGATTATATGGTATGAAAAATGTCTAATATATTTATTATTTAATTATTTTGCATGATTTGTATTGAGAACAACATTTTATCATACTAGTGATTCTACTAATATATAATATACAACCATGAAATTACGACCGCCTTCTCAATTTATAATAAACATTTTTACCTCGTCATACCTCATCTTCTCACCAAATAAATATCATTTTACCATATTTTGTCGGAGTAATATTTTGGGGGGCATATAAAGAAATCAATAACGTAATCATATTTATGTACATTAAGTTTATATATTGGTCACATAATTATTATTTTAAGTACAAATAAATTTTTATGATAAACTAAGACTACATTTTGGTGCAGTTGGGATGCTTAGAAAATGTTTTTCTAAATCCTAACGAAACAAAATTATCAGAATACTTCACAAATTACTTTGTATCGGTTAATTTATTGTGATGAGTTCATATTTATCCTTGTCCATTAGAGTATTTTAGAGTGTACTAATATAACTAATAACTAGATAGAGGCTCAACTAAATATGTAATTCTAGAGTGTATGAGATGTCCACAAGGGGCCTGTCCTGGAAGCTTCTGATACTCTCACTTGTTGGCACACTCGTTGTTGTTCAAATGTGCATTCTCATTCTCTCTTTTTTTGGGGTGTGGTGGGACAGAATTACCCATCATCACAGGTACCCTCTATACTTGGTAGCGAAACTATACCTTCAGCTTTTAAACATCATCAAAAAGGAAGGGGACTAATTAAGGCCATAAGGGAGATGTGGTTTCCTGTTATTCTATCTTTGCAGTGTTATGTTGCTTGCGAGGATGTGTTTAATTATCTAATTCGTTATCTACAGTACCCCGGCCTGCTAGAGTCCGTGGACATTACCCGGTGACAGAGTTCATACGGTGCTCTTTTCTACAGTGCTTGATCTGTTTTTGGAGCTGAAGACATCATTTGGTGCCTTGCTTTGTTAAAAAAAAAACAGTGCTTGATCTGGGATTTTCATTTCCGATCAAATGGATGGTTTGCCCCAAGTTACAGTGTGACTCGCCCACAACAAGTCACCTGATCCCGGTTCTGCCCTGTAGTATACTACTAGCAAGCTATTCCACTAGGCGAGTACTGCAACAGGTGATGGGCGAAATATCGTCTGAAGGGATTTTATTTGGTAGTATAATTCATCAGATGGTTAACAGTATAATATTCATCTCTGGAGCTCATGCTCCTCCGCGCAAAACATGCCACAAAAAATTAGGTGTGTTTATATAGACAAATCCAAATGCTACCTGTAAGTTTTCAGATGGAAAGCTTTTGCATTTTGATATGTGCAATAAAACCAAGTCGAATCCAAATGCTACATGTAAATTTGTCTTTTATTGATGAAAGCGCTGATATCTTGTTTCACATGAGAATTGTCAGATACGCTTGTTACACTAGCATTGACACCTACAAAAATAGTTAGATTAAAATACTATTTATTTTAAATTTGTTGTTCATTCATTGCTTCTTTTCCATGTAATACAGCTCATACACGTTCACACTTACAATTGATCGGTCCGCGTGGTTCTCAGATTGCACACACAAGACAACCGCAAAAAAAGTAAAAAATAGCACACGCGGTACAGGAAAGTAAAAGTTGAATATGTGTTGTAATCAAATACTCCCTCCGTCCTAGTTACTTTTCTTAGATTGGCAAGATACGGATGTATGTAGACACATTTTAATTTGAAACATAGGTAGTAGCTATTAGTTTCTCTTGTAAATTCGTTTTATAAATATGATCATCGTTTCTCCATTGTATCTACCAATAATCCTTAAACATACACATTCATTGCACGTGCCATGTACTAGTATTATATAGTACTCCCTCTGTCCCAAAATAAGTGAAGCGAGGACGGAGGGAGTATTACACAATGCGGGCCTTCTAGACTAGTGTCTTTGGCCCACATGTTCCATAGGTCCGCGATACCAGCATCTTGTCCCGTCCAGATCCAACCACGAAGTAACATGGGCTTACATGAGGTTTTGGCTCCTCCCCTAAAACATTAGCCAAATATGAAGGGTCACCCTCACCCTTATAAGTGGTGTTCTGCTTTCTCCTATAACCATTAACCAACATATAGATAGCAGGGAATTAGTAGTGTATAGGGACAACATATAGCTTTTTTTACCACAAATCCATTTTCCAATGTCATTTTGATATTTAGCGTTGATAGTTGGATCTCCTTTGTGGGTCATGCAAATAAAACACCTTATGTTGAAAAACCATTGCCACAATTCACATTGGCAAAGAGAAAACAAAGCTGCAAATATCTGATGTTTGATTTGGGTCATGGAGTTTGCTGAGAAGAAAATTTACCTAACAAACAAATCTCCAGTCAAGAAAAAACCACCATCAGCCAATCATATCCTTTGTGGCAGTGTATAAAATAATGTGGGCCGTTGGTGTGGCGTCCCCGTTGTGGTGTGTTTGTGACATGTTCCCGCGATGTGGTGGGTAGGGGAGGTTTGAGCGAAAGCTCTGTGGCTAGCGGTGGTGATGCATGTGGGTGTCACTCTCCTCTTGGGGCATCCCTACACCTTCTCTATATCTTCTGACTCTGAGGGTTAAACACTTTGCTTGCTTTGGCTGTCGCGACACACTTTATGTGGTGTCCCCCTTGGGGGGTGTTGTGGATGAGTGTGGTGGTCCCTCGAGCATGCCGGTGTGTCTCCTGTGCTTCTTCTCGTCGACTCACACGAGGTATTTAGTTGTGCACTCTTATGTGTTTTTAGCGTCCTCGGCTAATGTTGTCGTGTTTTTATGTTTGATCGGCTTTTGAGGATTTCCTCTGTACCATGAATCTTGGTTGTATGTCTTTATTAATACAAAGGAGAGAGAAAGTCTGTTTCCAAAGTGAAATCATCTGGGCATGTGAGTGTACTTCCCTAAGTAAAACTATTTGGTTGTGTCAGTACTCTTTCCCTAATTAAGTAAAATACTTTGTTTTGACTTGTCTTTAATTTGTTGGATGCAACATTTTATTTTGCTTTCGCTTGGATCTGTGTCACCTTTTCACCTTCAGCAGGAAGAAATGGACTCATTCTTCCCTACTGCTGCAGCAAAGATTATGTCAAAGGGAAAACAAGTATTACGTTGATGACAGTGAACACAACCTATAGTGAATTAACAAATGAATAAATAGTACACGTGGCAACAGTATAAATCTGGAATTTTCAACGTAACAACCGAAGCTAGATATCCTAATTAAGCTCCAAACCTGAAGAAGCTAACAGAAGCTAGATGTATTGTGTCCGGGTAATCTATCACATGAGACCAGGTCGAGAATGGAAGGGGAGGTGAGGCGTCGTCATGACGGCCCGGTCGAGGTTGCTCCTCTTCTTCTCCTTCCCCTGCTCCTTCTTTACACCTTCTTGCTGCTTCTTCTTCTTGCCGCCATCAACGGAATCTTTAGCAGCTGCCGACGATGAGGAGGATGAGGATGAGGAAGTGGAGGTGTTCTTGGGGAGCACCTGAACATCCGAAGGCCCGCAGCAGAACCCCATGGCTGCAGCCTGCACCTAGCTAGCTCGACTCTCTTGAGCTTATGAAAAACTGATCCGTGTGAGTGTGTGTGTTTATGTTGGCAAATGATGGGTTCCTGGAGGCCTTTTTATATATCCGTGTGCGTGGAGAAGAGGGGCTCGATGCAAATGATCTGTTTCTACGCTCTGTAATTTTAAAATCACCGTATTATATGCATTTCCGCTTCATTGGAGGTTGGAGCACCTGCACCTGTTGCAACCACAACGGCATAAATTATCTCGTCTTTCATCGGCAGTGACGCACCCACGCACGCGTCGCATATGACTGTACGAGTGTCGTGAGGCAGACAGTTCACTGACTGGTGGACGCAGGGGCTAGCCCGGCCCACCAGTCAGTCTGTGGAGTCGTGTCGTGGTACGTATATTTAATTTCTAGTGGCCTGTTGAATTTTCCTTGGTCTCGCTGCTGATAGGTTAGGATAATGGCGATCGTGTAGTTGACCGGTGACTCAGCCCAGAGGTGAGCTTCCTTGGCTGGCAAGGTTCTACGATTGCAGACTTTCCTTTGCTTTCTAGAATTTCTTGTATTTCACAGTACTATATTCATTGATAGTGCGTTGCAACAAGATACAAGTATATTCTACTAATACGTTAGCATGTGATTTACATGCCTAGATTTATGCAGTTGTCCAAATAAATATTTATCAGATCCTGGTTTGGATTCACCTAGCCAGATATTTTTTTTGGATTTTATTTCGTAAATCATTTATTTTCTAAGGAACTTATGGGCTTATCAAAAAAAAACAACTCATTTGCAAACCAACTAGTGATTGGATGGTTAGGACTTAGGAGAACACCGGTATCCCCTATCCACTAGAGTTCAAATACTGGAGTTGACATTGCTGCTCACGTTTTTGTGGACGTATTTCAAACCTTCCGACGATGTGTACTCAGTGGGAGGAGACGGCCGACTACGAAGGTGTCAACAACGACTTTGTCAAGCTCAAGATGATATGCAGTCATTCGAAGGTGCTCACGGAGGTAGGGTGTGCATGTGTTCATAGGTGTGATTGTATGCTTGTATATGTCAGCGACTTCGATCGTACTATGCTAAAAAAATGCATAATCACTTATTTTAGGATTTACCTAGCTAAATAAATTTTAGAATTTTATTTGGTAATCACTTATTCTGATAGGAACTTATTGGTTTATAAAAGAAACGCATAATTTTATTTGTTAAGTAAATAAATCATGGGGCATTTTAGAAGTTCTGAAAGAAACCTGTGAAAAAACAAGAGCTCAGAGGTAAATATAAATCAAAACGAAGAGGCGGAGGGGAAATGTAGGTTGGACGAAGCACTCTACCTCTTAGGAAAAGATGAGTTCACCCTCATTAATTGTTGGTTGAAGTTGAATGGGCAATCCAAGTCGCAAAATAACATAGCCAATTCCATCAAGACCACCGGCATCACCAATATGGAAGAACTTGATGGTCCAACCTACCCAACAAAAGAGCTAATCAAGAAGGTTAGAAAGGATTTCCAGGGAAAGAAGTGGGAGGCGGAGGAGAAGCGAGAAAGGGTGGCGGCCAGGATGACAGGGAGGTTCCAGGGCATCATGACAAAGAAGTAGGAGACATGTGTCAAACGGTCTAAATTGAAGAAGGTAAAGAAGGCGGAGATGTTTAGCATCTTGATGTCAGCGGCCATGAAGAAGATGACCCATGAAGAGAAGAAGATCAAGCTGAAAGAGAAGAGAGTTGAGATCGCGGTTGCTTCAGCGAGGACACAAATGTTGACCACGAAGACCGATGAGTTGGATCCTGAAGCAAAGGTGACCATGTGTTTCATCCGTGTCAAGATGGGGAAGCGCTTGAGGGCCGAGATGGAAATGGTTGAGAAGGAGGTGGTTGGTGAGGAGGAGCCGGCGGAAGAGTGCGCGAGGAGGCTCGGATGACCGGTTTGACAGGAAAAAATGCATGGTTTTTGCATGGACAGCTAGACTAGAACTTTCTTGATCCGATACATGTAAAAACTATGAGCATCCGCCTTTCGTTGGTTGTGACTGGGCACTCTGAAGACCTATGCATTTGAATTGAATTTGTTTGGACCTGACCGGGTGTACAGAGGATGTTTAGATAGCCGGATCCCACATGAGTGTCTCAGGACCGGTCCGGACTAGTCAGTAAACAAATAGTGTTCACTTATTATGGGGACGTCCTTGGAGATGACCTCAGCCTTTTTGAGCGTGACATAATGAACTGAGTAAGTGGGGGAATAGTAATCAATCCAACGAAAGAAGTAGGGAAACAAATACTATCCCAGTGACAATGAACATAATCTGCTTTAAGTTAACAGAAAACAACCGCAATCTGTATCATTTGAATACAACAAACCAATGAATGAATGTGTAGAAGATGTGACCACCGTTGAAATCTCAAAACTTTAACCGAGCAATCGAAACTAAGCTCCAACCTTGAACATATATAAGCTAATAGGAGAACGGGATCATATACATGCATTGTACTGTTCCCGGTTAACATTACATGAGCCCGGGCCGAGAATGGAAGGGGAAGCGGGGCGCCGCCATGGCAGCCCGGTCAAGGTTGCTCTTCTTCTTCTCACTCCCCTGCTCCTTCTTCACACCTTGCTGCTGCTTCTTCTTGCCACCGTCGCCGGAATCTTTAGCAGAAGACGATGAGGAAGAGGAGGAGGACGACGACAAGGAGGAGATGCTATTTGGCAGCACCTTGACATCCGAAGGCCCCCATGGCTGCCCTGCTAAGTTACTGCTGCACTATCTTTTTCCCTTCTTCCTTTCTTCCCTCTGCTCTCTCAGCTCACTCTGTTCAAGTGTTCTTCAGCTCACGGAGAACTCAGCTCTTTTCCGCTGCTGATCCGTGTGTGTGTGTGTGTGTGTTTCCGTTGGAAAAGCAGGGCTGCCGGTGACCTTCTTATAGGGGAGGGGAGCATGGCGCTGCAAGCTTCCATCCTTAGGTTCGCTACTGATCAAAGCATGAGCTAGTCAAAACTCTGAGCAAGCTGGGAACTTGCATCGGAAGGTTCACCACTCACATTCGCGCACATGGTCAGCTGCACGGAACCCGTCGCAACGACAACGATCTGGCCTTCCATTGACAGTTACTCACGCACGTGTAGCTTACGCGCGCTATTCTGCCGCAAGTGCCTGACGGGTGGTCGCCAGGTCTCGCATGGTCCACCTGTTAGCCTCTAATGTATATGGCGTGGGAGGTAACGGTTGTGTATCGTGGCCTGTTGAATTTTCCTTGGCCTTGCTGATGTTAGCATACCGGTGGTCGTGCAAGATGCAACGTTGACCGCGTACCCAGCGCATAGGTGAGGTTGCTTGGCGGGAAAGGTCCTCGTGATATGGACTTCTATTTGTTCTCTCTATATTTTATGGGAAAATGATTTGTGCATGTGGATGAGAATGATGGCCTGCCAATCATCTCCTAGGATGGAAACTGGGTGGAAAAGCGTTTTGATTTTATCATGTTTCATGCATCACGTTTATCTATTGAGAAATATTAGGTTGAATCTGTGCTCATGTGTACCTTGGACCAAAACTCGCTCTCATCACACGTACTCTTCTATTTTTCGACAAAGCGTGGATTTTGTTTGCATAGTTAAAATCCATGCAATCAACATCAACATACACACACAAAAAAAACCAACAACTAGCAGCAAAGTCGTATAAGACCAAAGCTATGCGTAGACGAAAAAAAAACTCCAAAGCAACCACACACACGATTGGCAAAATGCGGCAATGATACCAAAAGGACGACAAGGTTTTTCAACAACAACACCTTTAAAAAAGGAGCAACACTCAAACGTCATCGTCATCAGATCTAACCACCAAGGCTAGAATCTAGTTATTCACCCTAAAAAATCAGTCTGTACATAACCGAGCAGTGCATTTAGCAAGGTAACGGCGTATAAAACATTGCCATTGCTAGGTATAACAATGGCTTCCGGTCATTAGATTCTTATTATATTTATGACAATGTAACCCTTATATCGCCATAGCTTTTGGTCATTAGATGTAAGTGATGTTCATGGGTGACCTGTGATTCATGAAGCTTTTTTTCCAAAAAGAATTTAAATCTGTTATAAAGGTTCATCAGAAGTACAAAGTACCCCCCAATATAATATAACTTATATCAAGGTCCCTGGAGGTATGTTGACTCGGCCTCGGGTGACCAGCTCCAAGATGAAGCGCCTGTTCTGAGAGGGAAAAACCCTAAGCTAAACCACTAGCTTAAGCTGAGGCATCATAATCCCGCTCCCGCCATCGGTTTTCGGAGCGGTAAGCAAAGGGAAGGCAGATCCATCGGCTTGCCGACGAAGCTAGAGGAAAGGACTTTGCCTTGGTCATTTATTATTAAATAGGCCATTTTGCAGCTAACTAAGCTAATTCTGTCATTTAGGTGGAAGCCAAGCTAAGTATAGGCCATTCTAGAGCTAACTTGAGTAAAATATGTCATTTTGGAGCCAACTATGATTATTAAGGCATTTTGGAGTTAAATTGGCTAATTATGTCATTTAGGTGGAAGCCAAGCTAAGTATATAATATTCATGAGCTAACCAAGGTTCTTATGCCATTTTGAGCTTATTATTTCATTTTCGAGCTAAATTAGTCATTTTAATGAGCTAACCAAGGTTCTTATGATGTTTTCACCTAACTAAGCTAATTATATCATTTTGTTGGATAATTAGCCAATTTAGTCTTTGTTGGATGAGTCTAAGCTACGTAGAAGAAGAGAAAGAGAAGAAGCAAGAAGAGAAGAAGAAGGAGAAGTAAAAGAAGAAGAAGGAGGAGGAGGAGAAGGAGAAGGAGAAGGAGAAGGAGAAGGAAGAGGAGAAGAAGAAGAAAAGAAGAAGGAGAAGAAGAAGGAGAAGAAGGAGAAGGAGCTTCTCTCATCCTTCTTCTCCTTCTTCTTCCTCCTTCTCCTTCTCCTTCTTCTTCTCTTCTTCTTCTCTTCTTCTTCTTCTTCCTTCTTTTCATTTTTCCTCTTTCTTCTCCTCTTCTCCTCTTCTTCGAGCTAAATTAGCTAATTATGCCTTTTTGGAGCTAATTATGTCATTTTGGATGATTATTAATCCATTTTGAGCTTATTATGTCATTTTGGATCTAAATTAGTCATTTCAATGAGCTAACCAGGGTTCTTATGATGTTTAACTAACTAAGCTAATTATGTCATTTTGGAGGATAATTAGCTAACTATGTCTTTTTTGGGGAAAATAAGCTACGTAGAAGAAGAAAGACAAGAAGCAAGAAGGAGAAGAAGAAGGAGAATAAAAAGAAGGAGGAGGAGGAGGAGGAGGAGGAGGAGAAGGAGAAGGAGAAGGAAGATGAGAAGAAGGAGAAGGAAGATGAGAAGAAGAAGAAAAGAAGGAGAAGAAGAAGGAGAAGGAGCTTCTCTCTTCCTTCTTCTCCTTCTTCTCCTTCTTCTTCCTCCTCCTCCTTCTTCTCTTCTTCTCCTTCTTATCACCAAACATACCATTATCGCCATCATGACGGTGAAGCACGATGGCTCTGGCTTGTTTCACCTAGAGAAGGCTGCCCTGGAGAACGCTCCACTGTAGAAGGGTCGTGCGATGCGTTTCGGGAGATATTCTGCACCAAACATCGTTTGCAATGTGTCGTTAGCATGATGACACTATTAAGATCACTGCATTGAAATGAAACTCACCGTCCCCGCCATGTTAATGACTGGCATCGCCGGAGGGACTTGGCCGGTCTTCTCGCACATAGACTGTACATTTGGTTTCGACAAGTCAAACTTTTTAGTTATTAATGAAACGGACATTAAAATGCAACATTTGAAATAATATGAAGAAGAAACTCACCATGAAGAGCTCGTACATGGCCCTGTTAGACGCATCATTCCGTGCCCTCTCCGCCTCCAGCAATGCAGTCGTCCTCTCCTCCAGCTCCTTCATCTCCTCATCCTTCTCCGCCAAAGCCGCCTGCATTGCATCTCTCTCCTTCAGAATAGCAACATGCAACAGAACTCATTGTTAGCATTGTAATTATATTGGTTCCCACGCACAACATAATGCGAAAAATATAGTTGAGTCCATTAAACTAACCTCGATGGCGAGCTCGACTGGCCGTGGACAAGGTGTTATCTCAGGACAGGAGCTCGTTTGGCATGCCTTTATCTGCCGGAGAGTGCTAGGACAACGTATAAGGCCGTCTCCAATGGCGATCGAGCCACGGGGCCTCCCGTTGCCAGCTATCATCACCAGCTCTGGATCAATATGCCCCTCGCTTGGGTTAAAGTCCTCCCCTTTCCTCGCCTTCCCGTGATCTCTGTACTTCACGAGCTTGTGGTGGGAGGAGATGTTGGTAAAGTTTTCTGGATGCTCGAGATCAGACTCAGAGAATGCCTTGACCTTCTTGTACGAGGCAGTATGTGCCATCGCATACAGGTCGTACATTTGTGGCACCTCCGTCTTATTTAGATGCGCCTAAGAGAGAGAGATAGAGAGAGGAAAATTGTATTAGTAAAGGGATCAAGATAGCATTAAGAATGAATTGCATGAGGCATGAAGCAAACCACATACCCAGTTCTCGCCAAATTGGATTAAGTTGATGCTCCCTTGATGGTGTGGCACACCAACCATTTTTCCACGCCTCTCCTTGGCGTTGTTGTGGTTGGCTTCTCACGTTTCGGAGCACCACTGATCCACCAAGGCCTCCCAACAATCCAACTTATCCACACACCATCTTGGGGGCACCTAAGTTAATAAAGTGAAATTTGAGCGCGTAAGAACCAAATCAAGGAAACTAACTACAAAGCCTTAATAATATGTAATTACCTTCATGTAATGCTCCTTCTCCATCTTAGAATCGCGGCACTTCGTAATAAATGAATCGTGGCACTCAAAATTTATATATAGTAATAGTTGAATACCTGACATGAACTAATCGTGCTCGTCTATATATGCTTCGGGGTCAATAAATGCATCATGATCATCACTATCATCAATAAATGCATCATCATCATCACTATCAGGAAGAACATGTGGAAGGCCACCATTATGTAATCGGTCAAGAAGTGACAGGTCATCCGCAGCAGTAACCTCCTCTTCTTCCTGCTCTTCCTGTTTGGGCTCAGGTGTTAAGACGGATTCTTTGTCGCTATCTACTTCAATGTTCTGGGGTGAAGTAGAGTGGTTCTTGAAACGTTTCTTGGACATACGTGTTTCTTGGAAGAATTCTCCTTCATATGTGTCTAGGTTAATGTGAGGTTCGTAATCCTCTTCATTGAGGGTAGGTGGTCTAAAATGTGGTGGCACTTCATAAACGACATCCCAACCTTTCAGATTTGGATTAGTTTGGCAGGCCCACGGTAGATAGAAAACTTGTGTCACCTGTTGAGCCGTAATATAGACATCAGGAACATCTAAGTGGGTGTTTTGGTTGATTTCGACTAGTCCTATATGTTCATGAGTCCTTCTAGTCTCCCTCGGCTCAAACCAATGACATTTGAAGACTAGGACGGTCAGTGGGTTTTCACCATAGAATAGAAGTTCATAAATTGCTTTAACTCTTCCATAATACTCGGTGCCTCCTTCGCCGATAGCAGAGACACAACAATTTGTAGTCTTTAGGTCTGGCATAGATAGCTCTCTGCCAAAGGTACGAAAGTGATACCCATTGATGTTGTATTTGTGAAATGAACGGACCTTATAGTCAAAACCATTAGCGACTTGTCTCAACTCGGCGTCCATAGACTCTGCATCAACCTAAAAGTTTAATACGAAAGAATGGATGCATTAGCCGCAAATTAGACCAAGAAATCAAATGGACCATTAATGGTAATTAATTACCCTTTGTTTGAACCAAGAGATGAAACCGGGATAGTTGCCTCCATGCTTTGCGAGAAGCTCATACTCTTCGATGGAATCCTTTTCGATGACCGCTCCATCCGAGACTTCGGCAACGTATTGACCATATCAAATATCCGGGAATAAGAGTAGTTGAAAGGAATTAGAAGTTGCGGAACAATATTTTACCGAGAACTTACTCAATGTACAGCCGCACTTCTGTTAGGTTGGTGAAGATATACAATGAAATGGTCCGCCATTCTTCGACATCCAACGATTTCCCTTTCGAAGCACCGGATGGTGCGAGATTCCCTTTGAATAGGCTGAGGTTGGATCGACCTTTTTTTTGGATTGTCATCATTGTACCGAGGCTTTGGGTTATGCAAATCATGATTTTTGGCTTCGTAGTGTGCTGTCACGAAGTTTGCCGCCTCCTCGGTAATGAATGCCTCGGCCATCGATGCTTCAATTCTACGTTTATTTTTACACTTAGCTCGAAGCGTCTTCTGCATCCTCTCAGTTGAGAAGCACCATCGATTTTGAACGGGCCCCCCCAATCTTGCCTCGGTCGGGAGATGCAAAATCAAATGCTGCATTGGATTAAAGAAGCCCGGTGGAAAGATCTTTTCTAATTTGCAGATCAACTCCGACGCCAACTCTTAAATTTCATCTAGCACGTCAGGCGATAGTCCTTTTGCACAAAGAGAACGGAAGAAATAGCTTAGCTCTGCTAGTACTAGCCATTCATCCTCAGGGATAAAGCCACGCAACATCATCGGCATTACCCGCTCAATCCATATGTGCCAATCATGACTCTTGAGACCAAATATTTTCAATTTCTCAAGACTCGCTCCCCTGTTTAGATTCACAGCATACCCATCGGAGAACATCAACCGCATTTTCACCAACAATAGCATTTCCCTCATAGCTGGCCTTTCAAGATTGAACCATGCCTTTGGCTTCGCTATGCTTTGCTTTCCTTTCCGTTGTCGCAAGTTTTGTAACGGTCTATCACATAGAGCCTCCAGGTCGATTCTAGCCTTAGGATTATCTTTTGACTTCCCCTCTATGCCGAACAATGTACCAAAAATGGCCTCCGCAATATTCTTTTCAGTGTGCATCATGTCGATGTTGTGTGGGCAAAGGAGGTCTTTAAAGTAAGGCAGATCCCACAAACATGACTTGTGAGTCCAGGCGTGTTCCGTATTATACCCTTTGAAATACCCTGGACGTTTAGGATCCGGCTCGAGAGCGTTTATCTGATCCAGGATCTGTTGGCCTGTCAACGCAGCTGGTGCAGTGTTTTTGACAACTCTATCTTTGATGAAATTCTTCTTGTCTTTTCTGAACTTATGGTCAGGATCGAGGAATTGTCTATGCATGTCGAAGCAAGAATACTTGCGACCAGCCTGTAGCCAATGGAACTAAAGAGTTGCCTTGCATGTGGTGCACAGGAACCTTCCATGCACACACCAGCCAGAGAATAGCGCATATGCCGAATAATCATGCGTTGAGTACATGTACCACACATGCATTTTGAAATTTGTTTTGATAGCGGCATCGTAGGTCTTGATCCCATTATCCCAGGCTTCTTGCAACTCATCCTTAAGCGGCTGCATGTGCACATTCATATTCTTCCCCGGATAGTTGGGCCCTGGAATTATCAACGTCAGGAAAATGTTCTTTCTTTTCATAATCTCTCCGGGTGGGAAATTGAGTGGAATGACAAATACAGGCCAACAACTGTATTGTGCTGCAGTCATACCATACACATTGAACCCATCCGTGCTGATGGCAACTCTTGGATGCCTTGGATCTTCCGATTTATCCTTACGTAATGCATCGAAGTGCCTCCACGCAAAACCATCTGAAGTGTGTACCAGCATCTTGTTCCCATCCGCATCTAGTTCGGTTCTTTTGCCCAATTTGTGCCATGTCATCTGTCTGGCCGTCTCTTCGACCATGAAAATACGTTGAAGTCTTGGTACGATTGACAGATACCGAAGAACACTAATGGGGATTTTGGTCTGATTCTTCTCACCCATACCGTTGTCTACCACAATATACCTGGAAGAATTGCAAATGGGGCAATAGTTCAAGGCCGCATACTCAAGCCTAAACAAGGCACATCCATTCTCACAGGCATGTATCTTCTCATAGGGCATCTTAAGTACACAGAGGATTTTCTCTGACTAGTACAGGTTTGCAGGAAGTACATGCACTTCGGGTAGAAAGCGTCCAAATATCGTCTTCATCTTGTCGTAGCATTATCTGCCTAGGTTGAACTGAGCCTTCAGAGCCATTACTTGCGCGATGGCATCCAGCTGACAAAGCTCAGTCTGCTGATGGAGAGGACGTTTTGAAGACTCCAACATTTCATAGAAGGCGTTTGCAGATTCCTCCATCTCATCGTCTGAATCTCGAGCATCATCAAAGTCTTGCACCATGTCTTCGATCCCCGTACCATGCTCGTCGGTGCGACGACGAATCACCTCAGCTCTGGCACGTTGGTCAGACTCACCATGAAAAGTCCACACCGTATAATTAGGCATAAAACCCCACTTCTGCAGGTGTTTACCCATTTCAAACTCTGTCTGCTTTTTCCAGTTGTCGCAGTTGGGACAGGGCACCATGTTTTTTGCTGGCCATTTGCAAATGCAGCTCTCACAAACCTCCTGGTTTTTGTTAACCATTCATTGGTCATGTCTTTTTGACTAGGGTGACCAGTGTACATCCAAGCACGATCACTCATGTTGCCTAGCTACCTATGGGCGCACAAGAAATAAATTAATATATAATTCATCACCTATATTCATCCGCTAATCAAGTTTGTCAGTTTTATTACGTCCATGCAACCATACGCTAATAGGTAAAGATAGGTCCTAATCCCACCCGAATATCGGTAGATTGGGTTCGTTTTCCCATGCTCTGCTCCAGATGCGATGCAGAATTTCGGCAGCACCTCCCCGCTGTTCTCCTGATACACGTCTCGGCAATAAGCGGAGAGGATGTGTACCCGAAGAACAACAGGGAGGCACTGACGAAATTCCTCATCGGATCCGGAGCACAGCATACGCGAAAACGAACCCAATCTATAGATACTCGGGCTGTGCATGGATAACGTTGGACAATTCGAAAGGATGGCGGTTATAAATATGCAAAGACATGCATATTTATAGATGTCGCCCTTTCGAACGGGAGACGCATACTGGTCAAGCATACTCATGATTAAAGAAACCTATAGCTAGCAAGTTTCATCGGCACGAAGACCGGAAGAGAGCAAATTAAGGGGGTAGGAGGAGAAGTCATTTGTGCTCACCAACAAACGTAGGGGCGGAGCTCGTGGAGGTCGTCGAACAACTGCACATTGAAATTCACCCGATCAACACAAATATGATGTTTTTATAATTAACATAATCGCAAAATATGTGACCTAACTCATAATTTACAAAACTATGACCCCGTCGGCTTAGTGGCGTCGATGGTCGGTGGTGTCGGGTGTCGGTGGCATCGATGGTCGGTGGTGTCGGGTGTCGGTGGCGTCGGGGGTCGGGGGTTAGTTGTGTCGGTGGTCGGGGGTCAGTGTCGTCGGGGGTCGAGGGTCACTGGCATCAGGGGTTGGGGTCTTTTTGGTCAACAAGAGGCCGAAGAGGTGTCGGGGTTCGGGGGTTGGGGGTCAATGGCGTTGTGGGTCGGGGGTCGGGGGTCAGGGGTCGAGGGTGAGTGGCATCGCGGGTCGGGGGTCGAGGGTCAGTGGTGTCGGGAGTCGAGGGTCAGTTGCGTCGGGCGTCGGGGGTCGGGGGTCGAGGGTGAGTGGCATCGGGGGTCGGGGGTCGAGGGTCAGTGGTGTCGGGAGTCGAGGGTCAGTTGCGTCGGGCGTCGCGGGTTGGGGGTCAAGGGTCTGTGGTGTCTGGAGTCGAGGGTCAATGGCGTCGGGCGTCGGGGGTTGGGGGTTAATGGAGTCGGGGGTCAGGGGTCGGGGTCAGTGGTGTCAGGCGTCGAGGGTCGGGAGTCGGGTGTCAGTGGCGTCAGAGGTTGGGGGTCGAGGGTCGGGGGTTCGTGGCGTCGGGCGTCGGGGGTCATGGGCCGGGGGTCGGGGGTCGGGGTCCTCTTCTTTCTTCTTCTTCTCTCTCCTCTTCTTCTTCTTCTTGATCATCTTATTATTATTATTCTTCTTCTTTTTTCTCCTCCTCCTCCTCTTCCTCTTCTTCCTTTTCTTCTTTCTTTTATCTTTCTCCTCCTCTCCTCTTTCTTCTTCTTCTTCTTCTTCTTTTTTCATCTACTTTATTATTCTCTTATTTTCTTCTAAGTTTTTTTCTATCTATTTTTTTCTTTTCTATCTACTTTTTCTACCTAGTAAACTAACTATCTAATTTAACATAAAAAACAGAAAAAAACTAACCATCCAATTTAACAGAAAAAATAGAAAATAAACTAACTATCTAATTTAAAAGAAAAACATGAAATAAAGCCAAAAAAACTTACCTGAAGTGGGAGGAGGGGAGGGCGAGCTCCGGCCCTGGGCGGCGGGGAGGAGGGGCGTGGGGAGGAGGTGCGCGGGGAGGAGGGGAGGGCGAGCTGCCGTAGGCGGCGGTGGTGGGCCGGAGCGGCTCCAGTGGTGGTGGCGGCGGCGCTGGGGTGGGCAGAGCACGGTGAGGAGGGGCGCGGGGAGAAGGTGCGCGGGGAGGAGGGGAGGGTGAGCTCCGACCATAGGCGGCGGTGGTGGGCCGGAGCAGCTCCGGTGGTGGTGGTGGCGGCGTTGGGGTGGGCAGAGCACGGTGAGGAGGGGCGCGGGGAGAAGGTGCGCGGGGAGGAGGGGAGGGTGAGCTCCGACCATAGGCGGCGGTGGTGGGCCGGAGCAGCTCCGGTGGTGGTGGCGGCGGTGGTGGGCCGGAGCGGCTCAGGTGGTGGTGGCGGCGGCGCTGGGGTGAGCAGAGGACGAGGAGGAGGGGCGCGGGGAGCTCCGTCCATGGGCGGCGGTGGTGGGCCGGAGTGGCTTAGGTGGTGATGGCGGCGGCACTGGAGTGGGCAGGGGCCGGGCGCGCGCGAGAGAGGTAGTCAAGGGGAGCAGGCGGGGGCTGGGCGCCGTTAGGGGAGCGGGGGTGGGGGCTGGGCGCCGTTAAGGGGAGCGCCCCTTTGCCATCTACAGAAGCTGGTAGGCAGACGACAAAAGGGTGGGTGAGGGTGGGGCGGGCTTCGGCCGTTAGGGTTGCGCCCCTTTGCCGTCTGCAGAAGCTGGTAGGCAGACGACAAAAGGGTGGGTGGGGGTGGGGCGAGCTTCGGCCGTTAGGGTTGCGCCCCTTTGCCGTCTGCGTGGGCTTTGCCGTCCGCCTGTGAGGCCTTTGCCATGCGTCAGCTGACGACAAAGAGTCTGCTGGCGGCAAATAAAACCTTTGCCATCAGCAACCTGTTTGCCGTGTGCTTTGTACCAGCTGACGGCAAAGAGGATCTTTGCCATGAGTCAGCAGACGACAAAGGCATGGCAGACGGCAAATTTCTCAATTCCAGTAGTGATTGCCCAATTTGTACACGAAGTGCATCCAGTTTCCGCCATAACCCTCTAAATTTTTTAGCACATGCTATGCGGGTGAAATTATGATACCATGCCAAGTTTCAACCTTTTCAGAGTTGATTGGCAGTGTTTTTTAAATTCAGGGTCATTTAGCTCAAAATAAATCATGAAATGCATGAAAAATAACAAAGGACGTCAGAAAAGGGTTGAAAATTGACGATGTGGATTTAAATGATGCATATTGAACGCAAAAAAATTCTGGGGTAAAAATTTGTTAAAAATGAAATCCATTTATAAAAGATGAGTTTCCGTCTGAAACCCTCATACTTCGAAAGGGATTGTCCAGTTTGAACACGAAGTATATCCAGTTTCTTCATAACCCTCTAAACTTTTTAGCATATGCGATGTGGAAGAAATTATGATACCATGCCATGTTTCAGTGTTTTCAGAGTTCATTTGCAGTGCTTTTGAAATTCAGGGTCATTTAACTCAAAATAAATCATGAAATGCATGAAAAATAGCAGAGGAAGTCAGGAAAGGGTTGAAACTTCATGATGTGGCTTTGAATGGTGCATATTGAACACATAAATAGTTTGGAGTTAAAATATGCTAAAAAATGAAATCTCTTTGTAATAGATGTGTGTTCGTCCGAAACACTGATACATTGAAATAGATTGTCCAGTTTGTACACGAAGTGCATCCAGTTTTTGCCGTAACCCTCTAAACTTTTTAGCACATGCTACATGGGTGAAATTATGATACCATGCCAAGTTTCAACCTTTCCTGAGATGATTTGAAGTGCTTTTCAAATTTAGGGTCATTTTTCTCAAAATAAATCATAAAATGCATGAAAAATAGTAAATGAAGTCAGAAAATGGTTGAAAATTGGTGATGTGGCTTTGAATGGTGCATATTGAATGCAAAAAAGTCTGAAGTTAAAATATGTTAAAAAATTAAATCCCTTTATAATAGATGAGTATTCGTCTGAAACGTGATACTATGAAAGAGATTGTCCAGTTTGTATACAAAGTGCATCCAATTTTTGTCATAACCCTTTAAAATTTTAGCACATGTTATGTTGGTAAAATTATGATACCATGCCAAGATTCAACCTTTTCAGAGTTCATTTGACGTGATTTTCAAATTCAGGGTCATTCAAGTCAAAAGAAATCATGAAATGTATGAAAAATAACAAATGAAGTGAGAAAAGGGTTGAAAATTCAGCATGTGACTTTGAATGGTGCATATTGAACGGAGAAAAAAATCTAGAGTTAAAATATGTTAAAAATATGAAATCCCTTTGTAATAGATAAGTTTCGTCCGAATCCTTGATACTTCGAAAGAGATTGTCCACTTTGTACACGAAGTGCATCCAGTTTTTGCCGTAACCCTCTAAACTTTTTAGCACATGCTATGTTGGTGAAGTTATGATACCATGCCAAGTTTCAACCATTTTCAGAGTTCGTCTGCAATGGTTTTC
This sequence comes from Hordeum marinum, assembly GCA_022496015.1. NCBI lineage: Eukaryota > Viridiplantae > Streptophyta > Magnoliopsida > Poales > Poaceae > Hordeum > Hordeum marinum. The sequence goes on along the minus strand of CM039674.1, from coordinate 530,763,824 downwards.
AAATTCAGGGCCATTTAGCTCAAAATAAATCATGAAGGAGATTGTCAACTACAAAGAATCAATTGTAATTTTTTGTTATGATCAACTAAAACGAAACTGTAATATTCTTCAATAGCAAAAAGAATCAATTTAAAAGTTTTTATAAACCTCTAGTTATGATCGAAATAATATTAAATAAAATTATATAAAATTTATGGAACTAAAATTATCAAAGTATTTTTTGTTAAAAACTTTAATAGAAAAAAGAATTTTCATAAATTATATTTTGTTTAATTTTTTTTTGATAAAGTATTTTTTGTTAAGAACTTTTAATGTGCAAAAAAATAACACAAAAATACTCACCTACTAGGCCACCACGGCCTGCATACGACTAGTAACCCAAATATACATGGGCTAGGACGGAGGCCCACGAGGCAAGTAGGACCAACAGGGCAGAGAGAGTTAGGCATGTACTGGCTGCAATAGAGAGGATCTCAAGATGGAGGACGCATCAGTGCTTATAAACCACTACGAGTGCGCCTCGCTTGGCGAGGTGGGACTAAACTTCAACCGTGCCAGGAACAGGGCTTTAGTCCGGGTTGGTGGCACCAACCGGGACTAAAGACCCCCCTTTAGTGCCGGTTGGAGCCATCAACCGGGACTAAAGCCCTGGGCTTCCTACCCTTTCGCCAGGTGAAATTCACATTTAGTCCTAGTTGGTGGCTCCAACCGGGACTAAACAGGGGCCTTTAGTCCCGGTTGGAGCCATCAAACGGGACTAAAGGGTGGGGTATATAAGTAGGACTTAGGAAATTTTCCAAAAGCCATCTGTAGTTTTCAATCTTCCTCTCCCCCTACAGCACCGAAGAGTACCTCAACGCCACGAGGCTGCCAGACCTCGCAGTCGCCTCCCCTAGCCCGCTCCTCGTCGCCGTCCCCGACGCCATCGCCTCCCCGAGACCGCTCGCTCCTCGTCACCGCCCCCTCCGTCATCCCCGTTGCCGCCCCCTGACGCCTTCGCCTCCCCATGCTCGCTCGCCAGCTCCTCCTAGGTGAGTTGCCGGCCACACCGCCGTTCCCCGCCTGCTCCTCTCCCCCCCGCGGTCACCGTCATCGCCGCGTCCGTAGCCGGCCGAAGTACATATGAATTGGGCTAGCTAGACAATTCATGATAAAAAATATTGACAGGGCATTTTTTTCGACATGACTAGCTTGATTTGTCATAATACCTGCGATTGAGCCAGTTTTTATGGCCTTTGGGTCGATATTGGCGACAATTCATAGTAGATTCTAAAGCGCATTCAAAAGTTATGTTCCTAGGAAAATAGATCGAGTGAAACCCTACCTAAATTTTTTAGTTCGGTTAGATGATTTCTCACCATCATAGTTAATAGTGCCTCATTTGTCCCCAAGATTTTTCCTCGTTATAGCTCTAGGAATTAGTTACTTTTGTAGTTAAACATGCATATACCATATGGAAATATCTCTCTTTTGCCACAAAAATTACGATGGCATTTTAAGTTGATTTGTTCATCTGTGAGGAAGATGCTTGTTTAATTGCTACCTTGGACGCGTGCGCCACACACACACACACATACACATCATTAGAGGGGATGCCATCATTAATTCATTATGCATATCCCTCATATTCCTAGGACAGTTCCCGTGCTAGCTAGTCGTATACGTTGTGTGCGAGTCCGTGCGTGTGGATTTTTTTATTAAATATGGTATTTTTGTTATTGTTGTTAAATAAAATGGTATTTTCTATAGCCATAATTTGTTCTTGTCGACGATGCCAATCTCGCATCCTAGTCGTCCACTTGGTGCCGATAATCGGTTTAAGAGGCGCCATGTCCGGGACTGGGTTCTGTCAGGCTGGCACTGGGGGTGCTACCTTCTGGGGCACGCAGCTTGGTGAGGAATCTGGGTCTCTGTGTTGACCCAGAGCTTCTTTGGTGGCGGTCACATCAGCCACTATTGGTGCGGAGGCAGCCATCAACCGAGGAGGTGGTATGTCGCCGTGTCAGGGAGGAGGACGAGCACGTCCATCGCTACATGGTTGCGTTGGACTCCAGGTTCTCCAATACCAGAGACTTCCTTTAGGGATCTCACCCGAGCTATGATCCTGTGATGGTTCCTTCTCTTTGGGTGTCCACCGCCCACGCCTCAGGAACCGCGAGTGAACTAGATTATTCGATAATATTCGAGTTGTATTAGTGATAATATTCGATGCTTCATTAACTGGATGATATGAGATGTATTAGTGATATTATATGATAATATTATATGAAAAGTCCCCGACGATTTCTGGTGATATCATATGTATTGGTGATATTATATGATGATCTTGCTTAAATTTTTTGCCATCGATTTGTAATCTTAGAATCATGAACACAATAAATGTCGACGTCATCTGACGATGATAGGATCCCTCAGTGCCCTTTGTGCTGGGATGACATGCGTATATGCGACCTTTACCCTTACCTGGACAATGATACGTCGTTCGCCATCAAGCTAACAGAAGAATTTAGTATTATTATAATATGTAGAGATGACATGTATTTTTTGTTAATGAAGTATGACGTGTGCTTTTTTGCTTTAATTAACCTTTAATTTTCTTTTGTACAATTCGACTAGTGCATTTCCTGTCATGCAAGATTCGCTGTCTTGGTTAAGTTCCATTTCAAAGAGAAGGGTAGTACAGAGCCTAAGATAGCTCACCTAAGAACGGAGCATCATACTTTTGTTGTTAAGGTAAAAAATAACGAAGATCACACATATTTCGGTGTTCTAATTCGAGAGCATTTTGCAAGGCATATGGGTTGGATGAGTATATGAACATTACCTTCGATCTTGGTAATGCCAATGTTCGTGATAATAATATGGATATTTGGGTGCATGCAGATGATGACTTGATTCCAATGCTACCTTCAGGTGCGTTTGTCAACAGATTTTTTAGGTAATTTATATTGATTATTGAAAAGTATTTGGTACTCATTCCGACTAAATTTCTTTATTTTTAATTATCAGCTTATTTCTGTGCTACAAGAACTACCCGACAGATAATATATCGGACGTACTACGGTTATGACTCCAAGCTTGTTTGGAGAAAGATCATCTCATCTCATTTATTCATGATGTTCAGCATCATAATGAAAATTACATGACTGCTAATATTCATCACAGTTATGTTCCACTACTGCACAAGTTAAACCCTTCCAACATCACTAGAGACAACTTTGTACGATTTCTTTTACTCTTGTGTCATTAGTCCATCCTTTTCATACATTATTCTATCAGTAGAAAACTAGTTTGCTAACTATGTTATTATAACTTATGTTCTTCAATAGGTACTCCCGCCAGAGACCGTGCCTAATTTGATGTTTACCAAAGGTGATTTGCATATGGTTAGTTTATGGCCAATGCCGATCAGTTACCCTGGTAAATACAAGATATCTTGAATTGAGAAAACCATGAAAATCCACTGATTTAGCAAGGCAATAAAAGCATCCAGGCAATCACTTGGAGACTATAACTTGCACAAGCTACAAGTTGGAGATAGGTTGATCTGTATTCTTCAATGGGGCGATGCAGGAGTTCACCTCTTTATGCTATTTTACCTAGGAGAGAGCAGTAGTTACCGTTTCTAAGTTGTGATAACTTGATCACTTGATCTAGTATGGTAATAGCCAGAATGATGGTGAATTCACCTTTCTCAGGTTATTTTACCTAGAATGATTAAGAGCTGACTAGGATGATGATGAGTTGTAATATATATGACATATATCAGTACAAATTATATGGATGCAATAGATTTGAATTAGAGGAAAATACGATGTTGCGAATCACAACATCATATTTTCCTCTAATTCAACTTGGTCTATTTCATCCATCTAATTTGTACTGATGTTGGATGTTTTTTTCCATAATTTTCACTGATGATGTTATATATATCAATATCTATAACCACGTGAAAAATAAAATATAAATATAAAATAAAATGAATACACAAAATGAAACACGACCCTTTCCAAGAAAAACAAAAACCCCAGCACCTGGCAGGTGCTAACGCGTGGCTGCCTTATTGTCCCGGTTCGTGTTACGAACCGGGACTAAACGTCCTCCTACCTGGGCGCCCGACAATGTCCACGTGGAGCCCCTTTAGGCCCGGTTCGTAACCCAACCAGGACTAAAAGTGAGGCCCTTTATTCCCGATTGATTTGTCCTGGTTGGAGAACCGGGACTAAAGGTAGTTCAAAACCGGGACTGATGGCCCATTTTCTACTAGTGAATAGAGAAATCTTATCCTAGTGGCAATGAATATAATCTGTAGTAAATTATCAAGAAACACCCTCGAATCCAGTTCTTTGGGGGAAAGCCTAAGGCCCAAGCGGGTCAGGCATTGGCGTCGGCATCGTTGCTTCCCCTTCGGGGGGTCATCTTGAATATCTTTGGATCCCTTTTGTGTTCTCCATGTGCTAGACACTCATGGCATTATGATCGACAAGTGGCCGACCGGTAATGTAGTGGTGTTACGTCTAGTTTGGCAACGATGATGATGGCTAGCGGTGCAGGGTCACGCCAGGGCTTGAGTAGTCGGTTCATTTCCGGTGTGTTTGATAGGTCTCTTCTTGGTATCGCCAAGTTGTCGTGGAGTCAGAGCTTCCCAGAAGGTGCTTAGGTGGTGACGATTACAAGTGGCTAGTGGTTTTTGAGGAGATGTTGGTGATACGTCCATTTTGCATCATGATTTACTACTGTTATTTCATTTGTTTTGTTGAATAATAATGCTTTGGGGAGTGATTCTAGTGCCTTTTCTCTCATAATATGCAAGGTTTACACAAATAGGGAGAATACTGGTAGCTAGAATTCTGGACCCATGAAAAGCTCGTCAGAGATACCTATTCTGCACAACTCCAATGAAGCTGAAAATTTACAGAGATTAGTTTTGTATTTAATAAATATTACTAGAGCTGAAAACTACCGGAGGAGGCCCCCCAGGTGGGCACAACCTACCAGGGTGTGCCAGCCCCCCTAGCCTCGCACTGATGGGTTGTGCCCAGCCTGGCCCACTTCCGGTGCCCATCTTCTGGTATAAATTCCCAAAAAACCTAAACAATAAGGAGGGGACTTTCGGGGTGAAGCACCGCTGCCTCGAGGTGGAACTTGGGCAGGAGCACTTTTGCCCTCTGGTGGAGCGATTCCGCCAGGGGAACTTTCCTCCCGGAGAGGGAAATCAAAGCTATCGTCATCACCAACACACCTCTCATCTTTGGGAGGCCAATATTCATCAACATATTCAATAACACCATCTCCTCTCAAAGCCTAGTTCATCTCTTGTGTTCAATCTTTGTACCGGAACCTCAGATTGGTAACTATGGGTGACTAGTACTGTTGATTGCCTTGCATCATTGATTACTATATGGTTTATTTGGTGGAAGATTATATGTTCAGATCCATTATTCTATTCAATACTCCTATGATCTTGAGCATAAATATTATTTGTTAGTAGTTACCTTTGTTCTCGAGGTCACGGGAGAAGTCATGTTGCGAGTAATCATATGAATTTGATATGTGTTCGATATTTTGATGATATGTATGTGGTGATTCCCCTAGTGGTGTCATGTGAACGTAGACTACATGACACTTCACCATTCATGGTCCTAAGGGAATGCATTGTGGAGTAGTTTTTGGATGATGGGTTGCTAGACTGACAAAATCTTAAACCCTAGTTTATGCGCTACTTCGTAAGGGGCTGATTTGGATCCACATGTTTAATGCTATGGTTAGACTTTGTCTTAATAATTTTCTCTTAGTTGCATATGCTTGCGAGGGGGTTAATCATAAGTAGGTTTTTAGTTCAATTAAGAACATCACCTTAGCACCGGTCCACCAACATATCAAATTATCAAAGTAGCGAACACGAATCAAACCAACATGATAAAAGTGACTAGGCGAAATTCCCGTGTACCTCAGGAACACTTTGCCTATTATTAGTGATTGTTCTAGCCTGTCCTTTGCCTCAAAAGGATTGGGCTACCTTGCTGCACCTTGTTTACCATTACCGTTACTTGCTCGTTACAAATTACCTTGCTATCAAACTATCTGTTACCTACAATTTAAGTGCTTGCAGAGATTACCTTGCTGAAAACCACTTGTCATTTCCTTCTGCTCCTTGTTGGGTTCGACTTTCTTACTTATCGAAAGGACTACGATTGATCCCATGTACTTGTGGGTCATCAGTTGGTTGGCGCCAACTCTGCCCATTTCTCTTGTGTTTCTGCGGTCTTCTTATTCGAAGTTGTTTTGGCACCTCCAACGATGGCCGATTATTTGGCATGGGCTGGCATGTGTTCTGGCATTAGTGGCGATTCATTGGCAGAAGTCGATGGTGATGTCGGAGTTGATGGCTCATGAAGGAGTGCTCACTATGTCGCTGGGTGACGACCTTGAATTTGTGTTCTTTCTCTACGACATTTGTGTATCTCCATGTGGGTGCCTGGGTCGACCGATTAGTAGGTTGTTTTGACCATTTTAGCCTGGTTTTTGCTAATTAATCATGCAACACTCTTTTGTTTTAATGAAATTGAGATAATTAGGGGCATGTGCTTGAAAAAATGAAACATGTGAATTTTTGATCATCCAACACTACCAACCCATCAGAATAAATAACAGTACATGTGGCGATATTTCAAATCTCGAATTTGAACGGAGCAACCCAAGCTATGTGTCATAAGTTCCAAAGTTGGTTAATCCATCACATGTGACCAGGGCGAGAATGGAAAGGGGATATGTGGGCGTCATAAGGGCAGCCCGGTCAAGTTTGCTCCTCTTCTTCTCCTTCCCATGCACCTTCTATAAACTTTGCCAATGCTTCTTCCTGCCACCATCGCAAGAACCTTTAGGAGAGGAGGAGGAGGAGGAGGAAGGGGATGAGTTCTTGGGGATCACCTTGACATCATAAGGGCCACAACAGAATCCCATGACTGATGCTAGGTAGAGCTTGCGCGCAATTTGATCTTCCCCACTTTCTGTTGAAAAGGCAGTAAGCATTGGCAACTGACAACCGCGGTTGTTCTCCATTGCTGATCCATCTATGTGTGTAGCTTTGTATTTTTGTTGGTAAAAGCAGGAACCACTGGTGACCATTTTATAAGGGAGGAGAGTGGATCGACGGCTTGATGGTTCCAAACTACCAGCAGAAGACTTCAACGCTCTCTAATTTCATCATCATTGTATTATTTCTCTCCATTCAATCAAGCACATGTTTAGCTCCACCTGCACATTTGCCAATGATAACCCACAAGTGTAGGGGATCGTTTGCAACCTTTTTCGACAAATTAGAGTGTCGAATCCAATGAGGAGCTAAAGGTAGAACAAATATTCCCCCAAGTTTTGTCGACTATCGATACAACTCTACGCACGCTAATGCTTGCTTTACCTAGAACAAGTATCAAACTATTTTCTAGGTGATATGAGAGTTTGCGTGAATAATACTAGAAGTACTTTCCGGGGATAAAACTATGAGTAAAAAAGCAAGATAATAAAAGTTAGTTGTTTAGTAGAAAGCTTTTGTCAAACAAGAAGGTTATTTGTCCCTAGGCAATCGATAACTAGACCGGTAATCATTCTTGCAATTTTACATGAGGGAGAGGCATGACCTAACATACTTTCTCTACTTGGATCATATGCACTTATGATTGGACCCCTACCAAGCATCCGCAACTACTAAAGATCATTAAGGTAAAACCCAACCATAGCATTAAGTATCAAGTCCTCTTTACTCCCATACGGAACAATCCCCTGACTCAGGTTTATGCTTCTCTCACTAAAGCAACCCACTATAAGAGAATCATGAACATATTGCAACACCCTACAGCAGGGACCCCTCACGCTTGCACGAGATGGAGGGCATCGTAGTACAACACCATAATAAAATATACACGCAAACCAACCAGGGTCGTCGATTAGCCCATAGGACAAAGCGGATCTACTCAAACATCATAGGATAGCCACATATCATTGGGAAATAATATATAGTGTCGAGCACCATGTTCAAGTAGAGATTACAATAGGAAAGAGGGGAGTTACACCACTGCATAGAGGGGAAGAGAGTTGGTGTTGACAATGGCCAAATTGTTGGTGTAGATCACCGTCATGATGATTTCCCCATCGGCGGTCTAGCCCCACCGGGAGAGAGGCGGAGAGATACCCCCACCTTATTCTTCTTCCTTGGACTCCCCCTAGATGGGAGCAGATTTACCCCTCTTGTCCATGGTCTCTATGGCGTGGGAGGGGCAGGAGCCCCTCCGAGATTGGATCTCCCTCTCTGTTCCTTTCTGTTTCATGTTTTTTTCCTGGCCGAAAACATTTTCTTATATTCCCAGAGATCCGTTACTCCGATTGCGCTGAGATTTTAACATGGTTTTTCTAAATTAGCATCCATGTGCCGGAAGTAGAGCTCCAACCGACGCACGAGGTGAGCATAACCTACCAAGGCGCGCCTAGGCCCTCGGGCTTGCCCTGGTATCTCACGCTCGCTATGGGCCTCCGTTTGCATTGATTCCACTTCATAAAATTCACAAATATTCCAAAATAATTCTCCGTAAATTTGTATCATTTTCGGACTTCATTTGATAAGGAATTTCAATGAAACAAAAAACACACAAAAACAGGAGTTGGCACTAGGCACTGGATAAATAGGTTAGTCCAATAGATCATAACAATTGTTGCCAAAAGTACGTGAAAATTGTATAATATTGACATGAAACAATAAAAAATAATAGATACAATGGAGACGTATCAGCATCCCCAAGGTTAATTCCTCCTCGTCCTCAAGTAGGTAAATGATAAAGAAGATAATTTTTGATGTGGAATGCTACCTAGCATAAAATTGGTCATATATCTAATCATGGACTTAATATTAAGACACAAGTCATTCAAAGCACTATTCTAGTTTTGACATGAAGACTTTAATACTCAGGCATCCCAACAAACAATCATGTCTTTCAAAATATCAAGGCTAAAGAACACTATCTCTACAAATCATATAGCCTTGTAATGCTATGTTTTCTTAACACAAAGTATAAATCATGTACTACCCCGGTGTTAGCCAAGCAATTGTTTCATACTTTTTAATGCGCTTCAATATTTTCAACTCTCACGCAATACATGAGGGCAAGCCATGGATATAGCACTATGGGTGGAATAGAATATGGTGGTAGGTTTCAAAGAAGTAAAAGTGGAGAGGAAATTCTCGTATCCACTCAGCGTATCAACGGACTATGGAGATGCCCATCAATAGGTATCAATGCGAGAAGTAGGAGACTCTCTATATGAACAACATGGTATATGAAAGTGACAACATAGGATACTCTCTATATGAAAAACATGGTGCTACTTTGAAGCACAAGTGTGGAATTAGCATGCCCCTTCTCTATTTGTCTCTCATCATTTTTTTCTATTTTTTCTTTCCTTTTTTTCTTTTTCTTTCTTTTTGTTGTCCGGAGTCTCATCCCGACTTCTGGGGGAATCATAGTTTGCATCATCCTTTCCTCACTGAGACATGATCTAATAATGAATATTGATGATCATCACACTTCTATTTACTTACAATTCAATATTATAACCCGATACCTAGAACAAAATATGACACTATATGAATGCTGGGCAATGATCTAACGTAGCAACTATATAAAAAAAACGAACAATCCATGGAAACATCATGCTAGCTATCTTATTGTCATGTAAAGTAGTATGACAATGAATTCTCAAGTCATCAAGCGGAAGCGGTAGAAGTTGCATGGCAATATATCTCGGAATGGCTATAGAAATGCCATAATAGGTAGGTATCGTGGCTGTTTTGGGGAGATATAATAAGGCTTATGTGTGATAGAGTGTATCATATCACAGGGTTTGGATGCACCCACGAAGTTTTCACCGACTCTCGAAGTGAGAAAGGGCAATGCATGGTACCGTAGAGGCTAGCAAATTGCATAAAGGTAAGAGTGCTTATAATCCATGGACTCACATTAGTCATAAAGAACTCACATACTTATTGAAAAAGTTTATTTGGCCTTGAACCAAAGTATTAGTACACATGCCCCTAGGGGGGCGGTTGGTAGGAATTAACTATCGCGCGCCCCCGAGCTTCACACAAAGATAGACAATCAAGGATAAATTGTGCTCCAACTTCCTAGCATAACGGGAGACTATACGTGCATGCTTAGGGAATCACAAACCTTAAACTCAATATTCTTACTAATACACAACCGTTTACTAGTACCTCCCACATATTATATCTCTATATCGCAAAACTATTGCAAGGAATCAAGAATATTGTATTAAGTCATCCATAAGTCTTAGGTAGGATTTTATGACTAACCAAGTGAATGGCCAATTCCTGTTGACTCTCTAAATAGATATAAGTGAAACATGAGAGTTTAATTCTTTATACAAAATACCTGTACATGCTCTAATAAATATAAGTGAAGCAAAAGAGCATTCTGCAAATAATGGTTTTCTATGTGAAGATAAATAGGCAATCCAAACTTCAAATGATATAAGTGAACCACATGAAGCATTCTATAAAGCCATACTCAAAAGATATAAGTGAAGTGCAATGAGCATTCTATAAATCAGCCATGGACTATCTCATACCATCATGGTTCATAAAAGAAAAGTGAAAAATAAGCACAAAAGATGCTCCAAGATTTACACAAATCACATGAACGAAACGAATTCGAAAGCATACAGATACTTGTTGACGAAAGATGGGATGCCTTCGTCGGCATCCCCAAGCTTAGACACTTGAGTATCCTTGGATATTTACTTGGGGTTCCTTGGGCATCTCCAAGCTTAAACTCTTGCCTCTCCTCCTTCTCCTCATATCGAGACCTCCTCGATCTTCGAACACTTCATCCACACAAAACTTAACAGAAGACTGGTAAGATCTGTTAAAATAATAAAGCAAACTACTATTTTTATTCCTGTTGAAAACCCATTTATATTTTCTATTTTAATTATCCCTTCTGTGTTATAACTTTTCCATGGCTTATACCACCGATAAAATCAATAGTTTCATCAAAACAAGCAAAACAATGCATCAAAAACAAAATCTGTCTTAAACTAGACAGTTTGTAGTAATCTGAACTTTGACCATACTTATGTAACTCCAAAAACTCTGAAAACTTAGGAAAAAATAAAAATTTTGTATAGAAATACTATGTACAAATTTCAGAAACTTTTGACGTTCCAGTAAAAAACGAAAATTCAAGCACTATACCCAAAGTTTCTGTTTTTACACCTCACATACCAACAAGCAATCTAATCATCCTATAGGAAAATCTTGGCACAATGGATTCATACAAGGGGATAATTTTTTTGAAAAGTTTTTGTTATTCAAGATTCACGATGTTTCCATGGGCATGAACAAAGTTCACAGCTAGTCCCCACTTCAATGATGCTCATCATCTCTCTCACCGTCACCTTTCTTTTTTGGAAGTTTAGGTTACCCTCTATATTTTTCTCTTTTTTAGACTTTATAAAAGCACATAGAATAATAAAATGACTCTCTAAAACTTACGGGTTGTCTCCCTAGTAGCGCTTTCTTTAAAGCCATTAAGCTAGGCATAAAGTGCTCAAGTAATGGATCCACCCGGATCCCAAGGTATATCAAAGCCAATTTTAATTAACAATGATTTGTAATTTAGTAGTGAGCACAAAGCGATATATATCATGTGACAACAAAGTATAAATCTCTTCCTATGCATTGGCATGTCATAAAAGAACAATTCATGCACAACAAGTGAAGGCAAATACATAACATAAGTAGTTTCTTGCAATTTTATTGTATTAGAAACATAGAGAGGTGAAGATTTGGTTCCTCTCTCACAATAATTGCAAGTAGGAGGAGCAAGAACATGCATATTATATTCATCAAAATCATCATGTGTATTAGCTAAACACAACCCATCAATATAATGCTTAATAAGTGCAAACTTCTCCGATATAGTGTTGTTGGGAGAATTCAAAAAGATAATAGGACTATTACATGTGGGTGCAATAAAAACAATTTCATCTTTAACATAAGGAACTATAGCAAGTTAGTCTCCATAAGCATAATTCGTATTGGCATATTGGCCACAAGCATAGCAAGCATCAAGTTCATCAAAAGGGACATTTCAAACAAATCCAAGGGCTTCCAGTGGCTTCTCTGTTCTGGATTATGTCCCCCAACGAAGCAGAACTGACCAAAGTTATCTGATGTCCTAAAAAATAGTGTTTTAACTTGCGGTTGTCGATGAAAACCCCATACACCAGGTTCTGCCAATGCGGATATCTTTGTTTAGACTCCTTTAGGACCTCACTGATGTAATAAACTATCCTTTGAACCGGGTATTCCTTCCTAGACTCCTTATGCTCAACCACAATTGCAGCGCTTACCGCCCGGTTATTAGCCACCACATATAGAAGCAATGGTTCTTTCTCAGCCGGAGCTGCCAGCACCGGCGATTCAGTAAGCTGTTTCTTGAGCGCCTCAAGTGCTTCACCCGCCGCCTTGCTCCAGAAAAATTTGTCCGTCTTCTTCATCATCTAATATAAAGGAATGGCTTTCTCTCCAAGGCGGCTTATGAACCGGCTTAACGTGGCAATCCGTCCTGCCAAGCGCTGAACATCATTAATACAGGCTGGCTCAGCCAGAGAAGTGATAGCCTTGATTTTATCCGGGTTAGCTTCAATGCCACGCTCAGAAACCAGAAAACCCAAGAGCTTGCCGGCTGGAACACCAAAGACACACTTGGCCGGATTAAGCATCATCTTATAAACCCGAAGATTATCAAAGGTCTCCCTTAAGTCGTCCAAAAGGGTCTCCTTCTTCCTTGACATAATTACGATGTCATCCACATAGGCATGGACATTACGACCAATTTGACTGTGAAGACAATTCTGCACACACCGCTGATAGGTTGCCTAGGCACTCTGGAGCCCAAAGGGCATGGATACATAGCAGAAAGCTCCAAAAGGAGTAATGAAAGCCGTCTTCTCTTGGTCTTTAATCGCCATCTTGATCTGATGATAGCCTGAGTAGGCGTCCAAAAAACACAGGCTTTCACATCCTGCCGTAGCATCGATGATTTGATCAATACGGGGAAGGGCAAACGGATCAGCCGGACAGGCTTTGTTGAGGTCCGTGTAGTCTACGCACATACTCCAAGTGCCATTCTTCTTGAGCACCAGCACCGGGTTAGCCAACCACTCCGGGTGAAAAACCTGAACAATGAAGCCTGCCGCCAAGAGCCGGGAAACTTCCTCCCCAATCGCTTTGCGTCTCTCCTCATTGAACCGCCATAGAAACTGTGTAACCGGCTTAAACTTTGGATCCACATTAAGTTTGTGCTCAGCGAACTCTCTCGGTACACCCGGCATGTCAGAAGGTTTCCATGCAAAGATGTCCCGATTCTCACTGATAAATTCAATGAGCGCGCTTTCCTATTTGGGATCCATGTGAGCTCCAATGATGAACCATTAGGAAGAGTCACCCGGGATAAAATCTACCGCTTTAGTGTCACCCGCTGAAAACTTGAGGGGTGGCTCTACCTCCGTTGTGGGCTTCTTCAGCGGGGTCATATCCTCCGGGTCAACATTCTCCTTGTAAAATTTAAGCTCCTCCTGAGAACAACTAGATTCTACGAAAGGCGAATCTCCTTCCTCACACTCAATGGCTGTCTTTTGGTTACCATGAACAGTAATGGTACCTTTTAAGCCGGGCATCTTGAGTTGTAAGTATACATAGCAAGGCCTAGCCATGAACTTTGCATAAGCCGGACGTCCAAACAGTGCGTGGTAAGGACTCTTGATTTTCACCACCTCGAACCACAAGGACTCCACCCTATAGTTATACTCGTTGCCAAAAGCCACTTCCAACGAAATCCTGCCTACTAGATACGCCGACTTGCCTGGCACCACACCATGAAATACGATGGACGAGGGTTTCAAATCCTTGTCTAGCAATTTCATTCGCCAAAAAGTATCATAGTAGAGGATATTAATACTGCTGCCTCCATCCATTAGCACTTTTTTCACCATATATCCTCCCACTTTGGGGGCCACAACCAAAGCCAGTCGCCCCGGGTCATCGACACGCGGCGGGTGATCCTCCCGGCTCCATGTTATGTCATACTCAGACCATCGTAAATACTATGGCAGAGCCGGCGCAACCGCATTGACCGCCCGCTTGCGCAACTTTTGATCCCTTTTGTTGAGGCTGGTCGTGAAAACATGATACTGACCGGAGTTGAGCTGCTTCGGGTTACTCTGATAACCAGACTGATCACGCTGTTGCTCATTGTTGTTACCAGAATGCTACTAGTGTCCTCCTTGATTACCTTGACCTGGGCGACCAGACCCTGAGCCGTCGGACCCAAAACCGGCCATTGACCCATCGTGTCCAGAGCCGCCCGGTGGGCCACCGTCTTGATTGTTGGGATGTGTAAAGTGATTCTTAAGCTTCTGCATGAAACAACACTCTCCTCATGTGTGGTTTGCCGGCTTATCGGGCTGGCCGTGATCCGGACAAGGACCCTTCAATGCCTCCTCCAAATTAAAAGCAGGCCTATCCTTATTAAAAGGTGGCCTAAACCTCCTGTTGCCCTTGGGGTGATTCTGATTGGCACTTGCATTGGCCACCAGTTCTGACCCGGCCTCAGGATTCTTACGTTGCTCTAGCTACCATTGTTTGCCTCACCATTGCTCTGATTGCCCCTCCTTCCTTGGCCGACCTTTTCCTCGTCGGAGCCCGGATCCTTCGTGTTGTCAGATTCGGCGTATTTCGTGAAAGCCGTCATGAGCTCTCCCATATCCTGCCATGTGCGTTTGAGCCACCCAAGCTTCTGCTTTAGCAGGACAAAGTGGCAGTTCTTCTCTAAGATCAGCACTGCCTGAGCCGCCGTGATCTGCTCCGAAGAGTGGATGATGGTCGAGACCCGCCGTACCCAATGATGAGCTGATTCATTCTCCTGTTGAACAAAGTGATCAAGATCCATAATGGTCATGGGCTGTTTACACGTTCCTTGAAAGTTTTTAATGAATCTGTCTCTCAGCTCTACCCATGAATTGATGGTATTGGGAGGCAATCCCTTTAACCATGTGCGAGCTGGGCCTTCAAGCATCATGATGAAGTATTTGGCACAAACCGCCCCACTAACGTCCAGCATCTCCATGGCTAGTTCATAACTTTCCACCCAAGCCTCTGGGGGTAAATCGACAGTGTAATTTGGAACCTTGCGGGGCCCTTTGAAATCTTTTGGCAACCGCTCACTCTACAGAGCCGGTGATATACATGGCACTCCCCCACTCCGGTGGTTCCTCCAACTCCTACTGACACGGATGGCGCGGGCTCCTGGTGAGCCGCCTCGGCTAAAGCCTCACCTCTTGCTGGCCTCTTGCACGATTTTTGAATGCTTGTGTATCCACAGCTGGCCGATGACCCATTGGAATCTCTCGGTGCCGGTTGCTGCTGGAACCCGTTGGCGACTCGTAGCGCCGGATAAAACTCCGGCTAGGGAGAGGGATTGAATGAACACGGCTCTGGCTGTAGGTGTACTTCTCCTGCTGGGCCATCGTAGTCTATAAGTATCCAATGGCGTTTCGCACGTCCTCCGCAAAGGGCGCCTCATCCGGAATAGGAATTGTTTCGAGCCGGGTGGCTGTGCCACCATATTCTCGGCCGGGTTAGAATAATGACCCGCCGGTGTGGGAAAGGCCGTAGGCGAGGCTGGATTTCGCCGGGTCGGTTGAGTCACTAGCCGAGCCGCCTGGCGGCTTTCAGGTGCATTCTCTGTTCGCCCTGTCCTTGGCGTGTTGAAGAGTTCCCTTGCCTTGTAACGTTCCGGCAGACGGGATTGATGCCTCATCCGATGAACCGCAGCTGCCGATTGTTGCTCCAGTCCCAGACGGAAAGCGTCTGTCTTGATGCGTTTTGCCTCCTGCTCCATCTGGGCTTTTAACTCAACCATCCTTTGCTGCTCTTCCGTCATCCGGTCCTTGATCCTTGCAATCTCCAAGTTCCTAGCCGCTTGATTGTCTGGTGTAACTTCAGTAGCCATTAGGGCCGCGAGCTCGTCCATCGGCTCCAAAAGAACTTGAGCCGACGGCGGCGGGTTATCGCCTGAGGTGGCGGCCCCTGTGGGCGTACTATTCGTGCCTGGGACTGACCCCACCATGAACACGGCAGCATGAACCGGCGGCCCAAGATCATCCGCCTCAAAGCGATTCGACTCAGGGAAGAGCTCACCGTAGCCCCCGAGCCCGCCGTTGTGAAGCCTGTAGACCGACTTTGTTTCTTCGCTTGAAGATTCGGTGATCCGGAAGCTTCTAGATCCATACCTTGAGTAAATCCCATGAAGACGTGCTTCCGGCCCGGGTTAACACGGGCGGTTTGCATGCTACGAGTAGGTTGCAGACGCCGAGCCGGCTCGACGAGGTTGGTGCAGATGTCTAGCCCGGGTGTTGCTCCATCAACCTTTCCGATGAACATGTGGATCCCATCGAACGGAACCCGGAAGCCATACTCCACAGAACTAGCATCGAGGCCCCAGCCGGCGTCATCGATCTAAAGCCGGCCGCGACAACTCTTGCTCATCCTACCTACAAAGTATGCCTCGAGCCCCGGGAGAGAGCCCTTTGAGAACTCAACACCACCGAGCACAAGCCCCACGGTGGGCGCCAACTGTCGTGAAGTTATCACGGCTGATGTCTGGGTGAACGGACTTGGATTCGAGGCCATCGCTAACGTGGTGGACTCAAAGGGGTTGGTTGGGACGAAGGACACGATTTTACCCAGGTTCGGCCCCTCAAGTCGAGGTAATAGCCTACGTCCAGCTTGTGCTTCTATTGCTTGTTGTATCGATTACAAGGGAGCTAAAGGTTGACCTAGTTCACGATAACCTGACCTCTAAATCGCCTCGGGTCTTCCTTTATATAGGAGGTAAAGACTCCGGGTCATACAAGTTGTAACCGACTCTCATTGTCTATCCGAGTCTTCGTCTATCTTCTCTGCCAAGTTACTCCCGAGCGGCTTACTCACCCGGGTCTTCTTTGTCCGGGCCACCTTGCAGCCCCGCCATGAGCCGCCTATCTCCCTGGGCCGTAGGTCTCATGGCTCACTCTTGGGCCGGCTCACGAGCCGTCAGGTTTAATCCGGAGCCCTTTGGGCGGGTCATTCCGTGGTGTTATATCCCCAATACATGCTAATGCTTGCTTTACCTAGAACAAGTAGGCAACTATTTTGTAGGTGATAGGATAGTTTGCACGAATAAAACTAGAATTACTTTGCGAGGTTAAAACTACAAGTAAAAAAAGATAATAAAAGTTAGAAGGTTATTTGTCCCTAGGCAATCCATAACTAAACAGGTAATCATTCTTGCAATTTTACATGAGGGAGAGGCATGAGCTAACATACTTTCTCTACATGGATCATATGCACTGACGATTGGACCACTAGCAAGAAGCCGCAACTACTAAAGATCATTAAGGTAAAACCCAACCATAGCCTTAAGATACAAGTCCTCTTTACTCCCATGCGCAACAACCCCCTTATTCGGGTTTATGCTTCTCTCACTCAAGCAACCCACCATAAGAGAATCATGAACATATTGCAACACCCTGCAATGGGCACCCCTCATGTTTGCGTGAGACGGAGGGCACCGTAGGACACTGCCATAATAAAATATACACTCAAACCAACCACGGTCATCGATTATCCGATAGGACAAAGCGGATCTAATCAAACATCATAGGATAGCAACATATCATTGGGAAATAATATATAGTGTTGAGCACCATGTTTAAGTAGAGATTACGGCGGGAAAGAGGTGAGTTACACTGCTGCATAGAGGGGAGGGAGAGTTGGTGTTGAAGGCGGCGAAATTGTTGGTGTAGATCCTCGTCATGATGATTGCCCCGACGGCGTTCCGCCGCCGCCGGGGGAGAGTGGGGAGAGCCCCCTCCTTCTTATTCTTCCTTGACCTCCCCTAAATGAGAGGATAGTTCCCCATCTGGTCCATGGCCTCCATGGCAGTGGAGGGGAAGGAGCCCCTCCGAGATTGGATCTCCCTCTCCGTTCTCTTTTTTTCGCGTTTTTGTTTTCTCGCCGAAAATCATTTCTTATATTCCCGGAGATCCGTAACTCTAATTGCGCTCGGATTTTAACACGATTTTCTCTCTCTAAAAATTAGCTTCCTTGCGCACGAAGGAGAGCTCTAACTGACCTACGAGGTGAGCACAACCCACCAGGACGCGGCTGGGCCCTCGGGAATCCCTTGGTATCTCGTGCTCAATGTGGGCCCCGGTTTGCGTTGATTCCACTTCCAAAAATTCATAAATATGCCAAAATAATTCTCCGTAAATTTTTATCGTATTTGGACCACGTTTGATACGGAATTTCTATGAAACAAAACACACACAAAAAACAAAAACTGACACTAGGCACTTGATCAATTGGTTAGTCCAATAAATCATATAAATTGTTGCCAAAAGTGTGTGAAAGTTGTATAACACTGACATGAAACAATAAAAAATTATAGATATGATGAAGACGTATCATCCAACGGCAACAACCATTGCCTTTCATCGACAAGGACACACACACACTCAAGCAAATATTGCATACATTCCCCGTGCGGCAACGGGTAACTGACAGGTCGGCGTTGGACTGTAATGGGCCACCTATTGAATTTTCTCGGCCTTCCTGATAGGGATACTAGACATCATGTTTTGTTGATAGGCGAGTCGGGGCAGAGGCTTTCTTGGCAAGCAAGCTTCTTTCATTTTTTTTCTTGGAAGAATAATTTGCTCATGTGGACTAGAGTGAAGCCTAGCCCAAATCTCCTACCATAGAAACTAGTTGGAAGATAAACATGTCATTTTTCCATATTTCTTTTTCACCTTTTCTTTGTTATAGAGAATTGTTTGCTTCAATACAAACTATTCAGCTGAACCAAATAATCTCACTAGTCCTATTTCCCCTCCTTTTTTAGCTTGTGTTTCAATAGTACATATCAACAGTTTGTCGCTAATACATTTAGTTTATTTATTCCACAACCACTTGTTTCACTTAGTGTATTTTGTTAGGCAATTGGTTGCCCTAATATTATCCAAAGTATTGTTGAGTTAGCCTATTTTCTATGCCACTGGTGTTTATAATTTGTTGTACGTGCATTAACTCTTGTTTGTATTAAACTAAAATTTACCTCTACTAATACCCTTTAATTTTCTGGGCAGCTTGATTTTTATTCCACCACTAGACAGCAGTCATGAGTTTTTTCAATCGGACTAAATTTAGTGTCCAGCGGCTTTTAATTTCCACTAGGTATTCATTTTCTTTCCACTAGTAATCATGGTTTGATCCATGAGAAGTAAAATTTTCTTCCACCAAGTTTATTTTTTCTGTTGCACTTGTATTCCTACTTTGTTATATGAGAACTATTTTTTATTTTATTTATTAATTTTTGTTCCACTTTTCCGGTAATATATGTTATTGGCCAAATATTTATGCTACTAATTGTTCTTACCTATTTATAGCTCCATATTAACAAATTTTGACTAGTTTTCCTTTTTCATTGATACAATATGAATTTTACAATCTTAATTAGAACCTGTTTCTATTGCATCGAACTTGTTTCTATTGTATCAAACATGTTTCTATTGTATCTAGAAAAATTAACCATCTAACTGCATTGTTTTTAGCAAATCATTTAATTGCATTGATAATATCAAACTAAAAGTTCACCGCTACATGATTGAAAAAACAAAAATCAGAAATACACGAATGCTAATTTATAACTATATTTTTCCATCGAAGGTATTTAATTCTGTCAAGTATTTGTTTGAGATAATTTAATGATATGGGTTCAATCTAGATATAAACAAAGCCTAAAATGAAAACAAAGTTACATCCATATAATAAGTAATTTGTATATTAGTCTACGTGCATTTTCTAGTATATGTATATATTGGTATTTTCCATAGAGGTTTTAGTGTACTAAGCCGAAAAAATATCATAACATTCTAGCATGATTGTACAACTTAGCTTAACCACTGGCTTGGTAGCAACCTCACTAGTATCTACTCCCTCCGTCCCAAATTAAGTGACTCAAAAATGACTCAAGTTTGTACTAACTTTAGTATAAAGTTGAGTCATTTTTGAGTCATTTATTTTGGGACGGAGGGAATACTTGAGATTCAGAATTTGGGACAATCCCTCTGTAAATTGCTACACCAGTATATCCTCATCCTTGAGAAAATATGTTTGCGCTGCCTCCATGACCATTTGTCCATCATTCCTCCAGTATGGATTCTAAATTATTTCTTTGGCTATTACAAAGATAGAGATTAGTGGATGTGGTATTCATCTATGCATGAAGATGCTTAAGATCACAAATATTTTTTTGTCATAAATCCGACTGTCGGAACAATTATAACCCCTAGTAAGACTAGGAAATATACTGGTGTGTGTGTATCTTGTCCAACATATATTCTTGAATTCACCTTCAAATTTTATTATTGGAATTTCACACACATAGAATCATTTTAATAATATTTAGAGAGATTAATTGAGTAGTACAAAAAACTAGGATTAAAATGCACAATTAAGTTTAAAAAATCATCAACCAATCCTTTGTTGGGGTTGTCTTGATGAAGCAGAATCATTTAGTTATGTCCACACACTTCCCTAAGTAAATTAATTTCATTATGACTTGTCTTTATTTATTGAATGCCAAATTCTCTTTTGAGTTTGGCTAGTTCTGCATCACACCTCCACTTCCCGCAGGAGTAAAAACATGAAAGATCGTGTCTTTGTTCACCCAACCTAGTAAGTTCAGTCAAGCTACATGGATAGTAGTCCTAGAAAAAAGTAGGTAAACAAATATCCTAATAACGTTGAACGTAATGTGTACCAGTAGTAAATTAACAAGAGCACCTGCAACTGGATCAACCAACCCATCAATGAATAAAATAGTACATGTGGCCACTACAGAAATGAAATCTTCACTGGAACAACCGAGGCAAACTCGGGCATAAGCTAATAAGAGAACCTACAGGATTGCATGTATGCTATATTTTTATGAAATCTGTATAATCTACTACATTAGACCGGGTGGAGAATGGGAGGGGAGACATGGCGTCGCCATGGCGGCTCGGTCAAGGTTGGGAGGGGAGACATGGCGTCGCCATGGCGGCTCGGTCAAGGTTGCTGCTCTTCTTCTCTTTCTCTTCCTCCATTAACCAACAACGAGGGCGAGGATGCTGAAGGGTTGTTACTGGGGAGCACCTTCACATCGGAAGGACCACGTCAAAACCCAATGGATGTCCTGCTAAGCTTCTACATGACTAAGTTTGTTTCCCGTCTTTCTTCCTTTCTTTCCCAGCTTAGAGAAAATTCATGTCATCTGTGCTACTAATTGCTTGTTTCTATTGAAAAACCAGGGGAGTCCAGGCGACATTTTTATAGGGGAGGGTAGCTTCGAAATTTCCGGCGGAAGGATGCTGCTACGCGAGTCAAATGTCAAAACTCTCTCCTATCCTCTAATTCGAGCAGGTGACCATCTGGCAGTGACGCTCGCGCACAACCACACGTACCCACTCAGTGCGGCAGCGAGTTCTTGACAGGTGGGCGTGCAGATTCTTATGTCCACCTGTCAGTCATAGTGTATGTGATGCTCATGGTACTTGGTGTACACCGTCGCCCTGTTGAATTTTCCCTGGCCTTGCTGATTTTGGGATAGCGTTGATAGGTGACTCAGTAAAGGAGTAGTGAGCTACTTCGAGCTTCCTTGGCAGGCAAGTTTCTCGTGCTAAAGAAAGAGACATGCCGATTATCTCATGGGATGGAAGGTGGGTCAAAGCTAAACCATACGATTTCCCCATATTTCCTCTTTCAGCTTCAATTTTGTTTCGAGAAATGTTTTGTAGAATTCAAACTGATTTACTTGACCGGAGAATTTAACCAAACATATTTCATCAAGCTGTTATTTTGGATGTGTTTCAATAGTGCGTACGTTTTCACTTCCACATTGTTCTGCAGTAGTCACAAACCATGTGTTATTTCATGTGTACTAGTTCTGCTTACTACCCCTGTCTCAAAATAAGTGTCACTGCTAAATCGGCGACACTTATTTTAGGACGTAGGAACTATCATATTACTTCAAAGGATGGTTAAACGAAAAAAGAAAACACCAATCCTAAGACCATGGAAGGGCAACTCACCCTACACTTCCCGATCGAGAGCATCGGTGACTGCTATTGTTGTGCCAACCGCTCCCTTCACTTTCCCAACTTCGTTGGTTGTAGTGAAGAGGAGGAGGCGGAGTCCGTATCCGCAAAGGTCCCTCGTCATCCCCACCAACAGCAGTGGCGACGGCAGCGGCCGGTGTCGATGTGCCATCCTCTTAACCTCGCATCTTCGGTGGCTACAGGGAAGGAGATGAAGCAAAGCCCGTGGTGGCAGAGCTCCCTCCTCCTTCTATTCAGGTGTAGAGTTGGCAACTGTAGCCGTTGTTGCGCCTTCATCTTTATTCTCATTGGCGTCCGTGGGATCACGGGTCATAGGGGAGAAATCTTCGTTTTGGGTTTAATGTCGCTGATCACAGCCGGTCGACTCCCATTGACAACCAGATCCATGGGTGAGGTGTCTCTCGCAATGGGCAAGAATTTTGGCAGGTGTGGTACCATGCACCTTTGCGTTTAGCTCGTAGTCCAGCTCATCACCACCGGGGATGTCGACGAGGGTTAGGTTGATCTGCTAGGCCATCGCGGTGGTGTAAGCAAGTTGCGTGTCGCAGGCGCCGGGGTGCCGGCCTTGGGCAATGACAAGTGGTAGGTCAGGCGATGTGCGATGCTATGCCAACTACTCACACGTAGGATGTTGGGGAAGAGGTCCTAGGGTCAAGGCGATTGTTAAAGGCTGGTTTGCACATCTATGGCGTGGCTGCGGTCAGCTCCGCACCGTATCATGGAAGGCCCCTGACAGTCGGGGTGGTGGTATATGGTGGGAAGATGTCCGACACATCCAGTAGTGCCTTTCAACCGTACCGTGGATTTTGGGCTGGTGTGACTTTGGAAGATTGCCTTCAAGATGATGATTGGAACACGACTTCATCTCTAGGGTGAAAACTCTTGTTCTTTATTGATCGGTTGTGCTCTACAACGTTGAACTTGCGTTGTTACCTTGTTGATGCCGTTATATTCTTGCTAATGCACTAACCTTCATCGGTTAGTTTCGGAAACCATGATGAATATCCTTGTTTTGGTAATCCTTGGGCGAAAGTGATGACGACGACACAAGGGCGGTTATTTCTTATTGAAGGCACTCCTACGAATTTTTAGACTTGGTTATAGGTGTTTATCTCATATCCTGTAATGGTTCAGCCGAGATTTCCCTTGTTCAGTACGCTTCCTAATACTTAATCATATTGATTGTTGTTGTATTGGATGATGGGCCCGTGAAATTAGCTTATTTATATACAACCTATATAAATGAAATTGATAGCTATATGTTCTTTGAAGACCATATCACCACAAGTAGAGATCTTCTATGTTCTTTGACTGCTAAATTCCACAAACCGGAGATTTTTTTTTGTTGTGTCCCGTTTTAAAGGAGTCCTCATTTTTCTTGAAAATTGAATGTGCGGATTACCTTTCGAATAATGTCTTGCATTTCCGAGCCCCCTATATGTATTTCGAGATGCACCACGTAATTCTTGTTTGTTTCATACATAGGTGCCTGATTGGATTGAACTGCTGCACCTCATGCATGATGACTACTCATTCATACAAAATTGATGATGTTTATCTCAAGTACTATGGTCTATGAAGAAATATCTAAGAAGATCAAGGTATGCATCATGTGACTTAAGATGTTAAATCGCCAGACACCATAAATCTTATTGTGGCAATGCGACGTGAGAGTAATACAAGTAATCTCCGGCCAAAAAAAAGAGATGATGGAGTGACGTGGGATTACTATACCTCCCTAGAATACTATAGTCGCATGCGATGGGCCATCCTGATTTTTATTGGTCGATTGTTGGTTTAAGATAGCTAACCGCTCATGCCGAACCGTGGGGCCATCCTAAATTTCACCAGCCCGTAGCAGGCTACCCCGCAAGGTCCATCTCCGCCTCACTTTACAAAAGGGTTTAACTGATAATTGACCAAAGCGTTGCCAAATTTTTTACGGCCTCAAGCAGAACATTTCAGCACACAGTAGAATTATTAACTTAAATTGTGATCTTTCTCATCCGGAAATCTCAGTTGTAAAACAAAATAGAAACACTGCTAATTGTGAGGAGCTAGCTATGATGGATGAACAGTTTTTCTGTAGTCAAAACTTTAAATAATGGGTAATCAACATTGAACAAACAATGACAAAAATAATAGAACAACCAGTGTAAAATTTGAAACTTATTTTGACTGCAATCATACATCTAAAACAAAAACTGTAAACAATAGAAGGTAGGCCAGTACAGATACTGTTCCAAAGTATGCAGAATACTAAAACCCGAAGGTATACAATGATATACTAGTTACAATGCATATTGGAAGTAGTAATATGATTTATATAAGCGAGAATATATATATATATATATATATATATATATATATATATATATATATATATATATATATATATATATATATATATATATATATATATATATATGGACAAAACAGCTAAGCCAGCTTGCCCGTTACACCTCCTTATCATTACTATACATGAAAAATGCACCAATATCAAATATTCATGTATAATGACCTTGTAGGAAAACTTAGTCGCCTAAATAATTGAATCAGTATTGTTCTTATTAATTCATAAAATGTATGGTATTGCATATAACAAAAATACTCCCAAAGCATTTAAAATATGTTCATGTACATTAGATGTATTCTGACCACTGTTCAAAAAGTCTTACGATTCAGCGATTTATCGTCGGATTTATCGCTACTCGTGGGGTGACCGATAAGATTATACCTTATCTTCACCGTTTATCTTTTGGGCCGATTTATCACTCTGACAAGCGATTTATGGGGAATCTTTCGATAAATCCGACATATTTCTAGCACTATGTTTGCAAAAATTATGTTTATTTATGTTTTTGTGAACTTTGTTATGCAATATTTTCTATTTTGCTATTTTGTTTCTCATTATACGATGATTCTAAGGATAGGAAACAAGGTAACATTTTTGTCCAATATATTTTTGGTGTTAAATATAGCATATTTTGATATTGCGAACCTGGGATTTTGCAAAAAATGGCCGATTAATAGTCGACCGAAATCGATTAATTGGCCGATTTTCGATTAATCTCAAATCCCCATCTGACCAAGATGATAACAATAAGCGATATCCTCAACATTGATTCTGACGTTCGCGGAATTTTTTCATGTAGTTCACAAGAATTGTTTGATTGTTCAGATGACATACTATGTGACCCCCAGATATTTTTTATTTGTTTCCACAATCTCATGAAAAATGTTTGTTCTTATAGTTAATGGAAAATATCCATGCATCTAAATAAAAGAATTAGTTAACAAAAATGACTCGTAATCTTAAAAACCTAGTGCCACGAATATTTTTGGGCTATGAGTACATGTTTTTAACAAACAAGGAGCGTTTTGGGAGATGTACTTTATAATAAGCATTCAATTTGTTGGATGCAACAACTCTTATTACCAGCAGTAAACAATAATTTTGTTTTCATGCTTCCTAAAATAAATAAGTGAAAGATTTTTTAATGCTACAATAAACAAAAAAACTAATAGTAAAATAATTCAATAGGAAACAGAAAGCAAAAAAATAAAACGACAAAACAGGGAGAAGATGGCGACGAGTCTTAGTCGGTTGTGTCTCCATGTATATGAACCTCCAATTTAACACACATTACTGCTGTCTATAAATGTTTTGTTGGGAAACACGCTAAACTTTATTCATAGTGTGGCCGACAATGACAAAAAATACGTATACCTAGAAACCATTTTTTTACATGATAGGTTATGAGAGAAAATACTTGAAAACATATTGTTTCCGACATCTAATCTTAGACATGCTGCAACATTGTAACATAATATTTCCGCATATCAAAGCTCCGACTCCGGAGGGAATAGCCATGTTGCCCCAATAGAATTCCCACCAAACTTTGATGGGCTAGAAGTACCAGACTTCATGTTGAACTCATCACCCGTGTCCATAAAATAAATAACATCTTCCTCCACCTCTCCACAAGGCGCCGAAACAGCTTTGGAGAATTTCATGCTAACGAAGAGAGCTTGACCGCCGCCTAGCCCTCCTGTCAGTGGCACCCAAGCGCGTGTGCCGAAGTCTGCTTCAAAAACATCCACTTGTAGAGTGACCCAAAAAGTGTCTGGATGGAAGTGCCGACGATGCTTTACCAAGAGTAGCTTCCCATTGGACTCGATGAGGTGCCGACTAATTATGGTGACACCATCAAGCTGGGCGTTTGGTATGTATTGCGCTGAGCAGTTGATATTGGTCAAGTCATTATCCTCTTCCTCTTCTTCCTCACCTTCATTCTGGTTATTTCCATCATCTCCATCGTCCTCTTCACCACTGTTGTCTTTCTCATCCTCTTCACCACCGTTGTCAGCTTCCTTGTCTTCCTCTTCCTCATCTTCATCACCTTTATTCTGGTCATTATAATCATGTTCGACGTGCTCCTCATCGTGGAGCTTTGGCTTGATGACACATGTTCTCATTGTAACCTTGGGCCTTCCGTCTCGATCCAATGCGAGATCAAGGTGGATGAGGTCGTCGCACATAGTGATGGCGTATAGTTTGTCATCAAGAAAAGCGATATCAATGATGTAGGCATATAGAGTTTCCCATGGCTCGGGTGACCATACACCCTTCCCTCGTTGGAACACAATCAGCGGATGCTTTCTATTGGTGGTGATGACGGCGATGTAGTCATCGATCGTCGAGCGCATGAGAAACTTGCGAATCAGAGGCCTGTCCTCGACGACGACGACGGCGTCAAGCTCGGGCAGCGGTAGGGTCCTATTTGAGAAAGGATTGTGCAGGACATAGTTGCGCGCCACGTAGTAACTCGACTGCTTGCTCTCACTGGTGCGCTGCTGGCCAAGGCCAAGAGCGAGCCATTGGTCGGTGGAGCCGACGCAGGTGGCATTGTTCGGGAGAAAGTGGGTGTGGCCGCTGTAGGGGGCGATGACGAAGGTGTCCCCGAGCGCGATCCAGGGCAGCCGGCGTGCTTCGGGGCCATGGTGGCGCACGACAGAGCGCCATGGATGGGAGACGTGGCCGTCGGCGCGGCAGCGGGCGCAGTTGGCCGGGTCAGGAAGGCTGGCCAGCACCATGTGGACGATATTCCGTACGTTCCCGCACCATTGGAGAATCGACGAAGCCACGCCCATGCTGGACAAGTGTAATGTTTTTCTTCTCTTGTTGATTTTATTCGATCATATTGGTTGGCGAGAAGCCTTGATCATATATAGAGTCCAAGCGTGTTTTGCTTGCGTGCTGGGTAGTACTCCTACTAGTTTGAGTCGTGTTAGAAGTTAGCGTCCGTCTGTGTATAGGATTAGTAGTTAAAGACTTAAAGTACACAAACAAAGGCACAAAGCTACGACGCATTAACTTTAAGACGTTGTTTTCCTGGACTCCGGCTGTCCGGCGGGGCGGCACCTCCTCTGCTGCGGGCGTCGCCTGCAAAAGCAATCTACGTACCACTCACAATACAGATACAGGAAAGTTCATGCAGGACGAGTACAGAATACAGATACTTGAGTATCTAAGGTGAACATCTTCAATCTCCAAGGTGAAAGCAATCTACGTACCACCACAATTCCTTTGGCTTTCCGCAACCGCATCCCTGTGATCTTCATGTATCTGCACTATGTCTACTGCTGAGCCGAGCAAGCAGATAAGGAAAAACGTGGGTGCTGAGTAGTCCATATAACAATAAGTAGTCCGTCTTCATGTATCCAATGCAAGTATTTTTTTTGTCACGATACATTACGTGAGAATATACATGAAAACATATTCTTTTCGACCTATTGCAAAATTGTAACCCAGCATTTTTGCATATTACAACTGGTACCGTGGAGGGAAGAGCGCCGTGTTACCCCCTTATCTCTACTCAGAAATGCTCAGTTGATTGAATAACATTCATGTTTTTTTTCGTCTCTCACTTTGGTATGGTTTTTTACGTCTCTCCTCCCTTCACGCCACCTGATGCACCGGTTTATTTTTCTCTTCACTCTTTATTACAAACCAGGATTTTCCTAAAGTTTAACTAATCATGAATCTAACTTTGTTAAGTTATCCAAATCAATCGATCCCTCTTATTAATGCAATTTGTTTTAGGAAACAAATAAAAGATTTTTAGGAAACAAATAATAGATTTTAATCTAAATTTCCGAACTTATCCTAATCAACCAATTGCTCTTATTAGTGTAATTTATTTTAGGAAACAAATAACAGTTTTTCAGGATATTAACATCTAAATCATGACAAACAAATCCTCTTTCTACTGCATTTTCATCAGCGAACACAATCAGCCAAACAAATGAACAAATATCAACACTTTCCTTCTAATCAATACTTTCCTTCTAATCAAAACTCTGTACATACAACTCTCCGTATGAGCGAGTCCCATCCACCGGTATTTAGGGGAGCTTTTTTTCGGTCGCCGCGATTTATGGTGGCGGCATTTGGGTGCCTTGCTGATTTGGTGTGTGGATTTGTTGGTGGTGTGGTAGGGTGGCTAGCCATTTGGATGCGGCGATGTTGTTCACAGAGGGCCTGGACCCTGGATCGGGACGCTCTCAAGTTGGTGTGGGAGGTAAGTAGGCAGCAACGGCCTCATGAAACTGCCGGAGAAGTTCAGGAGCGGTCACATGCCCCACGCGTCGGTGCCGCTGCACGTCGCAGACGGGAGCGCCTCCACGGCCTTCGGCGTGGACAAGTGCTCAAACGCCAAGGAGGTCGAGGTATGCATCTACGGTAGGTACTCCGTTGTAGGCCTCGCTCGGACGTCGCACGGCCGTGCCCCTGTATCGGTATGAAAGCATGCCCGGACAACAAAACTATTACTCCACCAACGGCTCCTCGGATCTGAGCTCGTCAAGGGAGACGGTTCTGCCAGGGAGAAGGCACGGAGGCAACAGGCATGTGTTGCTGCGTACATTGGAGGAGGGTACCCGGACTCTGCGTAGCCTTCATGGGTGGGTATGCATCTGATTACTCCCATACTGGTCCGGTCCGAAGGGAAGCAAACAATATGATTCCTAAGGCTTGTACGACATCCAAGGCTTCAAGTTCGATCATGTCCCTGCTGGACGCGATGTCAAATCTTCTCATGGTTAGTTTTCTGTGCTAATTGATAAAATATTCTCATCATTTTACTCTCTGCTTCATTCTTTACCATAGATAGCATTTTTTCTTGAGATACACAATCGTTGTCTTTGTGTGTAACATGAAGGTCAATATATCCGTGCTAGATAATATTCGCACTTGCGCTAGCCATTAAATTTTTTCAGCATAGAGATATTGCAATTATTATTCTGTTCATCGAACAAACCTTGTCCATGTGCTACTACTAAGATACACAAGCTGTTTATTGGTAATCCTTGGTTTCAGCCAAGAGGTAATACCCTTTTAAGAAACAAAGAGGTAATACTAAGATAATTTATCCATACATAAGTTGATGCTCCTTGCAATTCGGAGAAGCTCATTTTTGTTTCTTATACGCAGGAAGGCATGTATTCAACGGAAAAACTTCAATTAGAATGCGTTGTTCTAGGCAGGAAGGCATGGGAAAAAATTGACCACTATGCAGCGCTTTTGGCAAGGATGGCATCGATCCAGCAGCAATAGCATCAATCACGATGAATTCAACGAGTGTAATGAGTTATTGGATGACATAATATTGTTATGATGTGGATTGATGGTGGTACTCTAGCATCAACCAAACTTGGGCTCATCCGGTTTAGGTCACTATTCATCAGTTTTGCTGCTAGGTATTCCTATTCGGATTATACTTGATGCATAAAATTAACGTGAGCAAGAAACTCCTTTTTTGTTTGGCTGGGGGCCTCAGTTTGTTCGGATGATTGTTCTTGGACATCATATTTCAAAAACTATTTTGGGGGGATTTTGTAAATGTTGTGGATAACAAGCCGGTGAGAGTTGATAGTTCAGTTAGACCCTGTCACTTATATTATACGGCATATGTGGATGGGGGTTGGTGGTGGTCTGGTTAGTTACCACTGTCTACACGTAATAATTATTTACTTCAGAAATGTGGTAAATTGAATTTCATTATAGATGGCTTTACAGCAAACTCAATGAGTGAGGGGTTCATGCATATTTTGTCATCAAGTCGTACATTTTTTAGTTAGGATGGAAGGGTAAATGCATTGGTTGGTTGCTTCAAGAGTTAATAACGGGTATCATCATATTTTTGTTTTGTGTTAATGCAAGACAATCAACTATACTTTGCAATGTGGCAATGTCTCAGGAGACATCGGGCAATGGAGACATGGCAGAAAACTTACATCTTGTTGAATGCCCTTGTAGAAGCGATCGCCCGGACTTGATCCAATTGTCCCGCACATGAATGGAAACATCTTATCCCTGACAATATGTGCATGGAATGAATGGCAGCATCTCCTATGGAGACTTTTGCTAGCTGGAAGAAGATGAAGACGCCATTGGCATGCTGCATGGAGCTGTGTGTAGTTGTAGATATTTTGGTTTGGTGGCGTATGGAGGAAGACGAATGCGGCACTTGTTAAGTGGGGTTGGGTGAGGGGCACGAGCGTGGATGGCCCTTTGTGCAGGTGCGACAGAATCGACCCTTCCGTCTGTCGGCGTCATATATTAAATGTGCTAGGTTGGGTCGCAAGTGGCTTTCTGTCCATCGAATATGAAATGGATACAAGGTTTTGCACGCATCACGAGCCATCTGGTCGGTCAAGATTCTTGGTTCATCTGGACTCGAGAGCCGAACTGCATTTTCGGATGTTTGGCTCATTTTTTATCTCACACTCCATTATAACGCTTCCGAGATCTAGGATGTTAAGATATAAAAATAGATCTTAGTTTGTACGTAAGAGATAATTAGTAAGATCATTGAAGTAGATTTCAATTACTTCTCATTGTTACATGCTATAATTTATATGCATGCAAATTTTGACATGCATTGTGATCAAGTTTGCAACTAATAAAAATATATTCATGGCCCGTGGCAATGCACGGGCATTATACTAGTAAAATTTAGCGGACTACTAGAAATACCAGAGTTCGTGTTTAACATCTCGCTCGTATCCATAAAACAAATTGCCTTTTTCCTCACCTCTCCACAAGCACTAGTAGAAAACGAGCCATTAGTCCCAGTTCGTAAGGGTCTTTAGTGCCGGCTGCGCAAGCGGGACAAAACAATCGGGACTATAGACCCCCATTTTTAGTCCTGGTTGTGTTACGAACCTGGACTGAAGGGGCTCCAGGTGGACGCCGTGAGGCACTCAGGCAGGAGGACCTTTAGTCTCGGTTGGTAACACCAATTGGGACTAAAGGCCTCCATGCTTCATGCATTTCCAAGCCCTGGGTTTAGGTTTTTTTAAGATGGCATTTATTAGTGAACGCGTGGGTCAACCGGCACGTTACACATATTGATATACAATATCAGTACAAATTATGGAAGAACAACATTCCGCAACATCGTATTTTTCTCTAATTCAACTTGGTATGTTGCATCCATCTAATTTGTACTGGTATATGTCATATAACAACTCATCATCAGCTTAATCAACGCTCTTCATCATTCCAGAGAAAATAGCCTAAAAAGGTAAACTCCTCATCATTCTGGTTGTTATCATACTAGCAAGTGACTAAAGTTTCAGAAATTAGAAACACTAACTACTGCTCTCTCCTAGGTAAAATCACATAAAAAGGTGAACTCCTGCATCTTCCCATTGAAGAGTATATATCAACCTATCTCCAACTTGTGACGTGATCAACCTATCTCCAACATGTTGCATGCGCAAGATATCGTGTCTGAGTGGTTGCATGGATGCTTTTATTTCCTTGCTCGATCCTTTGATTTTCAGGCTTTCTTCACTTCGAGATATTCTGTATTTACCAGGGTACCTCATCCAAATTGGGTGTAAGCTAACCATATGCAAATCATCGGTGGTAAACATCCATTTAGGCACAATCTCTCATGGAAGTACCTGTTGAAGAACATAAGTAATAATAACATAGTTTCCTAAATTAGTTTTTCTTAAGAACAATTATTTTTGGGAGTAACCTAGAGCCTAGTGCCAGTTTCTGTTTTTTTCTTGTTTTGAGTTTTGCAGACGTGGAATATTAAACGGAGTCCAAACGGAATAAAATCCTTAGACTGATTTTTTTGGAAGGAAAGAGATCTACGAGACTTGGAGTGGACGCCAGGGGATCTACAGGAGATCACAATGGTAGGCGCGGCCACCCCCCTGGCACGCCTAGCAGGCTTGCCGTCTCCTGGCAGGTCTCCTAACCCTATTCTTCGTCCTATAAATAATCAAATATTCCCCCAACACTAGAGGGACCCACGCAAATACTTTTCTGTAGAAGCCTCCGTTCCGAGAGATCTAATCTTGGAGCCTTTTTCGGTAATCTCCCGGAGGGGCTTTCGATCATGGAGGGCATCCACATCAACTCCATTGCCCCTCTGATGATGCGTGAGTAGTCCACCACAGACCTACGGGTCCATAGCTAGTAGCTAGATGACTTCTTCTCTCTCTTTGATCTTTAATACCATGTTCTTCATGATCTTTTCATGGAGATCTATCCGATATAATACTCTTTTGTGGTGTGTTTGTCAAGATCCAATGAATTGTGGGTTTATGTTCAGATTATCCATGAATCTTATTTGAATCGTCTCCGAATTCTTATATGCATGAATTCATATCCTTACAAGTCTCTTCGAGTTATTGGTTTGGTTTGGCCAACTAGATTGGTAATTCCTGCAATGGGAGAAGTGGTTGGTTTTGGGTTCAATCTTGCGGTGTCCTCACCCAGTGACATAGTAGGGGTAGCAAGGCACGTATTGTATTGTTGTCATCAAGGGTAACAAGATGGTGTTTTCATCATACAGCTTGAGTTTATCCCTCTACATCATGT
Organism: Hordeum marinum; assembly: GCA_022496015.1. Lineage (NCBI taxonomy): Eukaryota > Viridiplantae > Streptophyta > Magnoliopsida > Poales > Poaceae > Hordeum > Hordeum marinum. The sequence continues at coordinate 530,730,646 of CM039674.1, read as the reverse complement.
CAACTTACTTAATGCGTTACTTTGTTCTTCATAAACTTAATACTCTAGATGCAGACAGGAGTCGGTTGATGTGTGGAGTAATAGTAGTAGATGCAGAATCGTCGGTCTACTTGACACGGACATGATGCATATATGCATGATCATTACCTAGGATATATACATGATTATTCGCTTTTCTATATATTGCTTGACAATAATTTTTTTACCCACCATGATATTTTCCTTCAAGAGAGAAGCCTCTAGTGAAACCTATGGCCCCCGGGTCTACTTTCCATAATATATTTTCAGATCTATAAACCAAAAATATCAAAAATAATTTGCTGCAATTTACTTATCTTTTACTTTCGGTTTTCGTTTACATCTATCTCTATTGGATCTAATCCTTGCAAATAACCGTGAAGGGATTGACGATCCCTTTTAGCGTTGGGTGCAAGAGTTTGATTGTTTTTGTAGGTGCATCCATTGGCGACTTGCTTGTTCCTCCTACTAGATTGATACCTTGTTTCTCATCAACTGAGGGAAATGCTTATCTACTTTGCTGCATGACCCTTTCTCTTCAATGGAAAACCAACACAAGCTCAAGAGGTAGCAAGAAGGATTTCTGGCGCCGTTGCAGGGGAGGATACATAGCAAGTCAATGCAAGAACTTTCCCATCAACTTGCCAATTCTGGCACCGTTGCTGGGATAGATCTACATCAAGCCTACCAAGTACCTATCACAAACTCATTTCTTGAATTTACATTATTTGCCATTTGCCTCTCGTTTTCCTCTCCCCCACTTCTAAAACGATTTTCAGAAAATACCAAAAAGATTTGCCTTTTTATTTGCCCTTCTTCCGTTTGCCTTTTTGTTTGCCTTTTGTTTGCTTGCGTTGCCATGTGTCTTCTATTTGCTTGCATCTTCGCTTGCTAAAAATCTATTGATATGGAACCTCATCCACTTGCTAATCTTTTCAAAAGACCAAATTATGATGAACCAGTTGCTAGTGAGTTGTGTGCACTTGATTATCTTTATGAAGTTTTGTTTGAAAATTGTGAATCTGAAATTTTTGATGAAGTGTTGAAAGAAGAAATTTACAAGGTGATTCATGATAGTTCCTTGAATAAAAAGCATGATTGCCATGTTGTTAGTATGAATTCTATGAATATCCATGATCCTAATGTTACGCAAAACCACAAGCTTGGGGATGCTATGCTTCATGAAGATGATATTTTTTGTTCCCCAAGTTTTGGTGATGACACGTATGCTATAATTGATCATGAAAAGAATGCTTGGTGTGATAGTTATATTGTGTGATTCCTTCATGATGCTACTGGAAATTATTATGAGGGAGGAACATATTCTTGTAGGAATTGCAATAATATCAAGTTTCCTCTCTATGTGTTCAAAGTTTTGAAGTTATGCTTGTTTTGCCTTCCTATGCTAGTTGATTCTTCTGCCCATAAATTGTTTGCTCACAAAATCCCTATTTATAGGAAGTGGGTTATAATTAAATGTGATTTTCATGAGATTCATGATGCTCTCTTGCATGTTTCAATTACTACTTTTTATGTGAGCATCATTGAAATCACTATGCCTAGCTATGGGCTTAAACAATAGCACTTGTTGGGAGGCAACCCAATTTTATTTTTATGTTTCTGTTTCTACTTCAATTTTTGAGTGTTACCCACATTATTAATTCTGTAGTAATTTTGTTTTTGTGGTTTAATTAGTGTTTGAGCCAAGTAAAACCTTTGGGTGATCTATGGTATTTGTTCATTTGATCTTGCTGAAAAACATAAACTTTTGCGCTCAGTCCAGGAGTTTTGTAAAATTTTCAGAGCGTCGAATGGATCTGATTTTTGTTTAAAATGTTGATATATAAATTTGACAGGCTTTCCTAATGTTTCAGAATTTTTTGAGTTACAGAAGTATACGAAATTTTCAGATTGCTACAGACTGTTCTGTTTTTGACAGATTTCGTTTTTTTTGAGTTGTTTGCCTATTTTGATGAATCCATAGGTTGTATCATTGGTTATGAACCATGAAGAAGTTAGAATACAGATGTATAACACCAATATAAAAAAATAATTATTTCACAACAGTACCGAAAGTGGAGATTTATTTTCTTATACTAATGGATCTCACGAGTTTTGTGTCAAGTTTTGTGTTGTGAAGTTTTCAAGTTTTGGTTAAAGATTTGATTGACTATGGAATAAGGAGTGGCAAGATCCTAAGCTTGTGGATTCCCAAGGTACCCCAAGTAATATTCAAGGATGCCAAAGAGCCTAAGATTGGGAATGCCCCAGAAGGCATCCCCTGTTTCTTCTTCAATCCATCAGTAAATTTACTTGAGGCTATATTTTTATTCACCACATGATATGTGTTTTGCTTGGAGCGTCTTGTATGATATGAGTCTTTGCTTGTTAATTTGCCAAAATCACCCTTGCTGCACAAATCTTTTGAGAGAGACACGCTGAATTGTGAATTTATTAGAATAATCTATGTGCTTCACTTATATATTTTGAGATAGACAATTTTGCTCTATGTGCTTCACTTACATTTTATAGAGCACGGTGGTGTTTGTGTTTTATAGAAATAATTGAACTCTCATACCTCACATATTATTTTGAGAGTCTCCACACAACATGGTAATTTTTCCAGGATAGGAATTTAATCCTAATATGATAGGAGTCCAAGAGGGATATAATAAAAACTTCCATATTAAGTGCATTGAATACTGTGAGAAGGTTGATTCCTTGCATAAAGATTTGAGATATAAAGATTGTAATGTTAAGAGTCATGTTAGGAAGTAATTGTTATTAGGTAATAATACTTGTGTAAAGGTTTTTGATTCCCATAGCATGCACGTATGGTGAACCGTTATGTAAGGAAGCCGGAGCATGACCTGTTTATAGATTGTCGGCCTTTGTGTGAGGGTCGGGAGCACGCGATGGTTAACTCCTACCAACCTCTCCCCTAGGAGCATGCGTCTAATACTTTGCTTCGATGATTAATAGACTTTTGCAATAAGTATGTGACTTCTTTATGACTAATGTTGAGTCCATGGATTATACACACTCTCACCCTTCCACCTTTGCTAGCTCCTCTAGTACCGCACAACTTTCGTCGGTACAACAAATCTACCTTACTCAAACAACCTCCATATACCTTTCTCAAAACAGCCACCATATACCTTCCTCAAAACAGCCACCATACCTACCTATTATGGCATTTCCATAGCCATTCCGAGATATATTGCCATGCAACTTCCACCATTTCCTTTTATGACATCCATCATCACTTCCATATTGCATATAGAGTCATATTTCAATTTGTAACTTTCTTTTTAGTTGTAAGTAAATAAAAGTGTGATGATTATCATTATTAGAGCATGTCCCATGTGAGGAAAGGATGATGGAAGCTATGATTCCCTCACAAGTGAGGATGAGATTGACTTTATGAAAAATAAAAGAGGCCAGAGAAGCCCAAATAAAAAAATAAAAGAGGCCTTAGATTCCCACCAAAAAAATAAGAGAAAAGAGAGAAGGGACATTGCTACTATCTTTTTCCACACTTGTGCTTCAAAGTAGCACCATGATCTTCATGATAGAGAATCTCCTATTTTGTCACTTTCCTATACTAATGGGAATTTTTCTTTATATAACTTGGCTTGTATATTCCAATAATGGGCTTCCTCAAATTGCCCCAGGTATTCATGATCAAGCAAGTTGGATGCATACCCACTTAGTTTCTTCTTGAGCTTTCATACACTTATAGCTCTAGTGCATCTGTTGCATGGCAATCCCTACTCACTCACATTAATACCTATTGATGGGCATCTCCATAGCTCGTTGATAATCCTAGTTGATGTGAGACTATCTTCTCCTTTTCCTTGACAACCTCCACCATATTCTATTCCACCTATAGCGCTATATCCATGGCTCACGCTCATGTATTGCGTGATAGTTGAAAAAGTTTGAGAAAATAAAAGTGTGAAAACAATTGCTTGACTTGTCACTGAGGTTGTGCATGATAAAAATACTTTGTGTGGGGAAGATGGAGCATAGCCAGATCATATGATATTGTAGGGAAAACTTTCTTTTGCCATTATATTTTGAAGAGATACAATTGCTTTGCTAGTATGCTTGAAATTTCATTGTTTTTATGTCAATATTTAGCTTTTGTTTTGAGCCTTATGGATCTGAATATTCATGCCAAAATAGAAAATATTACATGTATAAATATGTTAGGTAGCTCTCCACATCAAAAATTCTGTTTTTATCATCTACCTACTCGAGGACGAGAAGGAATTAAGCTTGGGGATGCTGATACGTCTCCAACATATCAATAATTTTTTATGATGTCATGCTATTATATTATCTGTTTTGATGTTTCCTATGCATTAATATGCTATTTGATATTATTTTTGGGACTAACCTATTATTCTAGAGCCTAGTGCCACTTTATGTTTTTTCCTTGTTTTTGAGTTTTGTAGATATGGAATATTAAACGGAGTCCAAACGGAATAAAATCTTCGGAATGATTTTTTATGGAAGGAAAGATATCCACAAGACTTGGAGTGCATGCCAGGGGATCTACCAGGAGATCACAAGCCTGGTAGGCGCGACCACCCTCCTGGTTGTGCCTGGCAGGCTTGCCGTCTCCTGGTAGGTCTCCTAAGCCTATTCTTCATCCTATAAATACCCAAATATTCCCCCAACACTAGAGGGAGCCACGCAAATACTTTTCCGCTGCGAGAAGCCTCCATTCCCGAGAGATCCAATCTTGGAGCTTTTTTGAGTAATCTGCCGGAGGGGGTTCCGATCACGGAGGGCATCTACATCAACTCGGTTGCCTCTCCGGTGATGCATCAATAGTCCACCACAGACCTATGGGTCCATAGCTAGTAGTTAGATGGCTTCTTCTCTCTCTTTCATCTTCAATACCATGTTCTTCATGTCCTTCATGGATATCTATCTGATGTAATACTCTTTTGTGGTGTGTTTGTCAAGATCCGATGAATTTTGGGTTTATGTTCAGATTATCCATGAATCTTATTTGAATCTTCTCTGAATTCTTATATGCATGATTTCATATCCTTGCAAGTCCCTTCGATTTATTGGTTTGGTTTGACCAACTAGATTGGTAAATCTTGCCATGGGAGAAGTGCTTGGTTTTGGGTTCAATCTTGCGGTGTCCTCACCTAGTGACATAGTAGGGGTAGCGAGGTTTGTATTGTATTGTTGCCATCAAGGGCAACAAGATGGGTTTTTCGTCATATTGCTTGAGTTTATCCCTCTACATCATGTCATCTTACTTAATTCATTACTCTGTTCTTCATGAACTTAATACTCTAGATGCAGGCAGGAATCGGTCGATGTATGGAGTAATAGTAGTAGATGCAGAATCGTTTCGGTCTACTTGACACGGACGTGATTCCTATATGAATGATCATTGCCTTGGATATCTACTTGATTATTCGCTTTTCTATCAACTAGCAAAGTGTCCCGCTCGATGCACTGGCTAGAACTTTTGAAAATTTAAAAATGAGACATGTTATTTATTTTTCTAAAGAATAATTTGGACCAAATATGACGATGTTGTAAATATACGACTATAGTTTGGTCTTAGGTGTGTTTGGTTTTCTAATATACTTAGAAACATATATGGCATCCATTCATCATTTAAGAATGCAAGGTCAAATTGTTAAGATTTTTGTCTTCACCAAAGATATTATTTTGTTTCTCTGAAGGAAAATGATTACAAAATGTCGTAACAACTAGAAATATGAGTGTTTTTTACATGTGTGTGTATGTATACATGCACTAATCATGTCTGTTCTTGTGAAGGGGTGACAACGCGTCATTGTTTGGCAGTTTTAGAAATCATTTTCCGTCTCCAAAACGGTAGCCCAACTTCAGCGTTGTATTCTTCCAGCTATTCTTGATGCTTGTAAGGTTTTAAAGCTTTTATCCTCCTTTGCACTACAACCTCAAACGTGTCTAAAGCGTATATCCTTTTCTTTTGAGTAATCTCAATGTAGTGTTCATTCTTGTTTTTGATATTTTTGGTAAATAGCAGGCCATATCCATCATGCTATATAATTCATAACAATGATGTTAATGCACACGTTAGTCTTCTTTTCCAGAAAAGAAGAGACAAATTTAAATTTGAATTATTTTTTTGTTAATTAATTTTTTATGTACTTATGGTTGACTAATATGACAGTAGCATCTCCTGGTTAAGAATTTCCATGTAAAAATTGTATTTTCTTGTCCATACCTTTACCAAACTTGTGTATAGACTAAGTTGTTGATGAAATCATCATTGTTGCTATTTTTTTTTATTTATAATTACCCACATTCAATCCATTTTTTTGACCCTTGAGAATGCTACGCATAGTTATCCATGTGGGAAACATGTTTATGTAGATATGGTCCTGCCTTCTTTACAAATTGGCCTGGATATTATCGGTTACATAGTAAAGCACACTAAGATTAGATGTCATCTCCTTCCTTCTAAATGGTACGGCCATAGCGATTCAGTTGGTGACATTATATATATAATCTCCCATGTGTTGTAGTTATTACAGTTGCTTACACGAATGTCCTTTCAAATTTAATAATCATCATCCTTGTATCATGACGACGTAATTCATCAGTTTGGTTGTACTATATAGGTGCATCGCCGACAGGCCTACATATGGTCTTATCTCGTGATTTGGCATTCTAGTAAGCGTAAGTTGTTTGAGAATTTTGTTGGATACAACCATTTTTTATTCACAATTTAAGGTTATTGATTGCAAATTGTGTCAAAACTTCCATGAGTCATCAGATATATAACACCAACCTATTTTTCATGAAAATTCGTTTGTAACATTCTATAAGTTATTTTTTTCCTTGTTAATTAGTGATACCAAGTGGGAAAACTTGATATTCAACAATCAAGCCAAGGCCCAAATGTGATCCATCAAACCTGAAATAATAGATGGGCGCTGCAAATTGACCACATATTTGGAAATTTTGATCTGATTCACTCAGATGGAAATTTGATTGATTCCAGGGCGTCTTGCTCGGAAAAATATAAAAGGTACCAAGCAAAGGTTCTATGTGTGAAGTCATTGTCACATAACAACAGGTATTATTTTGCACCATCAATGATGAAATCCGACCCGATACACAACACAAGTGAAATCAATGATATACTGTAGCAAGAACCCTCTCTGATTCTCTAAAAGATTTATTTTTTGCATATTCAGTGTCATACTTTTGGATCTTCGACTATAAATATTTATTTTGGTTACGAACTTAATGTTTTAATGATATATTAAATAAATCTATATTACAATAAGAATTAGTTTTTACAAATATGTCAGATTACTAATATGGTCAAAATTACATTTTTCTAAGTTGTTTTTTTTTCCAAAATGGAAGCTTTAAAAGCTATGAAGGAGTAATAATTAATCTTGTAAGTTAACGGAAAACAAAAGCTTGAAGTTGCAAAAACCTATATATGTACCCATGAAGAATGTAATAAATATTTGGGGCGGACTCACTCATTTATTATATGTGAGAGGATACCATTATGATATTTTTTGAAGTAAATGACGTTTTAAAAGATTAGTTAATTTTTCTTTATCAATTAGACCCATCCTAACATGAAGCATCCCTTCTCAAGGAAAGTAAACAAAAAATAGATCAGGACTAATCCATGAGTGGTTTTTGTGCGGCCAAATATCGGATTAGTTACCACTTGCTAGCCAAGATCTGGAGCAACAATATTCATCACTGATGAAATGGTGCAGCTTGCCGTGGACGGACGACGGGTAAGAGGAAAATGGAGCCGTCCAGGCCAATTGCATCTGTCCATTAGCTTGAGCCGCTCCTCGCAGTATATAGTGAGTGTGATGTCTAACATGAATTTTCCTCCATATGTGAGATTAATGGTCCCAGTGGGAATTCAAAGAACGATGAAAAAAAAAGCCTTCTGAAAGCATATATTAAAGACTTACCTTCAGAATGCATATATTATAGACTTGCCTTCAGACATTTTTCCAACAGGAAATGCACACACGTTGTGTATGCATGTATGTATGTACTTCTTCATTCCTAAATATAAGTTTTTTTAGAGATTCTACTACAAACTACATACGAATGTATATAGACATATTTTAGAGTGTAGATTCACTCATTTTACTTCATATGTAGTCCATAATGAAATCCCTAAAATGACTTATATTTAAGAACTGAGGGAGTATATAGCAAGCCAGGCATGCATCCATATATCTAGCATGCATATAGGCACATAGAGCAAACCTAGGGGCTCAGCGCCTTTCTTTTTTTCGACTGGATCAGCCTGCATCTAAATTTTTATATAAACTGAAATCAGCGCATGTCTTTTTTTTATTTGATCAGTGCACATGTTTTTAGTTCCAGCTAATTGCATCTTCTTTTTAACTGCACGTCCTACTATTTAAAATTAGTCAGCGCAGATCCTCCTTTTTATCTCGATGTGGACTACTATTTAAAACTGGATTAGCGCACATCATTTTTTTAATCTCCAATGAGCGCGCGTCCCACTATGATTCTATTTGATCAGGGCACGCCCTTTTTCCCCTCTCTCTTTATATTAGGCTGAGGGAAGCTAATCGTTTTCTCCCACTACAATTATAATGGCATTGGTGGGTAATTTTCTGAACTTTAATGTTATCCAATGGCAAAACAATATTAGTCTATTAAATTAACGGTTAGATGTTTCTAATTCTAGTTTATTTATCTTTTCTCTGCTTAACTCGTCAAATACTTTTTATATATAATAGATAGATTGCTTGACAGTAATTTGGGTACCCATCGTGATATTTTCCTTCAAGAGAGAAACCTCTAGTGAAACCTATGGCCCCCGGGTCTACTTTCCATAATATATTTTCAGATCTATAAACCAAAAATAAAAAATACTTTGCTGCAATTTATTTATTTTCTACTTCCGTTTTCGTTTACATCTATCTCTGTCGGATCTAATCCTTGCAAATAACCGTGAAGGGATTGACAACTCCTTTTAGCGTTGGGTGCAAGATTTTGATTGTTTGTGTACGTGCATCCATTGGTGACTTTCTTGTTCCTCTTACTGGATTGATACCTTGGTTCTCATCAACTGAGGGATGAGAGGTAGCAGGCACTCAGGGATCGTCCCCTCGTCGTCATACGACATTTACAGTGTTCATGATTGTAAGATTAAAAATCAATGATTTTTTTTCTTAATTCTCATTTGTTCTAAGATTAACAAATTAGTATTTAAATTAGAATGCATTCGATAAGGAAAAAGTGAATCATGGTGGACAGCCGCTGGCGAGGTTCGAACTGAGGGGCGAGGGATGGTGAGGAGGATTATATTTTAGCAAGATCATCATATAATATCACTAATACATATAATATCACCGGCGATCATCGGGGACTCTTCATATAATATTATCACATAATATCATTGATACATCTCAAATAATCCAGTTAATGCATCATAGAACATTATATAATTTTATCACTAATACATGTGGAACATTATCATATAATATCACTTATGCAGCTCGAATAATCCAGTTGACTCGCGGTTCTTGAGCCGTGTGCTATGGACCCCCAAAGAGAAGGAACCATCACAATATCATAGCTCGGGTGAGATCCCTGAAGAAACTGCTAGGTATTGAAGAACCTGACGTCCAACTCAATCATGTAGCGACTGACGTGCTCATCCTCTTGTCTGACATGGCGACGTACCACCTCCTCGGGGGCCGGCTCCCTCCGCACCAATAGTGGCCCACGCGACTTCCACCAAAGAAGCTCTTGGTCGACGACGACACCCTGATTCCACACCAAGCTGCACATCCTAGAAGGTTGCACCTCCAAGTGCCAGCCCGGCAGAGCCCCCCGAACACGGCGCCTCTCAAACTGGTTGTCGCCGTCGAGTCGACGATGAGGATGCGGGACGTGCATCGTCGCCTTTAGATAAAAACAAACCTAGACACCATCATATATTCTTCATCACCATGAGTTCATCTCATTGAACCATAAAACATCTCAAATTATCTACACTATCTAACTATCATCTAAACTATCTAAGAGTAGGGCATTTTGAAGACCAAGCTCCATGGAGCCCTTTATATTTAAAAGTAAAAAAATCACAAATTTTAATTTCAAAAAATTCTGAAAACAATACACATAGAGGCAAGGATGTAAAGTGTATGTGTGAAAATTTACTCACATGTACATTAGGTATCTAGTAATTTGTGTATTTATTCTAATGTTTTCAAATAAAGGTCTCCATGGAGCTCGGTCTCCAGTATTTTTGACTATCTAACTATTATCTATCTATCAAACATCTACCTATCTAACTATCATCTACAAGACCAGGATTAACTACAAACGCTCTCAATTTCTAAGACTAAGATCAAATTCCTATCTAATTGAGAAACCCTAATCTATAGCTTGTAATGAAATTTATAGAGGGGAGGTCAATTGGTGAAGGAGGAGGGTGTGGGTCACCTCGAGGATATTGGCCGCGATGGGCCTACCTATAGCGACCCGACCTGAAATGGTCGAATCTCCGGTGTTTCCGTACCATCCCAAGATCATGCTAGTACACACACGGTACATCAATGTATATATCAAAGGAAAAATCACACTGCTTTATTAATTGAAATATCATATCGAGTCCTTTATTACAATAAGGATTACAATAAAGTGGCTCAAGGCCAACTCATGAGATAAACTAATCCAAAATCTTGCAGAAGCTTCAAAGGTAAGTGAGTCCATCTGACTCCAAGGGCATCTCATCGAGCGTAGAGCGTTTCCTCAATCCTGGTCGGAAAAGTACTTTGCAATATGATACGTTGTAGCCGTGTAGGTCAGCATATTGAATATTCCGACAAGTCACAAAAGAGAGGGGTGAAAATAATCATCTATTCTATATGCATATATGGCAGGTGGGGTGGTAAGTTTAGCATAAGGCCAATTTTTCCTACAACAAGAGAGGGCCAAAACAGAAATTATTACTACAATTTTGGTTGATCAATGAGATGGCTCCACCAACCATTTCTCATACCCGAGGTATCAATAAAATCCACATCATTAAATTATTTGTGTTGAGACTGGCTGATAGTATCATCTCCGGTGCTCATGTTGTCTATGACAGGGGACATGGCTAATCGATTAGATTTGTTACTCTGTAGAGTCTTGTACACTTTACTTGCAAGAATCAATCCCTCCCATTATGTCCTCACACTGCCTGGTGTTTGAGAACGGGGCGATCGAAACATGGTCTTCCATAGTGATCCTCCGATAGAAAGTCAGTGCCCATCCAAATCCTACCGTTCTTCTACATCTCGTAGCAACTGACCTACCGGAATCACCACTAGGGTCAACCAAGCTAGAGCCCATATTAACTTGCGGTTGCACACGTAAGCTTTTCGGCCTTGAAGTATCCATCCATATCTTTGAGCCTGGTGGCATTCCTTTGGGAAGATCACAGGCAGATACCAGGATTTCTAGGCATAACCATGATAGATATCAAGCTGCCAGATGCATGTCCAATCCACCCAGAGGTATGTTGAAAACTTGAAGTCTTGAAGTATTGATCATCATGTAGGTCTTGTAATAAATTTACCTCACAACTCTCATGAGTCACACAACCAACCCCATCTACTAATAGCATAGAAAAAAATAAGACAACGTTTCCCAGGGCGAAGGTGTCAAGGATTTGAGGGGTGCCTACCACATGATACTACTCAAGGAACCAAGTTTCCAAGTACCTACTTTTCATGCAAAAGAGTGGAGATGGTAGAACTAATGCAATAAAAGCATAGGTAAAACATGATAAAGGTGACTTGCCTGGTGGACGATCTTCGTACTCAAGTGACTCTAAATAGCAAGCCTCGCACTCCGGATGATCTAACGAATCAAACAAAACACATAATAAGCATAACCATATCACAACTTACAACAACAACAAGGTAAACTAATAATACTAGAACAACCAATGGCACAAGCAAAGAAAAGAGACAAAAACAAATCAAATGTGTTTCAAAGTTTATGGCAAAGCTTTTACTAAAATAACACAAGATAAGAATTGTTTTTAGCAACTAACAAATAGATAACAGAGAAGAAATACTAAAATTTTATTAGAAAACAGAAAGTATTTCACCATAAAACTTTTGTGCAAAAAGAAATACTACAAAACCTTTTATAAAACACTACATATGGTGAAAACAAGGTCTACCTATTAAACATAGAGCACAAAACCAAATAAAATATTTTTATTGACAGAAATTCAATCACCTAACGCTAAACAAGAGAAGCTAAAAGAACTAAAACAAAAAGTTAAAATGAAACAGAATCAAAACAAAACAATTTAAAAAATTCAAATAAATCCTAAAAAGAACTAAAAAAAATCTGTTTTGCTAAAAACCCTAATCTAAAATATCCTAAAACTCCTCAGACAGAAAAGGGTGAGAAATCTAACTAATACAAAACAGTGGCAAAAATAATCACTCAAAAATAAGTTTTTAAACTCAAGTTATTCAAATTTTAGTGTTTTAAGAAAATTTAACAAATTTTAAATTTAAAGGTTCCAAATTTGAAAACTAAGAACTACAGGCAGAAACTATATGAAATTTGTGACATCTTGCAAAAAGTATCAACCAAAAAATCTAAATATCCTAAACGATATAGAAAAAATAAAAATAAAACTATTCTATTTTCTAAAACAGAAACACAAAAAGAAAAAAAACTTAACTAACGAACGGCTACGTGTCAGGTTGTGATTGGCCGAAGCGTGCGCGTGCGGGAGCTAACGAGTGAACGGCCACAATTTAGAGGATAACGGTTCGGGGCTTTAAGTGATCTAATCCGAGCCATTGTTTTTAGATCGAATGGTGAGAGGGGAGGAGGTGCTGCTGCAGAGGTTGTTGGCGGCGTTCCGGCGAGCTCGACGGAGCCGGCGGCTCTGTGGATGTCGGGGGTCTGTCTCCGGTGGTCGGGGGTGAAGTCCGAGGGGTCCAATTGACAGCGGCGGCTCTCCAACAAAGATTGGCGGCGTCTGTGGGGGTGATGGGCTTCGGGGGTGAGCTCTAGGAGGTCGGGGAGCTTTGGGCGGTGGCCGAACACCAGCGATGTGTCGGGGCGGCGTTCTGGTGAGGTGTTCGTCGAGATTTGGAGCGGAACGGAGTGCGGGCGCACAGGGGGTTTATATAGGGGGTCGGGAAGGCTCTGGGAAGGAAGGGGAAAGGATATCGGCATCGGATCCGAGATCTCGCCGGCGAGGGAATGAAAGGGGAGGGAGAGAAAGGAAGGTGGTGACCGACGGGGTTCGGGAACAGGCGGTGGGTCCCACGGCAAGAGAGAGAGGAGAGGCGGGTGACGCGGTCGGTGGCCAATCCGAAGGCGATTCGGATATGGTGAGGGTCATGGTGGGCCGATTCTTTCCAAACTAGTCCGATCTACTTCCTAACGCGAGCAGCAAAAAAATCCTTTATATAATTTTTTTCCTAATAAATAAAAAAAGGAAGTAAAAAGTAAGAAAGGAAAATTAACATTCCCTCAAATGTAAAAGTTTATATACCATAATTATTAGAAAATTGAATGCAACAATATGAACATTTTTCGACGGCCAGAATAAATAGTTGAAAACAATATATTTTTCAGAAAGTGCCTAAATTGACTTTAATTCCTTTTGCAAATCATTTAAAAATAACCCCCTTGGTTTTATGGTTCAAATACTTCACAAAAATACCCCTGGTGTGGAGTGTCATGTTCCTCCTCTCATAATTGAAATATTCAAGGGGTTTGCAAATAAGTTGAAGAGGCAAAACAAAAGGAATAGAAGTGATTGTCAGAATCTCAACAGAAACTCCAACATTTCATTTCACTCACATACATAATTTCAAAAAATATGATGATGCATAGCTATAATTCATAACATTCCAAAGTAAAATTTCGGGATGTTAGAAACCTACCAACCTTAAGATGAATCTCGCCCTCGAGATCCGGGTTGGCTAGAAAATAGGTGCAGGTGGTCTCGACGTTCCCAGGTGGCTTCTTCCTCGGTATGATGACTCCATAAAACCTTACAAAACTTGATGATCTTGCTGCGGGTAACTCTGTTGGCAGTCTCGAGGATTCGGACGGGTTTTTCCTTGTAAGTCAGATCATTGTCAAGCTGTATGGCCTCAGGGGCACCATGTCTCTCAAAGGAATATCAACAATCTCAGCATGGCATTTCTTCAGCTGGGAAACATGGAAACCATCATGAACTCCGGACAATCCTTTCAGCAATTCCAGCTTGTACGTTCAAGAATTTTGTAGGGGCCTATGAATCTGGGTGCTAACTTTACTTTAACACCAAACCTCTTGATTCCTCGAAGTGGGTACACATGGAGATATGCTTGGTATCCCACTTCATAAGTCACCTCCTTGCATTTGGTATCAGCATAGCTCTTCTGCCTAGACTGGGCTATCTCGAGTCGGTCATGAATCAGCTTGACCTTCTCTTCAGAATCTCGGATAATATCGGGACCAAAAAGTTTGAGGTCTCCAACGCCATCCCACATCAATGGTGTTCTGCACCTCCTTTCGTATAAAGCTTTGAAAGGGGCCATCTTCAAACTAGTCTGATAACTGTTATTGTACGAGAACTCTACGTAAGGTAAATTGTCATCCTAACTAGACCCATGGTCTAGCGCACAAGCTCTCAACATGTCCTCCAGAATCTGGTTGACTCTCTCAGTCATTCCATCTATCTGCGGATGAAAAGTTGTACTGAACTCCAGCCTCGTACCCAAAGTTTCATGTAACTGATGCCAAAATTTGGAGGTAAATTGTGTTCCTCTATCTGACACGATACTCCTCGGAACTCCATGAAGACACACGATCTTGGTCATATATATCTTGGCTAACTTAGCACTGGTATAGGTAGTCTTCACTTGAATGAAATGAGCCACCTTGGTCAAGCGATCGACCACTACCCAGATGGAATCATAACCTGAACGGGTCCTGGGTAATCTGGTGATAAAGTCCATACCAAGCTTCTCCCATTTCCACTCGGGTATCGGCAAAGGTTGGAGTAACCCTGCTGGTTTCTGATGTTCCGCCTTTACTCGCTTACAAACATCACATACTGCAACATGCTCGGCAATATCCTTCTTCATACCTGTCCAGCAGAAACTTTCCTGCAAATCCAGATACATCTTGGTGTTTCCTGGGTGTATCGAGTACTCTGAATCGTAGGCTTCTTGAAGTAACAACTTCCCGAGCTCTGGGTCATTCGACACATAGATACAGTCCTCAAACCATAGAGTTACTTGCTCATCGTCACGAAAGCCTTTAGCTTTCCCATCCTTCATTCTCTGCTTAATCTCAGCTATCTCCTTGTCCGACTTCTGGGCTTCACGAATTCTTTCGGTCAAAGTGGACTAGATCTCTAGTGTGGCAACCCATCCTCTTGGAACTATCTCTAGCCTGAGCTCTCTGAGATCATCGGCGAACTCCTGGCGTAATCCTCCCATTGTGAGTGTGTTCACATAATTCTTCTGACTCAAGGCATCTGCTACAACATTTGCCTTTATTAAGTCCCCTTTATCCCATACGCAACAACTCCCTTACTCGGGTTTATGCTTCTATCACTCAAGCAACCCACTATGAGCGAATCATGAACGTATTGCAACACCGTACAATGGGAATCCTTAAGATGTGCGCGGCACGGAAGGAACCATAGGACATCACCAAAATAAACATAGAACTCAAACCAATCTAGATCATCAATCAACCCAAAGGACAAAAGTAATCTACGCAAAACATCATAGGATGGCAACACATCATTGGATCATAATATGTAGCATAAAGCACCATGGTCAAGTAGGTGATTACAGTGGGGTGCAGGAGAGTGGACTGCTAAAAGGAGATGAGGATGGTGATGAAGAAGGTCATGTTGATGAAGACGATCACTGTCGTGGTTTTGTCACGGCAGATGTCCGGGTTACCAGACTTGAGTTCGGAGCCATCGCCATGGTAGTGGACTCAAAGGGGTTAGTCGAGACAAAGGACACGAGTTTACCCAGGTTCGGCCCCTCAAGTCGAGGTAAAAGCCTACGTCCTTCTTGTGTTGTTATTGCTTGCTGTATCGATTACAAGGAGCTAGAAGCTTGCCCTAGTTTTTGATAACCTACATCCAGGCCGCCCCGGCTCTGCCTTTATATAAGAGGTCAGAGCCGTCGGGTCTTACAATTGTACAGCCGGATCATGTTTTACATCTCTGAATCCATCTCTATCTTACCAATAAAGTTATCCTTTGGAAGGTCTTGCGCATCCGGGTCTCTGTCGTCCGGCCCACCTCAAGAGCCGCCAATCATCTTGGGCCTCAGCTGATACATGTCTTCGTGGGCGGGCTCATAACCAATGCTATCAACCGGAACCTTCCAGCCGGATCATATCACGGGGTTATATCCCCAACATTAGGCCCCAGGCTGAAGTGAGCCAGCTCATTTCATCCGTCTCTTGCAATTGTCTGAGAGTCGCGAGGAATGACCCGGCGTGACGTCACAGATACGCTGACGTATCACCAAATCTCTCGCATTTAACCGTTTACCAAAAATTGAGGCGTCCATTTCGGCAAGACCGGTGTTGACGCCTGGGAACACGCATTGTTTCCCTGTTAAATAGGACCCGCACGGGTAAAACCAATGCATTCCCGCTCGTGCGCCTCTTCTTCTTCTTCCTGCCGCCCGTCCGACGCTCGAGCTCGTCCGCTCCACTCTGGCACCGCCGTCCGTTCGTCACCAACTCAGGCCGCTGCATCAACCTGTTTGCGCCAGAATCTCGCCCGCCGCCGTCTCCACCTCCAGTAGGTACCTCTTCCCGTAGCTTTAGACCGGTAGAAAATAGGGTTTCCGCCGGCGGACCTCCGCTGCGCGTTTTGTTCTCCGGCACGGCCGCACGGCCAAGTCTCGGGGCCCGCCGCGCATCCCTTTAGGTTGCATCATCATCACCGCCACCATACGTGGCCCGCCCGTGCACAATGCGCGGTCGGTTAGGGTTGTAGGCTGATTTTTCACTTTCACTGTTCTTGGCTTAGATCGACGTAGAACTTCCTTTTCCGCTTCGGTAGATCCAAAACTTTAGTATCGATTTGTGAAACTTGTTTGTCTGGGTCTTGATGACTTCCGACTCTTCCACCCATAGTGAGCCGCTAGTCCCCCTCCGGCTCTTTATCCACCGGATCTCTTAAGGCCTTAATTTTTAGAACCCTGTAACTTGTAAGCTGCCGTTTGCTACCTGCTCTTTGTTTGATAAGTCGCCATTTTATTTTTGCACATTACTTTTAAGCTGCCAAGATGACACGCGCCACCAATTCCTACAATTGGGTCGGCTCCTATGTGACCGAAGAGTACTTGTCTGATTTAGTAGCCGCTGGCACCCTTCCTCCAAAGGAAGTGATCAACTGGCGTGTTCCGACTGGTCAGACCCGCCCCGCCCCAAAGAAAGGGGAGGTCATAGTCTTTACAAACCATATCGAACAAGGATTTGTGCCACTCGGGCCAAAGTTCTTTCGCGACATTCTGCACCTGTACAAGCTGCATCCCCAAGACCTGGCGCCGAATTCTGTATCAAACATTTGCCACTTTCAAGTCCTCTGCGAGGCATACCTTCAATCAAGGCCGTCAGTCGAATTCTTTAGAGAGTTCTTCTATGCCAACCGACAGACTGAATACAAGAGCGGGCCGAGCTCGGAACTCGGAGGAATCACCATTCAGCGCCGGAGGGGTATCACCTTTCCGGCTATTCAGATGCCCAGCCACCCCAAAGATTGGAACAAGACGTGGTTCTATTGCTTATCTCCTGACTCAGAACACCGCCTCCGGGTTACCGTCCTTCCCGGCTTTCAACCGACACCTCACTGCCCGACCGACTCTCAACTGCCAACCGCGCTAGATACTAGAAGCCCCACGCCAGAGAGAAGGCTCTCCAGGCCAACGACCTTATTGGAACAGACCTTATCTGCTGCTCGGTACAATGGCGGATCATGCCTCTGAGCCGCCGGAACCGGCTCATGTATGAATACCCAGGACACTACGACAGTGAACTGTGCTTCAGCGCCACCACTCTGACTGAGGACGACATCTGTATGACCGTCCGAAGTCTTGTGCATGAGACCTCCGGCTCATGCAGCACCATCGGCCTAGCGCCCTTCTGCGCGACCAACTGGGTGCCTCTTGTAAGTATTTTTACCTTTCTTCCGTCTGTTGTATGTTTATATACTCCTTTTCAAAGCTTGATATCCTTCCTCCAGCTCAATTTGCATAGGTTGACTCCGACTTCTAGAAGAAGGAATATGTTCCTCCTCCGAAGACCACCAAGAAGAAAGTCGCCGGCAAGAAACAAAAGAAGGCAGCTCCTCAAGAGAACTGGTTCGAACACCCGGCCTCTTCAGAGTCGGACGTAAGATTCTTGAACTTTACTTACTTGACTTTTTGTCTTGCCGGCTCTGTAATAATATCTTTCCGTGTCTCACAGGACGAAGTAGAAACCAGTCACGCCAACGCTCCTGAGGTAACTTGCATGTACTCCGACTCAGAATATTTCTTCCGAAAGTCATGGCGGGTCGTTAGAAAATTTCCTCTATCTCACCCTCTCGCTCATCTGGCTCCTGATTTCCTTTCAAAAAAGCAACAATAAGCTGAACGACGTCAGACCCGGAGCGCCGGCTCTACAGAGCTTGCATCGGGACTACCAAACTCGCTGGCTCCTAAGAAGTGGCCTGCAGAGGTTAGTATCCATACTTCCCTTTTTCATTTCTCTTCATGTCCAAATGTCTTATCATTTCCGTGTCTTGCTTTTTCAGAAGACACCCTCATCGGGCGACTCTTCAGCCTCAGTCATACCTCCACCAAAGATTAATCCTCTGTAAGTGTTAAAATATCCAGATGTCTTGATGAGATACCAATCCCCTTTAAATGCTAACCCTTTACTTTGCAGTGCCCAGGCGAAATGCCGCAAGACCCATCAACCTTCCTCCAGCCCTGTCGTCGATAATCAAGAGCCTGAACAGCCGGCCCCGGCTGAACCGGATATTGGACAGCCGGAGGAAACTCCAGCGGAAGAAGAAGCTCCACCAACGGCTTCCACTGAGCCGGCGGCAGACGACGTCATAATGGAGACCTCCCCGGCTGCTCCTTCAAGGCCGCTTACACCCGCCAAGACCCCTGCGACCCCGGATGTCATCATCACCGGGTATGCTCAGAAGGCTCCTTCACCAGCGCATGTCTTAACCCGGCATACTGAGCCGTCTGAAGCTTCGCGGAAACTTGAGTTTGATTCATCGTTCGACAAGATGACAGCCGAAGAAGCCTCCTCCAATCAGCCAATGTTGAATAGGGCTGGCTGCCGATGGTATTATGTAAGCTATACCTTATGGCAAGAAGCATCCATTCGATAGCCGCGCCTAGTAATTGTACTAGCCGGCTGCGTGAAGGGTTTATGTAAGCTATACCCAAGGGCAAGAAGCCTCCTTCCGCAACTATTTTTGGCGTAAACGCCGGTTGTTAGGGTGAGATAAGCAAACCCGTCGGTAAGAAGCCCCCTTCGACAACCGCGGTTAATAAGTAACCGGAAGTGGCATAAAGCCGACCATTGGGGTGAGATAAGCGATACCCGTCGGTAAGAAGCCCCCTTCGACGGCCGCAGTTGATAAGCAACTGGAATTTGATGTAGAAGCTGTTGCCTTAGGGGAATTTTTTAACCTATACCAGAGGTAAGAAGCCTCCATCAACAACAGTGCTTAATGTACTCAAACTATGCATCATACCAGTTCAGGGTCTCTAAAGCGAGATTGGCCGTCAAATATGTGAGCCGGCTCAGGGTCTCTAAGGCGAGATTGACTGATAAGAGTTTAATTGTGTAACTTACAGCAGTTCAGGGTCTCTAAAGCGAGATTGGCCGTCAACTCTGTGAACCAGCTCAGGGTCTCTAAGGCGAGATTGACTGATAAGAGTTTAATTGTGTAACTTACAGCAGTTCAGGGTCTCTAAAGCGAGATTGGCCGTCAACTCTGTGAACCGGCTCAGGGTCTCTAAAGCGAGATTGACTGGTAAGAGTAACATCAGTTCAGGGTCTCTATGGCGAGATTGGCCGTCAACTCTGTGAACCGGCTCAGCCTCGTAGACCATGAAAAAAGGTGTAAAACCTGTAGACCTGTTAGGTGTAGTCCGGATGCTCCATAAGACGGAAGGAAACACATCAACCCAACACCCGGGCGTCCGTTGCAAAGGGACCATGAGCCGAGGTTTAACCCCTCGCATGATTTCCTTATTAGCCCGCTCGGCCTGGCCATTGGACTGTGGATGTGCCATGGCTGAAACATCAAGCCGGATATGCTCCTTCTCACAGAACACCTTCATAGCCCCCTTAGACAAATTTGTACCATTATCAGTGATAATACTGTGTGGGTAGCCAAAATGATAGATCAATGACTTGACAAACTCAACCGCTGTAGCCGCATCACACTTGCTTACTGGCTCAGCCTCCACCCACTTGGTAAACTTGTCAACCGCCACCAAGAGGTGCGTTTTCTTATCTTTGGACCTCTTGAAGGGTCCTCCCATATCAAGCCCCCAGACCGCAAACGGCCAAGTGATAGGTATCATCCTCAACTCTTGAGCCGGAACATGAGCACGTCGGCCAAATTTCTGACAAGCATCACACTTACGAACCAGGTCCTCTGCATCCTTTTGAGCCGTCAACCAGAAGAAACCATGTTGAAAAGCTTTGGCCACTAAAGATCTTGACCCGACATGATGCCCATAGTCGCCGGCATGAATTTCAATTAAGATCTGCTGGCCCTCCTCTGGTGACACACAACGTTGGAAAACACATGTCACACTGCATTTGTGTAACACGCCATTGATAATTGTCATGGACTTGGAACGGCGAACGATCTCCCGAGCCCGGCTCTCATCATCCGGCAACTCGCCGCGCGTCAAGTACGCTAAATAAGGAGTAGTCCAATCCAGAATAACATGTAGAGCTGCCACTAGAGCCGCCTCCGGGTCAGGAATTGCCAGATCCTCCTCAGAAGGCATCTTGACAGTTGGATGATATAACACATCAAGAAAAACATTAGGCGGCATCAGCTTACGCTGATACCCGAGTCGTGATAATGCATCAGCCGCCTCGTTCCATCGATGATCAATATGATCCACCTGATATCCTTTGAAATGACCTGCAACAATATCAACCGCCTGTCGATAAGCCGCCATCCGTGGGTCCATAGAGTCCCAAGTACCTGAAACTTGCTGAGCCACAAGGTCTGAGTCACCCAGGCATCTAACCCGGCTTAAATTCATCTCCTTAGCAATTATCAAGCCATGGAGCAAGGCTTCATACTCAACAGCATTATTAGTACAGGGGAACATCAATCGGAGCACATAACAAAATTTGTCACCTTTGGGGGAGGTAAGAACCACACCAGCACCAGACCCCTCAAGCTGTTTAGACCCGTCAAAGTGTATAGTCCAGTATGTATTGTCTGGCTTCTCTTCAGGCGCCTGGCACTCTGTCCAATCATTTCTAAAATCCACCAAGGCTTGAGACTTAATTGTTGTACGAGGGGTGTAACTGATGTTAAGAGGTACCAACTCTAAAGCCCACTTGGCCATCCGCCCTGTAGCCTCTCTGTTCTGAATAATATCTCCCAACGGGGCAGAGCTTACTACAGTTATTGGATGGCCCAAAAAGTAGTGCTTCAGCTTACGATTAGCCATAAAGACCCCGTACACAAGCTTCTGCCAATGCGGATACCTCTGCTTGGACTCAACCAAGACCTCACTGATGTAGTAAACAGGCCTCTAAACGGGATACTCCTTCCCTGCCTCCTTACGTTCAACCACAATTGCCACACTGACCGCCTGGTTGTTAGCTGCTACATATAGGAGTAGCGGCACTTTCTCAGCCGGAGCGGCTAATACTAGCGGCTCAGTCAACTGCCTCTTAAGAGCTTCAAGCGCCTCTGCAGCTGCTTTACTCCACTCAAGCTTGTCTGTTTTCTTCATCATTTGATACAAGGGGATGGCCTTCTCCCCAAGCCAGCTTATGAACCGGCTCAACGCAGCAATCCGCCCCGCAATATGCTTAACATCATTGATGCACGTCGGCTCTCGCAGAGAAGTGATAGCCTTGATTTTATCCGGGTTAGCCTCGATGCCACGCTCAGAGACCAAGAACCCCAAAAGCTTTCCTGCAGGAACACCAAAAACACAGTTTGCCGGGTTAAGCATCATTTTGTAGACCCGGAGATTGTCAAAAGTTTCTTTGAGGTCCTCCAAGAGGGTTTCCTTCTTCCTAGATTTCACCTCTATGTCATCCACATAGGCATGAACATTACGACCAATCTGGCTGTGGAGACAATTCTACACACACCGCTGGTAAGTCGCCTGGGCACTCTTGAGCCCGAAAGGCATGGAGATGTAGCAGAACGCCCCAAAAGGTGTGATAAATGATGTTTTCTCCTGATCCTTGACTGCCATTTTGATCTGATGATACCCTGAGTAGGCATCCAAAAAGCATAAATTCTCACAACCGGCTGTTGCATCGATGATCTGATCAATGCGAGGGAGTGCAAAGGGATCAGCCAGACAATCTTTGTTAAGATCCATGTAATCTATGCACATACACCAAGTACCATTCTTTTTAAGCACCAACACTGGATTGGCCAACCACTCCGGGTGAAAAACTTCAACTATGAAACCAGCGGCCAAGAGCCGAGCAACCTCTTCCCCAATAGCCTTGCGCCTCTCCTCATTGAAACGTCGCAGAAACTGCTTGATCGGTTTGAACTTTGGATTCACATTAAGGTTGTGCTCAGCGAACTCTCTCGGTACACCCGGCATGTCAGAAGGTTTCCATGCAAAGATGTCCCGATTCTCACGGATGAATTCGATGAGCGCGCCTTCCTATTTGGGATCCATGTGAGCCCCGATGATGAACTGCTTGGATGAGTCGCCCGGAGTAAAGTCCACTGTTTTAGTATCATCCGCTGAAAACTTGAGTGGCGGCTCTGCCTCTGTATTTTGCTTCTTCAACGGGGTCATGTCCTCCGGGTCAACGTTCTCCTTATAAAACTTCAGCTCCTCCTGTGCATAGCTAGCCTCCGCATAAGCTGCATCACCTTCCTCGCACTCAATAGCCGTCTTCCGATTGCCATGAACTGTAATCGTGCCATTTAAGCCGGGCATCTTAAGCTGCAGATAAACATAACAAGGCCTAGCCATGAACTTGGCGTAAGCCGGCCGCCCGAACATAGCATTATAAGGGCTCTTGATTTTAACCACTTCGAACCATAGGGTTTTCACCCTGTAATTATACTCATCGCCGAAAGCCACCTCCAAAGAGATTTTACCTACCGGGTATGCCGACTTACCAGACACCACACCATGAAATACAGTAGACGATGTTTTGAGATCCTTGTCTAGCAACTTCATCCGTCGGAAGGTATCATAATATAAGATGTTGATACTGCTACCTCCGTCCATGAGCACTTTATTTACTCCATAACCATGTATCTGAGGGGCCACGACCAAAGCTAGCCGGCCCGGGTCATCCACCCGCGGCGGGTGATCTTGCCTACTCCACGTTATGTCATACTCTGATCACGGCAGGTATCGTGGGAGAGCCGGCTCGACCGTATTAACCGCTCGCCTCCGTAGTTTGTCATCTCGCCTGCTGTTACCAGTCGTAAACACATGATACTGCCCTGAACTGAGCTGCTTCGGGTTACTCTGAAATCTAGACTGATTGCGCTGCTGTTGCTGTTGATTATTATGATTGTTGTTGCCAGGGTGTTGTTGATGCTGCTGATTATTGTGACCCGGATGACCTGCTCCTGAGCCACCAGCACCAAAACCAGCACCTGACCCGCCGTGGCTTGACCCACCAGGCCCTGAGCCGCCAGGCGGCCCACCGCCCTGTTTATGAGGTGGTTGATAGTGTTGATTCTTAAATCTCTGCATGATAAAACAGTCGCCCACGCATGCGTGGATGGCTTATTAGGTGTATTGTTCTCTGGGCAGGGTTTCCTAAGCACCGCCTCCAAATTGAAAGGGGCCCTGTTATCACGCTGGTACGGCTTGTAACGCCCGTTCCCCCTAGCAACATTCGGCCTGTGTTAGCATTGGCTACTAGCTCTGACCTGCCACTGGTGTTCTTGTGTCTGTTCTGATTCCCGTTGTTCCAAAAACTCTTGCCTTGGTTGTTCTTCTTTCCCTGATTTTATTTCTCCTCATCCGAACCCAGATCCTTGGTGTTCTCTGAGTCGGCGTACTTTCTTAGAGCCGTCATAATCTCTCCCATGTCTTGACACGTACATTTAAGCTGGCCAAGCTTCTGCTTCAGCGGAACAAAATAACAATTCTTCTCCAAAATGAGCACTACTTGAGACGCCGTGATCTGTTCCGACGAGTGAATGACGGTCGACACCCGCCGGACCCAATGATGAGGTGACTCATTCTCCTGCTGAACGCAATGATCCAAATCTACAATGGTCATAGGCTGCTTGCAAGTCGCTTGGAAATTTTTAATGAACTTCGCCCTCAATTCGGCCCAAGTACTTGTAGTGTTGGGTGGCAAACCCTTTAACCATGTGTGAGCCGGACCCTCGAGCATCATGATAAAATATTTTGCAAAAACAGCTTCACTCACGTCTAGCATCTCCATAGCTAGCTCATAGCTCTCAACCCAAGCCTCGGGAGGGAGATCCGCCCTGTAATTTGGAACCTTCCGGGGCCCTTGAAATCCTTAGGCAACCTTTCACTCCGTAGAGCCGGAGTTAAGCATGGAACTCCCACGGCTCTAGCGCTACCAGCCGCCCCGCCCTCTGTCAATACTGAGGGTCCGAGACCCGGAGGAACCATTGCCGCCTCTTGTTCTCGCCTAATTCTTGCCCGGTCCACCATGGCCTGTGCATCTAGCGCTGTGCATCCTCCTTCTATCCCATTATGCGGACCACTGCTGGAAACCGCCGACGACTCATGGCGTTGGTTGAAGCTTCGACTATGGAGAGGGGTGGAGTGGATCCGGCTCCGGCTCTGAGTATATTTCTCTTGTTGAGCCACGACCGTCTGCAAATATCCGATAGCATTCCTCACCTCCTCCGCAAAGGGTGCCTCATCTGGGATAGGGATTGTTCCAAGCTGGGTAGCTGCTGCTACCATGTTCTCGGCCGGGTTAGAATAATGACCCGCCGGTGTCGTAAACCCTCCAGGTGGAGCCATGTGAGCCGCTGCTAGCCCTTCCTCAGGGGCAGCTGCCGCTCTCCCACAGCCAGGGGTGTTGAAGAGATTCCTCGCCTCATAGCACTCCGGCAGATGAGATTGATGCCTCTTGCGGTGTATAGCCGCTGTTGAAACCTCTTCCAGCCCCAAACGGAAAGCATCGACCTTGAGCCGTGCTGCCTCTGCCTCCATCTGGGTGTTTAAATCAGTTATCCTCTAACGTTCCTCGGCCATCCGGCCTTTGATCCTTGCGGTCTCCCCATTACGAGCCGCCTGATTATCCGGTGTGACCTCTGTAGCCAACAAAGCCTCAAGCTCATCCATCAACTCCACAAGGCCCTAAGCCGGCGGCTGGGGAGGGTTAGCTCCTGACCCGGGACGGCCGCTCCGGCTCACCTGACTCACCATGCTCTGACTCAGGGCGAGTGTCACCGTAGCCCCCAAGGCCACCATTGCTGACCTGATAGATAGATTCTGTTTCCCCACTTGACGACTCATCGTCAGAGTGCACGAGAGTCCCTTGAGATCCGGATGCTTCCAGATCCATACCTTGAGTGAAGCCCACGAAGAAATGCTCCTCAACCGGGTTAACACGGGCAGGGCCTACCTTACGTGCGGGCTGGAGACGCCGAGCCGGCTCGACGATGTTGGTGCAGACGTCCGGCCCGGGTGTAGATCCGTCGATCTTTCCGATGAACACCTGGATCACGCCGAACGGAAACTCTGAAACCATACTCCATGGAATCAGCATCAAGCCCCCAGCCGGCATCGTCGATGTAGAGCCGGACGCGGCGACTCTTGCTCATCCTCCCAACCACGTATCCTTCGAGCTCTAGAAGGGAGCCCTTTGAGACTCAACACCACCGAACGCGAGCCCCACGGTGGGCGCCAACTGTCGTGATTTTGTCATGGCAGATGTCCGGGTTACCAGACTTGATTTCGGAGCCATCGCCATGTTAGTGGACTCAAAGGGGTTAGTCGAGACAAAGGACATGAGTTTACCCAGGTTCGGCCCCTCAAGTCGAGGTAAAAGCCTACGTCCTACTTGTGTTGTTATTTCTTGTTGTATCGGTTACAAGGAGCTAGAAGCTTGCCCTAGTTTTCAATAACCTACCTCTAAGCTGCCCCGGCTCTGCCTTTACATAAGAGGTCGGAGCCATCGGGTCTTACAATTGTACAGTCGGAACATGTTTTACATCTCTGAATCCATCTCTATGTTACCAATCAAGTTATCCTTTGGAAGGTCTTGCGCATCCGGGTATCTGTTGTCCGGCCCATCTCAAGAGCCGCCAATCATCTTGGGCCTCCAGCTGATACATGTCTTCGTGGGCCGGCTCATAACCAATGCTATCAACCAGAACCTTCCAGCCGGGTCATATCACGGGGTTATATCCCCAACAATCACCGTGGCGATGGTTCCCCTGGTGGCACTCCGGCACCACCGGGAGAGAGGGGGAGAGGGTCTCCTCCTTTTGCTTCCTCCTCCATGTCCTCCACCCTCTGTAGGGGGAGGTTCTCTCTCTGGTCCTTGGACTCCATGGTGTTGATGGCCCCTCCGGGATGATGAACATGCCCTCTGGTGATGGTGACCCCCTCTGGCAGGGTGCCGAAGAGGGCCAAGATTGGTTTCTCATGGCTCTAGAGGTGTGCGGCGGTGGAACCCCCGATCTAGTTTATGCCCTAGGGGTTTTGGAATATTTGAGGATTTATAGAGCTGAGAGGGAGGTTGGTGGACTCCCGAGGGGCCCACAAGCCTGGGGGCGCGCCCTAGGGGGTGGCCGCGCCCCTGAGGCTTGTGGACTCCTCGGCCTTCCTCTCAAGTGACTCTTCGCTCCAGTATTTTCTATATTTTCCAAAAATATTCTCTGTAAATTTGTAGCTCATTCCAAGAACTTTTATTTCTGCACAAAAACAACACCACTGTAGTTCTGCTGAAAACAACATCAGTCCGGGTTAGTTCTAATAAAAACGTACCAAAATCATATAGAATTATTGTAAACAAGACATGAATACTTCATAAATTATAGATACGTTGGAGACGTATCAGCATCCCCAAGCTTAATTCCTTCTCGTCCTCGAGTACGTACATGATAAAAGAAATAATTTATGAAGTGTGAATGCTAGCAAGTGCACAAGTTTGATCAACGATAATTCCAAACACCTTTTCTAGCGTCATTATATATCATAAACAGTAGCTCATCTCATAAAACTTCTCATGATGAAGTAACAAGCTATTCACATGTTAAAGTATAGACCACAAAGTTTCTTGAAAACTAACAAACTATGCTTTAAGTCACCAAACAATTGCAATTCATCTTATTTTCAGGAAGGGTCCATGTAAGAGCTTTGATTTAGGAAATTACACATAGTCAACTATCTTATAGTCTTCCATGATTGCTAACTCTAAAAGCATATTTTTAGAGCAAATGGCATCCATCAAACACAAAGCAAGATAGGGGCTTAGAGTTTCGCCTCCCAACTTATTTATCATATAGATAATTATCAACAATAATAATTCATGATCAAATATATTTGGATCACCATATATGCTTAGATCTTTCCCCACCACATGATGCTTGCCAACAGAAAAAGGCGAAATATAGCTAGTGGTGAAGATTGATACGTCTCCAACATATCTATAATTTTTGATTGTTCCATGCTATTATATTATCAACTTTGGATGTTTTATATGCATGAATATGCTATTTTATATGATTTTTGGGACTAAGTTATCAACTCAGTGCCCAGTGATAGTTCCTGTTTTTCCGTGTTTTTGATCTTTTTCAGATAGGAATATCAAACAGAGTCCAAATGGAATAAAACTATCGCCGTGATTTTTTATCAGAAATATCAAAAATACCTGAAGGAAGAAATACCAGAGAAGTGGGCCGAGGGAGCCAAGAGCCTGGGACGCGCCCCTCCCTAGGCCGCGGCTAGGGGGCTCCTGGCCTCCTTGTTGCCCACCTCCACTCGTTTCCGCCGCCATACGGTCTTATAAATATCCAAACTCGCATAAATAGACCTAGATCGCAAGTTCCGCTGCCGCTAGCCTCCAGAACCACCAAAAACCAATCGAGAGACCGTTCCGGCATACTGCCGGAGGGGAATCCATCTCCGGTGGCCATCTTCATCAACATCCTTGCCTCTCCGATGATGCTACAATAGTTCACATCAGATCTTCGGGTCCATAGCTAGTAGTTAGATGGCTTCTTCTCTCTGTTTGATCTTCAACACAAAGTTCTCCATGATCTTCATGGTGATCTATCTGATGTAATTCTCTTTTGTGATGTGTTTGTTGAGATCCGATGAATTGTGGATTTATGATCAGCTTATCTATGAATATTATTTGAGTCTCCCCTGATTTCTTATATGCATGATTTCATATCCTTGTAAGTCTCTTCGAGTTATGGGTTTTGTTTGGCCAACTTGATCTATGATTCTTGCAATGGGAGAAGTGCTTGGTTTTGCGTTCATACCGTGCGGTGTCCTCACCTAGTCACAGAAGGGGTAGCGAGGCACGCATCGTGTTGTTGCCATCAAGGGTAAAAAGATGGGGTTTATAACATATTGCATGAATCTATCCCTCTACATCATGTCATCTTGCTTAAAGCGTTACTCCGTTTGTTATGAACTTAATACACTAGATGCATGCTGGATAGCGGTTGATGTATGGAGTAATAGTAGTAGATCCAAACAGTATTGGTCTACTTGTCTCGGACATGATGCCTATATGTATGATCATTGCCTTAGATATCTTCATCACTTTGCGCTATTCTATCAATTACTCAACAGTAATTTGTTCACCCACCGTAATACTTGCTATCATGAGAGAAGCCTCTAGTGAACACTATGGCCCCCGGGTCTATTTTACATATTATATATTCAGATCTAAACATAAAAACACCAAAAATACCTTTCTGCAATTTTATTTACTTATTTATATTTACTCATTATCACTACCAGATCTCACCTTGCAAGTAATCGTGAAGGGATTGACAACCCCTTTATCGCGTTGGGTGCAAGTTTGTTTGTGTTTGTGCAGGTTTATTGGTGCCTCATCTTGATACTCCTACTGGATTGATACCTTGGTTCTTAAACTGAGGGAAATACTTACCTCTACTTTGTTGCATCACCCTTTCCTCTTCAAGGGATAAACCAACGCACGCTCGAGAAGTAGCAAAGATCACCATGACTCTTGTATAAAGGTAAGTTCTAGAAAATAATAGATAGGCCCTTCACAGTGGGAAGGAAAGGTTGTCATGTACCTTTAACAAACTCATCTATTGCATTTACATTATTTTCCATTTGCCTCTCGTTTTCCTCTCCCTCACTTCTAAAACAAAAATTTACAAAAAGATTTGCCTTTTTATTCGCCCTTTTTCGTTCGCCTTTTCGTTGCTATGTTTGCTTGTGTTGCCATGTGCCTTCTATTTGCTTGCATCTTCGCTTGCTAAAATCTATTGATATGGATCCTCGTCCACTTGCTAATCTTTTGAAAATACCAAATTATGATAAACCAATTGCTAGTGAGTTGAGTGTAGTTGATTATCTCTATGAAGTTTTGTTTCAAAATCATGAATCTGAAAGTTTTGATGAAGTGTTGAAATAAGAAATTTATAAGGTGATTAATGATAGTTCCTTGAATTAAAATCATGATTTCCATGTTGTTAGTATGAATACTATGAATATACATGATGCTAATGATATGCAAAACCACAAGCTTGGGGATGCTATGCTTGATGAAGATGACATTTTTTGTGCCCCAAGTTTTGGTGATGACACGTATGCTATAATTGATCATGTAAAGAATGATTTATGTGATAGTTACATTGTTTAATTCCTTCATCATTATACTGAAATTTATTACGAGGGAGGAACATATGCTTGTAGGAATTGCAATAATATCAAGTTCCCCCTCTATGTGTTTAAAGTTATGAAGTTATGCTTGTTTTGCCTTCCTATGCTAGTTGATTCTTGTTCCCATAAATTGTTTGCTCAAAAAATCCCTATGCATAGGAAGTGGGTTAGACTTAATTTTATTTCATGATATTCATTATGCTCATTTGCATATCTCAACTACTATTTTTTATGTGAGCATCATTGAAATCATTATGCCTAGCTAGGGGCGTTAAACTATAGCGCTTGTTGGGAGGCAACCCAATGAATAAATTAATTTTTGCTTTTTACTTCATGTTTTGTTAGTTAATACCATCATGATTCTGTTATTATTGTGTTTTTTATGTTTTAATTAATTTTTGTGCCAAGTAGAACCTTTATGATTAGTTTTGGTGATAGTTGTTTAATCATGCTGGAAAAGACAGAAACTTTCTGCTCACTAAATTATTTTTCATTCCCATAAAGAAAGATCTTTTGAGTTTATTCTTTTTGCTTCTGATTTATATGAAAATTTACCTAATTTTCATAATTGTTTCAGAATTTTTCAGTTATCAGAGGTTTTCGAAATATACAGATTGCTACAGATTGTTCTGTTTTTGACAGATTCTGTTTTTGTTGTGTTGATTGCTTATTTTGATGAAACTTTGGTTAGTATCGGGGGGTACGAGTCATGGTAAAGTGAGAATACAGTAATATAAAATCAATCTAAATGGAAATCAAGTTTACTACAGCACATGAAAAGTTGGTGGTTTGTTTTCTTATGCTAATGCTATCACGAGTTTCTGTTTAAGTTTCGTGTTGTGAAGTTTTCAAGTTTTAGGTGATGTTCTTATGGAAAATGGAATAAAGAGTGGAAAGAGCCTAAGCTTTGGGATGCCCAAGTCATTCCAAGCCAAATTCATGGACACCAAAAATCCTAAGCTTGGGGATGCCCCGGAAAGGCATCCCCTCTTTCGTCTTCAATCCATCGGTAACGTTACTTGGAGCTATATTTTTATTCACCACATAATATGTGTTTTGCTTGGAGCGTCATGTGTTATAGTAGTCTTTGAATTTTTTTATCTCAATCATACTTGCTGCACACCTTTTGAGAGGGACATGCACTCATCATGAATTTGTTAGAATACTCAATGAGCTTCACTTATATCTTTTGAGTTAGGCAATATTAGGTCACATGTGCTTCACTTATATCTTTTGAGATTGATGATTTTGTTCACATGTGCTTCACTTATATATATTGAGATTGTTAAATATTAGCTCAAATGTGCTTCACTTATATCTTTTGAGCTTGATTATTTTGCTCCCATAAGCTTCACTTATATCCTTCGAGCGTAGTAATTTTGCTCCCATGTGGTTCACTTATATCTTTTGAGCTTGATAAATTTTGCTCTGGTGTTTCACTTAAATCTTTGTAGAGCACGGCGATGTCATATTTTGTAGAAATCAAAACTCTCTGTGCTTCACTTATATCATTTTCAGAGTGCTCTCTCTCTAAGAAACTTGGTAATTGGCGTGTGTTATGAAATTAGTCCTAAATATGATAGGCATCCAAAGAGGATATAATAAAAACTTTCATATTCAAGTGCATTGATTAGTAAGAGAAGTTTGATTCCTCATGATTAGTTTTGAGATATGGATATGCTAATATGAGAGTTATGTTAGTAGGGTGTTGTGAATCTAGAAATACTTGTGTTGAGGTTAGTGATTCCCGTAGCATGCACGTATGGTGAACCGCTATGTTAGGAAGTCGGAGCATAATTGATTTATTGATTGTCATCCTTTGTGTTGAGGTCGGGATCGCACGATGGTTAACTCCTACCAACCCTTCCCCTAGGAGTATGCGTTTAGCACTTTGTTTTGATTTCTAATAAAACTTTCGCAATAAGTATGTGAGTTCTTCATGACTAATGTGAGTCCATGGTATAGATGCACTTTCACCTTGCACCATTGCTAGCCTCTCTAGTGCCATGCAACTTTCGCCGGTACACAAACCCACCATATATCTTCCTCAAAACAGCCAACATACCTGCCTATTATGGCATTTTCATAGCCATTCCGAGATATATTACCATGCAACTTTCACCGTTCTGTCTCATGACATGTGCCATCACTTTCATTCATATAGAGTCATTATTGTTCTATGTATTGAGTTGTAAGTAAATAAAAGTGTGATGATCATCATTATTAGAGCATTGTCCCATGTGAGGAAATAAAAGAGGCCTGATAACCCACAAGTATAGGGGATCGCAACAGTTTTCGAGGATAGAGTATTCAACCCAAATTTATTGATTCGAGTATTAGCAGTTGAGTTGTCAATTCAACCACACCTGAAAGATTTAATATCTGCAACAAAGTTTTTAGTAGCAAACTAATATGATAGTGACAGTAACAGTAGCAGCACTAGGAGTAGTGATTTGTGTAGCAAGTGTAACAGCAGTAGCGGTAAAGTAACGTAGCAAAGACCAGTATAGGAAAAGCTCGTAGGCATTGGATCGATGATGGATAATTATGTTGGATAGCATTTATCATGTAACAGTTATAACATAAGGTGATATGTAACTAGCTCCAGTTCGTCAATGTAATGTATGCATGTATTCCGTATATAGTCATACGTGCTTATGGAAAAGAACTTGCATGACATCTTTTCTCTATCCCTCCCATGACAGCGTTTTCCTAATGGAAACTTAGGGATATTAAGGTCTCCTTTTCATAGAGTACCGGAACAAAGCATTAATACATGGTGAATACATGAAATCCTCATACTATGGTCATCTCCGGGAGTGGTTCCGGCTATTGTCACTCCGGGGCAGCCGGGTCATAACACATAGTAGGTGACTACAACTTGCAAAATAGGATCAAGAACTCACATATATTGATGAAAACATAATAGGTTCAGATCTGAAATCATGGCACTCGGGCCCTAGTGACAAGCATTAAGCATAGCAAAGTAGTAGCAACATCACTCTTAGAACATAGTGGATACTAGGGATCAAACCTATCAAAACTAACTCGATTACATGATAGATCTCATCCAAACCCTCACCGTCCAGCAAGCCTACGATGAGATTACTCACGAACGATGGAGAGCATCATAATATTGGCGATGGAGGATGGTTGATGATGACGATGACTTTGATTTCCCCTCTCTAGAGCCCAGAACGGACTCCAGATCTGCCTTCCCGAGGAAGAACAAGTGGTGGCGGTGGCTCTATATCGTAAAGCGTGATTATTTCTTCTCTCTGATTTTTTCTGGGACAAAAATGATTATATGGAGCCGGAGAGGAGGTCGGAGGGGCCACGTGGACCCCACAAGCCCACCAGGCGCGGCCTAGGGGGGGGGGGCTCCTGGGCTCGTGGCCCACTGGCTCCTCCCCTCCGGTTGATTCTTTCGCCAGTATTTTTTATATATTCCACAAAAATTCCTCGTCCATTTTCAGGTTATTCCGAGAACTTTTATTTAAGCACAAAAACAACACCATGGCAGTTCTGCTGAAAACAGCGTCAGTCCGGGTTTGTTTCATTCAAATCATGCAAATTAGAGTCCAAAACAAGGGCAAAAGAGTTCAGAGTAGATACGTTGGAGACGTATCAACTCCCCCAAGCTTAAAGCCTTGCATGTCCTCAAGCAATTCAGTTGATAAACTAAAAGAGACAAAAGGAAAACTTTTATGAACTCTGTTTGATCTTGTTGTTATAATTATGTCTAACTCATATTCAGATTTTCAGCAAGATCATAAGCTAACCACATAAGCAATGACATTTAGGTCTCATGGTATACTCATATCAATGGCATAATCAACTAGCGAGAGATAATAACAAGTTTCAAACGTCAACACTTCAATCAAAACAATCATGATACATTATGAATAGATGGTATCTCGCTAGCCCTTTCTAAGACCGCAAAACATAAATGCAGAGCACCTTCAAAGACCAAAGGCTGGCTAGAAATTGTAATCATGGCAAAGAAGATCCAGTCATAATCATACTCAATATCAATTAATAGCAAAGCATACAAATGATGGAGGTGCTCTCTAGCTGGTGCTTTTAATAAGAAGGGGATGACTCAATAGTAATGTAAATAGATAGGCCCTTCGCAGAGGGAAGCATTAATTTGCAGAGGTGCCAGAGCTCAAGCTTTTTTAAACAGAGATGAATAATTTTGGAGGTGATATGCTTTCATTGTCAACGCAATGACCAAGAGTTTTCACCATCTTCCATGCTACACATATTATAGGCGGTTCTCAAACAGAATAGTAAAGTTTTGACTCCCCCAACCACCAATCAATCACACTCCACGGCTAGACGAATCCTCGGGTACCGTCCATACCAACAAAAATCCTAGGGGAGTTTTTTTTGCAATTATATTTTTATTTGATTTGAACATGGAACTGGGCATTCCAATTATCGGCCCCTTTCTCGTGAGAGATAGTGAATTAACACATATCGAGGATAACACGCCTAGCATGGAAGGTACTGATCGCCCCGTGCCACAACATGAGCGGTTCAAGCATAAAACAGATTATTATTTGAAGGTTTAGAGAATGGACCAGGCAAATTTACTTGGAACGGCGGGTAGATACCGCGTATAGGTAGGTATGGTGGACTCATATGGAACAACTTTGGGTTTATGGAAGTGGATGCACAAGCAATATTCCCGCTTAGTACAAGTGAAGGCTAGCAAAAGACTGGGAAGCGACCAACTAGAGAGCTATAATAGTCATCAACATGTGTTGAGATTAACCAACATTGAGTGCAAGTATGAGTAAGATATAAATCACCATGAACATGAATATCGTAGAGGCTATGTTGATTTTGTTTCAACTACATGAGTGAACATGCGCCAAGTCAAGCCACTTGAATCATTCAAAGGAGGATACCATCCTATCATACTACATCACAATCATTTTAAAATTCATGTTGGCATCCAAGGCAAACCATTATAAGCTCCTAGCTAATTAAGCATGGCATAAGAAATTATGATCTCTAAGTTGTCATTGCCAACATGTTTCTCTCATAACAATACTGAATTAGGAACGATGAGCTAGTCATATTTACAAAAACAAAATAGATCGAGTTCATACCAGCTTTTCCAGGCTCAGTCACTTCATCATATATCGTCATTATTGGCTTTCACTTGCACGACCAAATGATGTGAATAATAATAAAAGTGTTCGTGCATTGGACTAAGCTGGAATCTACAAGCAAACTCAGAGGAGAAGACAAAGGAATATGGCTCTTTGACGAATAAACAATAATGCATATGAGAGCCGCTAATCATTTTAATCATGGTCTTCTACCTCGACCCAAAGAAAAAGAAAACTATTTACACGGTAAAGATCCCAACAAGCAAAACAAGAACGGGAAATCTTTTGGGGTTTTCTTTTATTAATTACTACTAAGCATGCAAGAATGTAAAGTTACAACTAATTTTTTTTGTTTTTCTCGTCTTTAAATTTTTTTGGGTTTTCTCAAGTTAATAAAACACACAAGAAGAATGCGAGAAAAGAAAATAAAATAAACTAGCATGGGTGATATAATGAAAAAGTATGAACACGGACTATCAAAGTGAATGTGAGAGCAGGAATATAAAGTCGGTGAGAAACACGTACTCCCCCAAGCTTAGGCTTTTGGCCTAAGTTGGTCTACTCCCAAGGAGGAAAGTAACCGGCTCCGGGGTACTATGGAGCGTACCGAGGATGCCACTGCTGGGTAAGCTCCTCCGGCTCCCACTGATAAACTGGCGTCTGGTACTCGACTGGTGGCTCGGGCACGGGCCCGTGAGGCGGCGCCATGCCCCAGTATGCGTAGATCTCCGAGGGCATGATGGTGTAACTACCTAGATGGGTGAATGGATATTTACACAAGGAGATCGAAAACTGAAGCAAAAACGAGCAAGAACACAGGTTTGAGCTAGAGAATGATTTTTTTCTGGAGGAAGAAGAAGGAGCTGGGGGCAGGAATAAGTGGAGGGGGCCACGTGGGCCCCACGAGCCTCCCAGGCGCGGCTAGGCGGGTGGCCGCACCTGCTGGGCTCGTGGCCTAGTGGTGCATCCTCCTCACTAGTTATTTGTTTCAAAAAAAATATTCCAGAAAAAATCATACTAAAATTTCAGGGCATTTGAAGAACTTTTATTTTCAGGTCATTTTTTATTGGACGGATAATGCAGAAAACAGGAAAATAATGCTATATTTATTATTTTTCTACTAAATAACAGAAAGTAAAAGTTGAGAACAGAAGGTTGTGACTTCTAGATTCATCCATCTCATGGTCATCAAAAGAAATCCATCAATGAGGTTGATCAAGTCTCCTTGACAAACTTTTTTTGAATCACATGAAACCGGAGAATTTTTGAAAAATCACTAGGTTACCTCAAAGGGGATATGCATGTCCCCAACAATAAGTATATCATATCTCATTTTGACAGTAGGTAAAGGAATTTCAAAGCATCCAACAATAAGGGATTAAGATCTTTTAATAGAATTTATGCAATGAATCCGATGTTGTTTCTTCGGAAAGTGCACTATGTGCTCATTACCATTGACATGGAAAGTGACATTGCCTTTGTTGCAATCAATAACAGCTCCTACAGTGTTTAAAAAGGGTCTTCAAAGGATGATTGCCATGGCATCATCTTCGGGAATATCAAGAATAACAAAGTTTGTTAAGATAGTAACGTTTGCAACCACAACAGGCACATCCTCGCAAATGCCGACAGGTAAAGCAGTTGATTTGTCGGCCATTTGCAAAGAAATTTCAGTAGTGTCAACTTATCTAGTTCAAGTCTACGATATAAAGAGAGAGGCATAACACTAACACCGGCTCCAAGATCACATAAAGCAGTTCTAACATAATTTCCTTTAATGGAGCAAGGTATAGTGGGTACTCCGGGATCACCTAGTTTCTTCGGAGTCTCGCCCTTAAAAGTGTAATTAGTAAGCATGGTGGAAATCTCAATATCAGGTATCTTTCTTTTATTTGTCACAATATATTTCATGTATTTAGAATAAGGAGACATTTTAAGCATATCAGTCAAATGCATTTGCAAGAAGATTGGTCTAATCATTTCAACAAAGCGCTTAAAATCCTCATCATCCTTTTTCTTGGATGGTTTAGGAGGAAAGGGCATTGGTTTCTGACCCCATGGTTCTCTTTCTTTACCGTGCTTTCTAGCAATAAAATCTTATCATATCTTTTATTCTTAGGTTGTGGGTTATCAGGATCAATAGCAGGTTCAATTTCCACATCATTATCATTACTAGGTTGAGCATCAATATGAACATCATTATCAATATTATCACTAGGTTCATGTTCATCACTAGATTGTGTCTCAGCATCAGAAATAGATATAGCATTTTGATTCCCAGGTGTAACAGAAACAGGTTTACTAGCATGCAGGTTCCAATCATCTTTCTTTTTCTTATTACCAGGACGAGTAGGTGCATCAGTATTAATTCCTTGAGAATCTTGCTCAATTCTTTTAGGATGGCCCTCAGGATACAAAGGTTCCCGAGTCATTCTACCACCTCTAGTAACAACTTTAATAGAATTATCATTCAATTCATTGAGCAAGTCATTTTGAGCCTTAAGTACTTGCTCTACTTGAGTAGTGACCATAGAAGCATGTTTACTAATAAGCTTAAGATCATTGACATTTCTATCCACACAAGCACTTATATGATTAATCATACGAGCATTTTGTTCCAGTTGTCTGCAATCATTAAAACTTTGTTGTTTGACAACAAAGTTACCAAATTCATCTAAACATAAGCTAGGAGGTTTATCATAAGGAATATCACACTCATTGAATCTACGGAGAGAATTTACCTCCACTACCTGTGTCGGGTTATCAAGACCATGTATCTTTTCAATAGGTGGTAGATTCTTAACATCTTCAGATTTAATACCTTTCTCTCGCATAGATTTCTTTGCTTCTTGCATATCTTCAGGACTGAGGAATAGAATACCTCTTTTCTTCGGAGTTGGCTTCGGAGGTGGTTTGGGAATAGTCCAAGCATTATCATTGCTCAAGATATTATTTAATAGAATTTCAGTTTGTTCCACAGTTCATTCCCTGAAAACACAACCAGCACAACTATCTAGGTGGTCCCTAGAAGCATTGGTTAGTCCATTATAAAAGATATCAAGTATTTCATTTTTCTTTAGAGGATGATCACGCAAAGCATTAAGTAACTGGACAAGCCTCCCCCAAGCTTGTGGGAGACCTTCTTCTTCAATTTGCACAAAGTTATATATATCCTGCAAGGCAACTTGTTTCTTATGGGCAGGAAAATATTTCTCACAGAAGTAGTATACCATATCCTGGGGACTACGCACACAAGCAGGAGCAAGAGAGGTAAACCAAGTTTTAGCATCACCCTTTAGTGAGAAAGGAAACAACTTAAGAATATAGTAATGGCAAAATTTTTCCACATTAGTGAATAGGGTGGCAATATCATTCAGTTTGGTAAGATGTGCTACAACAGTTTTAGATTCATAACCATGAAAAGGATTAGATTCAACCAAAGTGATTAACTCAAGATCGACAGAGAACTCATAATCCTTATCAGTAACAAAGATAGGTGATGTAGCAAACTTAGGATCATATTTCATTCTAGCATTCAGATATTTTTCTTTCGACTTGCGTAATAGTTTCTCAAGATCATAGCTATCCTTACAAGCAAGGAAGTCTTCAGCTACCTCTCCTTCCATAACATAACCCTTAGGTATATTAGGCAATTCATATTCAGGAGGGCTAGGTCTATCAGGTGTAATAGCAGGTTCAATTTCAATAGTTTCATCAGTTTCAGAAGTATCATTTGATTCAATAGTAACTCTAGCAATTTGTGCATCCAGAAATTCACCAAGTGGCATCTCATTGTAAAGCAAAGCAGCATCATAATTATCATGTATAGCAGAAGTAGTATCATCAAGCATAGGCGACATATCAAAATTAATAGCAGGTGGCAGTGTCGCCAATTTACTCATAACAGAAGGTGAATTTTAGTAGTTGAGGGCAGAACTTTAGTTTTTGGATCTCGCAATTTCTCCATAGTGATCTATAGATATAAATCCCAAGTAACTCAAAGAATATAGCTATGCTCCCAGGCAACGGTGCCAGAAAAAAGGTCTTGATAACCCACAAGTATAGGGGATCGCAATAGTTTTCGAGGGTAGAGTATTCAACCAAAATTTATTGATTCGACATCAGGAGAGCCAAAGAATATCCTCGAGTATTAGGAGTTGAGTTGTCAATTCAACCACACCTGAAAGATTTGATATCTGCAGCAAAGTTTTTAGTAGCAAAGTAATATGATAGTGACAGTAACAGTAGCAGCAGTAGCAGTAGTGATTTGTGTAGCAAGTGTAACAGCAGTAGCGCTAAAGTAACGTAGCAAAGACCAGTAGAGGAAAAGCTCGTAGGCATTGGATCGGTGACGGATAATTATGTTGGATAGCATTTATCATGTAACAGTTATAACATAAGGTGATATGTAACTAGCTCCAGTTCGTGAATCTAATGTTGGCATGTATTCCGTATATAGTCATACATGCTTATGGAAAAGAACTTGCATGACATCTTTTGTCCATCCCTCCCGTAGCAGCGGGGTCCTAATGGAAACTTAGGGATATTAAGGTCTCCTTTTAATAGAGTACCAGAACGAAGCATTCACACATGGTGAATACATGGAATCCTCATACTATGGTCATCTCCGGGAGTTGTTCCGGCTATTGTCACTCCGGGGTTGCCGGGTCATAACACATAGTAGGTGACTACAACTTGCAAAATAGGATCATGAACTCACATATATTGATGAAAACATAATAGGTTCAGATCTGAAATCATGGCACTCGGGCCCTAGTGATAAGCATTAAGCATAGCAAAGTAGTCGCAACATCAATCTTAGAAAATAGTGGATACTAGGGATCAAACCCTATCAAAATTAACTCGATTACATGCTAGATATCATCCAAACCCTCACCGTCCAGCAAGCCTACAATGAGATTACTCACGAACGATGGAGAGCATCATGAAATTCGCGATGGAGGATGGTTGATGATGACAATGGCTTCGATTTCCCCTCTCCGGAGCCCAGAACGGACTCCAGATCTGCCCTCCTGAGGAAGAACAGGTGGTGGCGGCGGCTCTGTATCGTAAAACGCGATTATTTATTCTCTCTATTTTTTCGGGAAGAAAGTGATTATATGGAGCTGGAGAGGAGGTCGGAGGGGCCACGTGGGCCCAACGAGCCCACCAGGCGCGGTCTAGGGGGGCCACGGCTTTTGTGCTCGTGGCCCACTGGCTCCTCCTCTCTAGTTGATTCTTTCGCCAGTATTTTTTATATATTCCACAAAAATTCCTCGTCCATTTTTAGGTCATTCCGAGAAGTTTTATTTCTGCACAAAAACAACACCATGGCAGTTCTGTTGAAAACAACGTCAGTCCGGGTTGTTTCATTCAAATCATGCAAATTAGAGTCTGAAACAAGGGCAAAAGAGTTCGGGAAAGTAGATACGTTAGAGACGTATCAAGGCCAAAGATTCCCACCAAATAAAAAAGTGGCCAAAGAGCCCAAACAAAAAAACAAAAAAATGAGAGAAAAAGAGAAAAGGGACAATGCTACTATATTTTTCCACACTTGTGCTTCAAAATAGCACCATGTTCTTCAAGATGGAGATTGTCTTGTTTTGTCACTTTCATATGCTAGTGGAAATTTTCATTATGTAACTTGACTTGTAAATTCCAATGATGGGCTTCCTCAAAATTGCTCTTGGTCTTCATAAGCAAGCAAGTTGGGTGCACACCCACTAGTTTTCATTTTTGAACTTTCATAAACTTATAGCTCTAGTGCATCCGTTTCATGGCAATCCCTACTCATTCAGATTGAGATCTATTGATGGGCATCTTCGTAGACTATTGATACGCCGAGTCGATGTGACCATCTCCTTCTTTTTGCCTCAGAAACATCACCACACTCTATTCCACCTATAGTGCTATATCCATGGCTCATGCTCATATATTGCGTGAGAGTTGAAAAAGGTTTGAGAAAGTAAGAGTGTGAAAACATTTACTTGGCCAATACCAAGGTTGTGCATGATTTAAATTCTTTGTGTGGGGATGATGGAGCATGGCGAGACTATATGATTTTTGTAGGGATAACTTTCTTTGGCCTTGTTATTTCAAAAGTTTATGATCACTTTGCTATTATGCTTGAGGTATTATTGTTTTCATGTCAATATTAAACTATTGTTTTGAATCTTATGGATCTGAACATTCATGCCATAATAAAGAGAGTACATAAAAAAATATGTTGGGTAGCATTCCACATCAAAAATTCGGTCTTTATCACTTCCCTACTCGAGGACGAGCAGGAGTTAAGCTTGGGGATGCTTGATACGTCTCCAACATATCTATAATTTTTGATTGTTCCATGCTATTTTATTATCAACTTTGGATGTTTTATATGCATGAATATGCTATTTTATATGATTTTTGGGACTAACTTATTAACTCAGTGCCTAGTGCCAATTCCTGTTTTTTCCGTGTTTTTGATCTTTTTCAGATAGGAATATCAAACGGAGTCCAAATGGAATAAAACTTTCGCCGTGATTTTGTATCAGAAATATAAAAATACCTGAAGGAAGAAATACCAGAGAAGTGGGCCGAGGGAGCCACGAGCCTGGGAGGCGCGCCCTCCCTAGGCCGCAGCTAGGGGACTCATGGCCTCCTCGTGGCCCACCTCCACTCGTTTCCACCGACATATGGTCTTATAAATACCCAAACTCGCAGAAATAGACCTAGATCGCAAGTTCCGCCGCCGCAAGCCTCCAGAACCACCAAAAACCAATCGGGAGACCATTCCGGCATCCTGCCGGAGGGGAATCCATCTCCGGTGGCCATCTTCATCAACATCCTTGCCTCTCCGATGATGCATGAGTAGTCCACATCAGACCTTCGGGTCCATAGCTAGTATCTAGATGGCTTC
This sequence comes from Hordeum marinum, assembly GCA_022496015.1. NCBI lineage: Eukaryota > Viridiplantae > Streptophyta > Magnoliopsida > Poales > Poaceae > Hordeum > Hordeum marinum. The sequence continues at coordinate 530,688,482 of CM039674.1, read as the reverse complement.
TTCTCCCTCTTTGATCTTCAATACAAACTTCTCCATGATCTTGATGGTGATCTATCCGATGTAATTCTCTTTTGCGGTGTGTTTGTTGAGATTCGATGAATTGTGGATTTATGATCAGCTTATCTATGAATATTATTTGAGTCTCCTCTTATTTATTATTTGCATGATTTCATATCCTTGTAAGTCTCTTCGAGTTATGTGTTTTGTTTGGCCAACTTGATCTATGATTCTTGCAATGGGAGAAGTGCTTGGTTTTGCGTTCATACCGTGCGGTGTCCTCACCTAGTGACAGAAGGGGTAGCGAGGCACGCATCGTGTTGTTGCCATCAAGGGTAAAAAGATGGGGTTTAGATGATATTGCATGAATCTATCCCTCTACATCATATCATCTTGCTTAAAGCGTTACTCCGTTTGTTATGAACTTAATACACTAGATGCATGTTGGATAGCGGTCGATGTGTGGAGTACTAGTAGTAGATGCAGACAGTATTGGTCTACTTGTCTCGGACGTGATGCCTATATGTATGATCATTGCCTTAGATATCGTCATGACTTTGCGCTATTCTATCAATTACTCAACAGTAATTTGTTCACCCACCGTAATACTTGCTATCATGAGAGAAGCCTCTAGTGAACACTATGGCCCCCGGGTCTATTTTACATATTATATATTCAGATCTAAACATAAAAACACCAAAAATACCTTTCTGCAATTTTATTTACTTATTTATATTTACTCATTATCACTATCAGATCTCACCTGGCAAGTAATCGTGAAGGGATTGACAACCCCTTTATCGCGTTGGGTGCAAGTTTGTTTGTGTTTGTGCAGGTTTATTGGTGCCTCATCTTGATACTCCTACTGGATTGATACCTTGGTTCTTAAACTGAGGGAAATACTTACCTCTACTTTGTTGCATCACCCTTTCCTCTTCAAGGGAAAAACCAACGCACGCTCGAGAAGTAGCAAAGATCACCATGACTCTTGTATAAAGGTAAGTTCTAGAAAATAATAGATAGGCCCTTCACAGTGGGAAGCAAAGGTTGTCATGTGCTTTTTTTAGATGTGCAAACTCTTAATGCAAAGGAACGTCGTGTTGTATTGCATTTTGTGATAGCAACCTTTATTATGCAGTCTGTCGCATTTATTTCTTTGTCATCACAAATTTGTACAACACTCATTTTCCCTTACAATAAAAGATCTTACATATTTAGGAGCAATATTTATTGCTTTTTGCACCGATGACAATTTACTTGAAGGATCTTATTAAATCCATAGGTAGGTATAGTGGACTCTCATGGCAAAACTTGTTTAAGGGTGTTTGGATGCACAAGTAGTACTTCTATTTGGTGCGGAAGTTTTGGCTAGTATGAGGTGGAAGCAAGCACCATATGTTGGAGGATACAAAACATTATAACTTCTATACAAATATAACCAAGCATAACTCATTACGTTGTCTTCCTTGTCCAACTTCAATTAGTTTTATCTAGTTTGAAAATAATTAATAGTATATTTATATGTGAAATCTCTCTTCCTTCAATATTCTTTCATGAATTGTTCAAGTGACCAATGCGATGTTTACTAACTTTCAATAAATTTCACCACCTATACTTATTATGTGTGAAGTCATTACTCCCCATGGGATAAGTATATGAAGTATTTTTAATTTCAAATTTATGATATTCAATTCATTCAACCATTTACTCATAGGATATAAGCGAAGCATGAGAGTGAATGACAAACTACTCCAAAAATATATAAGTGAAGATCAATGCGTAGTTAATTAGATAAATAGCCATGTGAGGACTATATCTTATTAAAAATTTAAGATCCAATGATTATATAGAAACAGCGAACAAAATAAAAATGGCACTCCAAGAATAGTATGAATCATGTGAACGAATAAAAATTTAGGCTCAACATAGCCTAACCGATAACTGTTGATGAAGAGAGGTGGGATGCGTAGCATCCCCAAGCTTTGATACTTGAGAGTTCTTGAAATATTTTCTTGGGGTGCCTTGGTCATACCCAAGCTTGAGTTTTTGTATCTTGTTCAATCCTGTCATATCCCGGTTTTACCTATTCTCAAAAACTTCATCCACACAAAACTCAAAAAGAACTCGTGAGATAGGTTAGTACACATAAGAACAAATCAATACTTCATGTACTCCCAAGAAAAGTTGCACAATAATTTTAAAACATTAGGTACTACATAATTTAATTTCCAAAAATTATATCTAGCAATATAGGCTATGGAAACTATAGGATAAGTAGATAACAAAACTACGACATCAATCTGTCCAAACAGAACAGTCCGTAGAAATTTATTAAACCAGTGTACCTCTGTAACTCTAAAACTTACGAAACTTTAGGAAATTCTAAGGAATTTATATGAAAATACTTTGTAAAAATTTCAGAAACTTTCTATGTACCAGTAAAATATGAAAATTCAAACACTATAGTAAAAGTTTATGCTTTGTTTACACAACACACAGAAAACATGCAATGCAAGCATCCTAAGGCAATTCTTCGAACTTTTTATTGAAAAACAAGATTATAAATAACACCTAACACAGAACAAAAAAAATAAAATGATGTTCCAAGAAAAGCTTATATTATGTGACGAATAAAAATATAGCTCCAAGTAAGATATACCAATAGTGTTGAAGACGAAATAGGGGATGCCTTCCGGGACATCCCCAAGCTTGAGTGTTCCTTAAATATTACCTTGGGGGTGCCTTGGGAGTCCCTAAGCTTGAGTTATTATCACTCTTTATTACCCTCATATCAGTATCTCACCCAAAACTTGAAAACTTCAATCACACAATACTTAACAGAACTTCGTGAGAAGGGTTAGTGTAATAAAGATAAATCATTCATTGAGGTACTATTAAGACAAGATTCATAATTTTTCCCCCATGATACCTACTGTATTATATCATTCCCATAATTTATATTACTCAATATAAGCTATAGTAACACTTGAAACAAGCAAACTATGCATGCAAAACAGAATCTGTCAAAAACAGAACAGTCCGTAAAGATCTGAATGATCACCACACTTCCCTGACTCTAACAATTCTGCAAAATTAGGACATATCACATAATTTGCATAGAAATGTTGTGTAAAAATTTCAGAATTTTTTGAATCCCATTAAAATCAGACAATTCAAATATAGGACGCAAAACTTTCTGTTTCTGCACAGAACAAAACAAGCAAGTATCCACACTATCCCAAAGGCTTTACTTGGCACTTTATTGAAATAAAAGGTACAAAACATGATTACTACAGTAGATTAATCATGTTAACACATCAAAACATAAATTAAAAGTATTGGGTTGTCTCCCAACAAGTGCTTTTCATTAATGCCTTTTTAGCTAGGCATGATATTACAATGATACTCTTCCGAGCCAAATTTCACTGATCATTATATTCATGCTCTAAAAGATATAATTCAAGTTCATAGAGTCTTCTTAATTAATATATATTAACCAATATCCAAACTCAAAATATATAAGTGAAGCACACGAAGCATTATATAAAGCCATACTCAAAAGGAAAATGGAGCCGTCCAGGACAATTGCATCTGTCCATTAGCTTGACCCGCTCCTCGCAGTATAGAGTGAGTGTGATGTCTAACATGAACTTTCCTCCATATGTGAGATTAATGGTACCAGTGGGAATTGAAAGAACAATGAAAAAAAATGCCTTATAAAAGCATATGGTAAAGACTTACCTTCAAAATGCATATATTATAGACTTGCCTTCAGACATTTTTCAAACAGGAAATGCACACACATCATGTATGCATGCATGTATGTACTCCCTCCATTCCTAAATATAAGTTTTTTCAAAGATTCTACTAGAAACTACATACGAACGTATATAGACATATTTTAGAGTGTAGATTCACTCATTTTGCTCCATATGTAGTCCATAACGGAATCCCTAAAATGACTTATACTTAGGAACGGAGGGAGTATATAGCAAGCTGGGCATGCATCCATATATCTAGCATGCATAGGCACATAGAGCAAACTTAGGGGCTCAGCACCTTTCTTTTTTTCAACTGGATCAGCCTGCATCCAAATTTTTATATAAACTGAAATCAGCGCATGTCGTTTTTTTATTTGATCAGTGCACATGTTTTCAGTTCCAGCTAATTGCATCTTCTTTTTAACTGCACGTCCTACTAATTAAAATTAGTCAGCACAGATCCTCCTTTTTATCTTGATGTGGACTACTATTTAAAACTGGATTAGCGCACATCATTTTTTTATCTCCAATGAGCACGCGTCCCACTATGATTCTATTTGATCAGGACACGCCCTTTTTCCCTCTCTCTTTATATTAGGCCGAACGAAGCTAATCATTTTATCCCACTACAATTAGAATGGCATTGGTGGGTAATTTTCTGAACTTTAATGTTATCCAATGGCCAAACAATATTAGTCTATTAAATTAACGGTTAGATGTTTCTAATTCTAGTTTATTTATCTTTTCTCTGCTTAACTCATCAAATACTTTTTATATATAATAGATAGATTGCTTGACAATAATTTGTGTACCCATCATGATACTTTCCTTCAAGAGAGAAACCTCTAGTGAAACCAATGGCCTCCGGGTCTACTTTCCATAATATATTTTCAGATCTATAAATCAAAAATAAAAATACTTTGCTGGAATTTATTTATTTTTTCCTTTCTGTTTTCGTTTACATCTACCTCTGTCGGATCTAATCCTTGCAAATAACCGTGAAGGGATTGACAACTCCTTTTAGCGCGTTGGGTACAAGAGTTTGATTGTTTGTGTACGTTCATCCATTGGTGACTTGCTTGTTCCTCTTACTGGATTGATACCTTGGTTCTCATCAACTGAGGGAAATACTTATCTACTTCGTTGCATCATCCTTTCCTCTTCAAGGGAAAACCGACGCAAGCTCAAGATGTAGCAGGCACTCAGGGATCGTCCCCTTGTCGTCATACGACATTTACAGTGTTCATGATTTGTAAGATTAAAAACCAACGGATTTTTTTCTTATTTCTCATTGGTTCTAAGATTAACAAATTAGTATTTAAATTAGAATGCATTCGATAAGCAAAAACTAAATCATAGTGGACCGGCGCTGGCGAGGTTCGAACTGAGGGGCGAGGGATGGTGAGGAGGATTATATTTTAGCAAGATAATCATATAATATCACTAATACATATAATATCACCGACGATCGTGAGGGACTCTTCATATAATATTATCACATAATATCATTGATACATCTCAAATAATCCAGTTAATGCATCATAGAAAATTATATAATATTATCACGAATACATGTGGAACATTATCATATAATATCACTTATGCAGCTCGAATAATCCAGTTGACTCGCGGTTCTTGAGCCGCATGCTATGGACCCCCAAAGAGAAGGAACCAGCACAAGATCATAGCTCGGGTGAGTTCCCTGAAGAAACTGCTAGGTATTGAAGTACCTGACGTTCGACGCAACCATGTAGCAATTGACGTGCTCATCCTCCTGTCAGACATGGCGACGTACCACCTCCTCGGGGGCCGGCTCCCTCCGCACCGATAGTGGCCCACGCGACTTCCACCAAAGAAGCTCTTGGTCGACGATGACACCCTGATTCCTCACCAAGCTGCACGTCCTGGAAGGTTGCACCTCCAAGTGCCAGCCCGGCAGAGCCCCCGGAACACGGTGCCTCTCAAACTGGTTGTCGCCATCGAGTTGATGATGAGGATCCGGGACGTGCATCGTCGCCTTTAGATAAAAAAAACCTAGAAACCATCATATTATTCATCACCATCAGTTCATCTCATTGAACCATAAAAACGTCGCAAATTATCTACACTATCTAACTATCATCTAAACTATCTAGGAGTAGGGCATTTTGGAGACCAAGCTCCATGGAGCCCTTTATATTTAAAAGTAAAAAAATCATAAATTTCAATTTCAAAAATTTCTGAAAACAATACACATAGAGGCAAGGATGTAAAGTGTATGTGTGAAAATTTGCACACATGTACATTATGTATCTAGTTATTTGTGTATTTATTTTAATGTTTTCAAATAAAGGCCTCCATGGAGCTCGGTCTCCGGTATTTTTGACTATCTAACTATTATCTATCTATCAAACATCTACCTATCTAACTATCATCTACAAGTCCATGATTAACTATGAATGCTCTCAATTTCTTAGACTAAGATAAAATTCCCATCTAATTGAGAAACCCTAATCTATAGCTTCTAACGAAATTTATAGATGGGAGTTCGATCGGTGAAGGAGGAGGGTGTGGGTCACCTCGAGGATATTGACCGCGATGGGGCTACCTGTAGCGACCCGACCTGAAATGGTCGAATCTCCGGTGTTTCCGTACCATCCCAAGTTCATGCCGGTACACACAAGGTACATCAATGTATATATCAAAGGGAAAATGACACTGCTTTATTAATTGAAATCTCATATCGAGTCCTTTATTTCAATAAGGATTACAATAAAGTGGCTGAAGGCCAACTCATGAGATAAACTAGTACAAAATCATGCAGAAGCTTCAAAGGTAGCTCAGTCCATCTGACTCCAACGACATCTCATCGAGCGTAGAGCGTTTCCTCAATCCTGGTCGGAAAAGTACTTTGTAATATGATACGTTTTAGCCGTGTAGGTCAGCATATTGAATATTCTGACAAGTCACAAAAGAGAGGGGTGAAAATAATCATCTATTCTATATGCATATATGGTAGGTGGGGTGGTAAGTTTAGATGGTTCCACCAATTATTACTACAATTTTGGTTGATCAATGAGATGGTGCCACCAACCATTTCTCATACCCTAGGTATCAATAAAACCCACATCCTTAAATTATTTGTGTTGAGACTGGCTGATAGTATCATCTCCGGTGCTCATGTTGTCTATGACCGTGGACATGGCTAATCGATTAGATTTGTTACTCTGTAGAGTCTTGTACACTTTACTTGCAAGAATCAATCCCTCCCGTTATGTCCTCACACTGCCTAGTGTTTGAGAACGGGGCGATCGAAACATGGTCTTCCATACTGATCCTCCGATAGAAAGTCAGTGCCCATCCGAATCCTACCGTTCTTCTACATCTCGTAGCAACTGACCTATCGGAGTCACCACTAGGGTCAACCAAGCTAGAGGCCATATTAACTTGCGGTTGCACACGTAAGCTTTTCGGCCTTGAAGTATCCATCCATATCTTTGAGCCTGGGTGGCATTCCTTTGGGAAGATCACAGGCAGATACCAGGATTTCCAGGCATAACCATGATAGATATGAGGCTGCCAGATGCAGGTCCAATCCACCCGGAGGTATGTTGAAAACATGAAGTCTTGAAGTATTGATCATCACGTAGGTCTTGCAATAAATTTACCTCACAACTCTCATGAGTCACACAACTAACCCCGTCTACTAATGGCATAGCAAAAAAAAACAACATTTCCCGGGGCGAAGGTGTCAAGGATTTGAGGGGTGCCTACCACATGATACTACTCAAGTAACCAAGTTTCCAAGTACCTACTTCACATGCAAAAGCGTGGAGATGGTAGAACTAATGCAATAAAAACATAGGTAAAACATGATCAAGGTGACTTGCCTGGTTGATGATCTTCATACTCAAGTGACTCTAAATAACAAGCCCCGCACTCCGGATGATCTAACGAATAAAACAAAACACATAATAAGCATAACCATATCACAACTTACAACAGCAGCAAGGTAAACTAATAATACTAGAACAACCAATAGCACAAGCAAAGAAAAGACAAAAAAACAAATCAAATGTCTTTCAAAGTTTATGGCAAAGCTTTTACTAAAATAACACAAGATAAGAATTGTTTTCAGCAACTAACAAATAGATAACAGAAACGAAATACTAAAATTTTACTAGAAAACAGAAAGTATTTCACCATAAAACTTTTGTGCAAAAATAAATACTACAAAACCTTTTATAAAACACTACATATGGTGAAAACAAGGTTTACCTATTAAAAATAGAGCACAAAACAAAATAAATTATTTTTATTGACAGAAAGTCAATCACCTAATGCTAACAACATAAGCTAAAAGAACTAAAACAAAAAGTTAAAACGAAACAGAATCAAAACAAAAAAATTAAAAAATTCAAATAAATCCTAAAAATAATTGGACAAAATCTGTTTCTCTAAAAACCCTAATCTAAAATATCCTAAAACTTCTCAGACAGAACAGGGTGATAAATCTAACTAATACAAAACAGTGGCAAAAAGAATCACTCAAAAATAAGTTTCTAAACTCAAGTTATTCAAATTTTCGTGTTTTACGCACATTTAACAGAATTCAAATTTAAAGGTTCCAAATTTGAAAACTAAAACTACACGTAGAGACTATATGAAATTTTTTACATGTTGCAAAAAGTATCAACCAAAAAATCAAAATATCCTAAATGATATTGCAAAAATAAAGATAAAACTATTCTATTTTGTAAAATAGAAACAGAAAAGGAAAAAAAAACTTAACTAACGAACGGCTTTCTGTCAGGCTCTGATAGGCCGAAGCGTGCGTGTGCGGGAGCTAATGAGTGAACGGCCATAGTTTAGAGGATAACGGTTCGGGGATTTAAGTGATCTAATCCGAGTCGTTGTTTTTAGATCTAATGTTGAGAGGGGAGGAGGTGCTGCTGCAGAGGTGGTTGGCGGTGTTCCGGCGAGCTCGACGGAGGAGGCGGCTCTGTGGATGTCGGGGGTCCGTCTCCGGTGGTCATGGGCGAAGTACGACGGGTACAATCAACGGCGGCGGCTCTCCAATGATGATTGGCGGCGTTTGTGGGGGTCATGGGCGTCGGGTGTGAGCTCCTGGAGTTCGGGGAGCTTCGGGCGGTGGCCGAACTCCAGCGATGTGTCGCGGCGGCTTTCTGGTGAGGTGTTCGTCGAGATTTGGAGCGGAACGGAGTGCGGGCGAGCAGGGGGTTTATATAGGGGGTCGGGGAGGCTCGGGGAAGGAAGGGGGAAGGATATCGGCATCGGATCCAAGATCTCGCCGTCGAGGGAAGGAAAGGGGAGGGGGAGAAAGGAAGGTGGTGACTGACGGGGTTCGGGAACAGGCGGTGGGTCCCACAGCAAGAAAGAGAGCAGAGGCGGGTGACGCGGTCGGTGGCCAATCCGAAGGCGATTCGGATATGGCGAGGGTGGTGGTGGGCCGATTCTTTCCAAACTAGGCTGATCTACTTCCTAACGCGTGCGGCAAAAAAATTCCTTTATATAGTTTTTTTTCCTAATAAATAAAAAAAGCAAGTAAAAATTAAGAAAGGAAAATTAATATTCTTTCAAATGTAGAAGTTTTATATACCAAAAGTATCAGAAAATTAAATGCAACAATATGAACATTTTTCCACGGCCGGAATAAATAGTTGAAAAAAATATATTTTTCAGAAAATGCCTAAATTGACTTTAATTCCTTTTGCAAATCATTTTCAAATAAACCCCTTGGTTTTATGGTTCAAATACTTCAAAGAAATACCCCTGGTGTGGAGTGTCATGTTCCTCCTCTCATAATTGACATATTCAAGGGGTTTGCAAATAAGTTGAAGAGGCAAAACAAAAGGAATAGAAGTGATTGTTAGAATCTCAACAGAAACTCCAACATTTCATTTCACTCTCGTACATAATTTCGAACAATATGATGATGCATAGCTATAATTCATAAAATGCCAAAATGAAATTTTGGGATGTTACAAACCTACCCACCTTAAGATGAATCTCGCCCTCGAGATTTGGGTTGGCTAGAAAATAGGTGCGGGTGGTCTTGATTTTCCCACGTGGCTTCTTCCTCGGTATGATGACTCCATAAAACCTTACAGAACTTGATGATCCTGCTGCGGGTAACTCTGTTGGCAGTCTCGAGGATTCGTATGGGCTTCTCCTTGTAAGTCAGATCATTGTCAAGCTGAATGGCCTCTAGGGGCACTGTGTCTCTCAAAGGAATATCAGCAATCTCAGCATGGCATTTCTTCAGCTGCGAAACATGGAAAACATCATGAACTCCGGACAATCCTTCCGGCAATTCTAGCTTGTATGCAACTTCGCCTCTACATTCTAGAATTTTGTAGGGGCCTATGAATCTGGGTGCTAACTTTACTTTAACACCAAACCTCTTGATTCCTCGAAGTGGGGACACATGGAGATATGCTTGGTCTCCCACTTCATAAGTCACCTCCTTGCGTTTTCTATCAGCATAGCTCTTCTGCCTAGACTAGGCTATCTTGAGTTGGTCATGAATCAGCTTGACCTTCTCTTCAGAATCTCGGATAAGATCGGGACCAAAAAGTTTGAGGTCTCCAACACCATCCTACATCAATGGTGTTCTGCACCTCCTTCCGTATAAAGCTTCGAAAGGGGCCATCTTCAAACTAGTCTAATAATTGTTGTTGTACGAGAACTCTGTGTAAGGTAAATTTTCATCCCAACTAGACCCATAGTCTAGTGCACAAGCTCTCAACATGTCCTCCAGAATCTGGTTGACTCTCTCACTCTATCCATCTGTTTGCGGATGAAAAGTTGTACCGAACTCCAGCCTCGTACCCAAAGTTTCATGTAACTGATGCCAAAACTTGGAGGTAAATTGTGTTCCTCTATCTGACACGATACTCCCTGCAACTCCATGCAGACACACGATCCTGGTCATATATATCTTGTCTAACTTAGCACTGGTATAGGTAGTCTTCACTAGAATGAAATGAGCCACCTTGGTCAAGTGATCGACCACTACCCAGATGGAATCATAACCTGAACGGGTATTGGGTAATCCGATGATACAGTCCATACCAAGCTTCTCCCATCTCCACTCGGGTATCGGCAAAGGTTGGAGTAACCCTGCTGGTTTCTGATGTTCCGCCTTTACTCGCTTACAAACATCACATACTGCAACATTCTCGGCAATATCCTTCTTCATACCTGTCCACCAGAAACTTTCCTTCAAATCCAGATACATCTTGGTGTTTCCTAGGTGTATCGAGTACGGTGAATCGTAGGCTTCTTGAAGTATCAACTTCCCTATCTTTGGGTCATTTGGCACATAGATACGGTCCTCGAACCATAGTGTTCCTTTTTCATCCTCACAAAAGCCTTTAGCTTTCCCATCCTTCATTCTCTGCTTAATCTCTACTATCTCCTTGTCCGACTTCTGGGCTTCACTAATTCTTTCGGTCAAAGTGGACTAGATCTCCAGTGTGGCAACACATCCTCTTGGAACTATCTCTAGCGTGAGCTCTCTGAGATCATCGGCTAACTCCTGGGGTAATCCTCCCGTTGTGAGTGTGTTCACATAACTCTTTCGACTCAAGGCATCTACTACAACATTTTATTTTATTAAGTCCCCTTTATCCCATACGCAACAACTCCCTTACTCGGGTTTATGCTTCTGTCACTCAAGCAACCCACTATGAGCGAATCATGAATGTATTGCAACACCCTACAACGAGAATCTTTCAGATTTGCGCGGCACGGAAGGCACCATAGGACAGCACCAAAATAAACATAGAACTCAAAACAATCTAGATCATCAATCAACCGAAAGGACAAAAGTAATCTACTCAAAACATCATAGGATGGCAACACATCATTGGATCATAATATGTAGCATAAAGCACCATGGTCAAAGTAGGTGATTACAGCGGGGTGTGGGAGAGTGTACTGCTAAAAGGAGATGAGGATGGTGATGAACAAGGTCATGTTGATGAAGATGATCAACGTGGCGATGGTCCCCCCGGTGGCACTCCGGCACAACCGGGATAGAGGGGGAGAGGGTCTCCCCCTTTTGTTTCCTCCTGCATGTCCTCCACCCTCTGTAGGAGGAGGTTCTGTCTCTGGTCCTTGGCCTCCATGGTGTTGGTTGCCCCTCCGGGATGATGAAGATGGCCTCTGGTGACCCCCTCCGGCAGGGTGCCGAAGAGGGCCAAGATTGGTTTCTCATGGCTCTAGAGGTGTGCGGCGGCGGAACCCCCGATCTAGTTTATGCCCTAGGGGTTTTGGAATATTTGAGGATTTATAGAGCTGAGAGGGAGGTTGGTGGACTCCTGAGGGGCCCACAAGGCTGGGGGCGCGCCCTAGGGGGGTGGTCGTGCCCCTGAGGCTTGTGGACTCCTCGTCCTTCCTCTCCAGTGACTCTTCGCTCTAGTATTTTTTATATTTTCCAAAAATATTCTTCGTAAATTTGCAGCTCATTCTGAGAACTTTTATTTCTGCACAAAAACAACCCCATGGTAGTTTTGCTGAAAACAACATCAGTCCGAGTTAGTTCTAATAAAATCATACCAAAATCATATAGAATTATTGTAAACATGGCATGAATACTTCATAAATTATTGATACGTTGGAGACGTATCAGTCCATTGCTATTCCATCTCCAGAAATAATCTGTCCATGGAATCCGACCTCCATCAGCCAAATTTCACATTTGTTGAACTTGGCATATAACTGATGCTCTCTGAGCTTCTCCAGAACTAAACACAAGTTTTCCTTGTGTTCTTCCACGTTCTTCGATAATAAAAATATAAGCCATACCTTGTTCATCATACTCATGAAATAGGCAGGAGCATTAGTCAAACCAAAAGACGTGACTGTATACTCATATAAGCCATACCTTCTGGTGAACGCTGTTTTGGGTATATCTTGTTCACGACTTTTCAATTGATGATACCTTGATCGAAGATCGATCTTGGAGAACAGTTTGGCTCCCACTAGCTAATCAAACAAGTCATTAATCATCGGCAGAGGGTACTTGTTCTTGATAGTCACCTCGTTCAATGCACGACAATCGACTACCATCCTCAAGGTTTTATCCTTCTTCTCCACCAAAAGAACTGGGGCTCCCCAAGGTGAAGAACTTGGGTAAATATACCTTTGTCCAATAACTCCTTGATCTACTTCTTGATTTCTTCTCAATCATTTACGGGCATCTGATAGGGTCTCTTGGAAATTGGGGTTGTTCCTGGCAATAACTCAATCAGGAACTCAATCTCTCTATCCGGTGACATGCCTGTCAATTCCTCCGGGAATACGTCTGGGAAGTCTTGTACAATGGACACTTTCTCCTGAAAAACTCCTGTGAGGGAATTCACCCGAGAACTCGTCGGTGTGCGTCGGGATACATGCTTAATCCTCTTGTGTTCTGGGGTGTGGTGAGCAAAATAGACTTGTTGGGGAAATCAAGGTTTCCTTCATACTTTCTGATGCCATCCATGCCTAGGATTACATCCCATCCATGTGACTCTAAGACGATGAGGTCAATGGGAAAAACATGGTTTCCAATATTGTGGTTCAATGCATGGCATCCTATCCCTGCCATCATCATGACTCCTGGGGAACTAACCTTAATGGGCCGACTAAGGGTTCTCGTGGGCAAACCATACTTTTCCACGACTACCCTTGATATGAATCAATGATTTGCACCTGAATCAAAAGGTACCATTACTAGACGTGAATGTAATAAAAACACACCAACTACAGTCTGGGGCTGATCATAGGCTTCCTCCAAATGAATGTGGTTCACCTGGGCACGGGAAAAGGATTGGGCTTCTTAGCTGATGAGTTGTCATTACCATTGGCACCTCCATTTCCATTGCCATTGCTGGGCTTAGTTTCGGGACATTTGTGGCATAATGTCCAGTCTGCTTGCACTTGAAACAGGTGATTGTGTTTAGGTCCCTCATTACTCTAGCGGGACGATGCTGAGTACCATTTCCTCCATTGCCATTCTTATGGCTGCTATTGTTGGGATGATTATTCCTGTTTCCTCCATGGTTGTGCACGGCATGGGTGTGTCCTCCATACTTACTGGTCCCTGATCCGGTATTCCCTGAGTACGGGGAGTAGCGGGGCTTCTGTTGATCTCCAGATTTTGACTTCCCCTGTCCATATTTCCTCTTGCGGTTCTCAATTCACTGCTGCTTTCACTCCAAGATGAGGGCCTTGTCTACCAGCTCCTGGTAGTTGTTGAAAGTAGCCACCATCAGCTGCATGCTCAACTCATCGTTGAGTCCTTCTAGGAACTTCTCCTACTTGGCTACATCATCAGCCACATCTCCTGGTCCATAACGGGCCAACATGCTGAATTCATCCACATACTGGGCCACTGAGCAATTCCCCTGGCGCAAGTTGCAAAACTCACGCTTCTTCAGACTCATGGCTCCAGCTGAGACATATGCCGCGCGGAAAGCCAACTTGAACTGCTCCCAAGTCACACCAGCAATGGGGTACATGGTGGTGTAGTTCTCCCACCATGAAGCTGCTAGCCCCTCAAGTTGATGGGCGGCAAAGCGCACTTTTTCAGCCTCAGTGCATCCAGCGGTGATAAGCTCCCTCTCCAACTTGCGGAGCCAATCATCTGCCACAATGGGCTCAGTGCTGATGGAGAAGGTCGGTGGATTCAGCCTTAGAAAATGAGAGGTTGTCGGCCTGAGGTGGAGGTTTGTTGTTGTTGTTGGCCTGGTTCTGGAACAATGGCTGTATTAGGGCATTCTGCTGCTTGAGGAGTCGTGTGAGTTCCGATGGGAAGGTGAAGTCGGGCTCATGTCTCGGATGCATCTGGTGTTTTCATAGTGATGAGAATTAGAATAGAACAAGGGCCTAAAGGGAAAAATTCACTACCGAATATGCAATGCAACAAACATATCACACCGAAACACTCACTCATTTATTCAACTTAAAGGTTCAAACATTGAGAAACAAGTCTCCTAATAAAAATTAAGCACCGACGTATGATTTCATGGGGAAATAAAAGATACATGGAGGGCATGACTAAAGTTCTCCTTAAAAGTGCATGGTTGTGGGTCCTTCGGTAGAGCTCTCTTTGTAGTCATCCTCATTGCTGATCAAGGGAGCCATGTCGCCTTCTGGGTGGAGATTTTATCCCATGTCCAATTGCTCCTCCAGATTTGCAATGCTAGTCTTTAGCTTCTCGATCCTCTCCAAGAAGTCCTTCACTTCATGCTCATGCTTGTAGTTGTCTTCTAGTATTTTGGCTTCGAGGTCAAGCTCACGGTTCATCAGCTGCTTATCGTCTTCGTGTCCATGTATACACGGAGCTCTAGAGTCCTGATGTGCGTCTCCAGCGTCTGGATATAAGAAATGGTGGAATCTTCAGTCATGGTGTTTATGATATTTCCACTGGCGTCTCTGCGATAGACCATGCATGCTCAGGCTTGGTGAAATGGGACCTCCCTTGTATTCCTCCTGAATACGTCTGAGGGCACGATGAATCGCCTTTCCCTCCCGAGAATCCAGTTGGGTGCCACAAACTTGAAGTCGATGGGCTTCGTGCGATTTCCGAAGGTCCTTCCGAGGATGTGCACCTCGATCCTGTAGCGAGCGTCTGCTAGAAAAGATCTGATCACAATCCCAGTGATGGTTGGTAGAGAAATATTTACATCCTTGATGATCTCCACCAGCTCTTTGCCAAAGGGCATTGTTGGCATCAGGCTGGCAAATCTCCGTGAACCGAACGTTGGTGAAGGTGGCCATCTACAAATGTTGGAAAAATCGGAGAGAAGTCAGAAATGAGCAGATGGGAATATAGGAATTTGAAAGACATAAGTAAAATGGTTTTTTTTCAAAGGCTTTTCCAATCCTAGAGGTTACGTCATACGGTCAGCGTGTGCTCTGATACCATATCTGTAGTGACCCGACCTGAAACGGTCGAATCTCTGATGTTTTTGTACCATCCCAAGATCATGCTGGTACACACAAGGTACATCAATATATATATCAAAGGTAAAATCACACAGCTTTATTAATTGAAATCTCATATCGAGTCCTTTGTTACAATAACGATTACAATAAAGTGGCTGAAGGCCAACTCATGAGATAAACTAATCCAAAATCTTGCAGAAGCTTCAAAGGTAGCTGAGTCCGTCTGACTACAAGGGCATCTCACCGAGCGTAAAGCGTTTCCTCACTCCTAGTCGGAAAAGTACTCTGCAAGATGATACATTGCAGCCGTGTAGGTTAGCACATTGAATATGCCAGCAAGTCACAAAAGAGAGGGGTGAAAATAATCATCTATTCTATATGCATATATGGCACGTGGGGTGGTATGTTTAGCGTAAAGCCAATTTTTCCTACAACAAGAGAGGGGCAAAACATAAATTGTTACTACAATGTTGATTGATTAATGAGATGGTTCCACCAACCATTTCTCATACCCGAGTTATCAATAAAACCCACATAATTAAATTATTTGTTTTGAGACTCGCTGATAGTATCATCTCCGGTGCTCATGTTTTCCATAACCGGGGACACGGCTAATCGTTTAGATTTGCTACTCTATAGAGTGTTATACACAATACCCGCAAGCATCGATTCCTCCCGTTATGTCCTCGCACTCCCTGGTGTTTGAGAATGGGACGATCAAAACATGGTCTTCCATAGTGATCCTCCGATAGAAAGTCAATGCCCATCCAAATCCTACCGTTCTTCTACATCTCGTAGCAATTGACCTACCGGAGTCACCACTAGGTTCAACCAAGCCAGAGCCCATATTCACTTCCGGTTTCACACATAAGCTTTCTGGCCTTGAAGTATCCATCGATCTCTTTGATCCTGGGTGGCATTCCTTTGGGAAGATCACAGGTAGATACCAGGATTCCCGGGCATAACCATGATAGATATCAAGCTGCCAGATGCATGTCCAATCCACCCAGAGGTATGTTGAAAACATGAAATCTTGAAGTCTTGATCATCACGTAGGTCTTGTAATGAATTTACCTCACAACTCTCATGAATCACTCAACCACCCCGTCTACTAATAGCATAGAAAAAATAAAACAACGCTTCCCGAGGCCTAGGTGTCAAGGATTTGAGGGGTGCCTACCACATGATACTACTCTGTTGGGGAACGTTGCATGGGAAACAAAAAAATTCCTACACACATGCAGATCTATCCATGGTGATGAGCATCCATGAGAGGGAGAGTGGATCTACGTACCCTTGTAGATCACTAAGTGGGAAGCATTAAGAAACGCGGTTGGTGTAGTCAAACGTCTTCGCGATCCAAATCGCCGACCGTCCCGCGATCTCATCACGATCCATCCCGCGATCCAATCACGATCCATCCCGCGAACTCATCACGATCCGTCCCACGATCTCATCACGATCCATTCCACGATCTCATCACGATCCGTCCCGCGATCTCATCACGAGCCGTCTCACGATCTTGATCACGATCCTTCCGATCTAGCGCGGAACGGACGGCACCTCCGCGTTCAGCACACGTGCAGCTTGATGACGATCTCCACCTTCTTGATCCAACAAGAGGGAGTGGAGAGTTAGAGGAGTTGTCCATCAGCGTGACGGCGCTCCGGAGACGGTGGTGGAGCTATTCCTACAGGGCTTCCCCTAAGCACTGTATAAAACTGATCTAGAGGAGAAACTATGCACTAGAGGAACGGGCGGCACGCAGCCAAAAATCTGGTGCCAAAAACCCCAAAACCTCTAGAATATATAATAGGAAGAGAGGAGGAGGCTTGGCCCTCAAGGGACCAGCCTTTGGGTCAGCCAAATCAAGGAGGAGTGGAGGACTCCTCCTCCAATCCTAGTAGCACTAGGATTCCTCCCTATTATGCCTTTTTTCACCTTTTTCTCTTTGGGTTTTCTCTCCCAGCCTAATGGGCCTTGTGTGGAACTTCCACCAACCCACTAAGGGCTGATATTTACTCTCCCACAGCCCATGTAGCCTCTTGGGTCGAAATACCCCTCCCGATGGTCTCCCAGTACACTACCGGCACTCCCGGTACACTACCGATGAGCCCGAAACTTTTCCGGCTACCAAAATAGGACTTCCTATATATCAATCTTTACCTCCGGACAATTCCAGAGCTCCTCGTGACGTCCGGGAGCTCATCCGGGACTCTGAACAACCTTCAATCACCACCATGCATAACTCTATACCACCAAAACGTCACCAAACCTTAAGTGTGCGGACCCTGCGGATTCGAGGACTATGTAGATATGACCGAGACACCTCTACGGTCAATAACCAATAGCGGGACCTGGATGCCCATATTGGTTCCTACATATTCTACGAAGATCTTTCTCGATCGAACCCCTATGTCAAGGATTCAGTTAATCCCGTATGATGTTCCCTTTGTTCTTCGGTATGTTACTTGCCCGAGATTAGATCGTCGGAATCTCCATACCTAGTTCAACCTCGTCACTGGCAAGTCTCTTTACTCGTTCCATAATACAAGATCCCATGACTAACACTTAGTCACATTGCTTGCAAGGCTTATTGTGATGTTGTATTACCGAGTGGGCCTTGAGATACCTCTCCATCACACGGAGTTACAAATCCCAGTCTTGATCCATGCAAAACCAACAGACACCCTCGGCGATACCTGTAGAGTACCTTTATAACCACCTAGTTACGTTGCGACGTTTGATACACACAAGGCAATCCTCCGGTGTCCGTGAGTTTCATGATCTCATGGTCATAGGAACATACACTTGACATGCAGAAAATAGTAGCAATAAACTGGCACGATCATGTGCTACGTTTGTAGTTTGGGTCTTGTCCATCACATCATTCTCCTAATAATGTGATCCCGTTATCAAATGACATCTCATGTCCATGGCTAGAAAACCTCAACCATCTTTTGATCAACGAGCAAGTCTATTAGAGGCATACTAGGGACATGGTGTTGTCTGTGTATCCACACATTTATCTAAGTTTCCGATCAACACAATTATAGCATGGATAATAAACGATTGTCATCAACAAGGAAATATGATAACAACTAATTTATTATTGCCTCTAGGGCATATTTCCAATAGTCTCCCACTTGCACTAGAGTCAATAATCTAGTTCACATCACCATGTGATTCGCATTGTTATGAATCTAACACGCAATTAGTTCTGGGGATCGATCATGCTTTGCATGTGAGAGAGGTCTTATAGTTAACGGGTCTGCGACATTCAGATCCGTGTGTACTTTGCAAATCTCTATGTCAAACTATAAACACTGCTACCACACTCCACTTGGTACTATCCCAAATGGCTGCTCCACTATACGTATCCAGATTGCTACTACGAGTCATCCGGATTGGTGTTAAAGCTTGCATCGACGTAACCCTTTACCATGAACACTTTATCACCTCCATAATCGAGAAACATCTCCTTAGTCTTTTAGTTAATAAGGATAATCACGACCGCTGTCCAGTGATCCACTCCTGGATCACTCTTGTACCCCTTGATGGACTCATGGCAAGGCACACACAGGTGTGGTACACAGCATGGCATACTATACACAGCCTATGGCTAAGGCATAGGGGATGACATTTGTCCTTTCTCTTTCTTCTGTCGTGGTCGAGCTTTGAGTCTCACTCAACTTCACACCTTACAAATTAGGCGAGAAATCTTTCTCTGACTTATCCATTTTGAACTCTTTCAAAATCTTGTCAAGGTATGTACTCATTGAATGTCTCATCAAGCATATTGATCTATCTATATAGATCTTGATGCTCAACAATTAGGTAGCTTTATCCAGGTCTTCCTTTGAAAATCAAATTCCAAACAACCGTGTATGCTTTCCAAAAATTCTACATTATTTCCAATCAACAATATGTCATCCACATATACTTATAAGAAATTCTATAGTGCTCCCACTCACTTTATTGTAAATACAAGTTTCTCATAAACTTTGTATAGACTCAAAAACTTTGATCACCTCATTGAAGTGTATATTCTAACTCTGAGATGCTTGCTTCAGTTCATAGAAGGATCACTGAAGCTTGCACACCTTTTCGCATCCTTAGGACTGACAAAACCTTCTGGTTGTATCTCATACAACCTTTCCTTAAGGAAGGAAACGATGTTTTGGCATCCATCTGCCAGATTTCATAATTGAAAAATGCAGCAACTTCTAACATAATTCCAACAAACTTTAGCATCGCTAAAAAGTGAGAAAGTCTCATCACAGTCAACTCATTGAACTTGGCGAAAACTCCTTTGCGACAAGTCGAGCTTTACAAATGGTGACATTTACCATCAACGTATATCTTCATCTTAAAGGTCCATTTCTACTTGACGACCTGCCGTCCAGCGAGCATGTCTACCCAAGTCTATACTTGGTTTTCATACATGGATCCTTTCTCGGATTTCATGGCCTCTAACCATTTGTCGGAATCCGGCCCCATCATCACTTCTCCATAGCTCGTAGGTTCATCGTTGTCCAACAACATGACCTCTAAGACAGGTTTGTCGTACCATTTAGGAGTAGTATGCATCAAATTCGACCTACGAGGTTCGATAGAAACTTGATCCGAAGCTTCATGATCATCATCATTAACTTCCTCTTCAAATAACATCGGCTCCACAAAAACATCTTTCTGCGCTGCGCTATCTCTGGTTGAAACAAAGGTTCAACAACCTCATCAAGTTCTATCTTCCTCCCACTCCATTCTTTCGAGAGAAACTTTTCCTCGAGAAAGGACCTGTCGTGGATTTGTCACGGCAGATGTCTGGGTCAACAGACTTAGGTTCGGAGCGAGACAGAACTACGTGGCGGCTTGAAGGGGTTGATCGGAATCGAGAAGACACGGAGGTTTACCCAAGTTCGGCCCCTCCGATGAAGGTAAAAGCCTACATCCTGCTTGTCTGGTATTGATGATGATGAAGATCTCTCAGTTACAATGGTGCTAATTGCTACCTCTAATCACGAGAGCCTCTAATCTCTCTATCTCTAATCTTGTGTTGTCTAAACTTGTGGACTTGTGTCTCTTGAGAATCTTTCCCTCTAGCAGTGCTCTACCCCTCCTTATATAAGTGGAGAGGGTAGGTTTACAGATAGAGTCCTACTAGGAGTAGGATTAGGACTCATCTCTCACGAATCCTACTCCAGGTCTTATTTCCTTTAAGGGAATCCTTCTCTCTTTGGGCCTTCTCTTGTGGGCCTTCTCTTGTAAGCCGCCTGGCGCTGGCTCACCCGCCGGGTTTGGGCTTGGTCATCCTGTGACTCGCCTGCCGGGTCATTAATAAGAATGTCATGTCTTCGGCCGGGTAACCTGTGAGTCGCCAGGCCGGGTCATACCATGGGGTATATCCCCGTCATTAGCCCCAAGGTTAGCTTGAATTTATTCATGGTAAGCTCCTGAAATAAGAATAACAAATATATTTATGGCCGGCTTGCTCCTTTGGCCGGTTTAAAAAATGACTCCTCAGAAATCCGGGTCTTTTCTGCATATGAATGAGTCGTCTTGATAATCATCTTGCTAGTCAATGTCCTTTGAAAAATATTGAGAATAGAATACTCATATGCCATTGAGTCGGCTTCCAACACACTTGGCAGGTCAGTTCCGCCATGTTATAATTATTGATGATGCCGGGTCATTATCATTGGAGACTCCGGGTCAAGTAATGAGAATCCAACTGACTTGACAGAAATATCGAGATGAAAATCCATCTGATGTAAAGCCGGACTTCTATTGTTGTGAAGCAGGACGGCTTATAAAATATGGCGGGTTATGATCTTTTGATAACACCGGGTCATAACTGTTGGTGACGTCGGGTCTAAAAACTGAATTCCATATTTAACATCTTGAAAATTACCCTCAAAGTTTTTGATATGTCCATATTACCTGTAGCTCGCAAGCTCCGAGATTATCCATGATAACTTGGTGCTTTGCAAATAACATTGTGTAGCCCCCAAGTGCCGGGTTGTCCTGCCTGCAACAACCTAGGACTTTATAATTTCTTTATACCTTATAAAGCTTTGGCGGGTGTAACCCCCAAGGGTCGGCTCATCAGAAAGCTTTCGGCGGGTGTAGCCCCCAAGGGTCAGCTCATCAGAATGTGATGTGCCGGGTCTTTAATTCAAACCTCATAATCTGTATAAACGGCTGAATACTGTAGCCCCCAAGTGCCGGGTCGCACGCCTGCGGCGATTTGGGACTTTAGAAAATTTGATCTGAGCGGTGTAGTCCCCAAGTGCGGGCTCAGCTCCTTGAGACTTATAAAAATATAGAAGGGATGGCTCAGCTCCTTGAGACAATAGGGTCTTGCTGACAATGTAATAATTCGAAAGTCGTCTTGCATTAGCCCCCAAGTGCCACGGTGCATGCTTGCAGCGACATGGGACTTGCATAATTGATATAAACTTGGACTTGAATAATTTAGCCCCCAAGTGTCAGTTCGTCTATCTGCGGCGACTCGGGATTATATGATAATAATATGACTCACCATAATTTGAATGACTCTTTTGACCGTGGTTGTAATATAACCCGGAATGATTATCCTGGAATGATTCCTTTGTCTCTAACATGAAATTCCTGCTCGTGGTTGCGGTGCAACCCGAAAAATATAAGTTTTGAGAAATCCATGAGTGTTGTAGATTACTACAGAGCACAATTAAAGAAATCCGAGAACCGGACAATTAGATGACACGGCATTATATCTGAAGAATAATAATTTCTCCGAGCTAGTTTGAAAAAACCCTAATCATTTATTATTGGTTATGATAAACCATGATGAAGATCCAGCCTTTTTGACTATCAAAGATCTATTTGTTCCTGCAAAAATTTATACTTTGACCCGGTTTGAAGACCGGCATGATATGCATGTATGATGCATGGTATGATGATGCAATGCAGAATCATGTATGTATATGATAACTTCAATGAAACTAGCATGATAGCCACTGGTTTATCCTCGCTCTCTGTAAGCCGGCTCTAACATGACCCAATCGATGTTTTAACCTGGATTAAGTTCAGGGTCCAAATGGATTGACTTATCGAGAGTACACTAGGCCGGAGTAACATCAAGCAAACAAGCAGGTTTAACCAAGTTTCAAAGAAGGCAGCTTAATAGCCTCTTGGAGTATCCTCGCTTTCTGTAAGCAGGCTCTCACTTGACCCAATTGATGTTTTAACCTGGATAAGTTCAGGGTCCATGTGGATTGACTTATCGAGAGTACACGAGGTCGGAGCAGCATCTTGCAAATAGGCAGGTTTAACCGAGTTTTAGCCAATAAGGCAGGACACCCATCTTTGAATGGTTGCATCATGGCGGCCTCGTCCTCTTGAGTATTTTTGGTGCTCATGTTTGAACGGCTCGCATCATGGCGGCTCGTCCTCTTGGGTGACTCTAAATCTTCCGCCAATAAGGTGGTAGCCCCGGGGCCGGGTTATCTTCCCTGCAATGACCTGGGGTTCTTTGTTGAAAGCAACCAAATGTGTCTCGCCATGTCTGTAGCCCCCGAGTCTTAAGTTGACTCGAAGAGGCGGCTTGAGGATCTCCACTGAAAATTTGAGGTTGGCCGTGGCGGGTTATAGATGACCCCGTCTGAATTGTTTCAAAGATCCAGTCGATGGTTCGTTCCGGCTATTTGCTTGAAGTGAACCAAACTGTAGTGGTGGTGGCTCATGCGCTTGTCCGTTGGCCGGCTCATATCGACGAGCACCACACCGATATATTGGTGTAGACATAGAAATCAACCGCGGCATTGTAAGCCGGTTCTGTTGCAAAAGATAGTCGCGGTATTGTAAACCAGTGTGATCGCGAGAGACGGCTACGGCGTTGTAAGTCGGTGCCGATGGATGAGTCAGTCATGGGTGTTATAAGCCGGCACAGACGGTTGGGTCATCCGTGGGCGTTTGTAAGCCGGTGCAGACGGATGAGAGACGGCCATGGTATTGAGAACCGACGCGGGTGGCAAGAGTCGGCCATAGCGTTGTAGACCGGCGTAGTGACGATAGACGGTCACGACGTTGTAAACCGGCATGGTGGCGAGAGTTGGCCATGGCGTTTGTAAACTGGCGCAGTGGCGAGAGACGGCCATGGCATATGTAAGCCAGCACAGACGTGCGAGTCACCTGAAGGCGTCGTAAGCCGGTACAGGCGTCTTGCGCTAAATGATGCTGGTGTGCCTCCATCTCCGCAATAAGATGCCACTTCGGCAATGAATTGTTTGTCCTGCGGAAAAATATTACAAATAAAAGTAATTGCCCTCGAGGAAATTTAATATATATGGAACAATAGATAAGAAAAACACCACCTGATATATTTTTTGGATGAGCACGAATGCTGGAGTTCGATAATATAAGACATAGTCGGACGTCCGGATACTTGTGTTTCCAATGTACTAGTAACACCCCATAGTCTCTCTCCCTCTCTCTCTCTCTTTGTCAACCGCACTGCACCTGTATCTTCTTCTTTTACTATCTCCCAACTGGCCGCACGGGATGGAGGCGAGGGGCATCCCCGCCAGGGAGAACTAGGCGCGCAGGGGGGAGCTGCGGGGGCAGAGCCAACGCGGCATGGCGACTTCGAGCACGCAGTAGGGAGAGGTCACAGTGGGTCCAGAAGCAGTGACGACAGAGGGCCCTGAGCGGTGGTTCATCCACGGCGTCAGCAGGGCACTGGCGAAGAGATGGTAGCGCGCCAGCCCGTTGCAGAGGTGAAGGAGGCAGCGGCGGCTCGGCGAGGAGAGGCGTGGGGGTGAAGCTAAATGCGGAGTCGGAGTCGAGGCAAAGCCACCGGCCTAGGGCGCGGTGCGCGGACGGAGGCCGGTGTGGCGGCTTGCAGCTGCGTTAGAGCGAGGCCATGGAGGCCGAAGCAGAACCACGGCGGGGCGAGGTGCTGGTGGGTTGGGCTGGCCGGCGACGCGAATGACCTGCCGATGTAGGTCGTCGCAGGAGGCCAGTGGACTGGGCGGCGGCGGCTCGGGCGAAGGTGATGTAGGTCATCGCGGGAGGCCGACGCGCAGGGGGGCTGGTGCCGCGGCGGCTCGGGCGAAGGTGACAAGCGCGGAGGCTAGCGCCGCGGCGGCTCCGACGCAGCGGCTTAGGCGGCGCGGTGAGACGGAATCGGAGCGAACAGAGGCGGAACCGAGTTCGTATCGATGTCAACCTCCAGGAAATCTTGTCCTCTCGTTTTTTTACTGCTGCTATATCATATCCCCACGCAACTCACCCCGTGGGCAGGTTGTG
This sequence comes from Hordeum marinum, assembly GCA_022496015.1. Classification (NCBI taxonomy): domain Eukaryota; kingdom Viridiplantae; phylum Streptophyta; class Magnoliopsida; order Poales; family Poaceae; genus Hordeum; species Hordeum marinum. The sequence goes on along the minus strand of CM039674.1, from coordinate 530,663,499 downwards.
TATTTCGGTGGTAATTCTTCTGATTGACTTTGACGGCTAGCTTCGATTTTCTTTTGGTCTTCAACGTGGTGGTTGGTTAGATCATGAGCAGCCTCAGATTTTGAGACTGAGATTAGACGTATAGTTACTATATGATGCAGTGCGGCGACTCGTAGATTTACGCCAGGTTGAATTGATCCCGATGCGAACTGATTTCATACACCTACCACGGTTGACGGAAACCGCTCGGTCTTTTGTGTGTCTCGACAGATCATAGGGTGCAGTAGTGCACGGATGTAACCCTAATTTCTCTCGATCTCAGTCTCGGTATGTTGTTCCAACTACTCGCGGACGATGTAGATGCTTGCTCGCCGGCTATTTTTCATCCGAAAAAATTACAAACTTCTCGATCCTCAAGAAAGATCCCTCCAAGAACTCAGCACCACAGTGCGTAGGCCCCACGGTGGGCGCCAACTGTCGTGGATTTGTCACGGCAGATGTCCGGGTCAACGGACTTAGGTTCGGAGCGAGACGCAACTACGTGGCGGCTTGAAGGGGTTGATCGAAATCGAGAAGACACGGAGGTTTACCCAGGTTTGGCCCTTCCGATGGAGGTAAAAGCCTACATCCTGCTTGTCTGGTATTGATGATGATGATGAATATCTCTCGGTTACAAGGGTGCTAATTGCTACCTCTAATCAGGAGAGCCTCTAATCTCTCTATCTCTAATCTTGTGTTGTCTAAACTTGTGGACTTGTGTCTCTTGAGAATCTGTCCCTCTAGGGGTGCTCTACCCCTCCTTATATAAGTGGAGAGGGTAGGTTTACAGATAGAGTCCTACTAGGATTTGGATTAGGACTCATCTCTCACGAATCCTACTCCGGGTCTTATTTCCTTTAAGAGAATCCTTCTCTCTTCAAGCCTTCTGTTGTGAGCCTTCTCTTGTGAACCGCCTGGCGCCGGCTCGCCCGCCGGGTTTTGGGCCTGGTCATCCTGCGACTCGCCTGCCGGGTCATTAATAAGAATGTCATGTCTTCGGCCGAGTCACCTGTGAGTCGCCAGGCCGGGTCATACCATGGGGTATATCCCCGTTAGGACCCGTTTTAGCAACAAACACTTTGCACCCTGATCTGAGATAGAAGGTTCACCCAACTGTTCTTAGGGTATTCTATGAAGATGCATTTGTCCGCTTTGGGTTCGACCTCATTAGGTGAAAACATTTTCCACACAAGCGTCGCAGCCCCAAACATTAAGAAATGACAGCTTAGGTTTCTATCAATACATAATTCACACGGTGTCATCTCAACGGATTTAAATGGTGCCCTATTGAAAGCGAATGTAGTTGTGTCTAATGCATAACCCCAAAATTATAGTAACAAAATGATAAGAGACATCATAGCACACACCGTATCCAATAGAGCACGACTATGATGTTCGGACACACCATCACACTATGGTGTTCCAGGTGGCGTGAGTTGTTAAACAACTTTCACATTGTCTCAAGTTGTATGCCAAACTCGTAACTCAGATATTCACCTCCATGATCATATCGTAGACATTTTTATCTTCTTGCCACGATGATCTTTAAACTTCACTCTGAATTTGCTTGAACCTTTCAAAGGATTCAGCCTTGTGTTTCATTAAGTAAATATACACTATATCTACTCAAATCATCAGTGAAGGTAAGAAAATAACGATATCCACCGCACGCTACAAGACTCATTGGATTGCATACATCAACATGTATCATTTCCAATAAATCACTTGCCCGCTCCATCCACCTGGAAAATGGGGTCCTTTGCCATCTTGCCCAAGAGGCATGGTTCGCATGTCTCAACCGATTCGAAATCGAATGAGTCCAAAGATCCATAAGCATGGAGTTTCTTCATGCGCTTTATACCAATGTGACATTTAGCGGCAGTGCCACAAGTATGTGGTACTATCATTATTAACTGTGTATCTTTTGGCATCAACGTTATGAACATGTGTATTACTACGATCAAGATTCAACAAACCATTCTCACTGGGTGCATGACCATTGAGAGTATTATTCGTGTAAACAAAATAACTATTATTCTCTAACTTTAATGAATAACCATGTTGCAATAAACACGATCTAATCACGTTCATGCTCAACGCAAAATGCCAAAAAACATTTATTTAGGTTCCTCACTAATCCCGAAGGTAGAGAGAGCGTGCGATGTTGATCACATCAACCTGGGAAACATTTCCAACACACATCGTCACCTCACCCTTAGCCAGTTCTCCATTTATTCCGTAGCTTTTATTTCGAGTTACTAACATTTACCAACCAAACCGGTATCCAATACCCAGGTGCTACTTAGGAGTACTAGCAAGGTATACATCAATAACACGTATATAAAATATACTTATGTCGACGTTGCCAGGGTTGTTCCGCTTCAGCGTCCGCTCTCCTCATAATCGAAGCACTTAGTCTCGGGTTTGGGTTCAACTTTGGGTTGCTTCACTGCAGCAGCAACTGACTTGACGTCCATGAAGTTTTCCTCCTTGCCCTTGCCCTTCTCGAAACTAGTGGTTTTACTAAACATCAACACTTGATGCTCCTTCTTAATTTCTACCTTTTGCGGTCTCAAACATCACGAACACCTCAGGGATCATTATTTCTACCCCTGGCATTTTATAGTTCATCACCAAGTTCTAGTAACTTAGTGACAGTGACTTGGAGAACTATATCAATCACTAACTTATCTCGAAGATCAACTCCCACTCGATTCAAGTGATTGTAGTACCCAGACAATCTGAACACATGCTCACTGATTGAGCTATTCTCCTTCATCTTACATGCAAAGAATCTTGTTGGATGTCTCATAACACTTAACACGGGCACACGCCTGAGATCCCAATTTCAGCTCTTAGAACATCTCATATGTTCCGTGACGTTCAAAACGTTTTGGAGCCTCAATTCTAAGCCGTAATGCATGACGCACTAAACTATCAAGTAGTCATCAGAACATGCCTGTGAGATGTTCACAACAACTACAGACGACGCTAGAGGGGTTGGCGCACCGAGCGGTGCATTAAGGACATAAGCCTTCTGTGCAGCAATGAGGACAATCCTCAAATCATGGACCCAGTCTGCAATATTGCTACCATCATCTTTCAACTCTATTTCTCTAGGAACATATAAAAATTCAAGGGAACTACAACGCGAGCAAGTAATCTACAACATATTTTGCAAAGACGGTATTGACTATGTTCATGATAATGAGTTCAATTAATCATATTACTGAAGAACTCCCACTCAAATTGACATCCCTCCGGTCATTCGAGTGATACATGATCCAAATTCACCAACTCAAGTCCGATCATCACGTGAGTTGAGGTGGTTTCAATGGTGAACATCATCATGTTGATCATATCTACTATATGACTCATGTTCAACCTTTTGGTATCTTGTGTTCCGAGGCCATGTTTGTATATGCTAGGCTCGTCAAGTTTAACCCGAGTGTTCTGCATGTGCAACACTGGCTTGGACCCTTTGTATGTGAACGTAGAGTCTATCACACCCGATCATCACGTGGTGTCTCGATACGACGAACTTTCGTAACGATGCACACTCGGGGAGAACACAATTCATCTTGAAATTTAAGTGAGGGATCACCTTATAATGCTACCGTCGTCCTAAGCAAAACAAGGTCCATAAAAGTATTAACATCACATGCAAATCATAAGTGACATGATATGGCCATGAACTTGTGCTTTTGATCTCCATCTTGAAAGCACCGGCATGATCTCCATCGTCACCAGCACGACACCATGATCCCCATCATCTTGATCTCCATCAACGTGTCGCCATCGGGGTTGTCGCTCCCATCATGCTTCTACTACTATTTAGCGATAAAGTAAAGCATTACATAGCGCTTAATGATTGACACGCAGGTCATACAATAATTAAAGACAACCCTATGGCTCCTGCCGGTTGCCATACTCATCAACATGCAATTCGTGATATTCTATACAACACATGATCATCTCATACATCACATATATCACATCATGTAATTGGCCATATCACATCACAACATACCCTGCAAAAACAAGTTAGACGTCCTCTAATTGTTGTTGCATGTTTTAGGTGGCTGCTACTGGTATCTAGCAAGAACAATTCTCACCTACGCATAAACCACAAGGGTGATACATTAGTTGATTTTCAACCTTCTCAAGGACCGCCTTTGTCGGATCCGATCCAACCAAAGTGAGAGAAATTGACACCCGCCAACCATCTATGCCACAAGTTGCAGTTGAGGGAACCGGTCTCTCGTACCCGTACGAGTAATGTTGGTCCGAGCCGCTTTATCCCACAATACCGTTGAACCAAAAAACGACCAAGGGAGGAAGCAATCTAAGCATCAACGCCGACAAACTCTTTGTGTTCTACTCGAGATCCAATCTACACATAGACTAGCTCTGATACCACTGTTGGGGAACGTTGAATGGGAAACAAAAAAATCCTACGCACATGGTGATGAGAATATACGAGAGCGAGAGTGGATCTACGTACCCTTGTAGATCACTAAGTGGGAAGCGTTAAGAAACGTGGTTGGTGTAGTCGAACATCTTCGTGATCCAAATCGCCGAGCGTCCCGTGATCTCATCACGATCCATCTCGTGATCCAATCATGACCCAACTTGCAAATTCAACACGACGTCTAGCGATCTCATCACGATCCGTCCCACGATCTCATCACGATCCGTCTCACGATCTTGCTCACGATCCTTCTGATCTAGCGCCGAACGAACGACACCTCCGCGTTCAGCACACGTGCAGCTTGATGATGATCTCTGCCTTCTTGATCCAGAAAGAGGGGAGGAGATGTAGAGGAGTTCTCCAGCAGCGTGACAACGCTCCGGTGATGGTGGTGGAGCTATTCCGACAGGGCTTCGCCTAAGCACTACAGAAAACCGATCTAGAGGAGAAACTATGCACTAGAGGAACGGGCAGCACTTAGCTAAAAATATGGTGCCAAAAACCCCAAAACCTCTAGTATATATAAGAGGAAGAGAGGAGGAGGCCTGTCCCTCAAGGGACCAGCCTTTGGGTTGGCCAAATCAAGGAGGAGTCGAGGACTCCTCCTCCAATCCTAGTAGGACTAGGATTTCTCCCTATTTTGCATTTTCCGACCTTTTTCTCTTTTTGTTTTCTCTCCCAGCTTCATGGGCCTTGTGTGGAACTTCCACAACCCACTAAGGGCTGATATTTACTCTCCCACAGCCCATGTAGCCTCTTGGGTCGAAATACCCCTCCCGATGGTCTCCCGGTACACTACCGACACTCCCAGTACACTACCGATGAGCCCGAAATTTTTCCGGCGACAAAAATAGGACTTCCTATATATCAATCTTTACCTCCGGACCATTTCGGAGCTCCTCGTGACGTCTGGGATCTCATCCGGGACTCCGAACAAACTTCAGTCACCATCATGCACAACTTTATACTACCGAAACGTCACCAAACCTTAAGTGTGCAGACCCTGCGGGTTCGAGAACTATGTAGACATGACCGAGACACCTCTATGGTCAATAACCAATAGCGGGACCTCGATGCCTATATTGGTTCCTACATATTATACAAAGATCTTTATCGGTCGAACCTCTGTGTCAAGGATTCAGTTAATCCCGTATGATGTTCCCTTTGTTCTTCGGTATGTTACTTGCCCGAGATTCGATCGTCGGTATCTCCATACCTAGTTCAACCTCGTTATCGTAAAGTCTCTTTACTCATTCCGTAATACAAGATCCCATGACTAACACTTAGTCACATTGCTTACAAGGCTTATTGTGATGTTGTATTACCGAGTGGGCCCTGAGATACCTCTCCGTCACACGGAGTAACAAAACCCAGTCTTGATCCATGCCAAACCAACAGATACCCTCGGAGATACCTGTAGAGTACCTTTATAGTCACCTAGTTATGTTCCGACGTTTGATACACACAAGGCACTCCTCCGGTGTCCGTGATTTGCATGATCTCATGGTCATAGGAACATACTTGACATGCAGAAAATAGTAACAATAAACTGACACGATCATGTGCTACGTTTGTAGGTTGGGTCTTGTCCATCACATCATTCTCCTAATGATGTGATCCCGTTATTAAATGACATCTCATGTCCATGGCTAGGAAACCTCAACCATCTTTTGATCAATGAGCTAGTCTATTAGAGGCATATTAGGGACATGGTGTTGCCTATGTATTCACACATGTATCTGAGTTTTCGATCAACACAATTATAGCATGGATAAAAAACGATTATCATGAACAAGGAGATATGATAACGACTAATTTATTATTGCCTCTAGGGCATATTCCCAACATACTCATGTAACCAAGTTTCCAAGTACCTACTTTGCATGCAAAAGGATGGAGATGGTAGAACTAATGCAATAAAAACATAGGCAAAACATGACCAAGTTGACTTGCCTTGCTAACGATCTTCGTACTCAAGTGACCCTAAATAGCAAGCCTCGCACTCCGGATGATCTAACAAATCAAACAAAACACACAATAAGCATAACCATAACACAACTTACAACAACATCAACGTAACCTAATAATACTAGAAAAACATATAGCACAAGCAAAGAAAAGAGACAAAGACAAATCAAATGTCTTTCAAAGTTTATGGCAAAGCTTTTACTAAAATAACACAATATAAGAATTGTTTTCAGCAACTAACAAATAGATATCAGAAAAGAAATACTAAAAGTTAATTAGAAAATAGAAAGTATATCACCATAAAACTTTTGTGCAAAGATAAATACTACAAAACCTTTTATAAAACACTACATATGGTGAAAACAAGTTTTACCTATTAAAAATAGAGCACAAAACAAAATAAAATATTTTTATTGACAGAAAGTAAATCACCTAATGCTAAACAACAGAAGCTAAAAGAACTAAAACTAAAAGTTAAAATAAAACAGATTCAAAACAAACTAAAATAAATCCTAACAAGAACTAAACAGAATCTGTTTTGCTAAAGACCGTAATCTAAATTATCCTAAAAATTCTCAAGCAGAACAGAGTGATAAATCTAACTAATACAAAACAGTGGCAAAAAGAATCACTCAAAAATAAGTTTTTTAAACTCAAGTTATTCAAAAAAATTGATTTGAGCAAATTTAACATAATTAAAATTTAAAACTTCCAAATGTGAAAACTAAAATAGCAGACAGAAAATACATGAAATTTGGGACATGCTGCAAAAAGAGTCAACAAAAAACTCTAAATATCCTAAAAGATATAGCAAAAATAAAAGCAGAACTATTCTGATTTCTAAAACAGAAAAAGAAAAAGAAAAAAACTTAACTAATGAACGAACGGCTACGTGTCAGGCTATGATTGGCCAAAGTGTGCACGTGCGGGAACTAACGAGTGAACGACCACAATTTAGAGTATAACGGTTCGGGGCTTTAAGTGATCTAATCCGAGCCATTGTTTTAAGATCTAATGGTGAGAGGGCAGGAGGTGCTGCTCACAGAGGTGGTTGGCAGCGTTCCAGCGAGCTCGATGGCGGCGACGGCTCTGTGGTCGTCGAGGGTGCGTCTCCGGTGGTCGAGGGCGAAGTCTTAGGGGTCCAGTCGATGGCGAAGGCTCTCCAGCGAAGATTGGCGGCGTCTATGCGGGTCGTGGGCGTCGGGGGTGAGCTCCAGGAGCTTGGGGAGCTTCGGGCGGTGGTCGAACTCCGGCGATGTGTCGGGGCGGCGTTCTGGTGAGGTGTTCGTCGAGGTTTGGAGCGGAATGGAGTGAGGGCGAGCCGGGAGTTTATATAGGGGGTCGGGGACGCTCGGGGAAGGAAGGGGAAGGGAGATCGGCATCGGATCCGATCTCGCCGGTGAGGGAAGGAACGGGGATGGAGAGAAAGGAAGGTGGTGACCGATGGGGTTCGAGAATGGTGGGTCCCACGGCCAGAGAGAGAAGAGAGGTGAGTGACGCGGTGGTCGCCGATCCGAAGGCGATTCGGACATGGCGAAGGTAGCGGTGGCCGATTCTTTCCAAACTAGGCCGATCTACTTCCTAACGCGCGCGGCAATTTTTTTCCTTTTTATAATTTTTTCCTGAAAAATAAAAACATGAAGTAAAAAAGTAAGAAAGGAAAATAAATATTCCCTCAAATATAGAAGTTTTATATACCAAAATTATCAAAAAATTAAATTCCACAATATGAACTTTTTTCCATGGCCAGAACAAATAGTTGAAAAAATATATTTTTTAGAAAATGCCTAAACTGAATTTAATTCATTTTTCAAATCATTTTCAAATAACCCCTAGGTTTTATGGTTCAAATACTTCACAAAAATACCCCTGGTGTGGAGTGTCATGTTCCTCCTCTCATATTGAAATATTTCAGGGGTTTGCAAATAAGTTGAAGAGGCAAAACAAAAGGAATAGACGTGATTTTCATAATCTCAACAGAAACTCCAACATTTCATTTCACTCACGTACATAATTTCAAACAATATGATGATGCATATCTATAATTCATAACATTACAAAATGAAATTTTGGGATGTTACACTACCGACGGCGAGGTTCACGCCGGCGGTGGTGAGGTTGGTACGGAGACCTTGGCAGCACCAGGGTCAGGCGGCGGAGTCGATGGAGGTGGCGGCATCGGGTTCAATAGAGGTGGCGGCACAGGGGTTGGAGACGAGGAGCGACAACGACAGCGTTGGGGTATTCCCTACAGTAACTTGCACTCGGACACCCTGCATATTTATACTAAAGGTCACCTTAAGTCCCGGTTGGTGGCTACAACCGGGATTAAAGTCCCTTTGGCCCCGTTTCCAGATACTCCTTGAGTAAAGGTCCTTCTCCCGCGCAGGAGCTGAGGCCTTTAGTCCCGGTTGCAGCCATGAACTGGGACTAATGGTCCAACTTTTGGGTGGCGCAAATTCCGCGCCGGAACCTTTAGTCCCGCTTGGTGATAACACCCGGGACTGAAGGCGCCTCTTTCTTTTCTATTTTGTTTTTCTAAGCAGAACAATTTATGTTTTTAGATTTTGAATAAATTTTAGAATATTTAGAGTTTTCGGGTGAATATTTTTGATTTAAATTTCTGTGGATTCATCTTGAAGATTTCTATCAACTAGTATTATTTCGACAGGAAGTTGCATGATTAATTTTGCACTTATTGATTAAATACTGAAATTCAAGACCTTATTTGAAACTTTAAAAATTCATATCTTCCGTTCTGTTATGTCAAATGGAGCAAATAAGATGTCAAATTATTTTTCTTAACATAAACTACACATTCATATTTTGTTTGTACATAATTGCATTGACTAACTCCTCAAGAATCATGTTTCAAATGGCAAAATGCCCTAGCTCTTACAAAGATTCCAGCGTCACAAGGGGGTCGGAAAGTGAAACTTTTTTGCTTGCTTGTGTTAGGGTAACACTAGCAACACCCAAAATACATGTATACCCTAACGCTTACAAAGATTTCCTTCGGTTTGTCCGAAGTGGGACTTTCCAACTATAAATCCATAAACTCACTGGATTTAAAGTGATGACGATGAAGCCGGTCACATACCAGAGTGGGATCTTGGGGTATACGACTTCTTTTTTGCGTATGTCCCTTGCTTATGATTGCGCCGTAACCATGGAAAATCTTCATCATTTAATAGGATGCTTGGGCCATCCTTCACTATGAAGGGTGGAATTTCATCTAATGTATTATAATTTTTGACATGTTTGTCTTTCCTCCACTCCAACGATGTTTCGTTTCCGTGAAAGATCTATGTGGTGCTTTGCCTCATCGTATGATGTGGTCATTTTATTATCTTTTCTTTTTTCCGGCTTGGTAGACATGTCCTTCACATAGAAAACCCTAGGCACATCATTGGACAGGACAAATGCTTCCTCTATGTACCCAAGATTGTTGATATTCACTATTGTCATTCCATACTGCCAGTCTACCCCTGCCTCCTGTCAGATTGAACCATTTGCACCGAAACAAATGGACCTTAAAAGAACTTCCATCGTCAATCCCATATCTCCTCTATGTAACCATAATATGTGTCCTTTACTCTATTGGTGTTTGTTGCATGAAAGCAGATGTATCGTTGTTCTGGTTAGTGCTCCTTTTATCTTGGGAGATTGTGTAAAATGTATTCCCATTTATATCGTTCCCTTGAAAAGTCGATACAGTCAAGGATGATGTCCTGGCCAACAAGTACAACTCATCTTGAATGATGGTGTTATTCGTGAGATGTGTTTGCAACCAATCGCCGAATATCGCCATGTTTGCACGTGTAATCCAGTCATCAGACTGCCACGGTTGTTGGGAGCGTACAATATTCTTGTGTTCAATGATATACAGGGCCACCAAGGTATAACCATGTAGAAATGCGTAGTGTGCTTGAGTGAAAGAATGCACGTCCCTACATATTATTGCATTTCTTCCTAGCGTGCATTTTCCACTCAGTCTCCCCTCATGCCACGATTGAGGAACACCAATCGGCTTAAGGTCCGAAATAAAGTCAACACAAAACTCAATAACCTCCTCTGTTCCATAGCCCTTGGAGATGCGTCCTTGTGGCCTCGCATGATTATGAACATATCTATTTAAGACTCCCATGAACCTCTCAAAGGGGAACATATTGTGTAGAAATACAGGACCAAAAATGGTAATCTCTTCGACTAGGTCAACTAGGACGTGTATCATAATATTGAGGAAGGTTGGTGGGAACACCAACTCAAAAGTGACTATATATTGGACCAAATCATTCTGTAACCTTGGTATAATTTCTGGATCGATTATCTTCTGAGAAATTGAAATGAGGAATGCACTTAGCTTCGCAATGGCTAATCGAACATTTTCTAGTAGAAGCCCCCCCCCCTCAATGCATCATAATCACGTGACGGTCATGAGACTTTAGGTTTTAGAATTTTGTCTCTATCATATTTATTATTCCCTTTATATTCAACGAGAAGCCAGATGGAACATTGATACTACTCAGGCTTTCAAAAAATATTTTGTTCTCTGCTTTGGTAAGAGTGTAGCTGGAAGGACCTTGATACTGCTTTGGATGCATGCCATCTTTTTTTTCATACGTTGCTGGTCCTGCCGTGTTTCTGATGTATATTTTTTCTTCACATACACGCCCAAGAAGCCTAGAAGGTTCATGCAAAGATTCTTCATCACGTGCATCGCGTCGATTGCAAAGCAGATCTATAGGACTTTCCAATACGGTAGCTCCCAAAATATAGATTTCTTCTTCCACATGGGGGCGTGTCCGCTAGCTTCATTGAGAACATATTTATCGTTAGGACCCTTTCCAAATATTAGATGTAAATACTTGACCAGATCAAGTATGTCATCGCCAGTACGGAGGACGGGCTTCTTCCGGTGATCCGCATCACCTTTGAAATGCCTGCCTTTCTTTATTTAGGCATGCTTGGTTGGAGGAAATCGATGATGTCCCAGGTACACATTCTTCTTGTATTTGTCCATATATATACTTTGAGTCTCATCTAAACAGTACGTGCATGCATGGTATTCCTTGTTTGTCTGTCCTGAAAGGTTACTAAGAGCAGGCCAATCATTGATGGTTACAAACAACAGTGCTCGTAGGTCAAATTCTTACTGTTCGTCCTCATCCCACACACGTACACCTTTTTTATTCCACAACTGTAAAAGTTTATCAACTAATGGCCTTAGGTACACATCAATTTTGTTGCCGGGGTGGTTAGAGCCTTGGATGAGCACTGGCATTACAATGAACTTCCGCTTCATGCACAACCAAGGAGGAAGGTTGTAGATACATAGAGTCACGGGCTAGGTGCTATGACTGCAGCTCCGCACCCCAAAAGGATTCATGCCATCCGTATTTAGAGCAAACCATAATTCCCTTGCGTCATCTGCAAAGACCGTGAACTCTCTCTTGATTTTTCTCCACTGCGACCCATTAGCGGGTACTCTGAACATCTCGTCTTTATTACAGTCTTCTTTGTGCCATCGCAACAACTTGGCATGCTCTTTTGTTTTGGAACAAATGTTTCAACCATGGTATTATAGGAGCATAGCAAATCACCTTGGCAGGATTCCTCTTCCTGGGGCGCTCGCCCTCAACATCACCAGGGTCATCGCGGCTGATCTTATAGCGCAATGCACATGCACCGCATACCGCGCATGCATTCCAATTCTCGTACTCCTCACCACGCATTCATTAGGGCATGCATTTATCTTCTGAACCTCTAATCCTAGAGGAAAGACAACCTTCTTTGCTTCATACATAATGGTGGGCAATTCATTATCCTTTAGAAGCTTCTTCTTCATTATTTCAGTAACCTCTCAAATCCCTTATTAGATAAACCATTCTCTGCCATCCATTGTAGTCATTCCAGTGTGATACCTGTGTTGTCATCTTCGCAATTTGGGTACAACAATTTTTTGTGATCCTCTAACATGTCCTCCAACTTCAACTTCTCCTTTTCACTTTTGCATTCTCTCTGTGCATCAACAATGACCCGATGAAGATCATCAGCGGGCACATATGGTGCCTCTTGATCTTCAGCTTCCCCCATTTTAGTGTCACCATATTCAGGAAATATAGGATAGTTGTCATCATCCTCGTCTTCTTCATTGTCTTCCATCATAACCTCTTTTTCTGCGTGCTTGGTCCAACAATTATAACTGGACATGAAACCGGACCGAAGCAGGTGGATGTGATAGATTTTCAAGGAAGAGCAATCCTTCTTATTCTCATAGTCAACACATGGATAACATATAAAACCATTCACATGGTTTGCCTGAACCACACCAATAAAATAATGCAGGCCCGTAATGTACTCGGCGATGCGTCGATGACCGTACATCCATTGCCATTCATCTGCATTATATAATTAAGTATATCAAAAACCATTACACAACATCATGAATAGAGAAATGACCAAATTAATACAAGTTCATCACATTAAAAGGAAAGTATAGTAATGATCAAATGTTATTACTGCAAAAATAAATACATAATATAAAGTTCATACATAGTTTTCATAAAACAACATACATCTATCTAGAGCGGCTAAAAATACAACACATGGATTATATCATTGCCAGATGAAAGAATAAAGTTGCTAATCTCGATCGATCATGAAAGAAGGAGGGGAAAGCTTAAGTGTGGCTCACGCACCTCATATCATGTTTCTTTTGTGTGAACTCAAGTGGCATCATGCTCTCAGACATTTCATCGAGCACGTCTTGTGCATAGGAAGGAAAACAAACTAGCACACACCTACCACCTTGTTTCAGGGAAAAACAGAGGAGGGGGAAGGAGTAAGGATATATATATAGTTAAATTTGTAGTCCCAGTTGGGGTCTAAAACCGGGACTGAATACAGGCCTCTAGTTCCGGTTGGAGACATCAGCCGGGACTAAAGGGGCTCACAGGAAAACCAGCCTGCGGCGAAAACTTTAGTACCGGTTGGTGTCTACAACCGGGACTAAATGACCCATGCGAACCAGGACTGAAGCCTGCCGAGCACCGTCCGACGTCCTAGCTCCTCGAACCGGGACTAATGCTCACATTAGTCCCGGTTCGTAACGTGACCGTAGCTATTGCTCCGGTTTGCCTTGTTTTCTACTAGTGAAGGTGCCAAGACAGACATGGAGAAGTCCAATGTAACAAAGCGTGTTTGATCGCCCCCTACCCCTGCGGTTAGTGGCACCACAGTGCATTTGCTAAATTCCGCTTCAAGACCATTCACCTTCAAAGTGACCCACACAGATTCGGGATGATGATGCCTTACCATGAGTACCTCACATGGTACTCGATGAGGTGCCGGCCAATTATGCTCATTTCGAGGGAGCGCAGTTTTAACATGGTTGTACCCCCTCTTTTGATATGAGAGATAAGAGTATATAATAAATCTGAACCATTCATCTTATTAATTAGTGATCTGATTAACACTTGTCTTCTTACCTCGCATATAAAAAGAAGGGTCAAGTGGGAACATGTGAAAATTTGCCTTCTTAGAACCAAATGCACGTCCAGATGTTGCCTTCTCCTACTCCTGCTCACAGTTTACGTGTTGTTGTCGCCGCCACCAGAACTCTCCAACGTCCAGACGGAGGACAGCTCGTATGAGTGGCAAACAGCAAAGACAACCGTGCGTTGAGCTTCTGTGGTACGCCTCCATCGGTTGAGAAGATGGGAGGGGCATGTGAAAAGGCAGCATGGCGACGGTAGACGGAGGAGAAACGGATGGAGACGGTGGCGCAAGATGGGAGAGAAAGTACAAGAGGGGAGACCAGGGAGCACCAAAAGAGATGATGAGGGCCTGTCGATGAGGCCTGCTGAAAGACACCGGCAATCGATGAGGTGAGTGCCGCCCAGATTTCACAGACAGTAAGCTCAATTGTGACCTCAGATGTTGAAGGAGGCGATCGACTTTATACGCACTTACGGTGGTTGGGCGGTGGGCAGCAGGGATTGAGAGGGACACGAAACTTTCCAAAACTCAACACGCGGAGGAAGACCGCTATGAGTAAACGGTCTTCATATACGAAGCCAAATCTCGGAACTTTTGGAACTTCTTTATTCTGGCATTCAAGTAAATTTTGAACTTAAGTATTTTTTACATCAAAATCTATAGGGCTTAAAATACACGACGCCTATTTCACAAAGTCATATTGTTTAAATTCAATCTTTTGAAAAACAAAACAAACATTAGCACTGCTTTTGGTGGTTTAATTAAACAAAAAGGTAACCTACCTTTTGATAATACCGACAGGACGAGAAAGTTGTTAAACAATGTAATACACGGTATTGTATAAAGCGTTAGTTTAGATATCGGCGTGAGTTGTATTCAGTTAGGATTCCTGTGATTGTTTCCTTGGCGATCAATCCAGCCTAACTAATCCTTGTTATCTGCTGCATATATATTAACACGAAGGCGTCCCTACGAGGCATACGCTTAACCCATGGTTTTCTACATGGTATACAGAGCCTACTCTTCCCATCGCATCTAGATGTCGAGCTCCTCCTCTGTCGTCATGGCTGCACCTTCCCTCGCCTCCCTCGGTCACACAATCTCTGAGAAGCTGACGCGAGAGAACTTCCTCGTGTGGAAGGCGCAAGTCCTGCCGCACATCCGAGGGGCTGGGATGATGGGCTATCTCGATGGCTCGATCAAAGAACCTCCTGCGGTGATCCTCTCGGAGAAAGATGTCTCCGAGAAGAAGGAGATCACATTCGCTCCAAACCGGGAGCATGCAATATGGGTGACTCAAGATCAGCAAGTTCTTATGTTTTTAGTCTCGTCGCTTTCTCGCGATGTGCTGCTGCAGGTTAGCTCGTGCACCACCGCCGCTACGATCTGGAAAGCCTTGCTGCAAAGCTTTGCTTCGCAGTCGAGGGCGAGGGTCATCTAGCTCCGAACCGCGATGGAGCATACGCGCAAGGGAGACATGTGTGCAGCAGCGTACTACACCAAGATGGTGAGCATCCCCGACGAGCTGGCAGCCGACGGCAAGCCCATGGATGAGGACGACATCGTCTCCCACATCCTGCAAGGTCTACTTCACGAGCCGGACTATAATGGGTTCATCTCGGCTCTCTCTACTCGCACTGCGGCGGATCAACCGATTTGCCTTGGGTAGCTTTTCTCCCTGCTACTTGCTGCCGAATCAAGGATAGCAGCACAAAACACTGCCTTCCCTACATCTCACTCTACCAATCACGCATCCTGCGGTGGTGGCCGTTGCAACTCCAGCCGCCCTGGTAGAAACGGCGGCAAAGGTGGTGGCTCCCGTGGCTTCAACAACAATTACACGGGAGGACGCTACTCCGATAACTCAGGCAGCGGTGGCTCTGGAGGGGCGCCGCGGCCAAGCGGGGGTGACCGCGGTGATCGCGGTGACCACGTCCAGGAAAAATGCTAGATCTGCAAAGAGATGGGGCATGGTGCATGGCGCTGTAAAAAGTGTTATGACCATGGCTACAACAACAACCTGCGTCACCCTGCTGGCAGTGGAGGCGGAAACCGTTTGGCCAACGCGGCTCACTCCTATGGCGTGGACACGAACTGGTACCTTGACACGGGTGCGACAGATCATCTGACAGGCGAGCTGAAGAAGTTGGCTGTCCGTGAACGCTACACTGGAACGGATCAAATCCACATGGCAAGTGGTCAAGGTATGGACATAAAACATATTGGTCATTCTACTCTTGTCACCCCCACTGGATCTCTCAAACTTAACAATATTCTCCATGCACCCAAAGTTGATCAAAGTCTACTTTCTGATTTTAAGCTTATCTATGACAATAATGCTTTCCTAGAGATTTACTCTGAAATTTTCTTTGTTAAGGATCGGTCTAATCAGAGAACAATTCTTCAAGGCAAGAGTAGAGCTGGCTTGTTTCCTGTCTCCGGTCGTCAACATGTTCCCTCCCGACAAGTACTAGGTGTGTCAACACCATCCATGTCTCGGTGGCATAGGCGTCTTGGGCATCCTTCACTACCGGTGGTTCAGAAATTTCTTCATGATTTCCATCTTCCAATGTCAAATAAACAGGATCATCACTTAGTTTGTGATGCATCTCAGATGGCCAAGAGCCATCAACTTCCTTATCCTAGGTCAGCTAGTGAGTCGAAGGCTCCTTTAGAGCTTGTTTTTTCAGATGTGTGGGCCCGGGCCCAAATTCTATAGGCAGACAGAAATATTATGTGAGCTTTATTAATGATTTTAGCAAATTTAGTTGGATTTATTTGCTTAAAAATAAGTCCGATGTGTTTGAGAAATTTCATCTTTTCCAAACACTTATTGAACGCCTTTTTGACCATAAAATTCTTGCCATGCAAACCATTGGGGGGGGAGAATACCAAAAACTTAATTCCTTTTTTGAGCGCATTGGTATCACTCATCATTTCTCCTGTCCTCATGAACATCAACAGAATGGATCTGCGAAAACATTGACACAGTGTCGAGGTTGGTTTATCACTTCTTGCTCATCCTTTTATGCCACTCAAATTTTGGGATGAGTCATTCCTCACCGCCGTCTATCTTATCAACCGTATCTCTAGTCGAGTCATAAATAATCAAACTCCTGTAGAGCGCCTCTTTGGCATTAAGCCAAACTACACGTTTCTTCGTATATTTGGTTGTGCAGTGTGGCCGAATTTACGTCCCTTCAACAAACACAAACTCAAATTTCGTTGCAAGAAATGTGTGTTCATAGGGTATAGTAATCCTCACAAAGGGTACAAATGCCTAGATGTCTCCACTGGTCGAGTTTATATCTCACGTGATGTTGTCTTTGATGAACATATTTTTCCCTTTACAACCCTCCATCCTAACGCCGGTGCACAATTTCGCAAGGAACTCGTACTCCTCCTGTCTCATCTTCTTCCCACGTCATTTTCCACTTTCCACACCAGGGGGGATATAGATCAAGAACATATGTCTTTGTCCCATAACCCTGTTGCAAGTGTGCAGAACTTGGAGAAGAATTTGGCAACAATTCTCATGATTTTATGCAGCCGCCAGACTCACCAGTGCAAACTGATGCAGAAGATCCCGCTGTCTCTGGCGGGAGGATCTCCTCGGGATCGCACGCCGGAACTGTGCCAGGTGAATCTTCCTTGGGATCGGGGCTGGTGATAGGAGGGCCGCTCCCCTGTCCCCTACCACGGGTGCTCCATCCGCACGTGGGGGTGGTGGGTCTCCCTCCGTGCCTCGAGCCAACCTCCGCGGCCCGGGTGGGGCCCTGGACTCTCCAGCTGCCGATGGCTTGCCCGACCGCTCGGTCGCGGCCTCTCAGGAGTTGCTAGGTGGTAGTTCTGTAGCGGATCCTCTTTCACCTGCGTCTGATTTGCTGCATGAGGATCCGGTGCTGCCTGTTTCTGCCGACGATGGATCCTCTGTGGCGGCTGGATCTCTTGTGTCTTCATCAACAAACCATCTACAACAGCAACTTGCGCGGCCATCGGTTCCACCTCCTGAACGTCTTCACACCAGGTCACAAAGCGGTATTGCTAAACCCAAAATTTATAAATATGGCTGCATCCGTTGGGGTTATTTTTGTGCGACGGTTGAACCACAGAATCTGGGAGAAGCCATGGGTACGTCTCAATGGAAAGCAGCTATGGATGAGGAATATGCAGCACTCATGGATAATAAAACATGGCGCTTGGTTCCTCCAGTCAAAGGCAGAAATGTGATAGACTGTAAGTGGGTCTACAAGGTAAAAAGGAAATCAGATTGCACTGTAGATAGGTACAGAGTTCGTTTAGTTGCTAACGGTTTTAAGCAGAGGTATGGACTTGACTATGAGAACACTTTTAGTCCTGTAGTAAAGGCACCTACTATCAGATTAATTCTCTTAGTTGCAGTGTCTAGAAATTGGTGTATGCGACAACTAGATGTGAATAACGCGTTTCTGCATGGTGTTCTGGAAGAGGAAGTGTTTATGAAGCAACCTCCTCGGTATGAGCATCCACAGCTACCACACCATGTTTGGAAGCTTGATAAAGCACTGTATGGGCTAAAACAGGCACCACAAGCTAGGTACTCTCGTCTTTCCTCCAAATTGCAATCTCTTGGATTCATTCCATCAAAGGGAGACACATCATTGTTCTTTTCTCATCGGCATGGAATAACCATTTTTATGCTTATTTACGTTGATGACATAATTGTTACAAGTTCATCCTCTCAAGCAGTTGAGGCTCTTCTCAAGGATCTTCGCATGGATTTTGCCCTTAAGGATCTTGGAAGCCTTCATTATTTTTTGGGCATTGAGGTGAAAAGTGTACAAGATGGAATTGTGTTATCCAAGAAAAGTATGTACAGGACATACTTCAACGAATAGGTATGATAGGATGCAAACCATCACCTACTCCCTTGTTAGTCTCTGAAAAACTTTGTCTTCATGAAGGAGATATGCTTGAGTTAGAGGGCTCTACAAAATACAGAAGCATAGTTGGAGCTTTGCAATATTTGACACTAACTAGGCCCGACATCTCATACTCAGTTAATAAAGTTTGTCAATTCTTGCATGGTCATACCAGTGTACACTTTACAGCATGAAAAAAGAATACTTAGGTATCTTCAGGCAACAAAGAGTCCTGGTCTTAAGCTCAGCAAGTCAAACTCTATGATGGTTAGTGCTTTTTCAGATGCTGACTGGGCAGGCTGTCTAGATGACCGGAGATCAACATGGGGATTTGCAGTGTTTTTAGGGAGTAACCTCATCTCCTAAGTGCTCGCAAGCAAGCTATTGTGTCTAGATCCAGCACAGAAGCTGAATATAAGGCGCTAGCAAATGCCACTGCTGAAATCATATGGGTGCAAAACATGTTGATGGAGCTAGGGATTCAACATCCAAAGGCAACATCTCTCTTGTGTGACAACCTTTGTGCTACATATTTGTTTGCTGACCCTGTTTTTCATGCCAGGACGAAGCATATTGAGATTGACTATCACTTTGTTCGTGAAAGGGTAACCAATACACAGTTGAAAATCAGATTCATACCTATAGGTGATCAAGTTGCAGATGGGTTTACTAAGCCTTTGTAAGTACGGCAACTAGCAGCTTTTAGACGCAATCTCAACTTAGATAGTTGTGATTGAGGGGGAGTGTTAAACAATGTAATACACGGTATTGTATAAACAGTTAGTTTAGATATCGGCGTGAGTTGTATTCAGTTAGGATTCCTATGATTGTTTCCTTGGCGATCAATCCAGCCTAACTAATCCTTGTAATCTGCTGCATATATATTAACACGAAGGCGTTCATGTGAGGCATACGCTTAACCCATAGTTTTCTACAAAAGGAACAATTTCCTTCAATATCTCCCGTTCATGGGCTGCAGCCGGCACCAGCGAACGACCAACTACCCATTGGCTTGAACACACTTTGTCTTGACACCTTTCCCTAGCCAAGCTTTAGAGGGGGAAGATGCAGATGTGTTGTGAAGCGACAACGTGCAGCAAAATGGAGCCCAGATGTTGGCCGTCATCCTTACCACTACCCACGCCTCGAGCTGCTCGATGCCAACAAATGCTTGAGCGCTTCCAAAAGATAGACTACAAAGATCTACTAGCAACGTGCTGGAGCAGGATCAAGGATCTCCGGCTGTGCTATAATTGTAGCCCCGGATCTTGCCTCTGCTGCTGCTCTGCCGACTTGTAGCCCCGGTGGCTTTCACCAATGTGTAATTGCTCTTTCCAATTTAGGACAGTAAAATTAAACCTAAACGGAGCTCTCTCACGCCATCAGCGATTTTGGTTGTCAGATTCCGTATTTCAATCGTTTCTGACCGTTGGATCTTCGTTTCAGTGCAAATTTTTCGTGACCTGGGCCATCTGTCCTAATGGGCTGTTACTCTGGTGACTTTTTTGGAGGCATGTGGTTGTTTGGGCCGGTATGGAAGCCCAGTCCGCTGGATCGACCCCGCATCCCCAGCAGTAGCTGGATCGACCATCGTCTCTCTCTCTCTAGTCCCTCTTTCTCCCTCGTCCATCTCGTCTCACCCTCGGTTCGATCCCCTTTCACCGGAGCCGTCTCTCTCTCTCTAGTCCCTCTTTCTCCCTCGTCCATCTCGTCTCACCCTCGGTTCGATCCCCTTTCACCGGAGCCGTCCGCCCCCAAGTCGTCGTCGTGTGGAGCTGCTGCTCCGTGTGTCCTCCCTCCCGATGTCTCGAGCAGCAGCGACCTATCTCCATCGTGCTCTCTCCCGGAGCAGGCTGTCAATCACGAATGCGCATCATCGAAAATCCTGAAATAAATTCAGGAATAATGCAAACATCAGGATTTGAACCCTGGTGGGCTGAGGATAACACTGTCCCTCTAACCATCCAACCACAGGTTAGTTTACCGTCTGCTACCTGTTTGATTGGTAGGGACTCTATTTTATGTCAGAGGAGGAGCTTGATTCATGGCGCGATCATTTTGATTGGTAGGGACTCGGTTTTATGTGTGAGGAGGATCTCTATTGGGGGTTTCCTTTCCTTTTCTGCTGGCCAACGTAGCCTGCACGGAACCCTTTTCATCGTGCACACAAATTGCAGAAGCTGCTAATTACTCTCGTGCTTTTACAGTAGAATAACACGCTTTCTTCTATCTATATATCCTTTTTTTAGGTAATCTATATATCGGATCTATACCCGAGCCTTATTGGAGTAACCTTGACCAGCACATTATTAAGTTATTTGGGCTTGGCCCAATAGCTTATCATCTTAATAAATCTCAAAGGTCCTTGAATAAATGGTTCCTACTGGAGGTGTAAAACCTTTATCCTACCTGAGAAGTGGAGGCGGAGTTAAACAAACTTACACAATGGAGTCTTACAACTTGACTAAGTGATGCGTATGAATAGTCTTTAGAAATCTGTTCTATCACTAGTAAGTTCTCATATTGGAAACTCTAATTGATTTGGATCATCATCGTGACACGATGAGGCCTCGTGCATTATCCCATATATATGACTTCTTGCCACCCGCAACGGTTTGAAGGGGAGCACAGATTCACGCCCAATCATGTGCTACCTGTATGATTCATAAGGGACTCCGTTTATGTGCAAGGAGGAGCTCCATTTGGGTTTTCACCTTGCCAACTTGGCCTGCATGGAACCGTTTTTCATATTAGTAGAACGTTTGTGCGTTGTCATGAGCCTTTTAAAAAATTTTCTAGTTGCACATATATACCCGTATCTTCTATTCCTAAATAGCTACAACCCACTAGCTATTTTTTCTAGCCATGCAAGTATGCCACATGAGCAAATCATGCATGTAAGTCATAATTACATTGTTTCTTCATTATTCTATGCATGCAAACGCCACATCATCAAGTAATGCATGTTACTCATACGATATTTTTTGCATTAGATTTTGTACTGACAATATGTCTTAGTTGCTTGCACCATACTTATGTTGTTCGCATTCACATTTTTGTGCAAAATGACATTATTTTAACCATATTTTTTCCTTTTTTATACTCTTTGTATTTTATTTCCATTTTGAAGCTTACATACAACTTCCCATTATTTATAGATATTTTTGTAGTAACTTTTATGCATCTTTTTAACATGTTTTCAGCGGCAACGCGGCGGGACATCATCTAGTTGTTTATAAAGCTCGGTCAATTTTTGGCCACTTGCAACAATATCGTCTGGGGTCATTTATCGATGAATTATTTTTTAACTGCAACATAATCCATCTCCATCTTTCTTATACTCTGGAAAAATAACATATATATTTTACTTCTCGTGCTCTTTGTACTACCTTGATAGTTGATAAATAGATAAAATGTTTTCTCACAAAAAAGTAACATAAGAACAATTATTTTTATGTATCTCATCTAATTGTGTAAACCTCGGTACCGTTTTCATTCCGAACCATCATAGTTATGTAGTAACTTGCCAATCAACATTTTCAAGGCACCATCCAAAAGTGAACACAAAACACATATCATATAATTTATTTTTTTGAAATCATATAAATATATATTCATTGGACAACCGCTAGATGGAAGCATGTGTCCATTTTTATTCGGAGTGAGTGGCATTGTACTTTTTAGTCGACTGAGTTGCATCCCCATTTTAATAAACTATAGTCTGTCTTTGTCTTTCTAAATGGGGGGTGCTGCCGCTGGTTGTTGGTTGTGGTTCAAGTGACACGCATCTGGAGCTGGAGACGTGGTGTGCACACGGCGGGGACGCTCCTGCCGCATGATGGCAAAAATCGTGAGCACCATGGAGCGTCGAGATCAACTTCCCTCAGGGGTCGATTTGGCCATCAAATCGCCCACACGAATGTAGCTCTTTGGATCACCGGTAGTAGCTTTCTGCTTAGCTTGTTGCATCTTTGTAAATTGTTTATATTTCAAGGGTTAATTGGTTTGATGCCACTCTCCAATTCACAGGTTGCACTTATGCCATTACAAAAACAGAGCTTGAGGATATGCCACTCTATCTTTTCAATACCTTCTCCTATGCCATTTTCATCAATACAAGAGAATAATGGTTAAAGAAATAGGTGTATTTCAGTGTACACTTCAGTATTGACCATAATAACCCTGTGTTTATATTTCGGTCGCATTTTCGGGTGTTTGGGGCACCAAAAAATTCAAAATTTAAAATTTTTGTCAAAAGTTTGAACTTCTCAGAAAAATCTAAAAACATTACAGAAAATCAAAAACACTAAAACGAGTGTACTGCTCTAATTTGAGACATTTCTGGGCAGAGTTGCATCGATAAACTGACATTTTCTGTTCTGTCCAGAAATTTGGCAAATTTTGGCCGAAAATTCAAACTTCTCAGAAAAATATGAAAATTTTACAGAATATCAAGAACACTAATATCAAGAGCACAAATCCTTCAACAACAATGTCCAAACTAAATGTATTTGTCACTTCGAGCCTACAAATCATGGGAAAACTATGTAAAATCATGGGAAAACTAAATTGGACAGAGAAGTTGGGCCTCAATCATATGGGCAGTCACTGGTGCCTTCCATGCTGCTGGATGAAGAGAGATGGGCCTCACTCATACGGGCAGTCACTAGTGCCTTCCGTGTAGCTGGTCGGGGTGGACGGCGAGGGTCGGGGGCGCGTCCGGGGCGCGAGCGGCGGTGGCCTCCACTGGCGCGAGCGGCGATGGCCTCGATTTAGGGTTCATCACGCTGGGAGGAGTCTGGGAGCAGGGGTCGGGCGCGGGCGACATAAAGCTGGAGGCGAGGGAATTTGGAGTCAACAAGGCAGGCTAATTTTTGTATAGATAAGGTACAAATATTGGTACATCTCCAATATACGTTTTTGTATTCATGAAAATGGCATAGAAATAGGTATTGGGAAGATAGAGTGGCATATCCTCAAGCTCTATTTTTGTAATGACATAAGTGCAACCTGTGAATTGGAGAGTGGCATAAAACCAATTAACCCTTTTTTCAAACCTCTGGTTTTCATTTTTTTGAAATCACCGGTTCCAGCTCCAAAAATCACAGGTCGTAGCATTTTCATCAGCTGGTTGTAACTTTTTGGATCACCAATACCAGCTACAAAATCACCGGTTATTGGTTTTTCATCATCATCAGCCGATTGCAGCTTTTCTAATCACTGGTTTCAGATTTCTAAATCGCCGGTTCCAGCTTCTGTTTAGCTCGTTTGCATTTTTTTTATCGTCAGTAGCAGGTTTCCGAATTGCCAGTTGCAACATTTGCCTTAACCGGTTGCAACTGTGGACGACGGCAACACAGTTTTTGCTGTATTTTGGTTTGCTACGATGGTTAACGGCGAGGCATTTTTTGTTTTTCTAGAATTGTGATTTGTTTTGCTGGCGTCAGAGATTTAATTTTTGCCATGAGCGGCGACCAGATTTTTATGATGAGATTCTGTTTTTTGCTGGCACACGGTTATGCATGCTTATGACGAAGGGTATAGCTACTTGGGTCCCAACTCGGCCTTAGCCCGCCCAGTTCAGCTAGACATATTGAAGGAAACAAGGAATGATGATGATAGACAAACTGGGCCAGGAAAATAAAGATGTGTGTAATTGCTTATCCTAGCCCGCCCAACATTTAGGCCGACGCTCAACCACTGCCTGTAGCAACGAGCGATGGACGATCGTGGCGGTGATGATGCGATGTTGCAACGACGATGATCGTTCACTTGAACCGACGGTGTTGTGATCCAACAGACGCCATGCTGTAATTCCGATGGATGTGCGGCGAGCGAGCAGTAAGCTGGTTGTGCAGCCACAATGTGGCTAAACTACTGTTGGGGGTAGGGACTCGAGGGTTGCAGGACGATGGGACGCGGTGAGGCGGACGGCGCACCCTCGATGGTGCAGAGGCGAGAGGAGGATGTAGGATATGGTGGAAGAGATTTGCGACTTTGTGTTGACTTGATCAAACGGTCATACACGGGAGAATTGAACCATGTGTGGAGAGGCGTGATTCAGGACCATGGTTCAGCCAACCTATGCTTCACACCGTATGATTAAACATCCTTCTGCATGTGGATCCGCACCATGCATGTCAATTCCATTCAAGACTTCATGACATCCATTGTTTAACATACAAACATCTTCCATCATGCATATTTTAATCAATTATGCATGGATCTTTATTAACAGTGTCCGAAGATCGATGCTGCGGAGCGTACGTTCGGCTCGACAATGGCTCTGCAAAAGAATTTTGGTGTGGTCGGCTAGGCAAAATTTTAGGCCGTCCCGCCAACACCTAGCAGTCGCGTTTTTTTGTGAAGATGGGGATGCTACTAGTTATCCGGTATTTGTGTGTGATGTGGCCACCCCAATCCTACGCCACCACGGGGTGACGGTTCACATCTACATGTGCCTTGACTGCAATACAATCGTGACATGTATGTTTTCCATTTAAGTTCGTTTAGGGTTAGTATAAATCATGATCCAGCTTGTAGAGTTTATTAGGTTAGAAACATGTCTGTGGTGTGACTGGCTTGCATGACATACGTTCTGGTGTAAGAATAGGATAGGTTAGCTAGAGTTGGCCTCCTTTGCGCTAGTGGAATAGTGAAGTTTAAACTTGAGTTGAGGTGTAAGCTGTAACGTGTGCTAAGTACATCAAGTACCAGTCAGGTTTGGGAGTCAAGGCTGCCGCGATATAAGCAGGTGCAGTCTACGGGTTGTAAAAAACAGAAACTTCAGAAATAAAGAGAGGGAAAAAGTGCATGATACAAACCCTTCCCTAAAAGTTTCTGATTGCACGTGTGTTGGTTTCCGATCGAGAGTCCATGAGAAGGACGAGTGGTCTTTCCTGGACTCCCTCCGGGTGTGCCGATCTAGTCACGCGGTCTCCGGCGTAGCCTCTAACCACACGAATCTATGCTCTGGTGCGGGTCTCGCCGGCAAAAACAATCTCGCTCGCACAGGCGGTGGAGGTTCTCCCCTCCCTCCGGTCGAGTTGTGGTCGCTCCGATGGCCGATGTCTCCTTTCCCCTCCAGCCCTCGTGTTGGCAGCTCTAGAGAGACGGCGAGGATGGTCCATAACCGTGGTAGCAAAGGCTGGTGGGCGGATGAGTGGGTGGTGCACTACGAAGTGTCAGAGGTGGTGGTTGTGGATCGGAAGAAATCCCTGGCGGCTTGCCCAGCACCGACGCGGTGACGCTTGCGGGCGCCGCCGGACCTTCCTGAAAGGCATCGGGTATATACCTTCTCCACTGCCATCCGCATACTGGGGGAAACCCTAGGAGTTGTTCGGGCAATAGCAGTGACGTCATCACATTATTTCTTGAAGGTGTTGTTTGGTGTGCGACGCTTCAGAATGCTGGGGACGCGGTGGTACTTCCCTGATGGGTGCAGCGGTTGCCGGTCTTCTTCTCTTTGTCGACCTGCCGGTGTCGGCATTTGTTTTTCTTTTCTTTCTTTCCTTTTCCCTATTGGGCTTGTTTCTGTTGTGGCCTCAACGAGCTAGATGTATCGAATGATTGCTTTATAATATAAAGCAGAGGGAACCTTTTATTGTTAATTGCTCGGAGCGAGAAGACAATGAATGCGGTCAAGAACCGTCCAGATCTGGTAGTAGAAGAGAACCCAAGGCCGAGGGCATTTTTCTGGATAATCCACTGAATTATTCATATCATGTGCACCAATTATACAGAGTATCCTGGCTGAAAAATAAATATAGCGAGTACGCATTCTTTTGCGATGAACCTTTGCATTTGTGATTATTAACGATGGTGAAACAAAATAGTCGGTACTAGATAATATTCCATGTGTCGTTATGGAAATTTATGGTATAAATTGCTATAATATGTAGGTAATAAAATTATATTTCTATGAGAATAATATCACTTTACATTTTCACAATAGAGGGTGGCTGTATGTTAGTGCTCCATGACTTTTGCGGCTTCGGGGAAAATATTTGTCGTTGAAAAATAGAAGATGATTGTGTGGCGACCCCAATCTATAGCAAAAGTGTGTTAGTCACAGGCCGATGAGCAAGAACCATTAGCGCCGACAATGGTTCTGGTGACTAGGAGGAACGGAGCAGTAAAGAAGAAAAAAAATAAAAACTTGTTGTGGGCCCACAAGGACACGTGGCGCTCACTTGTTGGCCCTGCGCTGTAATTCCTGCTTGGAACCCCGCAGGTGAGCCGGACCTCCCATCCTGCCTTGAAATATGGCAGCATTAATTGCAAGCATTTATAACATGTTTCATGATTGGCTGCAGTTTTCAATTGCCTCCCAGGTAATCCTTCCCGAGGCGTCGTTGAGAGTTGATGCTTGTGAGAAAGCCATCAGTCAGCGGGCCACCCGTCCAGGGACGCGGCGTGGATGATGCCACCTCACTAATCCAGTGCTTTCCTCCTTTCTCTTAACCATGACTACATCTCCTCCTTTCTCTTCACCATGACTACATCTCTATATATACGAGAAATAGCGATATGTCCGCGTGCGGGGTGCGCGTGTGACTTATGCCTTGAGCGACGGCCGACGGACACGGGACGACGCCAGTGAGTGCCGTACTCGGACCGATGTGTTTTGGTAGTTCAGATGCAGCTTATATGTGGTGCCATGGCGTTGGTGGCGTCCCCGTGCCCAAATTGTTCCTTCCATTGCGATCAAGACAGGTAGATATCTTTGACTTGTCCCCTTCCTCCTCACCAGCTGACATATATAGCATCCATGTCCACCCCCTCCCCTCACTGTGGTCTTGTCCTGGATGCCCGACGCCTAGTTCAACAACGTGGATCTCTCTGGTCAGCGTGCAGCGTTGAATTTGGGGAAGGCCTGGGAGGCTGTCATCAAGGAAGGTCATCTTCATCATCTGCGCCGTGCTAAGTCACCAGCCAGAGGTGTCGTGGAGCATTGGGGAGAACTGTCAGACGGACCCCGCCCTAGACTACCGCTCCCCGGTGATCGCTGGAGCAGTGAACGTCAAGGAGAACGAGGGAGTACAAGTGTTTTGCGCTGCGAACAACTCTGCAGCTTTTCTGGTTTCTCTTTTATTCAGTAGTTACAGACTCTAACGGAAAACCGAAAGGAAAGGGGCACGATCAGGTCGTGGGTGCTGCCATCCCAACACCCCCCTCACGTCGCCTGCCATGGCGCCAAGACCGTTAAGCCGTGCCATCCCACGATCGGGTCAAGGCGCCGTGAAAACAGCTAGCTACTCCGAGGCGCAGCTCGGTTTATTTCTGACGAAACTGAAACTAAAACCTGAACTGAAACTACTGTTGAAACTGAACTTTCGACACCTCAAACCCTACTGACCTGAACTCTGAAGATTACAGCAACAATCACCCAGCAGCTTGACAGGCCGCCGTGCTTGCAGCCACATACTCGGACTCGCAGCTTGATAGAGCTACGATCTTCTGCTTCTGCGTTTGCCAAGTCACCGCGCCACTTCCAAGGAGGAACAGGGTGCCAGAGGTGCTCTTCCGATCATCGATGTCACCCGCCAAGTCACTGTCGCTATATCCAACAAGCTGGGGCGTGCCCTCTCCCCTGGCATACATGCACCCCAACCTAAGTGTGTCGGTGACATACCTTAGAATGTGCTTGACGGTGGTGTAGTGTTCCTTTGTTGGCGCCTCCATGAACCGCAAGACATACCCGACGGAGAATGTTAGGTCAGGGCGCGTGTGCACCAGGTAGCGCAAGCTGCCCACGATGCTGCGATATTCCGTTGCATCCACGGCCGGCGCAGTGCTCTCCTTGGACAGCTTGAAGCGAGGTTTGATAGGTGTGTGGCACACTTTGCACCTCGCCATGCCACTCTTCTCCAGCAACTTCCGGGCATACGCGCTCTGGGGGATGACGATGTCGTTCGCATTCTGTTTCACCTCGATCCCTAGATAGAAACTGAGCAGACCCAGGTCAGACATCTTGAACAGATTTTGCATCTCACTTTTGAACATGTTGATCTCCTCAACATCTGATCCAGTGATCACCAGGTCGTCCACGTACACGCCGACGACGAGACGCGAGGTCGTCGTGCCCCGAGCGTACACAGCGTGCTCTGACGGACACCGTGCGAAACCCAGCTCGCCCATGCAGGCGTCCAGCTTCGTGTTCCAGGCCCTGGGTGCTTGCTTGAGCCCATACAGGGCTTTGTCCAGCCGAAGCACCAGGTGCTCCTTGCCGACGATGGCGAATCCAGGCGGTTGTTGAATGTACACCTCCTCCTCTAGCTCGCCATTCAAGAAAGCAGACTTCACGTCCATGTGGTGCACGGCCCATCTTGCGTTCGTCGTGAGAGCCATCAACAACCGTACTGACTCGAGGCAGGCCACCGGCACGGACACCTCGTCGTAGTCGATCCCGCGCTGTTGGACGTAGCCCTTTGCCACCAGACGGGCTTTGTGCTTGAGCACCTCTCCGTGAGCATCCTTCTTGACCTTAAAGACCCACTTCAGTCCGATCGCGTGATGCCCAGTGGAAGCGCGGCGAGATGCTAGGTTTGGTTGTCTTCGATCGATGTCATCTCCTCGATCATGGCTTGTCGCCAGCTCGCTTCCTGCTCCGCCTCTGTGTACGATCCCGGCTCTTCTGCGGCCAGGAAGTGAAGCTCCTTGTCGGGGTCCGAAGCGGCTCCCACGTCCAACACGTTCTCCATCGTGAGGAATCGATGTTCGCGCGTCGCGTCGTCGGCCGCGTCGAGCATGTCGCTGAACGCTGATGGTGGCAAGACAAACTTCAGGCTTGCCGGCACAGCTGATGGTGGAGTAGCTGTTGGCGTGGGCATGGAAGACAGTGGAGTTGGGGGCAAGGGTGGTGGAGACGCAACCTCGCTGGATGTCGCATCTGGACTGGCGCTCACCAGGTGTTCGACCACGAACGTGTCGAGGCCGCTGAAAGTGTTCACGGCGCCCTCCTTTGTTGTCCAGTCCAAGTGCGCCCCCTCGTCGAACACGGCATCGCGGGTGACGTGCACAGTCCGTGTAGCACGGTTATAGGCCCTGTAGCCCTTCGTGCCCTGCTCGTACCCGACGAAAACCATGGGCCGACTACGATCATTGAACTTCTTCAGGCCTGGACGCGTGTCCTTGACGTGCACGATGCACCCAAAAGTGTGCAGGAAATGCATGTTTGGCTTGCGCCCGTGCCACGCCTCCAACGGCGTCATGCCGTCCAGGCTCTTTGTGGGTGAGCGGTTCAACAAGAACACCGCGGTGGTCAACGCGTCGCCCCAGAATTCTTCGGGGATGTGCTTGGCCTTCAACAGACTCTTGGCCATCCCCACCACCCTGCCATTGCGCCGCTCGACCACACCGTTCTGCTGCGGTGAGTACAGCATGGTGAGGTGGTGGCTGACGCCCAGCTCGTCGCAGTATGCAGCAAACGAACCCGACGTGAACTCACCGCCGCGGTCCATGCGCAACGTCCTCAGCTTGCGCCCGGATTCTGATTGCGCACCGGTCTGCACGCGCTTGATTGCTGTAGCCGTCACGTCCTTGGACGCGAGCAGAGCAAGCCACATGTAGCATGTGTCGTCATCCACCAGCAGGAGGAAGTACTTCTTCCCGTTCGCTGTGGCCGGCGTCATCGGACCACAAAGGTTCCCATGCACCAGTTCAAGTGGCTCCTGTGCGTGGAATTTTGCCTCCTTTGCGAACGACGATCGCTGTTGCTTGCCGGCCAGACACGCCTCACATAGCTGATCGACCTGGTCAATCGTCGGCATGGTGCGCAGAGCGTCGAAGTTCAGGTGCCCATAGCGGGTGTGTCATGTCCATGCCGCGTCTAAACCGTCGCGTGCTGCAAGGCATACAGGCTGCGCGATCTGGAGAGCGATGGAGTACAGAAGGTTTGGTGCGCACTTTACCTTGGCGAGGAGACGTCATTGCCGATCGCGCACGCGCAGCACTCCGTCTTGTATCAGTACCTGATAGCCGCTTTTATCCAGCTGGTCCACACTGATGATGTGTGAGCGCAGGCGTGGGATGTAATACACGTCGGTGATCGCACGGTGCTCGCTAGTCTTGCAGGTCAAGAGAATCATTCCCCGACCACATATGTTGACAACGGAGCCGTCCCCGAAATTGATGGTCCCGCCGATCGCCGTATCGAGCTCGGCGAACGCTGAGCGATCTCCCGTCATGTGGTTGGACGCGCCCGTGTCCAGGTACCAGACGCCGCTGCCGCCGCTCCCCTCGTGCCCAAGGTGGGCCTGGACGGTGTCTTCGACAAGGCGGACTGGGGTAACATGCGCGTCGTCAGCGACATGATCCAATCCACACACCTAGGCCATCAACAGGCCCGGTTCCTCGTCCTCGCCTCCGGTCTGCGCGAGGATCGCCTGCTCCCACGTCCTGGCCTTGCACTCGCGCGCCCAGTGCCCGATCTGCTTACAGTAAGGGCAGATGTCCTTGGATTTGTCTCCGTTGCTGGTGCCGCGGCCACCGCCCTGGCCACGTCCGTCGCGCCCACGGCCGCGCCCCCTACCGCGTCCACGGCGATGACCGTTGCTGCCTGAGGAGCAGTCGCCCTCCAATAGCTTCAGGCGTGCGAACCACTCCTCCTCAGAAAGAAGCAGCTTGCCATTGTTGTCACCGGCGCCGGGCACCGTGTCCAGTTCATACCGCTCCTCGGCGGCCTTCAACTGCCTGATTAGTTCTTCGAACGGCAGAGTGTTGAGATCGACCAACGTCTCGATCGTGCACGCCATCGCGAATAGGCCTTGGGGACGACCGAAAGAAACTTCCGGACGCCGGCGGGCTCCCCGATATTGTCACCAAGCAGCTCAACTTGGGTGACCAGGAAAGACAGACGCATACTGAAGTCGTCGATGCTCTCGCCATCGTTGAACTTGATCGCCTCGTACTGACGGCGCAACGTCGTCGCCTTGGCCTCACGCACGCGACTCATGCCCAGCCGCATCGTCCTGATCGTGCCCCACGCGTCCTTTGCCGTGTCCTTCACGGCAAGCGTGGACACCATCTCCGGCGGCAGCGATCGCAGAAGGCACTCCATTGCCGTGCGATCTGTCTCGCGCTCTGTGGTCCTGTCGTTGACAGCAGACCAGAGCTGGCGCGCCTCCAGCATAACCTGCATCAGAAGGGCCCAGTCGCCGTAGTTCGTACGTGTCAGCATGGGCCAGTTCCCGCTGGTGTCGCGGACGACACGCTGGTGTACTACCAGGGCGCCGCCGCTGTTATGCGAGTCTCCCGCGCTCTTCTTCGGACTTCCAGGTCCCGCCATCTTCACAGGTGATCGAGCACGCAGGCTCGGATGCCAATTGTCAGACGGACCCCGTCCTAGACTACCGCTCCCGATGATCGCCGGAGCAGTGAACGTGAAGGAGAACGAGGGAGTACAAGTGTTTTGCGCTGCGAACAACTCTGTAGCTTTTCTGGTTTCTCTTTTATTCAGTAGTTACGGACTCTAACTGAAAACCGAAAGGAAAGGGGCACGATCGGGTCGTGGGTGCTGCCATCCCAACACCCCCCTCGCGTCGCCCGCCATGGCGCCATGACCGTTAAGCCGTGCCATCCCACGATCGGGTCAAGGCGCCGTGAAAACAGTTAGCTACTCCGAGGCGCAGTTCGGTTTATTTCTGACAAAACTGAAACTAAAACCTGAACTAAAACTACTGTCGAAACTCAACTTTAGACACCTAAAACCATACTGACCTGAACACTGAAGATTACAGCAACAAGAACGGCCATCCATGGCTTGATCGACGTCACACGCAGAGCAATCAGTCGAAGATCCGCATGCGTCAATCAAGGAGGAGATGAACAAGCAACCTCATCAACCAATCTTCCATGCCTGCATGATGTAAGGACACCGAGAAAAGTAACTTCATTTGGCACCGCCGCCTTTGCATCTACCATTTCACTGGCACAACCATGGCTTGATAACACAGCAGACCAAGACACAACGTTGTGTGATTCCATCTCCTGAAACCTCCGGACTGCAGGATCAACATCCCCTGACGTATATATACATATGGAAGAGGTACGGACAAGAGGTATCTATTCAGAGGCATCCCTCCAAAACAGATGCATGTTGGCAATAGAAAGCGAGAGAAAAGAGATATGACTGTTTGAAGTTGGACACGTCCCTTTACTAATTAATCTACTAATTAGTTTCTAACAAAAACAATGGACCCTGATTTCCTCCACTATATCGGTCGGGCAGAGTATCGGCACATTATGCCACGTGATTGTATTGCATGCACAAGTGAAGAAACAGATGATATCAATGGATACTTTTTGATTTTTTAGTTTTTAAAATGTTTTATCTTTGAAATAAATAAAATCTAATTGATAAACCGTCTTTATTATCCAATCCGTCGCGACCAGATCTTCAAAACTAGATCACGTATCAATATATTTTGACGATTTTTTTGATTATAAGTTGTCATGTCTATTACACATATATTCCAGTGGTGTTTACACTGAAGTTGACATGAAATATTTCAACTTTTTTTCTACAATTAAAATAAAATTTGACAAGTTATAATAAATGAATTTAAAAACTGAACTTGCCATGGTCTATTATTCAAATTAGTCATGATTCATGAAATAATTTTGACATGATTCATGAATAAAATTAGTCATGATTCATGAAATAATTTTGACATGATTCATGAATAAAATTCTCATGATCTATAAACTAAAATTGTCATGATCTACAAACTTAATGATACAAGATGAATTACTAAAAGTTTCCATGATTCGTCAATTAAATTTGTTGTGGTTCATGACTAAAAACTGAGATGGCCAATTAAGAAATTTGACCATGAAAAATAGTTGAAATATAATGTTAGCTTTAACATCTAGAAGAAAAAAAGATGAATCATATCATGAAAACTTAGTGTAAACACTATGACAACTTCAATGTAAACATCATGACAATTATTTGTTACAAAATAAAGTCGTCAAAATATATCAATATGGGATATAGTTTCGAAGATATTGTCGATACAGATTTAATAATGAAAACGGTTTTTTAATCAGATTTTTTATTTAAGGGATAAAGCATTTTTAAGTCGGGAAAAACAAAAATATTCCGCTGATATCATATGTTTCGTGTTGTAAGCATGCGTGTGATAATGTGGCAAGTTTGATGCTGATGAAAGCGTTTGGATCATGCTGCTTCGTGCTACACGTATGACACTTATAATTTATCTACGTTATTAATGGAGATATGTATAGATGTAGATATAGATAAATTTGTCTCATTTCTTCTGGTATACACAACAAGCATTGTGTATCATCTATTACAGGAGGAAAGCATGATGTGCCCGATACAGTCTTTTACATCACAAAAATAGTGGCATGCCTAGAAACGGTGTCTAGACGTATTTGTGCCCAGTATTACTTGACGGGGAGTGGGTGATAGAACCTATAGACGGAGTACCCCGTGTTGATGACCGTAGCAAAGGAGATCAAAGCGCCAAATATGACGAAGAAGGTGACAGACTGCCTGGGGAAGCACTCCAGCCTGACCCATTTGATGGCCTTGGCCGCCGTGCTCTTATGATGCGCCGACACGTCGTTGCAGAGGCGAAGCAGGTCTTTGGAATAAAATGTGTTGCTGTACTCATCTGCAAGTCCAGTGAAGAGGTCGACGATCTCCTGGTCGGTCTTGTGTGTGTGCGCCAGGATGCCGCGCTCCCGCAGCAGCTTGGCGTCGGCCTCGTTCTGCAGCAGCCGAGCCATGCAGATGGAGTAGGCGGTGACGCCGAGGCCACAATGGTGGTGCCTCTGCTCGAAGGCGACGAGGCTGCGGAATACGGACTCGCTGTAGCCATAGATGTGCTGGGCAGGGACGTGCATCACCCCTCGCACGTCCATCAGCTTCCTCTTGAAGACGATGTGTAACGAGCTGCCGCCCGGAGCGGCCTGCTTGCTGAAGCCGGTCCGCCATTCCTCGAACCAGGTCGCGCAGGGGAGGTGCGACTCTGGCTCGGCGTGCAGGGAGGAAGAATCCTTGAGCAGCATCATGTGCTTGCCCTCGGGAACACGGGACCAGTGGAAAAGGTGTAGGAGGTGATGAACTGTTTTTGGGAACTTGATGGTTTCTCCTGCCTTGGCTTGTTTGATGACACCACTGAGGATGGTGGTTCCTGCTCCTTGGCATTGTTTCAAGTTGCGCCTCGGGGGTGGGTGGATGTCGTCGAAGCAGGAGAGAGCCAGCTCCTCTATGCTGCGCTTGATTCCTTTGAATAAGGTGTCTTCCAACCGTCTGTGAAGCTCGGCCAGGACAAAGAAGGGGATCTGGTTGCTCAGCATCAGCAGGTCCAGCCTGGTCTGTTTCATGTTCCGGCACATGTCCGCGGACAAGTAGTTGAACTCCTTCTCGCGATGGGCGTTAGCATGTGCCAGCGGCGGGCTCGAGCTGAGCAGGAAGACGGCGAAGAGGAGCAAGCAACCGTCGAGCAGAAGCAACCTGGCGAGGCCATCGGAATTGTCGGAGCTCATGATTTCTTCTTCTTTGGATGGATCAGAGCTCACGGTAAACGAGCCAACCTCGTAGCAGATGCGAACTCGGGCTTCATTATCCTTGGCCCAACCGAGGAAGTCGGCGATGTTGAGGCCGGACCCTGGGCTAGCAAGGAACTCGACGATGGCACATTTCTTGGCTTCCGTGATGAGAGAGTCCGACGACGGGCGGTGCCGGTGGTATGGCCCGACAGCGGCGACCATGATGCTGCTGGCTACAGGCCCGGTGTGATCCAGGCTCGCCTGCGGAAGCGTGGGCATGGGCGCCACGACAACAGCGGCGCGGTGGCGAGGCCTGAAAATGGACGGGTACTCCAAGGTACTACTACCAATGGAGTCCAACCTTGGGAAGTTGGGAGGGATGCTAAGGGTAACGGCCTCAGCTTCCTTGTGGATTTTCTCCTGCACCTTCACGATCCAGCTGGACGAGCTGCCATTGCCGTGGCTTTCTTGGATTTCCGGATCCACACTTGCCACCGGCATGTATGGTTGAGCCATGGGGCGCTGTAGCATGGAAGAATTAAAGGTATACTACTACAGATGATCAACTAGGGAACTGGGGAGCTACTATGGAGTATATATATGCGTAAGGGAGAAGAGTGGTTTTATGGTGTAGAGATTACGCGGTATATACGAAAGAATCAACGACATTTGCTGCTTTCCCGAAAAAAAAAACAGGGGAAAACTAGTATGCGACGCGTATTAAATAGTGGATTCCTTTTAGAAGATGGCAACGCGTATACGACGACGAGCTATTGTATTGTACTCCACAATGATCGGTCGCGTGGAACAAGTCTACCAATGCCAATCTTCAAAGCTTGAGGCTTGCCTCTGGCCACGATGAGGCCCATTATCTCAGGCCACGAGGGATCACGTAGAAAACTTGAGGCACATCTAAGGCCACGATGGCGCACGATGGATCTATGAAACAAGGCTAATAAAATCTCAGAAACGAAAAATGAAGCACGCCAAATCCACATGGGGCTCGCCTCATTCTAATTGGTTGGTTAGTCACGTAGGAACAGGTCCACCTTGCCAACTCACAACTACGGCGCACCAGTAGGCATCCATGACTGATTTTTTTGCTTCCTATTTTTGTACTCCCTTCATTTTAAAATATAGTGCGTCCACGTTTGACATGATATATGTTTGACCATACATTTAACCAACAAAACTGAATGCGGCGAGAGTAAAAATTGTATCACTGTGAATAACTCCAAGGGTATAACCCATTTCGTCCGCCCATGTCCGTTTGAGTATGCGCGGACAAAAACAATGGCCCAACACAGAGACCCATTTCTATTTTGCGTCTACTATCTACGTGGACCCATTTCTGCGTCTGCGTCGTCCGCCTATGTTCGTCAGACCCACTTGTCATCCACCCACCCACCCAACCACCTCTCCCTTCACATTTAATTCGCTGGCCCATCCACACCCACCTTTCCCTTCTTATTTAATTCGCTGGCCCACCTCCACCCACCTCTCTCCTATAACTCCTTCCGTTCATAAATATTTGTCTTTGTAGAGATTCAACTATGGACTAACTACAAAGCAAAATGAATGAATCTACATTCTAACTTATGGCTATATACATCTGTATGTAGTGCAGCCCTTCTGTCCACCTGCTTCCCGTTGGATGTCTCGGTTGACCCATTTAAAAAAACGGACACAGACAGGCGGACGGACAACCCAAACGGGCGAAAAGCGGACAAACACTTGTAGAAAACAGGGCATTGGTTCGGTCCCGGCCAGCCCATTAGTCCAGGTTCACTCATGAACCGGGACCAATGGGCAACGGTCCCGGTTCGTGAGGCCAGGGGGCCGGGCGAGCCACGTAAGGCATTGGTCCCGATTCGTAGGACATCCTTGGTACCGGTTCTAGACACGAACCGGGACCAATGTGACTCGCTCCTGGCCCACAACCATTGGTCCCGGTTCTTGGTTGGATCCAGGACCAAAGGGGGTCCGGGGGTCCTTTGGTCCCGGATCCGGCCACGAATCGGGACCAATGAGATGCCTATATATACCCCCTCGCCGGCGAGCAAAGCAGTGTGGACTACTCTGTTTTCTAGGCGGGCGAGTGGAGACCTTTTTGGTGCTCTAGCTCACCTTCTATGCACATGAGGTGTTTGATGAAATGCCCAAGCCAAACTTAAGCTTTCTCCTCTCGAAACTCCTTGTCCAAACTCCATTTTCGTTAAGATTTGTCTAGGTTTTGGCAGTCCGAAACCGCCGTCGATCGCCCGCGCGTGGTGAGCCTCTTGATCTTATCTTCTTGCGAAAAGAAAATATACTTACTCGTATGATTTTCTTACTTTTATTATTGTTTGTTATTATATAGTGTCATGGTTATGGTATCCGCCCACATCAGTCCTCGTCTAGTGTATGATTCAGATGTGGTATATTATCTTTTCTATAACTATTTCACATATCTAATGTCTATGACAATTAATTATGCCACCAACTTGACGTAGATGTTTTTATCTATAGGAAGTAGTTGAACCAGAAACTCAAACCGACTATGCAATTCTGCTCGACAAGTTAACTAAAGCTGAAAACGAAATCGATCATTTGAAAGAAAAATTGAAAAGAACTGAAGATGACAAGATGGGATTGGAGTTGCATGTTGCCGATATCGTCGACAATCACAAGACCAAGATGGATGCAATGCGCTTGAAGCTTACAAATATTAGAAAATATGCCATTCATAATGAGGCTTGGTATCATTATGCCATTGGATCAATTGGTACCTTACTAGCGGTTATGATTGCATTTGTTGTTGCATTTAATTTTTTTACATAGTTTCGCTGTATGTTTTAATTAGATGCTCTAGAGAGCTATATGTTGTTCAATAATGACAACTATGTATGAATTGTACGTATTTATTTTGGTCATTATTGTACTTTGGCTTTAATGCGATGATGAATTTCTATTAATTTGGTCACTTCTCAATTCATGATATGTTGTAATTGTTTTTAATACACTTTATTATATAAACGCACGCAGATGAACCGACAATGGATGTACGGTGACCGACGCACCTCCGAGTATATTAAGGGCCTGCATAATTTTCTTGAAGAGGCTGATGCAAACAAGCAGAATGCTTTTATGCCTTGTCCATGTACTGTTTGTGAGAATACGAAGTCTTTCTCTAACTCTAAAACCATTCACTTCCACCTGGTTCAGAAGGGTTTTATGCCACACTATAATGTTTGGACCAAGCACGGAGAAATAGGAATTATGATGAAAGACAACGAAGAAGAAGAGGATGACGACAACTACCCTCTCTCTGGATACGGTGATTATGCAATGGGGGAAGCTAAAGATCGAGAGGAACCAGACCATGTGCCCGATGATGATCTTTGCCGGGTCAATGTTGATGCACAGAGAGAATGCGAAAGTGAAAAGGAGAAGTTGAAGTTCGATCGCATGTTAGAGGATCACAAAAAAGGGTTGTACCCAAATTGCGAAGATGACAACAAAAAGCTCGATACCACACTGGAATTGCTGCAATGGAAGGAAGACAATGGTCTATCTGACAAGGATTTAGTTCGCTACTAAAAATAATGAAGAAAAAGTTTCCAAAGGATGACGATTTGCCCGACAGTACGTACGCAGCAAAGAAGGTTCTATGTCCTCTAGGATTGGAGGTGCTGAAGATACATGCATGCCCTAATTACTGCATCCTCTACCTGTTGAAAATATGCCCTAGAGGAAATATATAAAGTGTTTATTATTATATTTCCTTGTTCATGATAATCGTTTATTATCCATGCTATAATTGCGTTAATTGGAAACACATTGCATGTGTGGGTAAATAGACAACACTGTGTCCCTAGTATGCCTCTAGTGAACTAGCTTGTTGATCAAAGATGGTCAGGGTTTCGTAGCCATTGACATGTGATGTCATTTGATAAACAGGATCACATCATTAGGAGAATGATGTGATGGACAAGACCCAAACTACAAACGTAGCATATGATCATGTCAGTTTATTGCTACTGTTTTCCGCATGTCAAGTATATGTTACTATGACCATGAGATCATGCAACTCACGGATATCAGAGGAGTGCCTTGTGTGTATCAAACGTCGCAACGTAACTGGGTGACTATAAAGGTGCTCTACAGGTATCTCCGATGGTGTCTGTTGAGTTGGCATGGATCGAGACTGGGATTTGTTACTCCGTGTGACGGAGAGGTATCTCAGGGCCCACTCGGTAATACAACATCACAATAAGCCTTGCAAGAAATGTGACTAATTGTTAGTTGCAGGATCTTGTATTACGGAACGAGTAAAGAGACTTGCCAGTAACGAGGTTGAACTAGGTATGGAGATACCGACGATCGAATCTCGAGCAAGTAACAGACCGAAGAACAAAAGGAACGTTATACGGGATTAACTGAATCCTTGACATAGAGGTTCGACCGATGAAGATCTTTGTAGAATATGTAGGAACCAATGTGGACGTCCAGGTCCCGCCATTGTTTATTGACCGTAGAGGTGTCTCGGTCATGTCTACATAGTTCTCGAACACGCAAGGTCTGCACACTTAAGGTTCGGTGACGTTTCGGTAGTGTAGAGTTATGTATGGTCGTGACCGAAGGTTGTTCGGAGTCCCGGATGAGATCCCAGACATCACGAGGAGCTCCGGAATGGTCCGGAGGTAAATATTCATATATAGGAAGTCGTAGTTTGGTCGCCGGAAAAGTTTCAGGCTCATCGGTAGTGTACCGGAAGTGCCGCTAGTGTACCGGGAGACCACCTGGAGGGGTATTTCGACCCAAGAGGCTATATGGGTTGTAGGAGGCTGAATACCAGCCCTTAGTGGGCTGGTGGAAGTCCTACACAAAGCCCATAAGGCTAGGAAGAAAATACCAAAAGGAAAAAGGTGGAAAAAGGCAAAAAGGGGCTATATAAGGAAGGAGTCCTAATCCTACTTAGACAAGAAGGAGGAGGACTCCTCCCTCCTAGACGGCGGAACCAGCCTTGGCTTGGGAGCCAAGGCTGCCTCCCCTCCTCCTCTCCTCCTATATATACTAGAGGGTTTCAAGGGTTTTGCACTAGTTCTTTCTTCCACGTGCAACCCTAACCTCCAGTGCATAGTTTCTTTTCTGGATCGGTTTTCTGCGGTGCTTAGGCAAAGCCCTGTAGGAATAACTCCACCACCATCACCGGAGTGCCGTCACGCTGCCGGTGAACTCTCCCTCCTCTCCGCGTCCTCTTGCTGGATCAAGACGGTGGAGATCGTCATCAAGCTGCACGTGTGCTGAACGCGGAGATGCCGTCCGTTCAGTACTAGATCGGAAGGATCGTGATCAAGGCCACGGGACGTTCGTGATCGGATCGCGGGACGGATCGTGACGAGATCGCGGGACGGTTCATGATTGGTTTGTGGGACGGTTCGTGATTAGATCGCGGGACGCTCGGCGATTTGGATCGCGAAGAAGTACGACTACACCAACCGCGTTTCTTAACGCTTCCCGCTTAGCGATCTACAAGGGTACGTAGATCCACTCTCCCTCTCTTAGATGCTCATCACGATGGATAGGTTTGTGTGTGCATAGGAAATTTTTTGTTCCCCATGCGACGTTCCCCTATAGTGGCATCATGAGCTAGGTTGATGGTTCGATTAGATC
Source organism: Hordeum marinum (assembly GCA_022496015.1). Classification (NCBI taxonomy): domain Eukaryota; kingdom Viridiplantae; phylum Streptophyta; class Magnoliopsida; order Poales; family Poaceae; genus Hordeum; species Hordeum marinum. Next base: position 530,622,465 of record CM039674.1, on the reverse strand, counting down.
TCGAGTAGAACACAAAAGGTTTGTGGGCGTTGATGCTTAGATTGCTTCCTCCCTTGGTCGTGTTTTGGTTCAGCGGTATTGTGGGATGAAGCGGCCCGGACCAACCTTACTCGTGCGCTTACGAGAGACGGGTTCCCTCGACTACACTTGTTGCAACATATGGCTAGCGGGTGTCAGTTTCTCCTAGTTTAGTTGGACCGGATTCGACAAAGGCGGTCTTTGAGAAGGTTGAAAAGCAAACTAGTGTATCACCGTTGTGGTTTATGCGTAGGTGAGAATCGTTCTTGCTTGATACCCGTAGCAGCCACCTAAAACATGCAACAACAATTAGAGGACGTCTAACTTGTTTTTGCAGGGTATGTTGTGATATGATATGGCCAATTACATGATGTGATATTTGTGATGTATGAGATGATCATGTGATGTATAGAATTTCACGACTTGCACGTCGATGAGTACGGCAACTGGTAGGAGCCATAGGGTTGTCTTTAATTATTGTATGACCTGCGTGTCAATCATTAAGCATTATGTAATGCTTTACTTTATCGCTAAGAGGTAGCAATAGAAGTAGAAGCAGGGCTGGCGCCACAACCCCAATGGCAGCACATTGATGGAGATCAAGATGATGGAGATCATAGTGTTGTGCCGGTGACGATGGAGATCATGACGGTGCTATGAAGATGGAGATCTTAAGCACAAGTTCATGGCCATATCATGTCACTTATGAATTGCATGTGATGTTAATCCTTTTATGCACCTTGTTTTGCTTAGTACGACGGTAGCATTATAAGGTGATCCCTCACTTAAATTTCAAGATAAAATTGTGTTCTCCCCAAGTGTGCACTGTTGCGAAATTTCATCGTGTTGAGACACCACGTGATGATCGGGTGTGATAGACTCTACGTTCACATACAACGGGTGCAAGCCAGATTTGAACATGCAGAACACTCGGGTTAAACTTGATGAGCCTAGCATGTACAGACATGGCCTCGAAACACAAGAGACCGAAAGGTCGAACATGAGTCATATAGTAGATATGATCAACATAGTGATGTTCACCATTGAAGCCAGCTTAACTCACGTGATGATCGGACTTGAGTTGGTGAATTTGGATCATGTGACACTCAGATGACCTGAGGGATGTCAATTTGAGTGGGAGCTTTAGTAATTTGATTAACTAAACTCATTATCTTGAACAATAGTCTAAGTAACCTTTGCATATTTATGTTGTAGATCAATGGCTCGCGCAGTAGCACCCCTGAATTTTAATGCGTTCCTAGAGAAAGCTAAATTGAAAGATGATGGAAGTAACTTTGTTGATTGGGCCCGTAATCTGAGGATTATCCTTACGGCTTCCCAGAAACAATATGTCCTTGATGCACCGCTTGGTGACCAACCAGAAGACATGACCTCCGAAGACGTTCAGAACGTTTGGGAGGCTCGTGCTGGAGATTACTCAATAGTTTAGTGTGCAATATTGTATGGCTTAGAACCGGGACTTCAAAGACGTTTTGAACGTCATGGAGCATATGACATGTTTCAGGAGTTGAAGTTTATCTTTTAGAAGAATGCCCGGATCGAGAGGTATGAGACCTTCGATAAGTTCTATGCTTGCAAGATGGAGGAGAACGGGTCTATCAGTGAGCATATACTCAGAATGTCTGGGTACTCAAACCGTCTAGCTGAGTTGGGAATTGCCCTTCCGCAAGAGGCGATCATTGATAGAGTTCTTCAATCACTGCCACCAAGTTACAAGAGTTTTGTGATGAACTATATCATGCACAGGATGAACAAGTCATCAGCCGAGCTGTTTGCGATGCTGAAAGTCGCTGAGTCTGAAATCCAAAAAGAACATCAAGTGTTGATGGTCAATAAAACCACTAGTTTCAAGAAAAATGGCAAGGGCAAAGGCAAGAAGGGTAAAACCAAGAAGGACGGCAAAGCAGTTGCTACTCCTACAAAGAAGCCCAAGCATGGACCTAAGCCAGGAACTGAGTGTTTTCATTGCAAGGGAACTTGTCACTGGAAGCAGAACTGCCCCAAGTACCTGGCTGACAAGAAGGCGGCCAATGACAAACAAGGTATATATGATATACATGTTATTGATGTGTACCTTACTAGTTCTCGTAGTTGTGCCTGGGTATTTGATACCGGTTCGGTTGCTCACATTTGCAACTCAAAGCAGGAACTACGGAATAAACGAAGACTAGCAAAGGATGAAGTGACGATGCGCGTGGGAAATGGTTCCAAGGTTGATGTGATCGCCGTTGGCACGCTCTCTCTTCAATTACCATCGGGATTAATGATGAACCTGAATAATTGTTATTTAGTGCCTGCGTTAAGCATGAACATTATATCTGGATCTTGATTATTGCGAGACGGTTACTCATTTAAATCAGAGAATAAAGGTTGTTCTATTTATATGAGTAATATCTTTTATGGTCATGCACCCAATGTTAGGGGTTTATTCATATTGAATCTTGATGGTGATGATACACATGTTCATAACATTGATGCCAAAAGATGTAGAGTAGTTAATGATAGTACCACTTTCTTGTGGCACTGCCGTTTGGGTCATATTGGTGTAGAACGCATGAGGAAGCTCCATGCTGATGGACTTTTAGAGTCACTTGATTTTGAATCACTTGACACATGTGAACCATGCCTGATGGGCAAGATGACCAAAAACGCCGTTCTCTGGAACAATGGAACGGGCGAGTGACTTGTTGGAAATCATACATACTGATGTGTGCTGTCCAATGAATGTTGAAGCGCGCGGTAGTTATCGTTACTTTCTCACCTTCACTGATGACTTGACTAGATATGGGTATATTTAATTGATGAAACACAAGTCTGAAACATTTGAAAATTTCAAGCAATTTCAGAGTGAAGTTGAGAATCATCGTAACAAGAAGATTAAATTTCTGCGATCTGATCGAGGAGGTGAATATCTGAGTTATGAGTTTGGCAGTCACTTAAGACAGTGTGGAATTGTTTCACAGTTGACACCGCTCGGAACACCACAGCGTAATGGTGTATCTGAACGTCGTACTCGGACCTTATTAGATATGGTGTGTTCTATGATTTCTCTTGCCGATTTGCCACTATCGTTTTGGGGTTATGCATTAGAGACAACTGCATTCACTTTAAATAGGGCACCATCAAAATCCGTTGAGACGACACCATATGAACTGTGGTTTGGCAAAAAGCTGAAGTTGTCGTTTCTTAAAGTTTGAGGATGTGATGCTTATGTCAAAAAGCTTCAGCTTGAAAAGCTGGAACCCAAAGCGGAAAAATGCATCTTCATAGGATACCCGAAAGATACAGTTGGGTATACCTTCTATCTCAGATCCGAAGGCAAAGTGTTTGTCACAAAGAACGGAACATTTCTTGAGAAAGAGTTTCTCTCAAAAGAATTGAGTGGGAGGAAAATTGAGCTTGATGAGGTTATTGAACCTTTACTTCAACCAGAGAGTAGCGCAGCGCAGAAAGATGTTTCTGTGGAACCTACGATGGTAGAAGAGGAAGTTAATGATGATGATCATGAAGCTTCGGATCAAGCTGCTATTGAACCTCGTAGGTCGACAAGGATGCGTACTACTCTCGAGTAGTACGACAACCCTGTCTTGAAGGTCATGTTGTTGGACAGCAATGAACCTATGAGCTATGGAGGAGCAGTGATGGGCCCAGATTCCGAGAAATGGTTAGAGGCCATGAAATCTGAGATGGGATCCATGTATGAAAACAAAGTATGGACTTTGGAAGTACTACCTGAAGGGCAAAAGGCCATTCAGAACAAATGGATCTATAAGAAGAAGACGGACGCGGATGGTAATTTCACCGTCTATAAAGCTTGACTTGTGGCAAAGGGTTTTTCACAAGTTCAAGGAGTTGACTACGATGAGAGTTTCTCACCCGTAGCGATGCTTAAGTCTGTCAGAATCATGTTGGCAATAGCTGCTTATTTCGAATATGAAATTTGGCAGATGGATGTCAAAACGGCATTCCTCAACGGTTTCCTTGAGGAAGAGTTGTATATGATGCAACCCGAAGGTTTGCAAACTCCAGCGATCCATTTATGGACTGGTGCAAGCATCTCGGAGTTGGAATAAGCATTTTGATGAGGTGATCAAAGCGTTTGAGTTTATACAAGTTTATGGAGAAGCTTTTATTTACAAGAAAGTGAGTGGGAGCTCTATAGCGTTTCTACTGTTATATGTGGATGACATATTGCTGATCGGAAACGATATAGAAATGCTAGAAAGCGTGAAGGAATATTTGAATAAGAGTTTTTCAATGAAGGACCTAGGAGAAGCTGCTTTCATATTAGGCATTAAGATCTATAGAGATAGGTCGAGACGCTTAATAGCACTTTCACAGATCACATACCTTGATAAAGTTTTGAAGAAGTTCAAAATGGAACAGGCCAAGAAGGGGTTCTTGCCTGTGTTACAAGGTGTGAAGTTGAGTAAGACTCAATGCCCAGTGACTGCAGAAGATAAAAACAAGATGAGCGTCATCCTCTATGCTTCATCCATAGGCTCTATCATGTATGCAATGGTGTGCACAAGACCCGATGTTAGCCTTGCCATAAGTATGGCTGGAAGGTTTCAAAGTGATCCTGGAATGAAGCACTGGCAAGCGGTCAAGAATATCCTTAAGTACCTTAATAGGACTAAGGACATGTTTCTCGTTTATGGAGGTGATGAAGAGCTCGTCGTAAAGGGTCATGTCGATGCAAGCTTTGACACTGATCCGGACGATTCTAAATCGCAAACCGGATACGTATTTATTCTTAATGGGGGAGCGGTAAGCTGGTGCAGTTCCAAGCAAAGCGTGGTAGCTGATTCTACGTGCGAAGCGGAGTACATCGCAGCCTCGGAGGCAACGAAGGAAGGTGTCTGGATGAAGCAGTTCATGACAGATCTTGGAGTAGTGCTGAGTGTACTGAATCCCATAAATCTGTTCGGTGACAACACTAGTGCCATTGCTCTAGCCAAGGAACCAAGGTTTCACAAGAGGACCAGACACATAAAGCGACGCTTCAACTCCATCCGGTTCTACATCGAGGAGAAGGACATAAATATTTGCAATGTACACACGGATCTGAATGTTGCAGACCCGTTGACTAAACCTCTTCCAAGGGCTAAACATGATCAACACCAGAACTGTATGGGTGTTCGATTCATTACCATGTAAATCACATAGTGATGTGAACAAATTATTGACTCTAGTGCAAGTGGGAGATTGTTGAAAATATGCCCTAGAGGTAATATATAGAGTGTATATTATTATATTTCCTTGTTCATGATAATCGTTTATTATCCATGCTATAATTGCATTAATTGGAAACACATTGCATGTGTGGGTAAATAGACAACACTGTGTCTCTAGTATGCCTCTAGTGAACTAGCTTGTTGATCAAAGATGGTTAGGGTTTCGTAGCCATTGACATGTGATGTCATTTGATAAACGGGATCACATCATTAGGAGAATGATGTGATGGACAAGACCCAAACTACAAACGTAGCATATGATCGTGTCAGTTTATTGCTACTGTTTTTCGCATGTCAAATATATGTTCCTATGACCATGAGATCATGCAACTCACGGATATCGGAGGAGTGCCTTGTGTGTATCAAACGTCGCAACGTAACTGGGTGACTATAAAGGTGCTCTACAGGTATCTCTGATGGTGTCTGTTGAGTTGGCATGGATCGAGACTAGGATTTGTTACTCCGTGTGACAGAGAGGTATCTCAGGGCCCACTCGGTAATACAACATCACAATAAGCCTTTCAAGCAATGTGACTAATTGTTAGTTGCGGGATCTTGTATTACGGAACGAGTAAAGAGACTTGCCAGTAACGAGGTTGAACTATGTATGAAGATACCGACAATCGAATCTCAGGCAAGTAACATACCGAAGAACAAGAGGAACGTTATACGGGATTAACTGAATCCTTGAAAAAGAGGTTCGACCGATGAAGATCTTCGTAGAATATGTAGGAACCAATGTGGACGTCTAGGTCCCCCCATTGGTTATTGACCGTAGAGGTGTCTCGGTCATGTCTACATAGTTCTCGAACCCGCAGGGTCTGCACACTTAAGGTTCTGTGACGTTTCGGTAGTGTAGAGTTATGTATGGTGGTGACCGAAGGTTGTTCCGAGTCCCGGATCAGATCCCGGACGTCACGAGGAGCTCTGGAATGGTCCGTAGGTAAAGATTCATATATAGGAAGTCCTAGTTTGGTCGCCGTAAAAGTTTCGGCCTCATCGGTAGTGCATCGGGAGTGCCGGTAGTGTACCGGGAGACCACCGGGAGGGGTATTTCGACCCAAGAGGCTACATGGGCTGTAGGACTGTGAATACCAGCCCTAAGTGGGCTGGTGGAATTACTACACAAAGCCCATAAGGCTGGGAAGAAAATACCAAAAGGAAAAAGGTGGAAAAAGGCAAAAAGGGGCTATATAAGGACGGAGTCCTAATCCTACTTAGAGAAGAAGGAGGAGGACTTCTCCCTCCTAGCTGGCCAAACTAGCCTTGGCTTGGGAGCCAAGGCTTCCTCCCCTCCTCCTCTCCTCCTATATATACTAGAGGGTTTCAAGGGTTTTGCACTAGTTCTTTCTTCCACGTGCAACCCTAACCTCCAGTGCATAGTTTCTCCTCTGGATCGGTTTTCTACGGTGCTTAGGCGAAGCCCTGCGAGAATAACTCCACCACCATCACCGGAGCACCGTCACGCTGCCGGTGAACTCTCCCTCCTCTCCGCCTCCTCTAGCTGGATCAAGACGATGGAGATCGTCATCAAGCTGCACGTGTGCTGAACGCGGAGGTGCCGTCCGTTCGGTACTAGATCGGAAGGATCGTGATCAAGGCCACGGGACGTTCGTGATCGGATCGCGGGACGGATCGTGATGAGATTGCGGGACGGTTCGTGATTGGTTCGTGGGATGGTTTGTGATTAGATCGCGGGACGCTCGGCGATTTTGATCGCGAAGAAGTACGACTACACCAACCGCGTTTCTTAACGCTTCCCGCTTAGCGATCTACAAGGGTACGTAGATCCACTCTCCCTCTCGTAGATGCTCTTCACCATGGATAGCTTTGCGTGTGCGTAGGAATTTTTTTGTTTCCCATGCGACGTTCCCCTACACTACCGCCGTGAGTACGCGGAACGGAACGCATGCCCGATATGCGGTGCATTGCGGTATAAGATCAGAAGAGATGACCCTGGTGATGTTGAGGGCCAGCGCACCGGGAAGAGGGTTCCTACAAAGGTGATGCGGTATGCTCCTATAATACCACGGTTGAAACATCTGTTTAGAAACAAAAAGCATGCCGAGTTGATGCAATGGCACAAAAAAGACCGTAAGAAAGACGGGTAGTTGAGAGAACCCGTTGACGGGTCGCAGTGGAGAAGGATCGAGAGAAAGTAGAGTGACTTTACAGGTGACCCGAGGAACGTATCGACACGATGAACTTTCGCAACGGTGCACACTCGGGGAGGACACAATTTATCTTGAAATTAAGTGAGGGATCACCTTATAATGCTACCGTCGTCCTTTTGAAAACAAGGTGCATAAAAGGATTAACATCATATGCAAATCATAAGTGACATGATATGGCCATGAACTTGTGATTTTGATCTCCATCTTTAAAGCACCGGCATGATCTTCATCATCACCGGTATGACACCATGATCTCCATCAACGTGTCGCCATCGGGGTTGTCGCACCCACCATCCTTCTACTACTATTGCTTAATGATTGACACGCAGGTCATACAATAATTAAGGACAACCCTGTGGCTCCTGCCGGTTGCCGTACTCATCGACATGCAAGTCATGATATTCTATACATCACATGATCATCTCATACCTCACATATATCGCATCATGTAATTGGCCATATGACATCACAACATACCCTAAAAAACAAGTTAGACGTCCTCTAATTGTTGTTGCATGTTTTACGTGGCTGTGAAGGGTATCTAGCAAGAACCATTCCCATCTACGTAAAAACCACAACGGTGATAGACTAGTTTCTTTTCAACCTTCTCAAGGACCGCCTTTGTCGAATCCGATGCAACTAAAGTGATAGAAACTGGCACCCGCAATCCATCTATGTAACAAGTTGCGGTCGAGGGAACCGGTCTCTCGTAAGTGTACAAGTAATGTTGGTCCGGGCCGCTTCATCTCACAATACTAATGAACCAAAACACCACCAAGGGAGGAATCAATCTAAGCATCAACACCCACAAACTCTTTGTGTTCTACTCGAGATCTCATCTACACATAAACCTGGCTCTGATACCACTGTTGGGGAACGTTGCATGGGAAACAAAAAAATTCCTACGCACACGCAAGATCTATCCATGGTGATGAGCATCTACAACAGGGGGAGTGGATCTACATACCCTTGTAGATTGCTAAGCGGGAAGCGTTAAGAAAAGCGGTTGGTGTGGTGGAACGTCTTCGCGATCCAAATCGCCGAGCGTCCCGCGATCTCATCACGATCTGTCCAGCGATCCAATCACGATCCATCCTGCAAACTCATCATGATCCATCCTGCGATCTCATCATGATCCGTCTCGCGATCTTGATCACGGTCCTTCCGATCTAGCGCCGAACAGACGTCACCTCCACGTTCAACACACGTACAGCTTGATGACGATCTCCGCTTTCTTGATCCAGCAAGAGGGAGCGGAGAGGTAGAAGAGTTCTCCGGCAGCATGATGGCTCTCCGGCGATGGTGGTGGAGCTATTCCGGCAGGGCTTCGCCTAAGCACTGCAGAAATTCGATCTAGAGGAGAAACTATGCACTGGAGGAACGGGTAGCATATGGCTGAAAAACCTAGTGCAAAAACCCTAAAACCACCAGTATATATAGGAGGAAGAGAGGAGGAGGCTTGGCCCAAGGGAAAGCCTCCAAGGAGTCGGCCAAACCAAGACGGAGAGGTGGAATCCACCTCCAATCGTAGTAGAACTAGGATTCACCTTATTTTTACCTTTTTCCACTTTTTCTCTTTGGGTTTTTTCTCCCTAGCCGCATGGGCTTTGTGTGGGACTTCCACCAGCCCACTAAGGGCTAGTATTCACTCTCCCACAACCCATGTTGCCTCTTCGGTCAAAATACCTGTAGCGACTAGACATGAAAGGTCGAATCTCCGGTGTTTCCATACCATCCCAAGATGATGCTAGTACACGCACGGTACATCAATGTATATATCAAAGGGAAATCACACAGCATTTATTAATCGAAATCTCATATCGAGTCTTTATTAAAATAATGACTACAATAAAGTGGCTAAAGGCCAACTCATGAGATAAACTAAAGCAAAGTCTTGCGGAAGCATCAAGGTAGTTGAGTCCATCTGACTACAAGGGCATCTCAACGAGCGTAGAGCGTATCCTCACTCCTGGTCAGAACAATACTCTGCAACATGACACGTTGTAGCCGTGTAGGTCAACATATTGAATATGCCGACAATGTCAGAAAAGAGGAATGTAAAATAATCATCTATTCTATATGCATATATGGCAGGTGGGGTAGTAAGTTTTGCATAAAGCCAATTTTTCCTACAACAAGAGAGGACAAAGCAAAAGTTATTACTACAAAGTTTGTTGATTAATGAGATGGTTCCACCAACCAATTCTCATACCCAAGTTGGCATTAATACCCTCATCAATATAATACTTTGTGTTGAGAATTCCAGATAGTTTCAGTTCCTTTGGCTCAAGTTTTCCGTGACTGTGGACATGGCTAATCGATTAGGTTTGGGTACTCTATAGAGTTGTGCACACGTTCCCCACAAGATTTGATCACCTCCGTTTGATTTCTCGCACTTCAGGTTGTTTGAGAAACGGATGACCAAAACATGGTCTTCTAAAGGGTTTCCCTGAGACTCTGTCGGTGCCCATCCTTTCCTACCGTTCTTCTACATCTCGTAGCACCGCCTGTCCAGGGTCACCACAGTATCCAACCAAGCCATAGCCCATAATGGCTTGTGGCTGTGCAGGTAAGCCTTGGGTCTTGAAGTATCCATCCATCTCTTTGTTCATGGGTGGACCTTTCCGCGTGAATACTCACACTTCTCCATCAACACCTAGGCTAACCACTGGTTTCTCTAGGGCGCCGTTCAACCATCATCCACCCAGAGGTATGTTGAAAACTCGGAGTCTTGAAGTCTTGATAATCATGTAGGTCTTGCAATTATTATCTCACAACTCTCATGAATCACTCAACCAACCCCATCTACTAATAGCATGGAAAAAATTGAATCAACGTTTCCCGGGGCCAAGGTGTCAAAGGGTTGAGGGGATCCTACCACATGATACTACAACAAGTAACCAAGTTTCCAATTACCTACTTTGCATGCAATTGGGGTGATGGTAGAACTAATGCAAATAAAAACATGGGTAAAACATGATCAAAGTGACTTGCCTTGCTGACAATCCTCGTTCTCAAGTGACTCTAGGTAACAAGCTTCGCACTCCGGATGATCTAACGAATCAAACAAAGCACACAGTAATCATAACAACAATACAATTCACACAACACCAAGGTAAACAAATACTTCAGCAAACAATAGCACAATCAAAAGGAAGAATCATTCAAAATGGAAGACTCTAAATTTTTTGCTGTCAAATCTCTACTAAGACATAACAAGAATCATTCAAAATGGAAACCTCTAAATATTTTAAAATATATAACAAAAATTAAATCAAAACACATTCTATTTTCTAAAACAGAAACAGAAAAAGAAAAATACCTAGCTAACGGACAGGGGCTACGTGGCGGCTTCCTATTGGTTGCAAGCGCGTGCACGTGGGTGTTTGCGGGCGGTCGACCGGAGCGTCAAAGAAAATGGTTCGGCCTTTTAATCCTTCTAATCTAAACCGTTGACCCTAGATCCGACGGCTATGAAGGGGGCGCGGGGCTTACAGAGGGAAGGTCGAGGTTTCTGACGAGGTCGACGGCGGCCGGAGGTCGGAGGTGGCATCCGAAGTGCTCAGGTGACGGGGGCAAAGCTCCAGCGTCGAATGGTGGCGTCGGACGTGGCTGGGGACGACAAAGGCGACGGCCTCGTGCTCGGAGGGCTTTAGTCGATGGCCGAACTCCGGCGAGGTGGAGAGGTGGCATTTGCGGGCGAGGGCAGGGGCGTTCGGGGGTGGAACGGAGTGCGGAGAGGCGGGGGCTACTTATAGGCCCGATGCGGGGTCGGGAGAGGGAGAGAGGAGCGAGATCCGGGGAGGAGGGATCGCCGACGACGTCGGGGGCGAGGGAAAGGGATGAGCGCGGGGACGGGGCTGTCGGACGGTGGGTCCCGCGTGTCAGTGAGAGAGGGGGATCAGTGCGTCGGTGACCGATCCGGAGGGATCTCGGGGTTTAAAGGCTGTGGGCCGGCTGGTTTTCATTTAAAACGTTTCAAATTCGTTTCCTTTTCTATTTTCCAGGGCATTTAAAACTCTTTAAGGCATTGAAATATTTCCAACAATAGGATATATATATATATCAATTTGATCAGGGGAATAAATGCTATTTAATGCACATTTTTCCACTGTCAAAATGAATACTTTTAAAAAAATTATTTTAATAAAATGCCTACTTGATTTTAAATTCTTTTGCAATACATTTTCAAATAACACCCTAGTTTTATTGCTCAAATATTTCACCAAGAAGCCCCTGGTGTGGGGTGTCATGTTGCTCCTCTTTTTTTTTTGAATATTTCCACGGATTTTCAAATAGGTGAAACAAATAAATGGAAAAATTGAAATGGCCTTTCAGAATTTCAAAAGAAGAACTTCAACAATTCATTTTATTCAAACAATGTGAAGATGATGCATAGCTATATTTCATAACATTCCAAAATGAATTTTGGGATGTTACAATACCGCTCCCAATGGTCTCCCGGTACACTACCGGCACTCCCGGTACACTACCGATGAGCCCAAAACTTTTCTGGTGACCAAAATAGGACTTCCTATATATGAATCTTTACCTCTGGACCATTCTGGAGCTCCTCGTGACATCGAGGATCTGATCCGGGACTACGAAAAACCTTCGGTCACCACCATACATAACTCTATACTACCGAAACATCACCAAACCTTAAGTGTGCAGACCCTGCTGGTTCGAGAACTATGTAGACATGACCGAGACCCCTCTATGGTCAATAACCAATGGCGGGACCTGGATGTCCACATTGATTCCTACACATTCTACGAAGATCTTTATCGGTTGAACCTCTATGTCAAGGATTCAGTTAAGCCCGTATGATGTTCCCTTTGTTCTTCGGTATGTTACTTGCCCGAGATTCGATCGTCGGTATCTCCATACCTAGTTCAACCTCGTTACCGACAAGTATCTTTACTCGTTCCGTAATACAAGATCCCATGACTAACACGTAGTCACATTGCTTGCAAGGCTTATTGTGATGTTGTATTACCGTGTGGGCCCTGAGATACCTCTCCGTCACACGGAGTAACAAATCCCAGTCTTGATCCATGCCAACTCAACAAAAATCCTTGGAGATACCTATAGAGCACCTTTATAGTCACCCAGTCATGTTGCGACGTTTGATACACACAAGGCACTCCTCCAGTATCCGTGAGTTGCATGATCTCATGATCATAGGAACATATACTTGACATGCAGAAAACAGTAGCAATAAACTGACAGCATCATATGCTACGTTTGTAGTTTGGGTCTTGTCCATCACATCATTCTCCTAATGATGTGATGCCATTATCAAATGACATCTCATGTCCATGGCTAGGAAACCTTAACCATCTTTTGATTAACGAGCTAGTCTATTAGAGGCATACTAGGGACGTGGTTTTGTCTATGTATCCACACATGCATCTAAGTCTCCTATCAATACAATTATAGCATAGATAATAAACGATTACCATGAACAAGGAAATATGATAATACCTAATATATTATTGCCTCTAGGGCATATTTCCAATATGCGGAGCTATTGTTAGGGACAACATCCTGATCAGCATCAAGCAATGGAATAAGCCTAAGGACGGCGCCCCTAAAGGTGATTATGTCTCCGATAGACAGAAAGAAGATCTTTGGACCGCGTTGAAGGCAAATTTCACCCTACTGCCAGAGGAGGGCCCGAATAAGCCAGTTATAGAGCCACAGGTCAAGGCGTGCGCTCTTAGGAGGATGGCAGATCTATTCAGGAGGTGGAAGAATGTGTTGAAATCAAAGATTGTCGACAAAGGGAAGACTCCAGAATTTATCGGTCGATTTGAGAAGATAGGAGATCACTGGCCCACATTTGTGGCCTACAAGACATCAGAGAAGAGTAAGAAAATTTCAGACACAAACAAGAACAATGCTGCAAAGAAGCAGTTTCACCATCACACGAGCTCAGGTGTCTACCTTAAAGCCCGACCGTTGTGGGACAAAGCTGAGAATGACCTGATTGCTAAAGGGGTCATACCACAGACATCAAACTGGCCAGACCGTTCGAGGACTTGGTTCTTTAGGGTTGGGCGAACTTTGGACCCTGAAACAGGGAAGTGCTGTTGGATGGATGAGCAACTTGCAATACCAGTGAACAAGTTTCAGAACTATGTCACCGCAGCGCAGGAAGGGACGTTCATTCCCGACAGAGAAAAGGATGAGCTGACTGAGGCCCTAGGGAATGCTGAGCACCCTGGATGAACACGAGGCACACTAGGCTCCATTCCGTGGAAGGTTGGGTTTCCCGACGCAGGCGGTTACCAAAGCCGGGAGAGAAAGAGGAAAGCGGAGCTGAGCAAAATTCAGAAGCTCAATGCAAGACTACAAAAGCTAGAGGAAGCTGAGAGCCAGCGAGCTGCCGGCCAACCATCTCAGGGGCACGAAGCTACCCCAGAAGCTTCTACCCCGCCATCTCAACGGAGAAGCAGCGTCGCTTCCACGGAGCCCGTTCAGCCCGACTTCACGTCTCCTAGCTACCCCGTGGATACTATCAGGGAGGCTCAACATAGCGAGCTTATGACGAAATGGCAGAACCTCACTTTCAAGGATGGTGTCGGCTCTGTTGCACCTCCTCAACCCAACGGAACTTTTCACTGTTGTCCGATTCCACATGGTTATGCTGTTGTGATGGTGGATGAAGTAATGCCAGACTTTGAGGAGCTCGATCTTGACCACTATAGAGATGAAGGAGAGATTAAGCTGGTTTGTGCCATGAGGAGTTCATGTCTATGTCAGAAGGAGTACATCAAGCTTCCAAAGTGGACACCTCTGCCTCCTCCTTCTCGTCAGGCGAATCAAGGAACTCTGGCTCCTCCTCCTCCTCCTCCTCCTCTGCTGACGAGTGATCATCAGGGCACTCCGCCTCCTCCTCCTCCTCCGGCAAGTGACCAGGGCTCTCCGGCTCCTCCTCCTCCTTCTCCTCCTACTGATCCTTCTTCGGCTCGTCCGACGCGTGGGGGCACTCCGCCTCCTCCTTCGCCTACTCTAGCACGTTGGAGCATTATGCTACTTCTTGATCTTGCGTTGGTTTTTCCCTTGAAGAGGAAAGGGTGATGCAGCAAAGTAGAAATAAGTAAATAAAATGGCAGCATGGAATTTTTGGTGTTTTTGTATTTAGATCTTAATATGTCTATGTAAAATAGACCCGGGGGTCATAGTGTTCACTAGAGGCTTCTCTCATGATAGAAAGTATTACGGTGGGTGAACAGAACACTATTAAGCAATTGATAGAATCGTGCAAAGTCATGATGATATATAAGGCAATGATCATACATATAGGCATAACGTCCGAGGCAAGTAGACCGATACTTTCTGCATCTACTACTATTACTCCACACATCGACTGCTATCCAGCATGCATCTAGTGTATTAAGTTCATAACAAACGGAGTAACACTTTAAGCAAGATGAAATGATGTAGAGGGATAGATTCAAGCAATATGATATAAAACCCATCTTTTTACCCTTGATGGCAACAACACGATACGTGCCTCGCTACCCTTTCTGTCACTGGGTGAGGACACCGCGCGGTAAGAACCCAAAACCAAGCACTTATCCCACTGCAAGAATCATAGATCAAGTTGGCCAAACATAACCCATAACTCGAAGAGACTTACAAGGATATGAAATCATGCATATAAGAAATCAGAGGAGACTCAAATAATATTCATAGATAATCTGATCATAAATCCACAATTCATCGGATCTCAACAAACACACCGCAAAAGAGAATTACATCGGATAGATCTCCATGAAGATCATGGAGAACTTTGTATTGAAGATCAAAGAGAGAGAAGAAGCCATCTAGCTACTAGCTATGGACCCGAAGTTCTGATGTGAACTACTCACGCATCATCGCAGAGGCAATGGTGTTGATGAAGATGGCCACCGAAGATGGATTCCCCTCCGGTAGGATGCCGGAATGGCCTCTCGATTGTATTTTTGGTGGCTACGGAGGCTTGCGGCGGCAGAACTTCCGATCTAGGTTTAGTTCTAGAAGTTTGGGTATTTATAAGAGCGTATGGCAGCGGAAACAAGTCAAGAGGGGCCACAAGGAGGTCACGAGCCTCCTAGCCGCGCCCTAGGGGGGGCGCCTCCCAGGCTCGTGGCTCCCTCGGGCCGCCTCTCCAGTATTTTTTCCTTCTGGTATTTTTTATAATTTCCATAAAAAATTACGGCGAAAGTTTTATTCCGTTTGGACTCCATTGGATATTCTTATCTAAAAAAGGTCAAAAACACGGAAAAAACACGAACTGGCACTGGGCACTGAGTTAATAAGGTAGTCCCAAAAATAATATAAAATAGCATATTCATGCATATAAAAAATCTAAAGTTGATAATATAATAGCATGGAACAATCAAAATTTATAGATATGTTGGAGACGTATCAAGCATCCCCAAGCTTAACTCCTGCTTGTCCTCGAGTAGGGAAGTGATAAATACCGAATTTTTGATGTGGAATGCTACCAAACATATTTGTTTTATGTAATCTCTTTATTGTGGCATGAATGTTCAGATCCATAAGATTCAAAACAATAGTTTAATATTGACATGAAAACAATAATACTTCAAGTATAATAGAAAAGTAATCATGAACTTTTGAAATAACAAGGCCAAAGAAAGTTATCCCTACAAAATCATATAGTCTGGCTATGCTCCATCATCCCCACACAACGGATTTAAATCATGCAGAACCTCGATATTGGCCAACTAATTGTCTTCGCACTCTTACTTTCTCAAACTATTTCAACTCTCACGTAATACATGAGCGTGAGCCATGGATATAGCACTATAGGTGGAATAGAGTGTGGTGGAGGTTGTGAGGCAAAAAGGAGGAGATGGTCACATCGACTCGGCGTATCAATGGGTTATGGAGATGTCCATCAATAGATATCAATGTGAATGACTAGGGATTGCCATGAAACGGATGCACTAGAGCTATAAGTGTATGAAAGCTCAAAAATGAAAACTAGTGGGTGTGCACCCAACTTGCTTGCTCATTAAGACCTAGGGCAATTTGTGGAAGCCCATCATTGGAATATAAAAGCCAAGGTACATAATGAAAAATTCCACTAGCATGTGATAGTGACAAAACAAGAGACTCTCTATCATGAAGAGCATGGTGCTATTTTGAAGCACAAGTGTGGAAAAAGATAGTAGCATTGTCCCTTCTCTCTTTTTCTCTAATTTGGGCTCTTTGGACTCCCCTTTTTTTATTTGGGCTCTTCGGCCTCTCTCTTTTATATATTTTTTGTTTGGGCTCTTTGGCCTCTTTTTTTAATTTCCTCACATGGGACAATGCTCTAATAATGACGATCATCACACTTTTATTTACTTACAACTCGATACTTAGAACAATAATGACTCTATATGAATGAAAGTGATGGCACATGTCATGAGACGGAACGGTGAAAGTTGCCTGGCAATATATCTCGGAATGGCTATGAAAATGCCATAATAGGTAGGTATGGTGGCTGTTTTGAGGAAGGTATATGGTGGGTTTGTGAACCGGCGAAAGTTGTGTGACACTAGAGAGGGTAGCAATGGTGGAATGGTGAAAGTGCATCTATACCATGGACTCACATTAGTCATGAAGAACTCATATACTTATTGCGAAAGTTTTACTAGTAATCGAAGCAAAGTGCTAAATGCATACTCCTAGGGGATGGGTTGGTAGGAGTTGACCATCGCGCGATCCCGACCTCCACACAAAGGATGACAATCAATAAATCAATTATTCTCCGACTTCCTAACATAGAGGTTCACCATACGTGAATGCTACGGGAATCACTAACCTCAACAAAAGTATGTCTAGATTCATAACAGCCTACTAACATAACTCTAATATTATCACCTCCATATCTCAAAACTAATCATGAGGAATCAAACTTCTCTTACTAATCAGTGCACTTGAATATGAAAGTTTTTATTGTATCCTCTTTGGATGCCTATCATATTTAGGACTAATTTCATAACACACGCCAATTACCAAGTTACTAAGAGAGGGCACTGTCAAAATGATATAAGTGAAGTTCGAGAGTTTTTATTTCTACAAAATATGACACCGCCATGCTCTACAAAGATTTAAGTGAAGCACTAGAGAAACATTATCTAGCTCAAAAGATATAAGTGAAGCGCATGTGTTGGGGATATAACCCCGTGATATGACCCGACAGAGAGGTTCCGGTTCTTAGCATTGGTTTGTGAGCCAGCCCACGATGCAAGGTGTCAACCGAAGGACCAAGATGATAGGCGGCTCATGGTGTGGGCCGGATGGTGAAGACCCGAATGTGCAAGACGTCTCAAGGAGGACTTGGTTAAGAAGATAGAGATAGACACGGAGATGTAAACATGATCCGGTTGTACAATTGTAAGACCCGACGGTTTTGACCTCTTATATAAAGGCAGAGTCGGGGTGACTTAGAGGTAGGTTATCGAAAACTAGGTCAGGCTTTCAGCCCCTTGTAATCGATACAACAAGCAGGACGTAGGCTTTTACCTCGACTTGAGGGGCCGAACCTGGGTAAACTCGTGTCCTTTGTCTCGATCAACCCCTTTGAGTCCACTACGATGGCGATAGCTCCGAACTCAAGTTCGGTAATCCGGACATATGCCGTGATAAAACCACGACAGTTGGCGCCCACCGTGGGGCTAGCGCTCGATGGTGTTGAGTTCTCAAAGGGCTCCCTTCCAGGGCTCGAGGGATACGTACTTAGGAAGATGAGCAAGAGTTGTCGCGGCCGGCTCTACATCAACGATGCCGGCTGGGGGCTTGACGCTGCTTCCATGGAGTATGGCTTCCGGGTTCCGTTCGGCGAGATCCAGGTGTTCATCAGAAAGATCGACGGATCTACACCTGGGTCGGACGTCTGCACCGACATCGTCGAGCCGGCTCGGTGTCTCCAGCCCGCATGTAAGATAGGCCCTGCCCGTGTCAACCCGGTTCAGGAGCATGCCTTCGTGGGCTTCACTCAAGGTATGGATCTGGAAGCTTCCGGATCTCAAGGAACTCTTGTGCGCTCCGATGATGAGTCTTCGAGCGGGGAAACTGAATATGTGTACCGGCTCAGCAACGGTGGCCTTGGGGGCTACGGTGACACTTGCCCAGAACCAGGGCACGACGAGTCAGATAGGCCAGGGCGGCCGTCTCACGCGGCGGTATTCATGGCAGGGCCAGGGGCGGCAGGGTCAGGAGCTAACCCTCCCCCCTAGCCGCCGGCTCAGGGTCTCGTGGAATTGATGGATGAGCTTGAGGCTTTGTTGGCTACGGAGGTTACACCAGACAATCAAGCGGCTCGTAATGCGGAGATCGCAAGGATCAAGGTCCGGATGGACGAGGAGCGTTAGAGGATAGCTGAGTTAAAAGCCCAGATGGAGGCAGAGGCCGCGCGACTCAATGCCGACGCTTTCCGTTTGGGGCTAGAACAAGTTTCTGCGGCGGTTGTACACCGTAGGAGGCATCAATCCCATCTGCCGGAGCGCTACGAGGCCAGGAATCTCTTCAACACCCCCGGCTCTGGGAGAGCGGCAACTGCCCCTGAGGAAGGGCGAGCAACGGCTCAGACGGCCCAACCCGGAGGGTTTGCAACACCGGTGGGTCATTATTCTAACCCGGCCGAGAATATGGTAGCGGCGGCTACCCAGCTTGGGACAATCCCTATCCCGGATGAGGCAACCTTTGCAGAGGAGGTACGGAATGCCATCGGATATTTACAGACGGCCGTGGCTCAACAAGATAAATACACTCACAGCTAGAGCCGGGTCCACAACACCCCTCTCCATAGTCGAAGCTTCAGCCGGTGCTATGAGTCGCCGGCGGTTTCCACCAGTGGTCTGCATCATGGGTCGGAAGGGGGGCGTGCGGCGTTAGACGTGTAGGCCCTTGTGGACCGGGCGAGAAACAGGCGAGAAGAAGAGGCGGCGATGATTCATCCGGGTCCTGGACACTCGGTATTAACAGAGGCCGGAGCCGCTGGCAGCCCTAGAGCCGTGGGAGTCCCATGCTTGACTTTGGCTCTACATAGCGAGAGGTTGCCCATGGATTTCAAGGGACCCCGTAAGGTTCCAAATTACACGGTGGATCTCCCTCCCGAGGCTTGGGTCAAGAGCTATGAGCTAGCTATGGAGATGTTGGACGTCAGTGAAGCTGTTTTTGCGAAATATTTTATCATGATGCTCGAGGTCTCGGCTCGCACATGGTTAAAGGGCTTGCCACCCAACACTATAAGTTCCTGGGCCGAGTTAAGGGCGAAGTTCATCAAAAATTCCCAGGAGACTTGCAAGCAGCCTATGACCATTGTGGACTTAGATCATTGTGTTCAGGAAGAGAATGAGTCGGCTTATCATTGGGTCCGGCGGGTGTCAACCATCATTCACTCGTCGGAAGAGATTACAACGGCTCAAGCGGTGCTCATTTTGGAGAAGAATATTCACTTCGTTCCACTGAAGCAGAAGCTTGGCCGGCTTAAACGTACGTGTCAGGATATGGGGGATCTCATGATGGCTCTGACGAAGTATGCCGACTCAGACAACACCAAGGATCCGGGTTCGGATGAGGAGAAGTCAAATCAGGGCAAGAAGAACAACCAAGGCAAGAGTTTGGGAGCAATGGGAATCAGAATAGGCAAAAGAACGTTGGCGGCGGGTCAGAGCTGGTGGCGAATGCTAACACAGGGCCGAATGTTCCTAAGACGAATGGACGGTATAAGTAATATCAGCGCGGAAACAAGCCCCCTTTCAACTTGGAAGTGGCGCTTTGGAAGCCTTGCCCAGAGCACAGCATGCCCGACAGGCCGTCGACGCATGTATGGGGCGATTGCTTTATCGTGCACAGGTCTAAGAACCAGCACTCCCAGCCGCGTAATAATCAGGGCGGTGGGCCGCCCGGCGGCTCAGGGCCTAGCAGATCAGGCCACGGAGGGTCAGGAGCCGGGTTTGGTGCTGGCGGCTCAGGAGCAGGGCATCCGGGTCATAACAATCAGCAGCAACAACAACACCCTGGCAACAACAATCATAACAATCAGCAGCAACAACAGCAGCAGCACAATCAGTCTGGATTCCAGAGTAACCCGAAGCAGCTCAGTTCGGGACAATATCATGTGTTTACGACTGGTCATAGCAAACGAGATGAGAAACTACGAAGGCGAGCGGTTAATACGGTTGCGCCGGCTCTCCCACGATATCTACCGTGGTCAGAGTATGACATAATGTGGAGTCGGGAGGATCACCCGCAGCAGGTGGACGACCCGAGCCGGCTAGCTTTGGCAGTGGCCCCTCAGATACATGGTTATGGAGTGAATAAAGTGCTCATGGATGGAGGCAGCAGTATCAACATCTTATATTATGACACCTTCCGGCGGATGAAGTTGCTAGACAAGGATCTTAAAACTTCTTCTACTGTTTTTCACGGTGTGGTGCCAGGTAAGTCGGCATACCCCGTAGGCAAAATTTCTTTGGAGGTGGCTTTCGGCGATGAGTACAACTACAGGGTGGAGACCTTGTGGTTTGAGGTGGTCAGAATCAAGAGTCCCTATAATGCATTGTTCGGGTGGCCGGCTTACGCCAAGTTCATGGCTAGGCCTTGTTATGATTATTTGCAGCTCAAAATGCCCGGCTTAAATGGCGCAATTACGGTTCATGGCAATCGAATGACGGCTCTTGAGTGCGAGGAAGGAGATGCGGCTTATGCAGAAGCTAGCTACGCACAGGAGGAACTTAAGTTTTATAAGGAGAACGTTGACCCGGAGGACATGACCCCATTGAAGAAACCAACTACGGAGGCAGAGCCGCTGCTCAAGTTTTCAGCGGATGATACCAAAGTAGTGGACTTTAACCCGGGCGACTCATCCAAGCAGTTCATCATTGGGGCTCACATGGATCCCAAATAGGAAAGCGCGCTCATAAAATTCATCCATGAGAATCGGGACATCTTCGCATGGAAACCTTCTGACATGCCGGGTGTACCGAGAGAATTCCTGAGCACAACCTTAATGTGAATCTGAAATTTAAGCCGATAAAACAATTTCTACGACGGTTCAACGAGGAGAGGCGCAAGGCTATTGGGGAAGAGGTTGCCCGGCTCTTGGCTGCACGGTTTATAGTTGTAGTTTTTCACCCGGAGTGGTTGGCTAATCCGGTGTTGGTGCTCAAGAAGAACGGCACTTGGCCTATGTGCATAGATTACACGGACCTCAACAAGGCTTGTCCAGCTGATCCCTTCGCGCTCCCCCGTATTGATCAGATCATCGATGCTACAGCCGGTTGTGAGAGCTTGTGTTTTTTGCACGCCTATTCAGGGTATCATCAGATCAAAATGGCAGTAAAGGATCAGGAGAAGACATCATTTATCACACCCTTTGGGGCGTTTTGCTATGTCTCCATGCCTTTCGGGCTCAAGAGTGCCTAGGCGACTTACCAGCAATGTGTACAGGATTGTCTCCACAGTCAGATTGGCCGTAACGTTCATGCTTATGTGGATGACATATTGGTGAAATCTAGGAAGAAGGAAACCCTCTTGGAGGACCTGAAGGAAACTTTTGACAATCTCCGGGTCTACAAAATGATGCTTAACCCGACGAAGTGTGTTTTTGGTGTTCCGGCAGGAAAGCTTTTGGGTTCTTGGTCTCTGAGCGTGGTATCAAGGCTAACCCGGATAAAATCAAGGCTATCACTTCTCTATGAGAGCCGATGTGCATCAATGATGTTCAGCGCATTGCAGGGCGGATCGCTGCATTGAGCCGGTTCATAAGCCGACTTGGGGAGAAGGCCACCCTTGTATCATATGATGAAAAAGATAGACAAGTTCAAGTGGAGCAAGGCAGCCGCAGAGGCGCTTGAAGCTCTTAAGAAGCAATTGACTGAGCCGCCAGTATTAGCCGCTCCGGTTGAGAAAGAGCCGTTACTCCTCTATGTCGCAGCTAACAACCGGGCCGTCAGTGTGGCAATTGTGGTTGAGCATAAGGAGGCAGGGAAAGAATATCCCGTTCAGAGGCCTGTTTATTATATCAGCGAGGTCTTGGTAGAGTCCAAGCAGAGGTATCCGCATTGGCAGAAGCTTGGGTACGGGGTATTTATGGCCAATCGTAAGCTGAAGCACTATTTTTTGGGCCATCAGATAACTGTGGTCAGCTCTGCCCCGTTGGGTTCAGAATAGAGAAGCTACAGGGAGGATCGCTAAGTGGGCTTTAGAGTTGGGGCCTCTTCACATCGCTTATATCCCTCGTATTGCAATCAAGTCTCAAGCCTTGGTGGATTTTATAAATGATTGGAAAGAATGCCATGCGCCTGAGGAGAAGCCGGACAACACATACTGGACTATACATTTCGACGGGTCTAAACAGCTTGAGGGGTCTGGCGCTGGGGTGGTTCTCACCTCCCCCAAAGGTGACAAGTTTTGTTATGTGCTCCGATTGATGTTCCCCTGTACTAACGATGCTGCTGAATATGAGGCATTGCTCCATGGTTTGAGGGTCGCCAAAGAGATGAATTGAAGCCGGGTTAGATGCCTGGGCGACTCAGACCTTGTGGCTCAGCAAGTTTCAGGTACTTGGGATTCTAAGGGCCCGCGGATGGTGGCTTATAGACAGACGGTTGATATTGTTGCAGGTCATTTCAAAGGATATCAAGTGGACCATATTGATCATCGAAGGAATGAGCGGCTGATGCATTATCACGACTCGGATCTCAGCATAAGACGGTGCCGCCTAATGTTTTTCTTGATGTGTTATATCATCCGACTATCAAGATGCCTTCTGAGGAGGATCTAGCAATTCCTGACCCGGAGGCAGCTTTGGTGGCATCTCTACATGTTATTACGGATTGCACTACTCCTTATTTAGCGTACTTGACGCGCGGCGAGTTACCAAGTGATGAGAGCCAGGCTAGAGAAATCACCCGTCGTTCTAAGTCCATGACAATTATCAATGATGACTTGCACAAATGCAGTGTGACAAGTGTTTTCCAGCGCTGCGTATCACCAGAGGAGGGCCAACAGATCTTAAATGAAATTCACGATGGCGACTGTGGACATCACGCCGGGTCAAGATCTTTAGTGTCCAAGGCTTTTCGGCATGGTTTTTTCTGGTTAACGACTCACAAGGATGCAGAGAATCTGGTCCGCAAATGTGACGGCTGTCAGAAGTTTGGCCGACGGGCTCATGTTCTGGCTCAAGAGTTGAGGATGGTACCAATCACTTGGCCATTTGCGGTCTTGGGTCTTGATATGGTAGGACCCTTCAAGCAGTCCAAGGATAAGAAAACGCACCTCCTGGTGGCGGTTGACAAATTTACTAAGTGGGTTGAGGCCGAGCCAGTTAGCAAGTGTGATGCGGCTACAGCGGTTGAATTTGTTAAAAAGTTGATCTACCATTTTGGTTATCCACACAACATCATTACGGATAATGGCACAAATTTGTCCAAGGGAGCTATGAAGGTGTTCTATGAGAAGGAGCATATCCGGCTTGATGTTTTAGACTTGGCACATCCGCAGTCCAATGGTCAAGCTGAGCGGGCTAATCAGGAAATCTTGCGAGGGGTTAAACCCCGGCTCATGGTCCCTTCGAAACGGACGCCCGGATGTTGGGTTGATGAGTTACCTTCCGTCTTATGGAGCATCCGGACTACACCTAACAGGTCTACAGGTTTTACACATTTTTTCATGGTGTACGGGGCTGAGGCGGTTTTACCCAGTGACATCTGGCATGATTCACTAAGGGTAGCGGCTTATGTTGAGACGGACAATGAGGTGGCACGCCAAGATGCGTTGGATGCCTTGGATGGAGCATGAGAGTTAGCAGCAGCCAGATTGGCAATTTATCAGCAAGAGCTGCGACGCTATCACAGCCGCAGGGTGAAGACCCGGACGTTCCAGGAAGGCAACCTGGTGCTCCGGCTCATTCGAGACCAATCTGGGATGCATAAGCTCTCTCCGCCATGGGAAGGACCCTTTGTGGTTAGCAGAAACTGTTGGAAAATATGCCGTAGAGGCAATAATAAATTAGTTATTATCATATTTCCTTGTTCATGATAATCATTTATTATCCATGCTATAATTGTATTGATTGGAGACTTAGATGCATGTGTGGATACATAGACAAAACCATGTCCCTAGTGTGCCTCTAATGGACTAGCTCGTTGATCAAAAGATGGTTAAGGTTTCCTAGCCGTGGACATGAGATGTCATTTGATAACGGGGTCACATCATTATGAGAATGATGTGATGGACAAGACCCAAACTACAAACGTAGCATATGATCGTCTTAGTTTATTGCTACTGTTTTCCGCATGTCACGTATATGTTCCTATGACCATGAGATCATGCAACTCACGGATATCGGAGGAGTGCCTTGTGTGTATCAAACGTCGCAACGTAACTGGGTGACTATAAAGGTGCTCTACAGGTATCTCGGAGGGTGTCTGTTGAGTTGGCATGGATCGAGACCGGGATTTGTTAATCCGTGTGACGGAGAGGTATCTCAGGGCCCACTCGGTAATACAACATCACAATGAGCCTTGCAAGCAATGTGACTAAGTGTTATTTGCAGGATCTTGTATTATGGAACGAGTAAAGAGACTTGCCGGTAACGAGGTTGAACTAGGTATGGAGATACCAATGATCGAATCTCGGGCAAGTAACATACCGAAGAACAAAGGGAAAATTATATGGGTTTAACTGAATCCTTGACATAGAGGTTCGACCGATAAAGATCTTCGTAGAATATGTAGGAACCAAGGTGGACGTCCAGGTCCCTTCATTGGTTATTGACCGTAGAGGTGTCTCGGTAATGTCTACATAGTTCTCGAACCCGCAGGGTCTGCACACTTAAGGTTTGCTGACGTAACAAGGACCATGGCGCAGGAGGCAAAAGTCCTAAAGGAAAAGGTGGAAAAAAGGCTAAAAGGAAGAGTCCTACTCCAACTAGGAGTGGAGGAGGAGTAGGACTCCTCCCCCTTAGCTTCGCCCGACTCCTATTGGAGTTTCTCCTTGCGCCAACCGTCCTCTCCTCTCCTCCTATATATATTTGTGGAATAGAGGGTTTTTGCACAGATTTTACGGCCACGTGGTACCTGTTCCACCGGTGCTCCTCTAGATCGGTTTTCCACAGTGCTTAGGCGAAGCCCTGCCAGAATTGCTACACCACCATCAGCAGAGCGCCGTCACGCTGCTGGTGAACTCTCTCTCCCCTCCACCTCCTCTTGCTGGATCAAGACGGTGGAGATCATCATCAAGCTGCACGTGTGCTGAACGCGGAGGTGCCGTCCGTTCGGCGCTAGATCGGAAGGACCGTGATCGAGATCGTGAGACGGTTAGTGATGAGATCGCGGAACGGATCGTGATGAGCTCACGGGACAGATCGTGAGACGGATCATGATGAGTTCGCGGGATGGATCGTGATGTGTTCGCGGGACGTATCGTGCTGAGATAGTGGGACGCTCGGCCATTTGGATCGCGAAGATGTTTGACTACACCAACCGCCTTTCTTAACGCTTCCCGCTTAGCGATCTACAAGGGTACGTAGATCCACTCTCCCTCTCGTAGATGCTGATCACCATGGATAGGTTTGCGTGTGCGTAGGAATTTTTTTGTTTCCCATGCGACGTTCCCCAAAAGTGGCATCATGAGCTAGGTTGATGGTTCGATGAGGCCTCGAGTAGAACACAAAAGGTTTGTGGGTGTTGATGCTTAGATTGCTTCCTCCCTTGGTCGGATTTTGGTTCAGCGGGATTGTGAGATGAACTGGCACGGACCAACATTACTCGTACGCTTACAAGAGACCGGTTCCCTCGACGCAACTTGTTGCTTAGATGGCTTGCGGGTGACAGTTTCTCTTACTTTAGTTGGATCGGATTCGACAAAGGCGGTCCTTGAGAAGGTTGAAAAGCAACTAGTGTATCACCGTTGTGGTTTTTGCGTAGGTGAGAATTGTTCTTGCTAGATACCTGTAGTAGCCACGTAAAACATGCAACAACAATTAGAGGACGTCTAACTTGTTTTTGCAGGGTATGTTGTGACATGATATGGCCAATTACATGATGTGATATATGTGATATATGTGATATATGAGATGATCATGTGATGTATAGATTATCACGACTTGCATGTCGATGAATACGGCAACTGGCAGGAGCCATAGGGTTGTCTTTAATTGTTGTATGACCTGCGTGTCAATCATTATGCGCTATGTAATGCTTTACTTTATCGCTAAACGGTAGCAATAGTAGTAGAAGCATGCAGGGCGTGACAACCCCGATGGCGAGACGTTGATGGAGATCAAGATGATAGAGATCATGGTGTCATGCCAGTGATGATGGAGATCATGCCGGTGCTTTCTAGATGGAGATCGAAAGCACAAGTTCATGGCCATATCATGTCACTTATGATTTGCATGTGATGTTAATCCTTTTTATGCACCTTGTTTTGCTTAGGACGAAGGTAGCATTATAAGGTGATCCCTCACTTAATTTCAAGATAAATTGTGTTCTCCCCGAGTGTGCACCGTTGCGAAAGTTCGTCGTGTTGGGACACCACATGATGATCGGGTGTGATAGACTCTACGTTCACATACAATGGGTGCAAGCCAGATTTGCACGTGGAGAACACTCGGGTTAAACTTGACGAGCCTAGCATGTACAGACATGGCCTCGGAACACAAGAGACCGAAAGGTCGAACATGAGTCATATAGTAGATATGATCAACATAATGATGTTCACCACTTCAGCCACCTCAACTCACGTGATGATCGGACTTGAGTTGGTGAATTTGGATCATGTATCACTCGAATGATCGGAGGGATGTCAATTTGAGTGGGAGTTCTTAAGTAATATGATTAATTAAACTCATTATCATGAACATAGTCAATAGTGTCTTTGCAAATTATGTTGTAGATTACTAGCTCGCGCTGTAGCTCCCTTAATTTTTTATATGTTCCTAGAGAAATAGAGTTGAAAGATGTTGGTAGCAATATTGCGGAATGGGTCCATGATCTGAGGATTGTCCTCATTGCTGCACAAAAAGCTTATGTCCTTAATGCACCACTCGGTGCGCCACCCCATCTAGCATCGTCTGTATATGTTGTGAACATCTGACGGGCTCGTTTCGATGACTACTTGATAGTTTAGTGCTTCATGCATTACGGCTTAGAATTGAGGCTCCGAAACGTTTTGAACGTCACGGAACATATGAGATGTTCTAAGAGCTGAGATTGTGATCTCAGGCTCGTGCCCATGTTGCAAGATATGAGATCTCCAACAAGATTCTTTGCCTGCAAGATGAAAGAGAATAGCTCAATTGTTGAGCATGTGCTCAGATTGTCTGGGTGCTACAATTGCTTGAATCGAGTGGAAGTTGATCTTCCTGATAAGATAGTGATTGATGTAGTTCTCCAAGTCACTGTCACTGAGCTACTAGAACTTGGTGATGAACTATAAAATGCCAGGGAAAGAAATGTTGATCCCTGAGCTGTTTGCGATGTTTGACACCGCAAAGGTAGAAATCAAGAAGGAGCGTCAAGTGTTGATGGTTAATCAAACCACTAGTTTCGAGAAGGGCAAGGGCAAGGAGGGAAACTTCATGGATAGCAAGTCAGTTGCTGCTCTAGTGATGCAACCCAAAGTTGAACTCAAACCCGAGACTAAGTGCTTCTGCTATGAGGTGAGCGGTCGCTGAAGCGGAACAACCCTAGATACTTGGTAGATAAGAAGGCTGTCAACATCGATAGAAGTATATTTGATATACGAGTTATTAATGTGTACCTAGCTAGTACTCTTAGTAGCACCTGGGTATTGGCTACCGGTTCTGTTGCTAAATGTTAGTAACTCGAAATAAAAGCTATAGAATAAACGGAGAACTAGCTAAGGGTGAGGTGACGATATGTGTTGGAAATGTTTCCACGGTTGATGTGATCAACATCGCACGCTCTCTCTACCTTCAGGATTAGTGACGAACCTAAATAAATGTTATTTGGTGTTTTGCGTTGAGCATGGACATGATTAGATCATGTTTATTGCAAATACGGTTATTCATTTAAGTTAGAGAATACTGGTTATTCTGTTTAGATGAATAATACCTTCAATGGTCATGCACCCAGTGAGAATGGTTTGTTGAAATCTTGATTGTAAAAATACACATGTTCATAACATTGATGTCATAAGATACAAAGTTAAATAATGATAGTACCACATACTTGTGGCGCTGTTGCAAAATGTCATATTGGTATAAAGCGCATGAAGAAACTCCATGCTGATGGATATTTGGACTCATTCGATTTCGAATCGGTTGAGACATGAGAACCATGCCTCTTGGGCAAGATGACTAAAGGACCCCGTTGGATGGAGCGGGCAAGTGATTCATTGGAAATGATGCATGCTGATGTTTGCACTCTAGTGAGTCTAGTAGCGTGAAGTGGATATCATTATTTTCTTACCTTCACTGATGATTTGAGTAGATATAATGTATATTTACTTAATGAAACACAAGTCTGAATCGTTTGAAAGGTTCAAGCAAATTAAGGGTGAAGTTTAAGATCATCGTGACAAGAAGATAAAATGACTATGATATGATAGTGGAGGTGAATATCTGAGTTACGAGTTTGGCATACAACTTAAGACAATGTGAAATTTGTTTCACAACTAACGCCACCTGGAACACCATAGTGTGATGGTGTGTCCGAACATCGTAGTCATTCTCTATTCGATATGGTGCGTGCTATGTTGTATCTTATCGTTTTACTACTATAATTTTGGGGTTATGCATTAGAGACAACTAGATTCACTTTAAATAGTGCATCATCTAAATCCGTTGAGATGACACCGTGTTAATTATGGTTTGATAGAAACCTAAGCTGTCATTTCTTGATATTTGGGGCTGCGACACTTGTGTGGAAAATGTTTTCACCTAATGAGGTCGACCCAAGGCGGACAATTGCATCTTCATAGAATACCCTAAGATCAGTTGGGTGAACCTTCTATCTCAGATCCTAGTGCAAAGTGTTTGTTGCTTAAACGGATCCTTTCTCGAGAAAAAGTTTCTCTCGAAAGAATTGAGTGGGAGGAAGATAGAACATGATGAGGTTGTTAGACCTTTGTTCAACTAGACAGTAGTGCAGCACAGAAAGATGTTTCTGTGAAGCCTGCATTAGTTGAAGAGGAAGTTAATGATGATGATCATGAAGCTTCGGGATCAAGTTACTATCGAACTTCGTAGGTCGACAAGGATGTGTACTGCTCCTAAGCGGTACGACAACCCTGTCTTCGAGATCACGTTGTTGGACAATGATGAACCTACGAGATATGGAGAAGCGATGATGGGACCGGATTCCGACAAATGGTTGAAGGCCATGAAATCCGAGATAGGATCCATGTATGAAAACCAAGTATAGACTTTGGTAGACTTGCTCGTTGGACGGCAGGTCATTGAGTACAAATGGATCTTTAAAATGAAGACAGACGCAGATGGTAAATGTCACCATTTGTAAAGCTTGACTTGTTGCAAAGATGTTTGTGACAAGTTCAAGGAGTTGACTGCGATGAGACTTTCTCACTCGTAGCGATGCTAAAGTCTATTGGAATTATGTTTGCAGTTGCTGCGTTTTCAATTATGAAATCTGGCAGATGGATGTCCAAACATCGTTTCCTTAACGGTTTACTTGAGGAAAGGTTGTATGTGATACAACCAGAAGGTTTTGTCAGTCCTAAGGATGCTAAAAAGTGTGCAAGCTTCGGTGATCCTTCCATGGACTGAAGCAAGCATTTCGGAGTTGGAATATACACTTTGATGAGGTGATCAAAGTTTTTGAGTCTATACAAAGTTTACGAGAAACTTGTATTTGCAATAAAGTCAGTGGGAGCACTATAGAATTTCTAATAAGTATGTGTGGATGACATATTGTTGATCGAAAATAATGTAGAATTTCTGGGAAGCATAAATGGTAGTTTGAAAAGTGATTTTCAAAGGAAGACCTGGATAAAGCTACCTAATTGTTGAGCATCAAAATCTATAGAGATAGATCAAGATGCTTGATGAGACTTTCAATGAGTGCATACCGTGACAAGATTTTGAAAGAGTTCAAAATGGATCAGTCAGAGAAAGAGTTCTCGCCTGATTTGTAAGGTGTGAAACTTGAGTGAGACTGAAAGCTCAACAAAGGCAGAAGAAAGAGAAAGGACGAACGTCGTCCCCTATGCCTTAGCCATAGGCTCTATATTATGCCATGATGTGTACCGCACCTGTGTGTGCCCTGCCATGAGTCTGTCAAGGGGTATAAGAGTGGTCCAGGAGTGGATCACTGGTCAGCGGTCGAAATTATCTTTAGTAACTTACATACTAAGGAGATATTTCTCGATTATGGAGGTGATGAAGAGTTCGTCGTAAAGAGTTACGTCGATGCAAGCTTTAAACACCAATCCGGATGACTCATAGTAGCAATCTGGATACGTATAGTGGAGCAGCCATTTGGAAAAGTACCAAGTGGAGTGTGGTAGCAGTGTTTATGGTTTGACATAGAGATTTGCAAAGTACACACGGATCTGAATGTTATAGACCCGTTGGCTATAAGACCTCTCTCACATGCAAAGCACGATCGAGCCCCAGAACTCATTGGGTGTTAGATTCATAACAATGTGAATCACATGGATATGTGAACTAGATTATTGACTCTACTGCAAGTGGGAGACTGTTGGAAATATGCCCTAGAGGCAATAATAAATTAGTTATTATCATATTTCCTTGTTCATGATAATCGTTTATTATCCATGCTATAATTGTATTGATCAGAGACTTAGATGCATGTGTGGATACATAGACAAAACCATGTCCCTAGTATGCCTCTAATGGACTAGCTCGTTGATTAAAAGATGGTTAAGGTTTCCTAGCCATGGACATGAGATGTCATATGATAACGGGGTCACATCATTAGGAGAATGAAGTGATGGACAAGACCCAAACTACAAACGTAGCATATGATCGTGTCAGTTTATTGCTACTGTTTTCCGCATGTCAAGTATATGTTCCTATGACCATGAGATGATGCAACTCACGGATATCGGAGGAGTGCCTTGTGTGTATCAAACATCACAACGTAACTGGGTGACTATAAAGGTGCTCTACAGGTATCTCCGAGGGTGTCTATTGAGTTGGCATGGATCGAGACTAGGATTTCTTACTCCATGTGACGGAGAGGTATCTCGGGGCCCAATCGGTAATACAACATCACAATGAGCCTTGCAAGCAATGTGACTAAGTTTTAGTTGCGGGATCTTGTATTATGGAACGAGTAAAGAGACTTGCCGGTAACGAGGTTGAACTAGGTATGAAGATACCAACGATCGAATCTCGGGTAAGTAACGTACCGAAGAACAAAGGGAACGTTATACGGGATTAACTGAATCCTTGACATAGAGGTTTGACTGATAAAGATCTTCGTAGAATATGTAGGAACCAATGTGGACGTCCAGGTCTCGCCATTGGTTATTGACCGTAGAGGTGTCACGGTGATGTCTACATAGTTCTCGAACCCGCAGGGTCTGCACACTTAAGGTTTGGTGGCGTTTCGGTAGTGTAGAGTTATGTATGGTGGTGACCGAAGGTTGTTTGGAGTCCCGGATAAGATCCCGGACGGCACGAGGAGCTCCAGAATGGTCCGGAGGTAAAGATTCAAATATAGGAAGTCCCAGTTTGGTCGCCGGAAAAGTTTCGGGCTCATCGGTAGTGTACCGGGAGTGTCGGTAGTGTACCGGGAGACCTCGGGAGGGGTATATCGACCCCAGAGGGTCCATGGGCTGTGGAGAGTGATAACCAGCCCTTAGTGGGCTGGAGAAACAGCCGCAACAAGGCCCATGGTGCAGGAGGCAAAAGTCCTAAAGGAAAAGGTGGAAAAAAGGGTAAAAGGAAGAGTCCTACTCCTACTAGGAGTGGAGGAGGAGTAGGACTCCTCCCCCTTAGCTTCGGCCGACTCCTATTGGAGTTTTCTCCTTGCGCCAGCCCTCCTCTCCTCTCCTCCTATATATATTTGTGGAATAGAGGGTTTTTGCACAGATTTTACGGGCACGTGCTACCCGTTCCACCGGTGCTCCTCTAGATCGGTTTTCTGCAGTGCTTAGGCGAAGCCCTGCCGGAATTCCTACACCACCATCACCAGAGCGCCGTCACGCTGCCGGTGAACTCTCTCTCCCTTCCACCTTCTCTTGCTGGATCAAGATGGTGGAGATCGTCATCAAGCTGCACGTGTGTTGAACGTGGAGGTGTCGTCCGTTCGGCGTTAGATCGGAAGGACCGCGATCGAGATCGCCAGACGGTTCATGATGAGATCGCGGAACGGATCGTGATGAGCTCACGGGACAGATCGTGATCAAGATCATGAGACGGATCGTGATGAGTTCGCGGGATGGATCATGATGTGTTCGCGGGACGGATCGTGATTGGATCACGGGACGGATCGTGATGAGATCGCGGGATACTCGGCGATTTGGATCGTGAAGATGTTCGACTACACCAACCGCATTTCTTAATGCTTCCCGCTTAGAGATCTACAAGGGTACGTAGATCCACTCTCCCTCTCGTAGATGCTCATCACCATGGATAGGTTTGCGCGTGCGTAGGAAATTTTTTGTTTCCCATGCGACGTTCCAAAACAGAAACCTCAACAACGGGTCATAATATCTCATTGATATTCGTGATGAGTCGGACACAGCGGGTCGGGAGACTTTGCGGCCATGGAATGTCGCGCACCTGCGGCCATATTATACTTCATAGGTGATGGAGATCCGTTACTGTTGTACATATCATATTTCTATCAGTATAGAGTAATACCTGTACCAAAGACTGGAGCCCTCCCTATTATAGGTATTTTTATGCAATTAAGATGAAAGTTTTCGGTTCAACAAGTTACAGTTGAAGTGGTTTTTGACCCGCCTTACCAGTCAATCTCGCTTTAGAGACCCTGAGCCAGTTCACACAATTGATGGCCAATCTCGCTTTGGACACCCTGAACTGATGTCAATATAATAAGCTCTTATCAGTCAATCTCGCTTTAGAGACCCTAAGCCGATTCACACAGTTGACGGCCAATCTGGCTTTAGAGACCCTAAAATAATATGATGCAAAGATTGGCTTTATGCCTAGTTTGAGTACATTAAGCGCTGTTGTTGACGGAGGCTTCTTACCTTTGGTATAGCATAACATGACCCTATGACAACAGTGTGTACATCAAATTCCAGTTGCTTATCAACTGCGGCCATCAAAGGTGGCTTCTTATCGACGGGTTCGCTTATCTCACCCTAATGGGCGGCTTTATGCCATTTCCTGCTAACATGTTAGCCACGGTTGTTGAAGGGGGCTTCTTACCGACGGGTTCGCTTATCTCACCCTAATGGCCGGCTTTATGCCATTTCCGTCTAACATGTTAGCCGCGGTTGTCGAAGGGGGCTTCTTACCGAAGGGTTCGCTTATCTCACCCTAACAACCGGCGTTTACGCCAAAAATAGCTTTGGAAGGAGGCTTCTTGCCCTTGGGTATAGCCTATATCACCCTTCACACAGCCGGCTAGTACAATTACTAGTCGCGGCTGTCGAATGGAGGCTTCTTGCCATAAGGTATGGCTTACATAAACCCATCGGCAGTCGGCTTTATACAATATTTGTTGGTTGTAGGAGGCTTCTTGCCTTCGGGTGCAATTTACGTCACCCTTCATGCATCCGGCTGTAGGTCGCTTCAAGTTCTTCAACAGTCGTCGTTGTCAAATAGAGGCTTCCTACCGTCAAGTATAACTTACTTTATCCTATGACAACTGGCTCTTCCATGGCATTATATTGTAAGAGACGAAGTCATGACGCTCCGGCTGATGGAATAAAATTTCCGGGTCTAATGGCTTCGGGAGAAAGAATGACATCTCAGAAAAGATTACGCATTGGCTCATCAACAGCCGCAGTTTGTCCATGGAGGCTTCTTACCGTCAGGTATAGCTTATCTTATCCTAAGGACAGCCGGCTCTTTTCATATTTCATTTACAAGAGCTAGAGCCATGTTGCTCGCTTTTATAAGATCAGATTCTTTAGAAGTGTTATCCGGTTCTAAAGGCTATGAAGACATACAAGTACCTCTCATGAATAATTGGCAAGTTGGAAAAGCTGGAGATAAAGAGTTGAACAAGATTATTCAAAGCAGTACAAAAGAGCCGGCAAGTGCACTTAGAAATTGTTGACAAGCTATTACAAAAGGTGTTCTCAGAAGGAACAACAGCGTTTCTAACAAGTTTCAAGCCACCCCTGGCAGATAATTACAAGAATCGTTCTTGCTCTGAATGGTACAATGTTACATCACTCGGCCGACTCACCCTGCTCCGGTTCTTCCGTGGGTTAGATCTAATGGTTGCCCAAGTCCCAATTGCAGTTAGACACGGCAGCAAAGGTCCCTTCGAAGAAAGGTGAGACATTGAGCTCAACAAGGAAAAGATCCTTGCTACGGGCGGGTGTTAGGTCTTGACAATCATAGAGAGGCCCGCGGATCCGTTTGTCTTCGCTGTCGTATGCTGCTTGATAACTCTTCAGATCTGCCTCATCCGCCATAACAGATGCTAGGAAGCGTGAGTCTTTGACGCACTTGAAATAGTCCGCTTCAGAAAATTCTGAGCCGTCGACTTTCTTTGAAGGATACCCGCCCATCATTTCAGCCGGTGTGAGGTCCGGCGCAAAGGCCAGAGCCCGGCTCAAACCTATGACGGCTCCTTGGTGCAACGCCAACTTCTTCAGTTCATGAATCTGTTTTGGTATTGTAGAGAAAAGTTCTAACACCCCTTTCAGGGCATTGGGGATCTTCTCTTTGTATTGTACACTTTTAATGGTAACCATGGCTCCACAGTACAGCTGCTCCGTGAATGTGTAGATTGCCTTTAATGAAAGGATGCTGTCCGTAGCAAGCGGCCGGCTCAGGGGACCTGTATGAGCCGGAAGAGATACGTGAGTCGCCAGTTTTCCATGAAAGGTGTTAGCGTACGCATTATGACAAGGATGACTTACCAAATAAGGCGGCAGACATCTTGGCGATATGCCGTTTTAGGCCTCAGAGTTCTTCAGCAATGGCGATGAGCCGTTGATCGGCATCATCCGCCCGTTTCGTCAGGGCGGCTTTCTCCAATTCTGCTGTCTCTTTTAGAGATGTTAAATCAGCAGTGGCTTTGGCTAATTCCTTGGCTAGGAGTCGGCATTTTTCATCGGCAATGCTTCGTGCTTCCTGTTGGGCAGCCGAATTAACTTTAAGATCCACCAGCTGAGAGTCGGCGGCATTCATAGCATCCTGCACATGTCAAAGCAAACCGTCAGCTGTTACAGCAGCAAGGGCGTTAACATAAACAAGGGTTCACAGCTAAAGTTACACAAGTCTCAAACAGATTGCAAGCAATATATTTGACACTTGGGGGCTAATGTACATTTTATCTGTTCAAGTATACATCTCCGGTTCATCTTCTTTGAAGTTGACCCGGAGCTTGGGGGCTACACTATGGCTCTTTTCAGATAAGATAGTCCTGACTCAAATAAAATTTGAGCTGGCCCTTGGGGGCTACACTATGGCTGTTTTCAGATCAGAAAGTCCCGACTCAAATAAAATTTGAGTCGGCCCTTGGGGGCTACACTACGACTTTTTTCAGATACGGAAGTCCCAACTCAAATAAATTTTGAGTCGGTCCTTGGGGGTGCAGTTGGCAGTATGCAAATATTTATAGTGTGTAGTGTGTGTTTACAGCATTTAAGCAAAAGTATTTTCTACATAACCTTAGATTAAATCCGGCTCTTGGGGGCTAGGGAACGTTATGTTTGGAGAAGAATAACATACCTCATATTTAGTTTTCATCATGGCGACCAGCCGGAGTTCTAAGTCTCGGCTGGTGTTGACCCGATTCAAGTAGCCGAAATGGATTTCTTCGGCTGTCATCCTGTCATATGCGAAGTCAAATTGAAGCTTTCGTGAGGCTTCAGACGGCTCAGGATGCCGGTTTAGTACATGTTCCGTAGAAGGAGACTTCTGGGCAGACCCGGTGAGGATGACATCCGGAGTCGCGGGAGTATTGGCGGGTGTGACCGGTCTTGAAGGAGCGGCTGGAGAGTTTTCCATTATAACGTCATCTGTTGCTGGCTCTGTGGAAGCCGCTGGTGGAGCCTCTTCTGCTGGAGTTTCCTCCGACTGTCCAAGATCCTGTTGAGCCGGGGCCGGCTGTTCAAGTTCTTGATTCTCGAGGACTGGGATGGAAGAAGGATGGTTGGTTTTGCGGCGTTTCGCTTGAGCACTACAAGATGAAGGGT
Organism: Hordeum marinum; assembly: GCA_022496015.1. Taxonomy (NCBI): domain Eukaryota; kingdom Viridiplantae; phylum Streptophyta; class Magnoliopsida; order Poales; family Poaceae; genus Hordeum; species Hordeum marinum. Next base: position 530,585,696 of record CM039674.1, on the reverse strand, counting down.
CAGCATTTGAAAGAGGCTAGAATTTTGTAAAACAGCCGGATATTTGAATACTTACAGAGGGTTGATTTTTGGTGGAGGTATGACTGATGCTCAAGAATCACCAGAAGAGGGCGTCTTCTGAAAGAATAAGAGACGGAAATGAGAAAACACTTAAGCACAAAGAAGAAACCAAAGGAAAGTAGGAATACTAACCTCTGCAGGCCGTTTCTTGGGAGCCGGCGAGTTTGGAAGTACAGATACAAGCTCCATTGAGCCGGTGCTCTGGGTCTGGCGATGTTCAGCCTGCTGTTGCTTTTTTAAGAAGAAATCGGGAGCCAGATGAGCGAGAGGGTGAGAAAGAGGGAATTTCCTAACGACCCGCCGCGGCTTTCGGATGAAGTATTCTGAGTTGGAGTATATGTAAGTTACCTCAGGAGCATTGGTGTGACTAGTTTCCACTTCATCCTGTGAACACAGTAAACATTAATAAAGAGCAGGTAAAGTAAGGAGTTGGTTAAGCAAATTAAGATCTTACCCCCGAGTCTGAGGAAGCCGGCTGTTCAAACCAATCTCTTGGGGAGCAACCTTTTTCTGTTTCTTGGTGGTGGCTTTCTTCTTGGCTGCCTTCAGAGGAGGTACGTACTCCTTTTTCCAAAGTCTGAGTTAGCCTACGCAAGTTAACCCGGAGGAAAAGATATCAAACCAAGCAAGTAGAATAGGTAAACATGCAACAGACGGAGGAGAAACAAATTATACTTACAAGGGGCGCCGGGTTGGTAGCATAGAAGGGTGCTAATCCGATGGTGCTGCAAGAGTCAGAGGTTTCGTGCACGAGGCTTCAGACAGTCATGTAGATGTCCTCCTCAGTCAAAGGAATGTTGCTAAAGCATAATGGGCTGTCGTACTTCCCTGGATATTCATGCATGAGCCGGCTCATGCGGCTCAGAGGCATGATCCGCCATTCTACCCAACAGCGGATCAAATCAGTTCCAATCAGTTCGTTAGCCAGGAGTGCTTTCACCCTAGCATGAGGAGTCTTATATCTGGCGCGATCAGCAGCCGAGAGCCGGTCGGGGAGCGCCATGTCTATCGAGAGCCGGGAAGAGCGATAACCCGGCAGGTGATGTTCAGTTTCAGGAGACGTGTCTCTGTAGTAAAACCACGTCGTGTTCCAATCCTTGGGGTGGCTGGGCATCTGGATAACCGGAAAGGTGATGCCCCTTCGCCGCTGGATGGTATTCCCTCCGAGTTCCAGGCTTGGTCCGCTCTTATACTCTGTCTGGCGGTTGGCGTAGAAAAACTCGTGAAAGAAGCCAACTAATAGCCTGGATTGAGGGTACGCTTCAGAAAGTACTTGGAAGTGGCAAATGTTTGATACTAAGTTTGGTGGCACGTCTTGAGGATGCAGTTTGTATAAATGAAGAATATCGCAGAAAAACTTAGAGCCGGGTGGCACGAACCCCCGCTCGATATGATCTGTGAAAACTATGACTTCCCCTTTCTTTGGTGCGGGGCGGGTCTCATCAGCCGGAACCCGCCAGTGGATGACCTCCTTTGGGGGAAGGGTGCCAGCAGCGACAAGGTCTGACAAATATTCTTCGGTCACGCAAGAGCCGAGCCAATTGCATGAGTTGGTGGCGCGTGTCATGTTGGCGGCTTAAAGTACTGTGCAAAGGAAAATGGTGACTAGTCAAACGAAAGCAGATGGCTATAGCGGCTTACAGTTACAGGGTTCTAAAGACTAACTTTGAAAGACTTGGCTGATAAGAGCTGCAACAAATCTAGCGGTTCGTTATGGAAGGAAGAACTGGAAATCAGTTAAGACTCAGACACACAGTTTTCACAAACTGCTACTAAACTTACGGATCTACCAAGGCGATAAATAGAGTTCTATTCCGACCTAACCGAAGAACAACAAGAAATGAAGGGGCAGTTTGGAGCCCAAACGGCCCGCGCATTACGCGCGGCCGGTCCGCGTACGGCGGCGGTGGCGACGGCACAGTCTAAAGGAGTACAACAGGCCCCGAGATATGCTCGTGCGGTCGCGCCGAAGACAGGGCGCGCGACGGTGGAACCACCGGAAACCCTACTTCTAATGACCTTAATCTACGGAAAGAGGAGACGTATCGGAGTTGGAGACGGCGGCGGACAAAAGTCTAGACCGCACAGGGTGATGCGGCGGCCAAGGTTGATGAAGGAAAGCGATGCGCCGGAGTGGAGCGGAGCTCGGGTCGACGGGCGGCAGCAGGAGGAAGATGACGGACGCACGGGCGGGAGAGAATGAAAATATTTGACCCGTGTGGGTCCTATTTAACAGGAGATACCAGGACGGTGCGGAATCCTAGGCGGTGACACCGGTCTTGCCGAGGCGGACGCCTCGATTCTCGGTAAGTGGTTAAATGCGAAAGATTTGGTGATACGTCAGCGGATCCCATGACGTCACGCCGGGTCATTCCGTGGCGACTCTCAGACAGCCGAAGGAGCAGGATGAAATGAGCTGGCTCACTTCAACCTGGGGCCTAATGTTGGGGATATAACCCGATGATATGACTCGGCAGAGAGGTTCCAGTTCTTAGCATTGGTTTGTGAGCCGGCCCACGATGCAAGGTGTCAACCGAAGGACCAAGATGATAGGCGGCTCGTGGTGTGGTCCGGACGGTGAAGACCCGGATGTAAAAGAAGTCTCAAGGATGACTTGGTTAAGAAGATAGAGATAGACTCGGAGATGTAAACATGATCCGGTTGTACAATTGTAAGAACCGAAGGTTCTGACCTCTTATATAAAGGCAGAGTCGGGGCGACTTAGAGGTAGGTTATCGAAAACTTGGTCAAGCTTTCAGCCCCTTGTCATCGATACAACAAGCAATAACAACACAAGCAGGACGTAGGCTTTTACCTCGACTTGAGGGGCCGAACCTAGGTAAACTCGTGTCCTTTGTCTCGATCAACCCCTTTGAGTCCACAACGATGGCGACAGCTCCGAACTCAAGTTCGGTAATCCGGACATCTGCCGTGATAAAACCACGATAGCATGGGAGCAAAATCACCAAGCTCAAAAGATATAAGTGAAGCACATGGGAGCAAATTACTAAGCTCAAAAGATATAAGTGAAGTACATGGGAGAAAAATTGTCAAGGTCAAAAGAAATAAGTCAAGCACATGTGAGTTAAATCACCGAGCTCAAAAGATATAAGTGAAGCACGTGTGAACTAAATTGCCTAACTCAAAAGATATAAGTGAAGCTCATTGAGTATTCTAACAAATTCACGATGAGTCCATGTCCCTCTCAAAAGGTGCGCAGCAAGGATGATTGTGACAAAATAAAAAGCAAATAGTCATATAATACACGACACTCCAAGCAAAACACATATCATGTGGTGAATGAAAATATAGCTCCAAGTAATGTTACCGATGGATTGAAAACGAAAGAGGGGATGCCTTCCCGGGGCATCCCCAAGCTTAGGCTTTTTGGTGTCCTTGAATTTTGCTTGGGATGCCTTGGGCATCCCTCAGCTTAGGCTATTTCCACTCTTTATTCCATTGTCCATAAGAACATCACACAAAACTTGAAAACTTCACAACACAAAACTTAAACAGAAACTCGTGATAGCATTAGCAAAAGAAAATAAACCACCAATTTTTTAGGTACTGTACTAAACTTAATTTCCATTTAGATTGATTATATATTACTGTATTCTCACTTTTCCATAGCTCGCACACCCCGATACTAACCATAGTTTCATCAAAATAAGCAATAACAATAAAAAACAGAATCTATCAAAAACAGAACAGTCTGTAGCAATCTGTATATTTCGTACACCTCTGCTAACGCAAAAATTCTTAAACAATTATTACAATTAGGGAAATTTGCATATCAATCATAAGCAAAAAGAATCAACTCAAAATCTCTTTCTGGATAGGAATGAAAAATAATTTCGTGAGCACAAAGTTTCTGTCTTTTTCCTGCATGATTAAACAACTATCACCAAAACTAATCATAAAGGTTCTACTTGGCACAAACACTAATAATAACATAAAAAACACAATAATAACAGAATCATGATGGGGTGGACTCAATAAAACAGAAAGTAAAAAGCAAAAACAAATCTATTCATTGGGTTGCCTCCCAACAAGCGCTATCGTTTAACGCCCCTTGCTAGGCATGATGATTTCAATGATGCTCTCATAAAAAGTAGTAATTGAAACATGCAAGAGAGCATCATGAATCTCATGACAACCACATTTAAGGCTAACCCACTTCCTATGCATAGGGCTTTTGTGATCAAACAATTTATGGGAGCAAGAATCAACTAGCATAGGAAGGCAAAGCTAGCATAACTTCAAAACATTGAACACATAGAGAGGAAACTTGATATAATTGAAATTACTACAAGCATATGTTCCTCCCTCATAATAATTTTCAGTAGCATCATGAAGGAATTTCACAATATAACTATCAAATAAAGCATTATTTCCATCATCAATTACAGTATTCGTGTCATCATCAAAACTTGGGGAACGAAGAGTATCATATTCATCAAGCATAGCATCCCCAAGCTTGTGGTTTTGCACGTCATTAGCAACACAGATATTCAGAGAATTTGTACTAACAACATAGAGATCATGCTTTTCATTCAAGGAACTATCATGAATCTCCTTACAAATTTCTTCTTTCAACACTTCATCTAAATTTCCAGATTCATGATTTTCAAACAGAACTTCCTAGAGATAATCAAGTGCACTCAACTCACTAGCAATTGGTTCTTCATAATTTGGTATTTTGAAAATATTAGCAAGTGGATGAGGATCCATATCAATATATTTTTAGCAAGCGAAGATGCAAGCAAATAGAAGGTAGATGCCAACACAAGCAAACATAGCAATGAAAAGCCGAACGAGAGAAGGGAAAATAAAAAGGGAAATCTTTTTGGTTATTTTCTGAAATTGTTTTAGAAGTGGGGGAGAAGACAACGAGAGGCAAATGGCAAATAATGTAAATGCAAGAGATGAGTTTGCGATAGGTACTTGGTAGATATGCTTCACTTGAATACTCCCCGTCAACGGCGCCATAAATTCTTCCTGCTACTTCTTGAGCTTGCGTTGGTTTTCCCCTTGAAGAGGAAAGGGTGATGCAGCAAAGTAGAGATAATTATTTCCCTCAGTTTGAGAACAAAGGAATCAATCCAGTAGGAGTATCAAGATGAGGCACCAATGAACCTGCACGAAAACAAACAAACTTGCACCCAACGCGATAAAGGGGTTGTCAATCCCTTTACGATTACCTGCAAGGTGAGATCTGATAGTGATAATAAGTAAATATAAATAAGTAAATAAAATGGCAGCAAGGTATTTTTGGTGTTTTTGTATTTAGATCTGAATATATAATATGTAAAACAGACCCGGGGGCCATAGTGTTCACTAGAGGCTTCTCTCATGATAGCAAGTATTATGGTGGGTGAACAAATTACTGTTGAGCAATTGATAGAATCGCGCAAAGTCATGAAGATATCTAAGGAAATGATCATACATATAGGCATCACATCCGAGACAAGTAGACCGATACTTTCTGCATCTACTACTATTGCTCCACACATCGACCCCTATCCAGCATGCATCTAGTGTATTAAGTTCATAACAAATGGAGTAACGCTTTAAGCAAGATGACATGATGTACAGGGATAGATTCATGCCATATGATATAAACCCCATCTTTTTACCCTTGATGGCAACAACACGATACGTGCCTCGCTACCCTTTCTGTCACTGGGTGAGGACACCGCACGGTATGAACCCAAAACGAAGCACTTCTCCCATTGCAAGAATCATAGATCAAGTTGGCCAAACAAAACCCATAACTCCAAGAGACATACAAGGATATGAAATCATGCATATAATAAATCAGAGGAGACTCAAGTAATATTCATAGATAATCTGATAATAAATCCACAATTCATCGGATCTCAACAAACACACCGCAAAAGAGAATTACATCGAATAGATCTCCATGAAGATCATGGCAAACTTTGTATTGAAGATCAAAGAGAGAGAAGAAGCCATCTAGCTACTAGCTATGGACCCAAAGGTCTGATGTGAACTACTCACGCATCATCGGAGAGGCAATTGTGTTGATGAAGATGGCCACCGAAGATGGATTCCCCTCCGGCAGAATGCCGGAACGGTCTCCCGATTTGTTTTTGGTGGCTACGGAGGCTTGCGGCGGCGAAACTTGCGATCTAGGTTTAGTTCTGGAAGTTTGGGTATTTATAAGACCGTATGGTGGCGGAAACATGTCAAGAGGGGCGAAATTTTTACATTTTTGATATTTTTGATAGTTTCCATAAAAAATCACGGCGAATGTTTTATTCCGTTTCGACTCCGTTTGATATTCCTATCTGAAAAAGGTTAAAAACATGAAAAAAACAGGAACTGGCACTAGGATCTGAGCTAATAAGTTAGTCCCGAAAATATTATAACATTGCATATTCATGCATAAAACATCCAAAGTTGATAATATAATAGCTTGGAAAAATCAAAAATTATAGATATGTTGGAGACGTATCATAGTACGCCTCCCCCTCAGCCGCGTCGGCAACGGCGGAAGGCAGACGCCGCCGCTCCGGCTCCTCCGGTGCCTAGTAAGCAATGACGGAAGGGAGCAGCCGCCGCTCCGGCGGCTAGCAGTACAAGCATAGGCAGGATGGAATACAGATACGGTCCATCTCTCAAGCCTTTCGAAAAGTTACCATATGAGAGGACTGAATCTGAAAACAAGTAGATAAGTCAGGCCGAAGTGAGGGAGCATTTTGCAAAGAAATCTCGAGCTCCGAAGGAGAAGATAGATTAGGTGAAAGCGATGCGCACTATCGATGCCCTGAAGCGACCACCATCGCCTCCGCTAGATTCCAACTATGTTCGCAGTGTTAAAAAGACATATCAAGAGGCGCGGCGGCTGGGAAGTACTTCTAGTGATGCAAAGTTAGCAGAACAAAGAAGTGGGGAAAAATTCCATAGCTCGGCGAACAGGCGAACCAATCGTGCCCCCCACTCAAGGTTTCTAGCGATATCATCGCTAATCATCTAGGGATGGTCCCTGATACCAAACCTGGTGATTACCTGAGCAATGATGTACTATTTGAGACGATGGAGGTGGACGAATTCAAATACCAGTATGGGAAGCCTCTCGTCAAACGTGATCATCGTCCTCCTCTAACAATGATGATGCGAATATTCCATGAATGGTACCTACAACAGTGCCGCGAGTCTGGGGCGGAATCTTTGGTACTGAAAGTTAAAGAGGAGCACGACCTCATTGGAACTGAAATGTTGAATATTAAATTTGAGGAGATATTCCGGTTATACAATCAGAAGGACATCGACGAAAGAATCGTGTTTTTCTACTGTCTGTAAGTACTACTTCTGTAATTAAGTCTCTCTATGTATATAGCTCAGCTCTTTTATTTCATGTATATATAATTATCATCACTACTATATTATGCATCCGAAAGTAAGTACTACTAGCTAGTTCCGTGCATCTCTCATTGATTCTAGTTTCATCAATACCATTTATCATGCTTCATTATCAGTTTGATTGAACTCTATTTCTCGTAAAATGCTTGTGGCAGGAAGACGGGACTAATTTACGTGGATACTACGTTTGCGAGTTCATCTACAACGCGATGACCCCTGAGTAGGGCTACTCTAAAAAACAGTTTGAAGTGCGTAATGAATAATATTCACACTTTTATTTTATTACCATATATATGTATTGACCCACTTCTTCAAATTAGATGTGGAATATGTGGGATGAACTCCTACCACATGCGGGAAGAATTGGCGGGATTCTTTCTTGACCACGTCATAAATAAAACCGGAGCATACCATCTGGAATTGGACATTAGATGTTAGGGATTGTAAGAGATCTTATATTGTATATATGTAGCTAGTAGCGTCGGATGTATATACGAAAACTTGTTATACGACCAATCTCTCGGAGAAAGAGAGGTCGGTCACTTCTATTTCTATATGTTCCGGACGATCTTCTGTACTCAATGGTTCCTTCATTTGCTTACTATAGCTACCGTGTCGAGTTCTCTCTATAGTAGCTAGCGTCGACCAAGCACGGAGAAAGAGAGGACACTTCTCTCTATTAATTAGCTAGCTATAACAATATAAAACCCCTAAATTAACTGTCCAAAACCCCCTAAATCCCCCCTCCCTTTCAAAAAAACAAGCAACTACCAGATACTGACGTGTGGATGCCTTTTGGTCCCGGTTGGTGTTATAGACCGGGACTAAAGGTCCTCCTGCCTGGGCTCGCCGCAGAGGCCACGTGGAGCCCCTTCTGTCCCGGTTCATCAGAGAACCGGGACTAAAGATTTTGGTATTTAGTCCGGACCCTTTAGTCCCGGTTCCGGAACCGGGACAAATGGACCATATGAACCGGGACACGTTCATATTTCGACACGACTTCAGTGGTATAATTTTTGCTTCTGCCGTAATAGATCTTGTTGGTTAAGTATATGATCACACTTAGATTTTCAAAATCCTGAACGCACTACATTATGGAACGACGGAGTATTAGTAGCAATCATGGCCGTGCGTTGTAATGGAGAGAAAAATCATGGTCCTCATCCAATAAGTATGTGTCAAAACAATCAAAGGTCTACATTTTTTCAGGCTTTCGTTTCATATTTGACACATCATGCACCTATTTCAAGTCAGGCTCAGTGGTGTTTTTTGTGCAACCCACGGCCTCCCTTACACATTTGAGGCACCATGCACCTACGTTTTGCATGTGCACCCGTGTTTTGTGTGCATCCCATTCGACTTTATTGTAGGCGTATCTCAAGTCACTGTTGTACTTTTGTGTATGCAACATATGCTAATCCCGTTTTATCAGCTCACTGTTTATTTCTCAAGGCGACTGGTGGCAATCGTTTGAGAACATATATAAACCGATGGCAATCGGTTTAACTGAGCAATTGTTATGCTTCACGTCATCATTTTTGTCAAGCTCAATCAAGCTGACCGGTCCACTTTCGGCCACCCCCCATGTCACCTTCGGTTGTATTGTCACTAGTACAAAACAGGGCTTTGGTCCAGGACGGGCCAGCCGATTAGTTTCGGTTCAGTCACGAATCGGGACCAATGGGGACAACGGTCCTGGTTCGTGAGGCCAGGGGGCCGGCCGGGCCACATGAGGGATTGGTTCCAGTTCGTCTGGACCCTTTGGTCCCAGTTGCAGACACGAACTGCGACCAATGTGCCTCGCTCCTGGCCCACAACCGTTGGTCCCAGTTCCAGAAACGAACCGTGACCAATGTGTCTCGCTCCTGTCCCACAACCATTGGTCCCGGTTCGTGGCTAGAACTGGGACCAAAGGGGGTCCTTTAGTCTCGGTTCCAGCCACGAACCGGGACCAATGAGATGCCTATATATATCGCCTCGCCGGCGAGCAGAGCACTCTACATTGCTCTGTTTTTCTTGCCGGCGAGGGCAGAGCTTTGTGGTGCTCTAGGTCACCTCCTATGCACATGAGGCGTTTGATGAAATGCCCAAGCCAGACTTAGGATTTCTCATCTCGAAGCTCCTTGTCCAAGCTCCATTTTCCTCAAGATTTGTCTAGGTTTGGCGGTCCATCCTATCCCTTCCCCGTCCTCACCATCGTCGATCGCCCACACACATCTCGGTGCCGACACCACCGTGGTTAGCCTCTTCTTCTTATCTTCTTTCTAAAAGTAATTTTTTTTACTTGTATAATTTAGATAGATACTTGTGTAATTTTCTTATTTTTCTTATTGTTTTTATTATATAGTGCGATGGTTTTGGTATCCGCCCCCATCGACCCTCGTCCTTTCCATGATTCGGATGTGGTATATATTATCTTTTATAACTATTTGTTTTATTTAGTGTTTATGACAATTATGCCGACCAACGTGACATAGATTTTTTTATTCTAGGAGGAGGCAGTTGAACCGGAAATTCCAACCCACATAGCAACTCTTGTCGAGAAGTTAAATTTGGTTGAAAAAAAACAATGACTTTAAATAAAAAATACAAAGAGTTGAAGAGGAGAAGATGAAGTGGGAGTTGCATGTTGGCAATGTCATCGACGATCACAAGACTAAGATGGATGCAATGCGCTTGAAGATTAGAAAGATTAGAAAATATGCCATTCATACTGAGGCTTGGTATCATTATGCCGTTGGATTAATTGGTACCTTAGTAGCGGTTATGATCGCATTTGTTGTTGCATTTAAATTGTTTACATAGTTTTGATGTATGTTTTAATTAGATGCTCTGGAGAGCTATATGTTGTTCAATAATTAATACTATGTATGAACTGTATGTATTTATTTTGGTCACTATTGTACTGTGGCTTTAATGTGATGATGAATTTATATTAATTTAGTCACTTCTCTATTCATGATATGTTGTAATGGTTTTTAATACACTTTATTATATAATGCACACATATGAACTGGCAATGGATGTACGGTGAGCTAGGCACCTCTGAGTATATTAATGGCCTGCATAATTTTCTCGAAGTGGCCGAGGAAAACTAGCAGAATGGTTTTATTCATTGTTCATGTACTATCTATGAGAATACGAAGGCTTTCTCCAACTCTAAAAGCCTTCACTTCCACCTGCTTGAGAAGGGTTTCATGCCACACTATAATGTTTGGTCCAAGCACGGAGAAAGAGGAGTTATGATGGAAGAAAACGAAGAAGAAGAGGATAATGACAACTATGTGCCTCCTGAATACGGTGCTGCTGCAACGGGTGAAAATGAAGATCAAGAGGAACTAGACGATGTGCCCAATGATGATCTTTGCCGGGTCATTGTTGATGCAAAGAGACAATGTGAAAGTGAAAAGGATAAGTTGAAGTTCGATCGCATGCTAGAGGATCACTAGCTCAGTACCACACTTGAATTGCTGAAGTGGAAGGAAGAGAATGGTGTACGTGACAAAGAATTTGAGAAGCTACTGAAAATATTGAAGAACAAGCTTCCAAAGGATAACGAATTGCCCGACAGTACGTACGCAACAAAGAAGGTTGTACACCTTCTAGGATTGGAGGGGTAGAAGATACATGCATACCCTAATGACTGCATCCTCTACCACGATGTGTATGAGGATTTGAACACATGCTCGGTATGCGATGCATTGCGGTATAAGATCAGACGAGATGACCCTAGTGATGTTAACGACGAGCGCCTCAGGAAGAGGATTCCTGCCAAAGTGACGTGGTATGCTCGTATAATTCCACGGTTGAAATATCTGTTCAGAAAAAAAGAGCATGCCAAATCGATGCAATGGCATAAAGGGGACTGTAAGAAATACAGGAAGTTGAGAGCACCCGCTGACGGGTCGCAGTGGAGAAAGATCATGAGAAAGTGGAGCGACTTTACAGGTGACCCAAGGAACGTACAGTTTGGTTTAAGTGCAGATGGCATTAATCCTTTTGGGAATCCTGTCACTCTATGTATGTATAACTTTCCTCCTTGGTTGTGCACGAAGAGGAAGTTCATTATGATGTCAGTGCTCATCCAAGGCCCTGAGCAACCCGGTAGTGACACTGATGTGTACCTAAGGTCATTATTTGTGAACTTTTGTAGCTGTGGTATGGAAGAGGTGTACGTGTGTGGGATGAGAATGAACAGGAGGAATTTGACCTACATGCGTTGCTGTTTGTAACCATCAACGATTGGCCTGTTCTCAGTAAACTTTCAGGACAGAGAAACAAGGGATACCACGCATGCACACACTGGTTAGATGACACCGACAATATGTATTTGAACAAATGGAGGAATGTGTACCTGGGGCATCGTCGATTTCTTCTGACCAACCATCAATATCGAAAGAAGGGAAAGCATTTCAAAGGTGAGGCAAATCACCGGAAGAAACCCGCCCTGTGTACTGGTGATCACATACTTGCTATGGTCAATGATTTACAAGTAATCTTTGGAAGTGTCCCGGAGGACTATCTGTTCCGAATGACGCTGAGGGACATGCACCCATGTGGAAGAAGAAATCTATATTTTGGGACCTACCCTATTGGAACGACCTAGAGGTGTGCTCTGCGATCGACATGATGCACGTGACGAAGAATCTTTGCGTGAACCAGCTAGGCTTCTTGGGAGTATATGGGAAGACAAAAGATACACCGGAGGCACGCGAGGAACAGTACGTGTGCATGAAAAAGACGACATGCATCCAGAGTAGTATGAAGGTCCTGCCAGCTTTGCTCTTACCAAAGAAGAGAAGGAAATCTTCGTTGAATGCCTGCTCAGTATGAAGGTCCCGTCTGGCTTCTCCTCGAATATAAAGGGAATAATAAATATGGCATAGAAAAAGTTCCAGAACCTAAAGTATCATGACTGCCATGTGATTATGACGCAACTGCTTCCGTTTGCATTGAGGGGGCTTCTACTGGAAAACGTTCGATTAGCCATTGTGAAGCTATGTGCATTCCTCAATGCAATATCTCAGAAGGTGATCGATCCAGAAATCCTGCCAAGGTTGAGGAGTGATTTGGTGCAATGTCTTGTTAGTTTCGAGCTAGTTTTCCCACCGTCCTTCTTCAATATCATGACGCACGTCCTAGTTCATCTAGTCGATGAGATTGTCGTTTTGGGCCCTGTACGTCTACACAATTTCTTCCCCTTTGAGAGGTTCATGGGAGTATTAAAGAAATATGTTCGTAACCATGCTAGGACAGAAGGAAGCATCTCCATGGGCCATCAAACATAGGATGTCATTGGGTTTTGTGTTGACTTCATTCCTGATTTTAAGAAGATTTATCTCCCTCACTTGCGGTATGAGCGCAGACTGGTCGGAAAAGGCACAATAGGAGCGGAATTAATAATATGTAGGGACGGGCATTCTTGGTCTCAAGCACACTACACAGTTCTATAGAATTCCACATTGGTGACCCCGTATGTCGATGAACACTAGAATATTCTATGCTCCAAACACCCGGAGCAGTGTGACGACTAGATTACATGTGTACACATCAGGAGTTTCGGCAGTTGGTTGCAAACACGTCTCATGCATGACAACACTATTTCAGATAAGCTGTACTCATTGGCCAGGGGACCATCTTCGACTGTAATGACTTACAAAGGGTACGAGATAAATGGGAATGCATTTTACACGATCGCCCAGGATCAAAAGAGCACCAACCAAAACAACAGTGTCCGCTTTGATGCGGCAACGAAGAGGGGAAAGGACACATATTATGGTTACATAGTGGACATATGGGAAATTGACTATGCACATGATTTCAAGGTCCCTTTGTTTTAGTGCAAATGGGTCAATCTTTCAAGGGCGGGGTACAGGAAGATCCACAGTAAGGAATGAGAACAGTGGATCTGAAAAATCTTGGGTACACACACGAACCATTCGTCCTAGCCAATAATGTGGCGCATGTTTTCTATGTGAACGACATGTCTACCAGACCGAGAAAAATAAAAGATAAGGAACCAAATACATCATACGATGAGACAAAGCCCCACATAGTTCTTTCAGAAAAAGAGACATCATGAGATTGCAGGGCAAGACAGACATGTCTGGAGATTATGAAAAGTTTGATGAAATTCCTCCCTTCAGAGTCAAGGTTGACCCAAGCAACCTGTTAAACGATGAAGATTATTCAAGGTTACGGCGCAATAAGCAAAGGACATAAGCAAAGAAAAAGTGAAGACTTTCTCTCCACAACTATATCATTGCAGTTACATGTGAAGAAATCGAATGCCTTTTGTAACACATGAGTTTTCATCTGAAACCCTGATACTTTGGAAGAGATTGTCTGTTTTGTACATGAAGTGCATCTAGTTTTTTCCGTAACCCTCTCTACTTTTTATAACATGCTATGTGGGTGAAATGATGATACCACGCCAACTTTCAACCTTTTCAGAGTTCATTTGAAGTGCTTTTCAATTTCAGAGTTATTTAGCTCAAAAAAATCAGTAAGTGCATGAAAAATACCAAATGAAGTCAGAAAGGGTTGAAAATTGATGTTGTGGCTTTGAATGGTTCATTTTGAAAACACAAAAAGTATGAAGTTCAAATAAGTTAAAAAAATGAAATCCATTTATAGTAGATGAGTTTTTGTCCGAAACCGTGAGACTTCGAAAGAGATTGTCCATATTGTACATTAAGTGCATCCAATTTTTGCCATAACCCTCAACTTTTTAGCACATGCTATGTGGGTGAAATGATGATATCATGCCAACTTTCAAACTTTTCAGAGTTCATTTGAAGTGCTTTCAATTTCTTTCAAAACATAGTGGGAGTGGAGTTCAAAAAAGAATCAACTAAAAAGCTTTTATAAACCTTTAGTATTTTTGAAACTCTAATTATATAAAGGTTATGCAACTAAAATTATCAATGTTTTTTTCAAAACATTAATAGAAAAAAGAATATAATGATACAACACACTAGAAATAAATAAAACAAAAATGAAAACAAAAATAAATAAAGCAAAAAAACAAAACAAAAAGAATGGAAATTATGCAACTAAAATTATCAAAGTATTTATTTGTTAAAAAGAAAGAACTAAACTAACAGAAGAAAAATACTGGAAATTTTTTAAAAAATAAATATACCAAAAAACAAGACGAAAATACTGGAAAAAATACCCACCTTTAGTCCAAGTTTTTGCCATCATCCGGGACCAATGGTCCCTTTTCGTTAGCCCAAACCTTTAGTCCCGGTTGGTGCCACCAACCGGGAACAAAAGAGGTCTTTGCTTCCCGCCCTTTGGGCTGACCAAAAGAGACCTTTGGTCCCGGTTCATGCCACCAAACGGAACCAAAGGTGGGCATTGGTCCCGGTTGGTGCCACGAACCGGGACCAATGCTTCTTCTATATAAGTTGACACTTACAAAATTTCATCTACTACTTGCCCCAGGCCCGCCGTCCTCATCCTCGTCGCCTCGTCGTCACCCTCGCCCCCGCCCTTGCCGTCGTCCCCGCCCCCTCCCGTCGCCGCCGCCCCCGCCCGTCGCCGCCGCCCGTGCCCGTCCCCGTCGTCCCTGCCCGTCGCCGTCGTCCCCGCCCCCGCTGTCGCCGTCGACATGCCCTCGCCACCCCTGCCGTCGTCGTTGCCTTCGGCAAGCGCCCCCGCTGTGAGCCGCCGGCGCCCCGACTCTGTGCAATTTTTTAATATATATGTTGATTTTTTTATATGATGAATGTTTTTGTTCATATATAATGTATATATGTATGTGGCTATATGTACGTATGTATGGTTGGATGTATATATGTATGTGGCTATATGTATGTTGCTATATGTATATGTAGATGTATGTATACTAATTAGTTGTCCTACGGAAATTAGGAGTCCTCAGAAAAATTAGTTAATTAGGAGTCCTAGGAGATTAGTTGATTTTGTTTATGATGCTTTTTATGTTTTACTTGTTTTATGTTTTATTTAATTATTAGGAGTCCTAGGAAAAATTAGTATGTGTATGTTAGATTACAGAAAAATTCTTATTTTTTGAAAAATTAGTGATAAAACGATAAGAAAACGTTCTCATAGGAATTTGTCTGGACATCGACGATGCCCGGCCCGAATCCTCTTCGTCGAGTGTTCCGCGAGAGCCTGCTTGATAGGCACCATGTCCGGGACTGGACTCTATCGGGCTGGCACTAGGAGGTGCTACCTTCCGAGGCTCAAAGCTTGGTGAGGAATCCGGGTATCGTCGTCGACCTAGAGCTTCTTTGGTGGCGGTCACGTGGGCCACTTTCGGTGCAGAGAGAGCGGGACCCCGCGGAGGTGGTACGTCGCCGTGTGAGGGAGGAGGAGAAGCACGTCCAATCGCTACACGGTAGCGTTGGACGCCAGGTTCAACAATACCTGGAATATTCGCCAGGGATCTCACCCGAGTTATGATCCCGTGATGGTTCCTTATCGTTGGGTGTCCACCGCCAGCAACTTAGAGACCGCTAGTGAACCGAGTTCACCGTCCTCCAATTTGGATTCTAGGATATTCGATCTGTATTAGTGATCTTATATGATAATATTCGAGATGTATTACTTAATATTTTATGATGCATTAATAACCGGATTATTCGAGATGATGTATTAGTAATATTATATCCGAGTTCATTATAAATATATTAGTGATATTTTATCGGTATAATGCGTGTGTGACTTTCGGTTTGTCGTTGCTCCTTGTGTGACTTTCATGTGTCTTCTTGATGGAGGAATCCCGACTGTTGTCGTGGAGAGCACCTCCTCTTTTTTCTCTTCTTTGCGATATATTCGTCGGTATAATGCGCAAGAAGAGAAGAGGAGGGTGTCCATCACCGGTGGTTGAACTATTACTATGAGAGAGTGCCCACCAACATATACAAACCACCATATCAGTTAGAGAGAGTGCGCACCAACACACCATGAGATATGAGAGTTATTTAAAGCAAGCCTCGACGGACCGAAAGTCACACACACATTAGGATCCAAAGCGTGTCGTAGTCATCAGACGATGATAGGATCCAAGCGTGTGAATTTTGCGGTGAAGATAAGGGTCTTTCTGACCAGCCTGGGCTGCAAGACGGCAGGTTCTTCACCATGAAGCTTTATGAGGATTTTGATATTTCTACGGTATGTAATGATGACAACTGTTTTTTCGTAATTAAGCATGACTTTTGTTTCTTTACTTCAATGTGTAATTTCTATTTTATACAATTCGACTAGTTCGTCCCCTATCATGCAAGACGGTATTTCTCGGAGAGTCTCGGTTTCTAAGAGCACGAGAGTTTCGAGATGAGGACAACAAACCCAAGGACTAAACATGGTCACACATTTCCTGTGAAAGTAATGAATGCACCTAATAACACAGAATTAGGGTGCTCAAATTGGGAAGCTCTCTGCAAGGCATATGGATTTCAGGAGGATATTGAAATAACCATCGATCTTCGTCCGCAAGATCATATTGAAGGAAACATCGACATTTGGGTGGGTGTCCATGTGTTTCCTGTTTTACCTCCATGTGAGTTTGTCAACCATGCATATTTGTCAAGTAATTTGCATTCTATATATAAAAATATTTGGTTTTCATCCGTACTGATGTTGTTAATTTTTAATTTACAGCTTATTTCGTTTCTTCGAGTGAAATACAGAACATAATAGACACGACACACTACACCTATGGATCACATCTAACTTGGGAGGAGAAGGATGATCTTATCTACTTTGTTATTGGTGTCATAGCTGGTGGGGACATCTTCCCGTATAATTTGGGAATTGGCCCAAATTATACATTGTATAGGACACTAGTGCATAGGTTAATGGCGGATAATATTCGCCAAAATATGTTGGTAAGAGTGTTGGAAATATGCCCTAGAGGCAATAATAAAATGGTTATTATTGTATTTCCTTGTTCATGATAATTGTCTATTGTTCATGCTCTAATTGTATTAACCGGAAGTTGTAATACATGTGTGAATAAATAGACCACAACATGTCCCTAGTGACCATCTAGTTGGCTAGCTCGTTGATCAATAGAGGGTCATGGTTTGATCACCATGGACATTAGATGTCGTTGATAACGGGATCACATCATTACGAGAATGATGTGATGGACAAGACCCAATCCTAAGCATAACAAAAGATCATATAGTTCGTTTGCTAAAGCTTCTCCAATGTCAAGTATCATTTCCTTAGACCATGAGATTGTGCAACTCCCGGATGCCATAGGAATACTTTGGGTGTGCCAAATGTCGCAATGTAACTCGGTGGCTATAAAGGTACACTACGGGTATCTCCGAAAGTGTCTGTTGGGTTGGCACGAATCGAGACT
Source organism: Hordeum marinum (assembly GCA_022496015.1). Taxonomy (NCBI): domain Eukaryota; kingdom Viridiplantae; phylum Streptophyta; class Magnoliopsida; order Poales; family Poaceae; genus Hordeum; species Hordeum marinum. The sequence continues at coordinate 530,567,908 of CM039674.1, read as the reverse complement.
GGGATTTGTCACTCCATGTGACGGAGACGTATCTCTGGGCCCACTTGGTAAGACATCATCATAATGAGCTCAATGTGACTAAGGATTTAGCCACGAGATGATGTGTTACGGAACGAGTAAAGAGACTCGCCGGTAACGAGATTGAACAAGGTATATGGATACCGACGATCGAATCTAGGGCAAGTATCATATCGGTAGACAAAAGGACTTGTATACGGGATAGATTGAATCCCCGACATCGTGGTTCATCCGATGAGATCATCGTGGAGCATGTGGGAGCCAACATGGGTATCCAGATCCCGCTTTTGCTTATTGACCGGAGAGGTGTCTCGGTCATGTCTACGTGCCTCCCGAACCCGTACGGTCTACCCACTTGAGGTTCAATGACACTAGGGTTATAGGGAAATAGTGTACATGGTTACCGAAGGTATTTCGGAGTCCCAGATGAGATCCTGGACATCACTAGGAGTTCCAAAATTGTCTAGAGGTAAAGATTGATATATAGTAAGTGAGGTTTTGGTTTTTCGAAGAATTTCGGGCATCATCGGTAGCGTACCGGGACCACCGGAAGGGTTTTGGGGGTCCACCCAGTTGGGCCACCGGCCGCAGAGGGCTGCATGGGCCAAGAGTGGAAGGGACCAGCCCCATAGTGGGCTGGTGATCCCACTACCCTGGCCCAAGGCACAGGAAAGGTGGGAGGGACTGGAAACCCTAGGCCCAGATAGGCCTAAGGCCCACCTAGGGCTGCGCCCTCCTCTTTCCCTCTGTGGCCGCCGGCCCGATGGGATCTGGAGGCTGCCGCACCACCCTAGGGCGCAGCCCTCCCTCCTCCTCCTCCTATATATTGTGGAGGGTTTTGAGGCTGCCATACACACGAGTTCTTCCTCTGTCAGTGCAGCCCTACCTTTCCTATTCCTCATTCTCCTGGGTGATTGGCGAAGCCTTGCCGGAGACCACGCAGCTACACCGTCACCACGCCGTCATGCTGCCGGAGCTCTCCCTCAACCTCTCCTTCCTCCTTGCTGGATCAAGGCGTAGGAGACATCACCGGGCTGTACGTGTGTTCAACGCGGCGGCACCGCTGTTCGGCCCTAAGATTGGATTCCACCGCAATCTAAATCCCTACGAGTATGACTCCACCAACCGCGTTCTTGTAACGCTTCCGCTTAGCGATCTTGAAAGGTATGAAGATGCAATCTCTCCTTGCTCATTGCTGGTTTCTCCATAGATAGATCTTGGTGGTCATAGGAATTTTTTTGATTTACTACTATGTCTCCCAACAGTGGCATCATGGGCTAGGTCTATGCAGAGAATCTATGCACGAGTAGAACACAATTTGCTGTGGGTCTCAATCTTGTTAATTTGCTTGTCGTTACTAGTCTTATCTTGATTCCGCGGTATTGATGGAGGAAGCGGCCCAGACCGACTTTACATGTACGCTTACGTCAGTCTGGTTCCACCACCTGACATGCACTTTTTGCATAAGGCGGCTAGCGGGTATCTATCTCTCCCACCTTAGTCGTATTGGAGTTGATGAAAAGGGTCCTTATGAAGGGTAAATAGCAATTGGCATATCATGTTGTGGTTTTGGCATAGGTCAAAAACGTTTTTGCTAGAAACCTATAGCAACCATGTAAAAACTTGCAACTACAAATTAGAGAACATCTAACTTGTTTATGCAGCATATGCCTTGTGATGTCATATGGACAAAGGATGTGATGTGATGCATTGTGATGTATGAGATTGATCATGTTCTTGTAATAGGATTCACGACTTGCATGTCGATGAGTATGACAACCGGCAGTAACCATAGGAGTTGTCTCTTTTTATTGTATGACCTGCGTGTCAATCATAAACGCCATGTAATTACTTTAATTTATTGCTAATCGTTAACTATAGTAGTAGAAGTAATAGTTGGCAAGACAACTTCATGTAGACAGATCATGATGATGGAGATCATGGTGTCATGCCGGTGACAGTGATGATCATGGTACCCCGAAGATGGAGATCAAAGCAGCAAGATGATAGTGGCCATATCATGTCACTATATTGATTGCATGTGATGTTTATCATGTTTACATCTTATTTGCTTAGAATGACGGTAGTAAATAAGATGATCGCTCAATAAAATTTCAAGAAATGTGTTCACCCTAACTGTGCACCGTTGCTAAGGATCGTTGTTTCGAAGCACCATGTGATGATCGGGTGTGATAGGTTCTAATGTTCGCATACAATGGGTGTAAGCCAGATTTACACACGCGATACACTTAGGTTGACTTGACGAGCCTAACACGTACAGACAAGGCCTCGGAACACGGAAGACCGAAAGGTCGAACATGAATCGTATAGAAGATACGATCAACATGGAGATGTTCACCATGGATGACTAGTCCGTCTCACGTGATGATCGGTCAAGGGCTAGGCAACGTAGATCATGTGTCACTTGGATGACTAGAGAGATGTCTATCTAAGTGGGAGTTCATTAAATAATTTGATTATGTCAACTTAATTATCATGAACTTAGTCTAAAATTGTCTTTACAATCTATATTGTAGATCCAATGGCCAACGCTAATGTGACCCTCAACTTCAACGCATTCCTAGAGAAAACCAAGCAGAAAGACGATGGAAAGAACTATGCGGACTAGGTCTGTAGCTTGAGGATCATCCTCATAGCTTCCAAGAGATTGTATGTCCTTGATGCACCGCTAGGTGACCAACCCATTTTCTCAGCAGACCAAGACGTTACGAACGCTTGGCAGTTACACTGTGATGATTACTCCCTGGTTTAGTGCGGTATGCTTTATAGTTTAGAACCGGGGCTCCAAAAGCATTTTGAGAAACACGGAGCATATGAGATACTCCAAGAGTTGAAACTGGTTTTCTAAGCTCATGCCCGGGTCGAGAGATAGGACGTCTCCGACAAATTCTTCAGCTGTAAGCTGGAGCAGAATAGTTCTGTCAGTGAGCACATACTCAAAATGTCTGGGTTGCACAACCGCTTGACTCAGCTGGGAGTTAATCTCCCGGATGACTCGGTCATTGAAAGAATTCTCCAGTCACTTCCAACTATCTACAAGAGCTTTGTTATGAACTACACCATGCAGGGTATGAAGAAGTCCATTCCTGAGTTGTACTCGATGCTGAAATCAGCGGAGGTCGAGATCAAAAAGGAGCACCAAGTGTTGATGGTGAATAAGACCACTAGTTTCAAGAAAGGCAAGAGTAAGAAGAACTTCAAGAAGGACGGCAAAGATGTTGCCGTGCCCGGTAAGCAAGTTGCCGGGAAGAAGAACAAGAATGGACCCAAGCCTGAGACTGAGCGCTTTTATTGCAAGGGTACCAGTCAATGGAAGCGGAACTGCCTAGAGTACTTAGCGGATAAGAAGGACGACAACGTTAAAGGTATATGTGATATAATTGTTATTTATGTGTACCTTACCAGTGCTCGTAGTAGCTCCTGGGTATTTGATACCGGTGCAGTTGCTCACATTTGGAACTCCAAGCAGGAGCTGCAGAATAAGTGGAGACTGGCAAAGGACGAGGTGACGATGCGCATCGGGAATGGTTCCAAGGTCGATGTGATCACCGTCAACATGCTACCTCTACATCTACCTTCGGGATTAGTTTTAAACCTTAATAATTGTTATTTAGTTCCAACTTTGAGCATGAACATTGTATCAGGATCTAGTTTGATGCGAGATGGCTACTCATTTAAATCTGAGAATAATGGTTGTTCTATTTATATGAGAGAAATGTTTAATGGTCATGCTCCGCCAGTCAATGGTTTATTTTTGATGAATCTCGATCGTCATGTTACACATGTCCATAGTGTGAGTACCAAAAGATGTAAGATTGATAACGATAGTCCCACTTACATGTGGCACTGCCGCCTTGGTCATATTGGTGTCAAGCGCATGAAGAAACTCCATGCTGATGGACTTTTGGAGTCTCTTGATTTTGAATCATTTGACACGTGTGAACCATGCCTCATGGGCAAGAAGACCAAGACTCCATTCTACGGAACAATGGAGCGAGCAACTAACTTGTTGGAAATAATACATACCGATGTATGCGTACCAATGAGAGCCGAGGCTCGCCGTGGCAACCGTTATGTGCTCACCCTCATTGATGACTTGAGCAGATATGGGTATGTCTACTTAATGAAACACAAGTCTGAAACATTTGAAAGGTTCAAGGAATTTCAGAGTGAGGTGGAGAATCAACGTGACAGGAAAATAAAGTGCCTAAGATCTGATCGTGGCGGAGAATATTTAAGTCACGAGTTTGGCACGCACCTAAGGAGACGTGGAATTGTTTCACAAGTCACGCCGCCTGGCACACCTCAGCGAAATTGTGTGTCTGAACATCATAATCGCACTCTATTGGCTATGGTGCGATCTATGATGTCTCTTACCGACTTACCACTATCATTTTGTGGATATGCATTAGTGACTGCCGCATTCACTTTAAATAGGGCGCCGTCAAAGTCTGTTGAGACGACACCGTATGAATTATGGTTTGGAAAGAAACCTAAGTTGTCGTTTCTAAAAGTTTGGGGATGCGATGCTTATGTGAAGAAACTTCAACCTGAGAAGCTCGAACCCAAAGCGGAAAAGTGCATCTTCATAGGATATCCCAAAGAAACTATTGGGTATACCTTCTACCTCAGATCCAAAGGCAAGGTCTTTGTTACCAAGAATGGATCCTTTCTAGAGAAAGAGTTTCTCTCGAAAGAATTAAGTGGGCGGAAAATAAAACTTGATGAGGTAATCGTACCTCTACTCGAACCGAAAAGTAGAGCAGCACGGGAAGCTATTTCTGTGGAGCCTACACCGGATGGCGAGGAAGTTAATGATGATGATCATGAAACTTCAGATCAAGTTGCTATTGAACCTCGAAGGTCCACAAGGACACGATCCGCACCAGAGTGGTACGGCAACCCTGTCCTGGAGATCATGTTGCTGGACAACTTTGAACCTTCGAACTATGAAGAAGCGATGGCGGGCCCGGATTTCAACAAATGACTTGGAGCCATGAAATCCGAGATAGGATCCATGTATGAGAACAAAGTATGGACTTTGGTGGACTTGCCTGATGATAAGCGAGCCATTAAAATAAATGGATCTTTAAGAAGAACACTGACGTGGATGGTAATGTGACCGTCTATAAGGCTGGGCTTGTCGCTAAGGGTTATCAACAAGTTCAAGGAGTTGACTACGATGAGACTTTCTCACCCATAGCGATGCTGAAGTCCGTCCGAATCATGTTAGCAATTGCCGCATTCTATGATTATGATATCTGACACATGGACTTTAAAACAACATTCCTTAATGGTTTCCTTAAGGAAGAACTGTATATGATGCAGCTGGAAGGTTTTGTCGATCCTAAAGATGCTAACAAGATATTCAAGCCCCAACGCTCCATCTATGGGATGGTGCAAGCATCTCTGAGTTGGAACATTTGCTTTAATGAGGTGATTAAAGCGTTTGGGTTTATACATGTGTATGGAGAACCCTGTATTTACAAGAAAGTGAGTGGGAGCTCTACAACATTTCTCATATTATATGTGGATGACATGTTGTTGATGGGAAATGATATAGAACTCTTGGAAAGTGTAAAGGCCTACTTCAAATAGTGTTTTTCAATGAAGGACCTTGGATAAGCTTCTTAAATATTAGGCATCAAGATCTATAGATATAGATCGAGACGCCTCATTGGACTTTCACAAAGCACATACCTTGACAAGATATTGAAGAAGTTCAATATGGATCAGTCCAAGAAGGGGTTCTTGCCTATGTTGCAGGGTGTGAGATTGAGTATGACTCAATACCCGACCACGACAAAGGATAGAGAAGAGACGAGTGTCATCCCCTATGCTTCAGCCATAGGCTCTATTATGTATGCCATGTTGTGTACCAGACCTGATGTGAACCTTGCCATAAGTATGGTAGGGAGATACCAAAGTGATCCCGGAGCGGAACAGTGGACAACGGTCAAGAATATCCTGAAGTACATGAAAAGGACCAAGGACATGTTTCTCGTATATGGAGGTGCCGAACAGCTCATCGTAAAGGGTGACGTCGATGCTAGCTTCGACACAGATCTCGATGACTTTATGTTACAAACCGGATACATGTATATTTTGAACGGAGGGGCAGTCAGTTGGTGTAGCAGCAAGCAAAGCGTCGTGGCGGCATCTACATGTGAAGCGGAGTACATAGCTACTTCGGAAGCAGCAAAGGAACGAGTCTAGATGAAGGAGTTCATCATCGACCTAGGAGTAATTCCCAATGCGTTGGGCCCAATGACTCTATTCTATGACAACACTGGAGCTATTGCCCTTGCGAAGGAGCCCAGGTTTCACAAGAGGACAAGACACATAAAGTTCTGCATCAACTCCATCCCTAATTACATTCAGGAGGGAGATATAGATATTTGTAAAGTACATATGGATCTGAATGTCACATATCCGTTGACTAAACCTCTCACACGAGCGAAACATGATCAACACCAAAACTCTATGGGTGTTCGATTCATCGCAATGTAACTAGATTATTGACTCTAGTGCAAGTGGGAGACTGTTGGAAATATTCCCTAGAGCCAATTATAAAATGGTTATTATTGTATTTCCTTGTTCTTGATAATTGTCTATTGTTCATGCTATAATTGTATTAACCGGAAACAGTAATACATGTGTGAATAAATAGACCACAACATGTCCCTAAAGAGCCTCTAGTTGGCTACCTCGTTCATCAATAGATGGTCATGGTTACATGACCATGGACATTGGATGTCGTTGATAACGGGATCACATCATTAGGAGAATGATGTGATGGACAAGACCCAATCCTACGCATAGCACAAGATCGTGTAGTTCGTTAGCTAAAGCTTTTCCAATGTGGAGTATCATTTCTTAGACCATGAGATTGTGCAACTCCTGCATACCGTAGGAATACTTTGGGTGTGCCAAAAGTCACAACGTAACTAGGTGGGTATAAAGGTACACTGCGGATATCTCCAAAAGTGTGTATTGGGTTGGCACGAATCGAGACTGGGACTTGTCACTCCGTGTGACAGAGAGGTATCTCTGCGCCCACTTTGGTAAGACATCATCATAATGACCTCAGTATGACTAAAAAGTTAGCCACGGGATGATGTGTTACGGAACGAATAAATGGACTTGCCGGTAACGAGATTGAACAAGGTATATGGATACCGACGATCGAATCTCGGGCATGTATCATACTCGTAGACAAAGGGAATTGTATATGGGATTGACTGAATCCCTGACATCGTGGTTCATCCGATGAGATCATCGTGGAGCATGTGGGATCCAACATGGGTATTCAGATCCCGCTGTTGGTTATTGAGCGGAGAGGTGTCTCGATCATGTCTACGTGCCTCCCGAACCCGTACGGTCTACACACTTAAGGTTCGATGACGCCAGGGTTATAGGGAAATAGTGTATGTGGTTACCGAAGGCAGTTCGGAGTCCCGGATGAGATCCCGGACGTCACGAGGAGTTCCGAATGGTCCGGAGGTAAAGATTGATATATAGGAAGTGAGGTTTTGGTCACCGGAAGAGTTTCGGGCATAAACGGTAGCGTACCGGGACCACCGGAAGGGTTTCGGGGGTCCACCAAGTTGGGCCACTAGCCCTAGAGTGCTGCGTGGGCCGACAGTGCAAGGGACCAGCCCCAGAGTGGGCTGGTGCACCCACAACCCTGTCCCAAGGCACAGGAAAGGTGGGACGGAGGGGAAACCCTAGGCCCAGATGGGCTTAAGACCCACCTAGGGCTACGCCCTCCTCTTTCCATTTGTGGCCGCCGGCCAGATGGGATTTGGAGGCTGCTAGAGCACCATAGGGTGGTAACACTAGGGCGCAGCCCTCCCTCCTCCTCCTATATATAGTGGAGGGTTTTGGGGCTGCCAGACACACGAGTTCTTCCTCTCTCGGCGCAGCCCAACCCTTCCTCTTCCTCGTTCTCCTTGGTGCTTTGCGCAGCCCTACCGGAGACCATGCAGCTCCACCGTCACCATGTCATCGTGTTAGCGGAGCTCTCCCTCAACCTATCCTTCCTCCTTGCTGGATCAAGGCGTAGGGGACGTCACCGGCCTGCACGTATGTTGAACATGGAGGCGCTGTTGTTCGGCGCTAAGATCGAATTCCACCGCGATTTGAATCGCTGCGAGTACGACTCCACCAACCGCGTTCTTGTATTGCTTCCTCTTACCGACATTCAAAGGTATGAAGATGCAATCTCTGCTTGCTCGTTGCTGGTTTCTCCATAGATAGATCTTGGTTGTTGTATGTCATATTTTGATTTACTACTACGTCTCCCAACAAAGAGTTGCTAATTAAGTACACTAATACTGTTGCGTAAATAGTATTGATTACATTGCTATACGAAGTTGCTACTATTATGTTCTTCAAAAGAAATTGGCATATGAAGTTGTGCCACCATTCATGCAACCCGAAGGTAATATGACAATAAAAAGCCCCTTTCATCCCGAGTTATCTTTTACATTCTCGACTGAGCGTAAACCACCAAGAAGGCTCCAAAATGAAGCATGGGGACAGATAAAGAGGATCGCAAGCCACAAGTTGGAGACCGTTGGATCACTTTGCTTCATCATGGAGACATAGGTGTTATTCTTTTTTATGTCATTATACCTAGGAAGGAGAAGTAGGTCCTATGAGGGAGGACTATGTCATTCTATCTTTTTTTGTTTTATGATACTTCAACTTTGTACGACTAAGAAGATGATGATGAGTTGTTAGATCTTGTGTAATTAATGGTTTCCTTCATTTTCTTATTAGCTAGCGTCGAGTTATCTAGCAGCATGGACGAAGCACGAAGAAAGAGAGTTCACTTCTCTCTATTAGCTACCTAACACAATATGAAACTCCTAAATTAACCATCCAAACCCCCTACCCCCCCCTTTCAAAAAACTAAAACTCAGCGTCTGCGAGCTGCTGACGCATGGCCGCCTTTTGGTCCCGGTTGGTGTTACCAACCTGGACTAAAGGTCCTCCTGCCTGGGCCCTCGCAGCGGCCACGTGGAGCCCCTTTAGTCCTGGTTCCTAAGCGAACCGGGACTAAAGGTTTTGGGCTTTAGTCCCGACCCTTTAGTCCTGGTTTCAGAACCGTGACAAATGGGCCTCTAGAACCGGGACATATGGGCCGTTTTCTACTAGTGCGTAAAAGACTCAGTCATACGAGTGTGTGAATCGAGGCTAGCGTCGTGTGCAAGTGTCTAGCCAGGTTCACCATCTGTCAGCTTGCATACTTTGAGTTGTGACTCCTTCATTGCCACATAGTGGATCCCTCTCACATAGCTTGCTAGGACCGAATTCTCATACATTAGGGAGGGTTCCCCGGGGAGCTTGAGCATGTCGTAAGTCCCCTTTGAGGGGCGTAGGATCATGAGGACGTCATGGTGGCAATGCATATACAAAGACCCGTGCCAGTACTTAGATGACCACACCATTTCAGGGCTCGGGCATGAATTCACGGTCCTCCCACCGATCCAGGTGCGAGGAGTACACTACCAAGGGCATCACCTTTTCCTTGGGTTCCTCGAGCCTGTCCTCTCGCGCCCGATGAACCGGTGTTGCTTGCACATCGTCATGTAGACGGGACACATGAAACTCAAGCGACACGGTCGGATCAAAGGCAATGGATACGGCAGCAATGAGACCATCCCGCAGAGGGCTTGGTAGGCGAGCGTACCGTACGGTCGCAGGATTGTACACAAGATAGGAACCCCACAACTGGACGAGGACAAGGCCATTGCATGAGTGTCGAATGGTGGAGTCGTCTAGATAGGCAATGCGCGGGAAGGCGGCAGCGTTCTCCAGGGTGAACAAGGAACAATCAGCATAGTACCCGATCTTGTTGATGAAGACGCCATGGAAGGCGCACTGGGGAAAGTGTGGTGGATCGAGGCACGGTGGCCCGCCATGCCCGGCAGACGCGAAGGCACCTCGCGATGGTGTGTGCACTCCAGCGGTTGAGGATATGGAGCACACCTCATAGGGTAAGCAGAAGTCGCCGGACACGACGACGCCGGCGTCCATCAGTTTGATTGGTTTGAAGTAGAGCACGCACTAGTAGAAAAGGCCCATTTGTCCCGTTTCATAAGGCCCATATGTCACGATTTCGGAACTGGGACTAAAGGGTCGGGACTAAAGCCCAAAACCTTCAGCCCCAGTTCACTTACTGATATGTCTCCAACATATCTATAATTTTTTATTGTTCCATGCAATTATATTATCAACTTTGGATGTTTATATGCATGAATATGCTATTTTACATTATTTTTGGTACTAACGTATTAACTCAGTGCCCAGTGCCAGTTCCTGTTTTTTTCGTGTTTTTGACCTTTTTCGGATAAGAATATCAAATGGAGTCCAAACGGAATAAAACTTTTTCCATGATTTTTATGGAAAATATAAAAAAAACAGATGGAAAAAATACCGGAGTGGCGGCCCGAGGGATCCACGAGCCTGGGAGGCGCCCCCCCTAGGGCACGGCCAGGAGGCTCGTGACCTCCTCGTGGCCCCTCTTGACTTGTTTCCGCCGCCATACAGTCTTATGAATATCCAAACTTCCAGAACTAAACCTAGATCGCAGGTTCTGCCGCCGCAAGCCTCCGTAGGCACCAAAAACCAATCGGGAGACCGTTCCGGCATCCTCCCGGAGGGGAATCCATCTCCGGTGGCCATCTTCATCAACACCATTGCCTCTCCGATGATGCGTCAGTAGTTCACATCAGACCTTCGGGTCCATAGCTAGCAGCAAGATGGCTTCTTCTCTCTCTTTGATCGTCAATACAAAGTTCTCCATGATCTTCATGGAGATCTATCTGACGTAATTCTCTTTCGCGGTGTGTTTGTTGAGATCCGATAAATTGTGGATTTATGATCATATTATCTATGAATATTATTTGAGTCTCCTCTGATTTCTTATATGCATGATTCCATATCCTTGTAAGTCTCTTCGAGTTATGGGTTTTGTTTGGCCAACTTGATCGATGATTCTTGCAATGGGAGAAGTGCTTGGTTTTGGGTTCATACCGTGTGGTGTCCTCTCCCAGTGACAGAAAGGGTAGCAAGGCACATATCGTGTTGTTGCCATCGAGGGTAAAAAGATGGGGTTTATATCATATTGCATGAATATATCCCTCTACATCATGTCATCTTGCTTAAAGCGTTACTCTGCTTGTTGTGAACTTAATACACTAGATGCATGCTGGATAGTGGTCGATGTGTGGAGTAATAGTAGTAGATGCAGAAAGTATCGGTCTACTTGTCTCGGATGTGATGCCTATATGTATGATCATTGCCTTAGATATATCGTCATGAATTTGCGTGATTCTATCAATTGCTCAACAGTAATTTGTTCACCCACCGTAATACTTGCTATCATGAGAGAAGCCTCTAGTCAACACTATGATCCCCGGGTCTATTTTATATATTATATATTCAGATCTGAATACAAAAACACCAAAATACCTTGCTGCAATTTTATTTCCTGAATTGTATTTACTTATTATCACTATCAGATCTCACCTTGCAAGTAATCGTAAAGGGATTGACAACCACTTTACCGTGTTGGGTGCAAGTTTGTTTGTTTTTGTGCAGGTTCCTTGGTGCCTCATCTTGATACTCCAACTGGATTGATACCTTGGTTCTCAAACTGAGGGAAATAATTATCTCTACTTTTCTGCATCACCCTTTCCTCTTCAAGGGAAAAACCAACGCAAGCTCAAGAAGTAGCAGGAAGAATTTCTGGCGCCGTTGCCGGGGAGTATTCAAGTGAAGCATATCTACCAAGAACTTATCACAAACTCATCTCTTGCATTTACATTGTTTGCCATTTGCCTCTCGTTTTCCTCTCCCCCACTTCTAAAACAAAAATTTACAAAAATATTTGCCTTTCTTTATTTGCCTTTTTCGTTCGCCCTTTTCTTTCTCTTGCTTTTTGTTTGCTTGTGTGCTTGTCTGCTCGCTAAGTCACCATGTCTGAAAACACTAAATTGTGTGACTTCTCTAATACTAATAACAATGATTTAATTAGTACTCCAATTGCTCCCGCCACTAGTGCGGAATCATATGAAATTAATGCTGCCTTGTTTAATCTTGTTATGAAAGAGCAATTTTCCGGCCTTCCAAGTGAAGATGATGCATCCCATCTTAATAACTTTATTGAGTTATGTTATATACAAAAGAAGAAAGATGTGGATAATGATATAATTAAATTGAATCTATTTCCGTTCTCACTACGAGATCGAGCAAAAACTTGGTTTTCATCTTTACCCAAAAATAGTATTGATTCATGGAACAAGTGTAAAGATGCCTTTATTTCCAAGTATTTTCCACCTGCTAAGATTATCTCTCTCCATAATGATATTATTAATTTTAAGCAACTATATCATGAACATGTTGCACAATCTTGGGAAAGAATGAAATTGATGATTAGAAATTGTCCCGCTCATGGCCTAAGTCTTTGGATGATTATACAAATTTTCTATGCTGGTTGAAATTTTGCTTCTAGAAATATCTTGGATTCCGCCTCTGGTGGAACTTTTATGGAAATCACACTCGGATAAGCTACAAAACTCTTAGATAATATCATGACAAATTATTCTCAATGGCACACTGAAAGGTCACGTACTAGTAAAAAAGTGCATGCTATAGAAGAAATTAACTCTTTGAGTGCTAAGATGGATGAGTTAATGAAGAGGTTTGCTAGTAAAAGTGTTCCTCTAGATCCAACTAATATGCCTTTATCTTCCTTTATTTAGAATAGCAATGAAAATTTTGATGTTAATTTTGTTGGTAGGAATAATTTTGGTCACAATAATGCTTATAGAGGTAACTTTAATCCTAGGCCTTTTCCTAGTAATTCCTCTAATAATTTTGACAATTCCTACAACAATGCTCATGGAAGTTACAATAAAATACCCTCTGATCTTGAGAGTAATATTAAGGAGTTTATTAATTCGCAAAAGATTTTCAATGCTTCCATAGAAGAAGAACTTCTTAAAATTGATGACTTGGCTAGGACCGTTGATAGAATGTCTCTTGGTATTGATGCTTTGAAATTAAGATGTGTTGCTCCCAAGATTAATATGTAAGAAACTTTGAAATCTATGCATTTTTCTATGAATGAGAGTAAAGAAAAAACCGCAAAAATTCGTGCTAGACATGAATGGCTCAAAATGGCGTGTTCTCGTGATGAGAATCACGGAGATCTTAAAGTGCTTGTTTCGACTCCTATTTAATCCTTGTGTTCTAATGTAAATCTTAATGATGATGGGGCTGTATGTGAATCCACTTTGGTTGAGAAACGCCCCAATGATTCAGAGTCTATTTATCTTGATGCTAAAAATACTAAAAGTGGAGTAGAGGATATCAAAACTTTGAATAGTGATGAAACTACTACTTTGGATTTCAAGGAATTTAATTATGATAGTTGCTCTTTGATTGAATGTATTTCCTTGATGCAATCCATGTTAAACTCTCCACATGCTCATAGCCAAAACAAGGCTTTTACTAAAGATATAGTTGATGCTATGATGAAATCTCTTGAAGAGAAACTTGAGTTAGAAATATCTATTACTGGAAAACTTCATGATGAGTAAGAACCTACTATAAAAATCAAGATTAAAAATTATGAATTCCATGCTTTGTGTGATTTGGGTGCTAGTGTTTCCACAATTCCAAAATCTTTATGTGATGTTCTAGGTTTCAATGAGATTGATGAGTGCTCACTTAATTTGCATCTTGCGGATTCTACTATTAAGAAACCTATGGGAAGGATTAATGATGTTCTTATTATTGCAAATAGGAACTATGTGCCCGTAGATTTCATTGTTCTTGATATTGATTGCAATCCGATATGTCCCATTATTCTTGGTAGACCTTTCCTTAGGACTATTTGTGTTGTTATTGATATGAAGGAAGGGAACATTAAATTTAAATTTACATTAAATAAGGGCATGGATCACTTTCCTAGAAATAGAATAAAATTTCCTTATGAATCCATAATGAGAGCTACTTATGGTTTGAACACTAAAGATGACAATACTTGATTCTATTGTCTTACGCCTAGCTAAGGGCGTTAAACGATAGCGCTTATTGGGAGGCAACCCAATGAATAGATTTATTTTTGATTTTTACTTTCTGTTTTGTTGAGTCCACACCATCATGATTCTGTTATGATTGTGTTTTTTATGTTATTATTAGTGTTTGTGCCAAGTAGAACCTTTATGATTAATTTTGGTGATTGTTGTTTAATCATGCTGGAAAAAGACAGAAACTTTGTGCTCATGAAATTATTTTTCATTCCTACCACAAAGAGGTTTTGAGTTGATTATTTTTGCTGATGATTCGTATGCAAATTTCCCTAATTTTCACAGTTTGTTCAGAATTTTTTAGTTAGCAGAGAGATACGAAATATACAGATTGCTACAGACTGTTCTGTTTTTGACATATTTTGTTTTTGTTGTGTTGATTGCTTATTTTGACAAAAATATGGTTAGTATCGGGTGATACTAGCCATGTAAAAGTGATAATACAGTAATATAACATCAATCTAAATGGAAATTAAGTTTACTACAGTACCTAAAAAGTTGGTGGTTTGTTTTCTTATGCTAATGCTATCACAAGTTCTGTTTAAGTTTTGTGTTGTGAAGTTTTCAAGTTTTGGGTGATGTTCTTATGGAAAATGGAATAAAGAGTGGAAAGAGCCTAAGCTTGGGGATGACCAACGAATCCCAAGCCAAATTCGAGGACACCAAAAAGCCTAAGCTTGGGGATGCCCCGGGATGGCATCCCCTCTTTCGTCTTCAATCCATCGGTAACTTTACTTGGAGCTATATTTTAATTCACCACATGATATGTGTTTTGCTTGGAGTGTCGTGTATTATATGAGTCTTTGATTTTTTTTTCACAATCATCCTTGCTGCACACCTTTTGAGAGGGACATGCACACATCGTGAATTTGTTAGAATACTCAATGAGCTTCACTTATATCTTTTGAGTTAGGCAATTTAGCTCACACGTGCTTCACTTATATCTTTTGAGCTCGGTGATTTAGCACACATGTGCTTCACTTATATATTTTGAGCCTGATAATTTTGCACCCATGTGTTTCACTTATATCTTTTGAGCTTAGTAATTTTGCTCCCATGTGCTTCACTTATATCTTTTGAGCTTGGTGATTTTGCTCACATGTGCTTCACTTATATCTTTTGAGCTTGGTAATTTTGCTCCCATGCGCTACACTTATATCTTTTGAGATAGATAATTTTGCTCTAGTGCTTCACTTAAATCTTTGTAGAGCACGGCGGTGTCATATTTTGTAGAAATAAAAAACTCTCGAACTTCACTTATATCATTTTGAGAGTGCCCTCTCTTAGTAACTTGGTAATTGCCGTGTGTTATGAAATTAGTCCTAAATATGATAGGCATCCAAAGAGGATATAATAAAAACTTCCATATTCAAGTGCATTGATTAGTAAGAGAAGTTTGATTCCTCATGATTAGTTTTGAGATATGGAGGTGATAATATTAGAGTTATGTTAGTAGGGTGTTATGAATCTAGAAATACTTGTGTTGAGGTAAGTGATTCCCGTAGCATGCACGTATGGTGAACCGCTATGTTAGGAAGTCGGAGCATAATTGATTTATTGATTGTCATCCTTTGTGTGGAGGTCGGGATCGCGCGATGGTTAACTCCTACCAACCCTTCCCCTAGGAGTATGCGTTTTGCACTTTTCTTCGATTACTAATAAAACTTTCGCAATAAGTATATGAGTTCTTTATGACTAATGTGAGTCCATGGTATAGATGCACTTTCACCCTTCCACCATTGCTACCCTCTCTAGTGCCGCGCAACTTTCGCCGGTGCACAAACCCACCATATACCTTCCTATTATGGCATTTTCAAAGCCATTCCGAGATATTTTGCCATGCAACTTCACCATTCCGTCTCATGAAATGTGCCATCACTTTCATTCGTATAGAGTCATTATTGTTCTAAGTATCGAGTTGTAAGTAAATAAAAGCATGATGATCATCGTCATTAGAGCATTGTCCCATGTGAGAAAATAAAAAAAAAGGCCAAAGAGCACAAACAAAAAAATATAAAAAAAAGAGAGGCCGAAGAGCCCAAATAAAAAAAAAGAGGCCAAAGAGCCCAAACAAAAAATGAGAGAAAAATAAAGAAGGGACAATGCTACTATCTTTTTCCACACTTGTGCTTCAAAATAGCACCATGTTCTTCATGATAGAGAGTCTCTTGTTTTTTCACTTTCATATGGTAGTGGAAATTTTCATTACGTAACTTGGCTTGTATATTCCAATGATGGGCTTCCTCAAATTGCCCTAGGTCTTCGTGAGCAAGCAAGTTGGGTGCACACCCACTAGTTTTCATTTTTGAGCTTTCATACACTTATAGCTCTAGTGCATCCGTTTCATGGCAATCCCTACTCATTCACATTGATATCTATTGATGGGCATCTCCATAACCCATTGATACGCCGAGTCGATGTGACCATCTCCTCCTTTTTTCCTCACAACCTCCACTACACTCTATTCCACCTATAGTGCTTTATCCATGGCTCACGCTCATGTATTGCATGAGAGTTGAAAAAAGTTTGAGAAAGTAATAGTGCGAAAACGATTACTTGGCCAATACCGAGGTTGTGCATGATTTAAATTCGTTGTGTGGGGATGATGGAGCATAGGTAGACCATATGATTTTGTAGGGATAAATTTCTTTGGCCTTCTTATTTCAAAAGTTCATGATTACTTTGCTATTATACTTGAAGTACTATTGTTTTCATGTCAATATTAAACTATTGTTTTGAATCTTATGGATCTGAACATTCATGCCATAATAAAGAGATTACATGAAACAAATATGTTAGGTAGCATTCCATATCAAAAAATTCAGTCTTTATCACTTCCCTACTCGAGGACGAGCAGGAGTTAAGCTTGGGGATGCTTGATACGTCTCCAACATATATATAATTTTTGAATGTTCCATGCTATTATATAATGAACTTTGGATGTTTTATATGCATGAATATGCTATTTTATATTATTTTTGTGACAAACTTATTAACTCAGTACCCAGTGCCAGTTCCTTTTTTTCCGTGTTTTCGACCTTTTTCAGATAAGAATATCAAACGGAGTCCAAGCGGAATAAAACTTTCGCCGTGATTTTTTCTGGAAATATCAAAAATACCAAAATAAAAAAATACCGGAGAGGCGACCCGAGGGAGCCACGAGCATGGGAGGCACGCCCCCCCTAGGGCGCGGCCAAGAGGCTCGTGACCTCATCGTGGCCCCTCTTGACTTGTTTTCGCCGCCATACGGTCTCATAAATACCCAAACTTCCAGAACTAAACCTAGATCGCAAGTTCCGCCGCCGCAAGCCTCCGTAGCCACAAAAAACCAATCGGGAGACTGTTCCGGCATCTTGCCGGAGGGGAATCCATCTCCGGTGGCCATCTTCATCAACACCATTGCCTCTTCGATGATGCGTGAGTAGTTCACATCAGACCTTCGGGTCCATAGCTAGTAGCGAGATGGCTTCTTCTCTCTCTTTGATCTTCAATACAAAGTTCTCCATGATCTTCATGGAGATCTATCTAATGTAATTCTCTTTTGCGGTGTGTTTGTTGAGATTCGATGAATTGTGGATTTATAATCAGATTATCTATGAATATTATTTGACTCTCCTCTGATTTCTTATATGCATGATTTCATATGCTTGTAAGTCTCTTCGAGTTATGGGTTTTGTGTGGCCAACTTGATCTATGATTCTTGCAATGGGAGAAGTGCTTGGTTTTGGGTTCATACTGTGCGGTGTCCTCACCCAGTGACAGAAAGGGTAGCTAGGCACGTATCGTGTTGTTGCCATCAAGGGTAAAAAGATGGGGTTTATATCATATTGCATGAATCTATCCCTCTACATCATGTCATCTTGCTTAAAGCGTTACTCCGTTTGTTATGAACTTAATACACTAGATGCTTGCTGGATAGCGGTCGATCTGTGGAGTAATGGTAGTATATGCAGAAAGTATCGGTCTACTTTTCTCAGACATGATGCCTATATGTATGATCATTGCCTTACATATCGTCATGACTTTGCGCGATTCTATCAATTGCTCAACAGTAATTTGTTCCCCCACCTTAATACTTGCTATCATCAGAGAAGCCTCTAGTGAACACTATGGCCCCCGGGTCTATTTTACATATTATATATTCAGATCTAAATAAAAAACACCAAAAATACCTTGCTGCAATTTTATTTACTTAATTATATTTACTTATTATCACTATCAGATCTCACCTTGCAAGTAATCGTAAAGGGATTGACAGCCCCTTTATCGCGTTGGGTGCAAGTTTGTTTGTTTTGTGCAGGCTCCTTGGTGCCTCATCTTGATACTCCTACTGGATTCATACCTTGGTTCTCAAACTGTGGGAGATACTTATCTCTACTTTGGTGCATCACCATTTCCTCTTCAAGGGAAAAACCAATGCAAGCTCAAGAAGTAGCCTTACCAACCGGGACAGAAGGGGCTCCACGTGGCCGGTGCTGGGAGCCCAGGCAGGAGGACCTTTAGTTCCGGTGGGTAACACCAACCAGGACCAAAAGGCATCCACGCGTCAGCATCTAGGAGTTGCTGGGTTTTTTTTGAAAGGGATGGGGTGGGGGGTTTTGGGGGGGTTTGGAGGTT
The DNA here is from genome assembly GCA_022496015.1 of Hordeum marinum. NCBI lineage: Eukaryota > Viridiplantae > Streptophyta > Magnoliopsida > Poales > Poaceae > Hordeum > Hordeum marinum. The sequence goes on along the minus strand of CM039674.1, from coordinate 530,549,147 downwards.
AATTTACGGGTTTTATATTGTTTTAGCTAGCTAATTAATAGAGAGAAGTGTCCTCTCTTTCTCCGTGCTTGCTCGATGCTAGCTACTATAGAGAGAACTCAACACGCTATCTAGTAAGCAAATGAAGGAACCATTAAGTACAGAAGATCTTCATGAACATATACAGATAGAAGTGATCGACCTCTCTTTCTCTGAGAGATTGGTCGTATAACAAGTTTTCATATATATATGCGACATTACTAGCTACATATATACAATATAAGATCTCTTACAATCCCTAGGATCAAATGTCCAATTCTAGATGGTATTCTCCGGTTTTATTTATGACGTGGTCAAGAAAGAATCCCGCCAATTCTTCTTGACTTGCCCGTATGCGATCATGTGGTAGGAGTTTAGCCCGCATCTGCCACATCTAATTTGAAGAAGGGAGTCAATATATAAATATATGGCAATAAAAGAAAATTGTGAATATTATTGCTTACACACTTGAAATTGTTTTTCAGAGTAGCCCCGCTTAGGGGTTGTCGCGTTGTAGATGAACTCGCAAATGTAGTATCCACAAAAATCATTCCCGGTTTCCTGTCACAAGCACTTTATGAGAAATAGAGTTCAATCAAACTGATAATCAAGCATGATAAATGGTATTGATGAAACTAGATTCAGTGGGAGCTGCACGGAACTAGCTAGTAGTACTTACTTTTCGGTGTGTAAATTGCAGCTCCCCCGGCAGTGCCAGAACAATTGTTGTGAAGTCTTTCCAAACCCTGCCAGACAATGAAAATAATTACTTGATATCAGGAAATGAACAAAGTTGCCGATATGATGCGATAATGATTGATTTAACTTACTTTTGGAGCATTTTAGGAGAATTATTTCAGGAGCATTTTAGGGTTTGGTACCGAGCACCATCCCCGGATGATTAGCGACGATATCGCTAGGCACCTTGAGCGGGGGGCATGATTGGTTCGCCTATTCGCCGAGCTGGGGAATTTTTTTCCTACTTCTTCGTTTTGCTAACCTTGCATCACTTGAAGTACTTCCCGACCGTCGTGCATCTTGTTATCTCTTTTTAATATAGCGGTCAAAGTTGGAATCCGGCGGAGGCGGAGGTGGTCGCTTCAGGGCATCGATAGTGCGCATCGCTTTCACCGGATCTATCTTCTCTTTCGGAGGTGGAGTTCTCTTTGCAAAATGGGCCCTCAATTCGGCCTGACATATCTCCTCGTTTTCAGACTTGTTCCTGACATATGGTAACTTTTCCAGAGGCTTGAGAGATGGAACATATCTGTATCCCCTCCTTCCTATGCTTGTACTGCTAGCCGCCGCAACGGCGGTGACTCCCTTCCGTCGTGGCTTACTAGGCGCCGAAGGAGCCGGAGCGGTGGCGTTTGTCTTCCGCCGTTGCCGACGAGGCTGAGGATGAGGTGTACTGCTCCGACGTGCCAGAGTAGGCGAAGGAGGAGGCAGAGTGCCCCCATGCACCGGAGGTGCCGGAGAAGGAGGCGGTGTGCCCTGATCACTCGCCGGAGGAGGACGAGGAGGAGGAGTATGAGGAGGAGGAGGAGGCGGAGTGCCCTGATTCGCCTAAGGAGAAGGAGGAGGTGGAGGCGTCCAGTTTGGAAGCCTTATGTACTCCTTCTTCCATAGACATGTACCTTACTAGTGCTCGTAGTAGCTGCTGGGTATTTGATACCAGTGCAGTTGCTCACATTTGTAACTCCAAGCAGGAGCTGCGGAATAAGTGGAGACTAGCAAAGGACGAGGTGACGATGCGCGTCGGGAATGGTTCCAAGGTCGATGTGATCGCCGTCAGCACGCTACCTCTACATCTACCTTCGGGATTAATTTTAAACCTCAATAATTGTTATTTAGTACCAGCTTTGAGCATGAACATTGTATAAGGATCTAGTTTGATGCGAGATGGATACTCATTTAAATCTGAGAATAATGGTTGTTCTATTTATATGAGAGAAATGTTTTATGGTCATGCTCCGCTGGTCACTGGTTTATTTTTGATGATTCTCGATCGTGATGTTACACATGTCCATAGTGTGAGTACCAGAAGATGTGAGATTGATAATGATAGTCCCACTTACATGTGGCACTGCCGCCTTGGTCATATTGGTGTCAAGCGCATGAAGAAACTCCATGCTGATGGACTTTTGGAGTCTCTTGATTTTGAATCATTTGACACGTGTGAACCTTGCCTCATGGGCAAGATGACCAAGGCTCCGTTCTCCGGAACAATGGAGCGAGCAACTGACATGTCAGAAATAATACATATCGATGTATGAGGTCCAATGAGCGTCGAGGCTCGCCATGGCTACCGTTATGTGCTCACCCTCACTGATGACTTGAGCAGATATGGGTATGTCTACTTAATGAAACACAAGTCTGAAACATTTGAAAGGTTCAAGGAATTTTAGAGTGAGGTGGAGAATCAATGTGACAGGAAAATAAAGTGCCTACGATCTGATCAAGGCGAAGAATATTTAAGTCACGAGTTTGGCACGCACCTAAGGAAATGTGGAATTGTTTCACAACTCACGCCGCCTGGCACACCTCAGCGAAATGGTGTGTATGAATGTCGTAATCGCACTCTATTGGATATGGTGCGATCTATGATGTCTCTTACCGACTTACCACTATCATTTTGTGGATATGCATTAGTGACTGCCGCATTCACTTTAAATAGGGCACCGTCAAAGTCCGTTGAGACGACACCGTATAAATTATAGTTTGGAAAGAAACCTAAGCTGTCGTTTCTAAATGTTTGGGGATGCGATGCTTAATTATGTGAAGAAACTTCAACTTGAGAAGCTCGAACCCAAAGCGAAAAAGTGCGTCTTCATAGGATACCCCAAAGAAACTATTGGGTATACCTTGTACCTCAAATCCGAAGGCAAAGTCGTTGTTGCCAAGAATGGATCCTTTCTTGAGAAAGAGTTTCTCTCGAAAGAAGTAAGTGGGAGGAAAATAGAACTTGATGAGGTAGGCATACCTCTACTCGAACCGGAAAGTAGCGCAGCACGGGAAGTTGTTTCTGTGGAGCCTGCACTGGCTGGAGAGGAAGTTAATGATGATGATCATGAAACTTCAGATCAAGTTTCTATTGAACCTCGAAGGTCCACGAGGACACGATCCGCACCAGAGTGGTACAGCAACCCTGTCCTGGAGATCATGTTGTTGGACAACGTTGAACCTTCGAACTATGAAGAAGCAATGGCGGGACCGGATTTCAACAAATGGCTTGAAGCCATGAAATCCGAGATAGGATCCATGTATGAGAACAAAGTATGGACATTGGTGGACTTGCATGATGATAAGCAAGCCATTAAAATAAATGGATCTTTAAGAAGAAGACTGACGCGGATGGTAATGTGACCGTCTATAAGGCTCGGCTTGTCGCTAAGGGTTATCGACAAGTTCAAGGAGTTGACTACGATGAGAATTTCTCACCCGTAGTGATGCTGAAGTCCGTCCAAATCATGTTAGCAATTGCCGCATTCTATGATTATGAGATCTGACAAATGAACATCAAAACAACATTCCTTAATGGTTTCCTTAAGGAAGATCTGTATATGATGCAGCCAGAAGGTTTTGACGATCCTAAAGATGCTAACAAGATATGCAAGCTCCAACGCTCCATCTATGGGTTGGTCCAAGCATCTCGGAGTTGGAACATTCCCATTAATGAGGTGATTAAAGCGTTTGGGTTTATACATGTGTATGGAGAACCCTGTATGTACAAGAAAGTGACTCGGAGCTCTATAGCATTTCCCATATTATATGTGGATGACATGTTGTTGATGGGAAATGATATAGAACTCTTGGAAAGTGTAAAGGCCTACCTGAATAAGTGTTTTTCAATGAAGGACCTTGGAGAAGCTGCTTACATATTAGGCATCAAGATCTATAGAGATAGATCGAGACGCCTCACTAGACTTTCACAAAGCACATACCTTGACAAGATATTGAGAAGTTCGAGATGGATCAGTCCAAGAAGGGGTTCTTGCCTATGTTGCAGGGTGTGAGATTGAGTACGACTCAATGCCCACCCACGACAAAGGATAGATAAGAGATAAGTGTCATCCCCTATGCTTCAGCCATAGGCTCTATTATGTATGCCATGTTGTGTACCAGACCTGATGTGAACCTCACCATAAGTATGGTAGGGAGGTACCAAAGTGATCCCGGAGTGGAACACTGGACAGCGGTCAAGAATATCTGAAGTATGTGAAAAGGACCATGGACATGTTTCTCATATATGGAGGTGTCGAAGGGCTCGTCGTAAAGGGTTACGTCGATGCTAGCTTCGACATGGATCCGGATGACTTTAATTCACAAACCGGATATGTGTATATTTTGAACGGAGGGGCAGTCAGCTGGTGCAGCAGCAAGCAAAGCTTCGTGGCGGCATATACATGTGAAGCGGAGTACATAGCTGCTTCGGAAGCAGAAAAGGAAGGAGTCTAGATGAAGGAGTTCATCACCGACCTAGGAGTAATTCCCAATGCGTTGGGCCCAATGACTCTATTGTGTGACAACACTGGAGCTATTGCCCTTGCGAAGGAGCCTAGGTTTCACAAGAAGACAAGACACATAAATTGCCGTTTCTACTCCATCCCTGATTACATTCAGGAGGGAGTTATAGATATTTGTACAGTACATACATATCAGAATGTCACACATCTGTTGACTAAACCTCTCTCACGAGCGAAACATGATCAACACCAAAACTCTATGGGTGTTCGATTCATCACTATGTAACTAGATTATTGACTCTAGTGCAAGTGGGAGACTGTTGGAAATATTCCCTAGAGGAAATAATAAAATGGTTATTAGTGTATTTCCTTGTTCATGATAATTGTCTATTGTTCTTGCTATAATTGTATAAACCAGAAACCGTAATTTATGTGTGAATAAATAGACCACAACATGTCCCTACTGAGCCTCCAGTTGGTAGCTCGTTGATCAATAGATGGTCATGTTACATGACCATGGACATTGTATGTCGTTGATAATAGGATCACATCATTAGCAGAATGATGTGATGGACAAGACCCAATCCTAAGCATAGCAAAAGATCGTGTAGTTCGTTTGCTAAAGCTTTTCCAATGTAGAGTATCATTTCCTTAGACCATGAGATTGTGCAGCTCCCGGATGCCGTAGTAATACCTTGGGTGTGCCAAACGTCACAACGGGTATCTCCAAAAGTGTCTGTTGGGTTGGCATGAATCGAGACTGGGACTTGTCACTCCGTGTGACGAAGAGGTATCTCTCGGCCCACTCAGTAAGACATCATCATAATGAGCTCAATGTGACTAAGGAGTTAGCCATGGGATGATGTGTTACGGAACGAGTAAATAGATTTGCCGGTAACGAGATTGAATAAGGTATATGGATACCGACGATCAAATCTCGGGAAAGTATGATACCGGTAGACAAAGGGAATTGTATACGGGATTGATTGAATCCCCGACATCATGGTTCATCCAATGAGATCATCGTGGAGCATGTGGATTCCAACATGGGTATCCAGATCCCGTTGTTGGTTATTGACCGGAGAGGTGTCTCGGTCATGTCTACGTGCCTCTCGAACCCGTAGGGTCTACACACTTAAGGTTCGATGACGCTAGGGTTATAGGGAAATAGTGTACGTGGTTACTGAAGGTAGTTCGGAGTCCCGGATGAGATCCCAGATGTCACGAGGAGTTTCGAATGGTCCGGAGGTAAAGATTGATATATAGGAAGTGAGGTTTTGGTCACCGGAAGAGTTTCGGGCGTCACCAGTAGCGTACTTGGACCACCGGAAGGGTTCCGATGTCCACAAGGTGGGGCCACCATCCCAAGAAGGCTGTGTGGGCCGAGAGTGGAAGGGACCAGCCCTAGAGTGGGCTGGTGCATGATACGTCTCCAACATATCTACTTTTCCGAACTCTTTTGCCCTTGTTTTGGAATCTAATTTGCATGATTTGAATGAAACTAACCCGAACTGACGTTGTTTTCACCAGAACTGCCATGGTGTTGTTTTTGTGTAGAAATAAAAGTTCTCGAAATGACCTGAAAACTTACGAGTATTTTTTGTGGAATATACAAAATATTCCGAAGAAAGAATCAACCAGACGGAGGTGCCAGTGGGCCACAAGCCCAGGAGCCGCGCAACCCCCCCGCCCCGCCCTAGGTCGTGCCTGGTAGGCTCATGGGGCCCACGTGGCCCCTCCGACCTCCTCTCCAGCTCCATCTATTCACTTTCGTTCAGAAAAAATTAGGAGAGAAGAAATCGTCACGTTTTACGATACGGAGCCGCCGCCACCACCTGTTCTTCCTCGGGAGGGCAGATCTGGAGTCCGTTCTGGGCTCCAGAGAGGGGAAATCGAAGCCATCGTCATCATCAACCATCCTCCATTGCCAATTTCATGATGCTCTCCATCGTTCCTGAGTAATCTCATCGTAGGCTTGCTGGACGGTGAGTGTTTGGATGAGATCTATCATGTAATCGAGTTAGTTTTGATAGGGTTTGATAGGGTTTGATCCCCCCCCCCTCTTCAAAAAACTAAAACCCAGTGCCTGCGAGCTGCTGACGCCTGGCCGTCTTTTTGTCCCGGTTGGTGTTACCAACCAGGACTAAAGGTCCTCCTGCCTGGGCCCCCGCAGCGGCCACGTGGAGCCCCTTTAGTCCCGGTTCCTAAGCGAACTGGGACTAAAGGTTAGCATCGTGTGCGAGTGTCTAGCAGGTTCACCATCTGTTAGCTTGCATACTTTGAGTTGTGACTCCTTTATTGCCACATAGTGGATCCCTCTCACATAGCTTGCTACGACCAAATTCTCATGCATTAGGGAGGGTTCCCTGGGGAGCTTGACCATGTCATAAGTCCCCTTTGAGGGGCGTAGAATCATGAGGACGTCATGGTGGCAATGCATATACAATGAGTTTCTCTCGAAAGAAGTGGGAGGAAAATAGAACTTGATGAGGTAATCATACCTCTACTCGAACCGGAAAGTAGCACAACACGGGAAGCTGTTTCTGTGGAGCCTGCACCGGCTGGAGAGGAAGTTAATGATGATGATCATGAAACTTCAGATCAAGTTGCTATTGAACCTCTAAGGTCCACAAGGACACGATCCGCACCAGAGTGGTACGGCAACCCTGTCTTGGAGATCATGTTGTTGGACAACGTTGAACCTTCGAACTATAAAGAAGCGATGGCAGGCCCGAAATTCAACAAATGGCTTGCAGCCATGAAATCCGAGATAGGATCCTTGTATGAGAACAAAGTATGGACTTTGGTGGACTTGCCTAATGATATGCGAGCCATTAAAATAAATGGATCTTTACGAAGAAGGCTGAAGCGGATGGTAATGTGACCGTCTATAAGGCTCGGCTTGTCGCTAAGGGTTATCGACAAGTTCAAGGAGTTGACTATGCTGAGACTTTCACACCCGTAGCGATGCTAAAGTCCGTCCGAATCATGTTAGCAATTGCCGCATTCTATGATTATGAGATCTGGCAAATGGATGTTAAAGCAACATTCCTTAATGGTTTCCTTAAGGAAGAATTGTATATGATGCAACCGGAAGGTTTTGTCGATCCTAAAGATGCTAACAAGATATGCAAGCTCCAACGCTCCATCTATGGGTTGGTCCAAGCATCTTGGAGTTGGAACATTCGCGTTAATGAGGTGATTAAAGCGTTTCGGTGTATACATGTGTATGGAGAACCCTGTATTTACAAGAAAGTGAGTGGGAGCTCTATAGAATTTCTTATATTATATGTGGATGACATGTTGTTGATGGTAAATGATATAGAACTCTTGGAAAGTGTAAAGGCCTACTTAAATAAGTGTTTTTCAATGAAGGACCTTGGAGCAGCTGCTTACATATTAGGCATCAAGATCTATAGAGGTAGACCAATACACCTCATTGGAATTTCAAAAATCACATACCTTGATAAGATATTGAAGAAGTTCAATATGGGTCAGTCCAAGAAGGGGGTCTTGCCTATGTTGCAGGGTGTGAGATTGAGTACGACTCAATGCCCGACCACGACAAAGGATAGAGATGAGACGAGTGTCATCCCCTATGCTTCAGCCATAGGCTCTATTATGTACAAACCTGATGTGAACCTTGCCATAAGTATGCTAGGGGGTTACCAAAGTGATCCCGGAGCGGAACACTAGACAGCGGTCAAGAATATCCTGAAGTATGTGAAAAGGACCAAGGACATGTTTCTCATATATGGATGTGTCGAAGAGCTCGTCATAAAGGGTTATGTCAATGCTAGCTTCGACACAGATCCGGATGACTTGAAGTCACAAACTGGATACGTCTATATTTTGAACGGAGGGGCAGTCAGCTGGTGCAGCAACAAGTAAAGTGTCGTGGCGGCATCTACATGTCAAGCGGAGTACATAGCTACTTCGGAAGCAGCAAAGAAAGGAGTCTAGATGAAAGAGTTCATTACCGACCTAGGAGTAATTCCCAATGCGTTGGGCCCAATGACTCTATTCTGTGACAACACTGGAGCTATTGCCCTTGCGAAGGAGCCCAGGTTTCACAAGAAGACAAGACACATAAAGTGTCCCTTCAACTCCATCCCTAATGACATTCAGGAGGGAGATATAGATATTTGTAAAGTACATACGGATCTGAATGTCGCAGATCCATTGACTAAACCTCTCTCACGAGCGAACCATGATCAACACCAAAACTCTATGGGTGTTCGATTCATCACAATGTAACTAGATTATTGACTCTAGTGCAAGTGGGAGACTGTTGGAAATATTCCCTAGAGGCACTAATAAATTTTTTATTATTGTATTTCCTTGTTCATGGTAATTGTGTATTTATCATGCTATAATTGTATTAACCAGAAACCATAATGCATGTGCGAATAAATAGACCACAACATGTCCCTGGTGAGCCTCTAGTTAGCTAGCTCGTTGATCAATAGATTGTCACGGTTACATGACCATGGACATTGGATGTCATTGACAACGGGATCACATCATTTGCAGAATAATGTGATGGACAAGACCCAATCCTAAGCATAGCACAAGATCGTGTTGTTCGTTTGCTAAAGCTTTTCCAATATAGAGTATCCTTTCCTTAGACATGAGATTCTACAACTCCCGAATGCCGTAGGAATACTTTGGGTATGCCAAACATCACAACGTAACCAGGTGGCTATAAAGGTACACTACGAGTATCTCCAAAAGTGTTTGTTGGGTTAGCACGAATCGAGACTGGGCCCACTCGGTAAGACGTCGTCATAATGAGCTCAATGTGACTAAGGAGTTATCCACGGGATGATGTGTTACGGATCGAGTAAATAGACTTGCCGGTAATGAGATTGAACAAGGTATATGGATACCGACGATCGAATCTCGGGAAAGTATCATACCGGTAGACAAAGGGAATTGTATACGGGAAATATTGAATCCCCGACATCGTGGTTCATCCAATGAGATCACCTTGGAGCATGTGGGATCCAATATGGGTATCCAGATCCTACTGTTGGTTATTGACCGGAGAGGTGTCTCGGTCGTGTCTACGTGCCTCCGAACCCGTAGGGTCTACACACTTAAGGTTCGATGACGCTAGGGTTATAGGGAAATAGTGTACGTGGTTACCGAAGGTAGCTTGGAGTCCTCGATGAGATCCCGGACGTCATGCAGAGTTTTGAATGGTCCGGAGGTAAACATTGATATATAGGAAGTGAGGTTTTGGTCACCGAAAGAATTTCGGGCATCATCGGTAGCGTACCGGGACCACAGGAAGGGTTCCGGGGGTCCACCAAGTGGGGCCACCAGCTCCAGAGGGCTGCGTGGGCCGAGAGTGGAAGGGTCCAGCCCCAGAGTGGGCTGGTGCACCCTCAACCCTGGACCAAGGCGCAGGAAAGGTGGGAGTGAGCTGAAATCCTAGGCCCAGATGGGCCTAAGGCCCACCTAGGGCTACGCCCTCCTCTTTCCTTGTTGGGGAACATTGCATGGGAAACAAAAAAATTCCTACACACACGCAAACCTATCCATGGTGATGAGCATCTACGAGAGGGAGAGTGGATCTACATACCCTTGTAGATCGCTAAGCGGGAAGCATTAAGAAACGCGGTTGGTGTAGTCAAACTTCTTTGCGATCCAAATCGCCGAGCGTCCCGTGATCTCATCATGATACATACTGCGATCCAATCATGATCCGTCCCGCGAACTCATCACGATCTGTCCCGTGATCTCATCACGATCCATCTCACAATCTTGATCATGATCTGTCTCGCTAATTCATCATGATTTGTTCCGCGATCTCATCACGAACCGTCTCGCGATTTCGATCACGGTCCTTCCGATCTAGCACTGAATGGACGGCACCTCCGCGTTCATTACACGTGCAGCTTGATGACGATCTCCACTGTCTTGATCCAGAAAGAGAGAGTGGAGAGGTAGAAGAGTTCACCAGCAGCGTGACGGCACTCCGGTGATGGTGGTGTAGCAATTCCGACAGGGCTTCGCCTAAGCACTGCAGAAAACCGATCTAGACGAGCACCGGTGAATAGGGTAGCACGTGGCCATAAAATCTAGTGCAAAAACCCTCTATTGCACCAATATATATAGGTGGAGAGGAGAGACTGGCCGCAAGGGATGACCCTCTTTGGACTCTACCGAAGTGGGAAGGTGGAGGAGGACTCTCCTCCTCCACTCCTAGTAGGACTAGGACTCTTCCTTTTTTGCCTTTTTTCCACCTTTTTCCTTTGGGCTTTTTCTTCTTGGCGCCATGGGCTTTTTGTGGCTGTTCCACCAGCCCACTAAGGGCTTGTTATTATTCTCCCACATCCCATGAAGCCTCTTGGGTCGAAATACCCCTCTCGGAGGTCTCCCGATACACTACTGGCAGTCCCGGTACACTACCGATGAGCCCGAAACTTTTCCGGCGACCAAACTGGGACTTCCTATATATGAATCTTTACCTCCGGACCATTCCAGAGCTCCTCATGATGTCCGGGATCTCATCCGGGACTCCGAACAACCTTCGGTCACCACCATACATAACTCTGCACTACCAAAACGTCACCTGACCTTAAGTGTGCAGACCCTGCGGGTTCGACAACTATGTAGACATGACCGAGACACCTCTACGGTCAATAACCAATGGCGGGACCTGGACATCCACATTGATTCCTACATATTCTACGAAGATCTTCATCGGTCGAACCTCTATGTCAAGGATTCAGTTAATCCCGTATAACGTTCCCTTTGTTCTTCAGTATGTTACTTGCCCGAGATTCGATCGTCGGTATCTCCATACCTAGTTCAACCTCGTTACTGGCAAGTCTCTTTACTCGTTCCTTAATACAACATCCCGCAACTAACAATTAGGAACATTGCTTCCAAGGCTTATTGTGATGTTGCATTACCGAGTGGGCCCCGAGATACCTCTCCGTCACACGGAGTAACAAAACCCAGTCTCGATCCATGCCAACTCAACAGACACCCTCGGAGATACCTGTAGAGTATCTTTATAGTCACCCAGTTACGTTGCGACGTTTGATACACACAAGGCACTCCTCCGATATCCGTGAGTTCCATGATCTCATGGTCATAGGAACATATACTTGACATGCAGAAAACAGTAGCAATAAACTGACACGATCATATGCTACGTTTGTAGTTTGGGCCTTGTCCATCACATCATTCTCCTAATGATGTGATACCGTTATCAAATGACATCTCATGTCCATGGCTAGGAAACCTTAACCATCCTTTCATCAATGAGCTAGTCCATTAGAGGCGTACTAGGGACATGGTTTTGTCTATGTATCCACACATGCATTTAAGTCTCCGATCAATACAATTATAGCATGGATAATAAATGATTATCATGAACAAGGAAATATGATAATAACTAATTTATTATTGCCTCTAGGGCATATTTCCAATAGTCTCCCACTTGCACTAGAGTCAATAATCTAGTTCACATCACCATGTGATTCGCATTGTTAACATCACCATGTGAATCTAACACCCAATGAGTTCTGGGGCTCGATTATGCTTTGCATGTGAGAGAGGTCTTATAGTCAACGAGTCTATAACATTCAGATCCATGTGTACTTTGCAAATCTCTATGTCAAACCGTAAACACTGCTACCACACTCCACTTGGTACTTTTCCAAATGGCTGCTCCACTATACGTATCCAGATAGCTACTACGAGCCATCCGGATTGGTGTTTAAAGCTTGCATCGACGTAACTCTTTACGACGAACTCTTTATCACCTCCATAATCGAGAAATATCTCCTTAGTATGTAAGTTACTAAGGATAATTTCGACTACTGAACAGTGATCCACTCCTGGACCACTCTTGTACCTCTTGACAGACTCATGGCAAGGCACACACAGGTGCGGTACACATCATGGTATAATATAGAGCCTATGGCTAAGGCATAGGGGACGACGTTCGTCCTTTCTCTTTCTTTTGCCGTTGTCGAGCTTTGAGTCTCACTCAACTTTCACACCTTACAAATCAGGCGAGAACTCTTTCTCTGACTGATCCATTTTGAACGATTTCAAAATCTTGTCACGGTATGCACTCATTGAAAGTCTCATCAAGCATCTTGATCTATCTCTATAGATTTTGATGCTCAACAATTAGGTAGCTTTATCCAGGTCTTCCTTTGAAAATCACTTTTCAAACAACCATTTATGCTTTCCAGAAATTCTACGTTATTTCCGATCAACAATATGCATCCACATATACTTATCAGAAATTCTATAGTGCTCCCACTCACTTTATTGCAAATACAAGTTTCTCGTAAACTTTGTATAGACTCAAAAACTTTGATTACCTCATCAAAGTGTATATTGCAACTCCGAGATGCTTGCTTCAGTACATGGAAGGATCACCGAAGCTTGCACACCTTTTAGCATCCTTAGGACTAACAAAACCTTCTGGTTGTATCACATACAACCTTTCCTCAAGTAAACCGTTAAGGAAACGATGTTTTGACATCCATCTGCCAGATTTCATAATTGCAAATGCAGCAACTGCTAACATAATTCCAACGGACTTTAGCATCGCCATGAGTGAGAACGTCTCATCGTAGTCAACTCCTTGAACTTGTCACAAACAACTTTGCAACAAGTCGAGCTTTACAAATGGTGATATTTACCATCAGTGTGTGTCTTCATTTTAAAGATCCATTTGTCCACAACGACCTGCCGTCCAACAAGCAAGTCTACCAAAGTCTATACTAGGTTTTCATACATGGATCCTATCTCGGATTTCATGGCCTCCAACCATTTGTCGAAATCCGGGCCCATCATCGCTTCTCCATAGCTCGTAGGTTCATCGTTGTCCAACAACATGACTTCCAAGACAGGGTTGTCGTACCACTTTGGAGCAGTACACATCCTTGTCGACCTACGAAGTTCGATAGTAACTTGATCCTGAAGCTTCATGATCATCATCATTAACTTCCTCTGCAACTAACGTAGGCTTCACAGAAACATCTTTCTGCGCTGCGCTACTCTCTGGTTGAACAAAGGTTTAACAACCTCATCAAGTTCTATCTTCCTCCCACTCAATTCTTTCGAGAGAAACATTTCCTCGAGAAAGGATCCGTTTTAGCAACAAACACTTTGCACTAGGATCTGAGATAGAAGGTTCACCCAACTGCTCTTAGGGTATTCTATGAAGATGCATTTGTCCACCTTGGGTTCGACCTCATTAGGTGAAAACATTTTCCACACAAGTGTCGCAGCCCCAAATATTAAGAAATGATAGCTTAGGTTTCTATCAAACCATAATTAACACGGTGTCATCTCAACGGATTTAGATGATGCCCTATTTAAAGTGAATGTAGTTGTCTCTAATGCATAACCCCAAAATAATAGTAGTAAAACGATAAGAGACATCATAGCACGCACCATATCCAATAGAGCATGACTATGATGTTCGGACACACCATCACACTATGGTGCTCCAGGTGGCGTTAGTTGTCAAACAAATTTCACATTGCCTTAAGTTGTATGTCAAACTCGTAACTCAGATATTTACCTCCACGATCATATCGCAGTCATTTTATCTTCTTGTCACGCTGATCTTAGATTTCACTCTTAATTTGCTTGAACCTTTCAAACGATTCAGACTTGTGTTTCATTAAGAAAACATACACTATATCTACTCAAATCATTAGTGAAGGTAAAAAAATAACGATATCCACTTCACGCTACAAGACTCACTAGATTGCATACATCAACATGTATCATTTCCAATGAATCACTTGCCCGCTCCATCCAACGGGGTCCTTTAGTCATCTTGCCCAAGAGGCATGGTTCGCATGTCTCAACCGATTCGAAATCGAATGAGTCCAAATATATCCATCAACATGGAGTTTCTTCATGCGCTTTATACCAATATGATATTTTGCGACAGTGCCATAAGTATGTGGTACTATCATTATTTAAGTTTGTATCTTTTGACAACAATGTTACGAACATGTGTATTACTACGATCAAGATTTCAACAAACCATTCTCACTGGGTGCATGACCATTGAACGTATTATTCATGTAAACAGAATAACCATTATTCTCTAACTTAAATGAATAACCGTATTTGCAATAGACATGATCTAATCATTTCCATGCTCAACGCAAAACACCAAATAACATTTATTTAGGTTCGTCACTAATCCTGAAGGTAGAGAGAGCGTGCGATGTTGATCACATCAACCTTGGAAACATTTCCAACACATATCGTCACCTCACCCTTAGCTAGTTCTCCGTTTATTCCGTAGCTTTTATTTCGAGTTACTAACATTTAGCAACCGAACCGGTATCCAATACCCAGGTGCTACTAAGAGTACTAGCAAGGTATACATTAATAACTCGTATATCAAATATACTTCTATCGATGTTGCTAGCCTTCTTATCTACCAAGTATCTAGGGTTGTTCCGCTTCAACGATTGCTCACCTCATAATAGAAGCACTTAGTCTCGGGTTTGAGTTCAACTTTGTGTTGCTTCACTGGAGCAGCAACTGACTTGCTATCCATGAAGTTTCCTTCCTTGCTCTTGCCCTTCTCGAAACTAGTGGTTTGATTAACCATCAACACTTGATGCTCCTTCTTGATTTCTACCTTCGCGGTGTCAAACATCACGAACATCTTAGGGATCAACATTTCTTTCCCTGGCATTTTATAGTTCATCACCAAGTTCCAGTAGCTCAGTGACAGTGACTTGGAGAACTACATCAATCACTATCTTATCTGGAAGATCAACTCCCACTCGATTCAAGCAATTGTAGCACCCAGACAGTCTGAGCACATGCTCAACGATTGAGCTATTCTCTTTCATCTTGCAGGCAAAGAATCTTGTTGGAGATCTCATATCTCGCAACACGGGCACGATCCTGAGATCACAATCTTAGCTCTTAGAACATCTCATAAGTTCCGTGATGTTCAAAACATTTCGGAGCCTCAATACTAAGCCGTAATGCATTACGCACCAAACTATCAAGTAGTCATCGAAACGTGCCTGTCGGATGTTCACAACATCTATAGATGACGCTAGATGGGGTGGCGCACCGAGCGGTGCATTAAGGACATAAGCCTTCTGTGCAGCAATGAGGACAATCCTCAGATCACGGACCCAGTCCGCAATATTGCTACCAACATCTTTCAACTCCATTTCTCTAGGAACATATAAAAATTAAGGGAGCTACAACGCGAGCTAGTAATCTACAACATAATTTGCAAAGACACTATTGACTATGTTCATGATAATGAGTTCAATTAATCATATTACCTAAGAACTCCCACTCAAATTGACATCCCTCCGATCATTCGAGTGATACATGATCCAAATTCACCAACTCAAGTCTGATCATCACGTGAGTTGAGGTGGCTGCAATGGTGAACATCATTATGTTGATCATATCTACTATACGACTCATGTTCGACCTTTCGGTTTCTGGTGTTCCGAGGCCATGTCTGTACATGCTAGGCTCATCAAGTTTAACCCGAGTGTTCTGCTTGTGCAACACTGGCTTGCACCCGTTGTATGTGAACGTAGAGTCTATCACACCCGATCATCACGTGGTGTCTCAACACGACGAACTTTCGCAACGGTGCACACTCGGGGAGAACACAATTTATCTTGAAATTAAGTGAGGGATCACCTTATAATGCTACCGTCGTCCTAAACAAAACAAGGTGAATAAAAAGGATTAACATCACACGCAAATCATAAGTGACATGATATGGCCATGAACTTGTGCTTTTGATCTCCATCTAGAAAGCAACGGCATGATCTCCATCGTCACCGGCATGACACCATGATCTTCATCATCTTGATCTCCATCAACGTGTCGCCATCGGGGTTGTCATGCCCTAAATGCTTCTACTACTATTGCTACCATTTAGCGATAAAGTAAAGCATTACATAGCGCTTAATGATTGACACGCAAGTCATACAATAATTAAAGACAACCCTATGGTTCCTGCCGGTTGCCGTATTCATCGACATGCAAGTCATGATAATCTATACATCACATGATCATCTCATACATCACATATATCACATCATGTAATTGGCAATATCATATCACAACATACCCTGCAAAAACAAGTTAGACGTCCTCTAATTGTTGTTGCATGTTTTACGTGGCTGCTACGGGTATTTAGCAAGAACAATTCTCACCTACGCAAAAACCACAACGGTGAGACACTAGTTGCTTTTGAACCTTCTCAAGGACCGCCTTTGTCGAATCCGATCCAACTAAAGTGAGAGAAACTGTCACCCACAAGCCATCTAGGCAACAAGTTGCGTCGAGGGAACCGGTCTCTCGTAAGCGTACGAGTAATGTTGGTCCGGGCCGCTTCATCTTACAATCCCGCTGAACCAAAATACAACCAAGGGAGGAAGCAATCTAAGCATGAACGCCCACAAACCTTTTGTGTTCTACTCGAGATCTCATCGAACCATCAACCTAGCTCATGATGCCACTGTTGGGGAATGTCGCATGGGAAACAAAAAGTTTCCTACGCACACTCAAACCTATCCATGGTGATGAGCATCTACGAGAGCGAGAGTGGATCTACGTACCCTTGTAGATCGCTAAGCGGGAAGCATTAGGAAACGCGGTTGGTGTAGTCAAACTTCTTCGCGATCCTAATCGCCGAGCGTCCCGCGATCTCATCATGATCCGTCCCGCGATCCAATCACGATCCATCCCGCGAACTCATCGCGATCTGTCCCGCGATCTCATCATGATCCATCTCACGATCTTGATCATGATCTGTCCCGTGAACTCATCATGATCTGCTCTGCGATCTCTTTATGAACCGTCTCGCGATCTCGATCACGGTCCTTCCGATCTAGCGCCGAACGGACGGCACCTCCGCATTCAGCACACGTGCAGCTTGATGACAATCTCCGCCGTCTTGATCTAGCAAGAGAGAGCGGAGAGGTAGAAGAGTTCACCGGCAGCGTGACGGTGCTCCGGTTATGGTGGTGTAGCAATTCCGGTAGGGCTTCGCCTAAGCACTGCAGAAAACCGATCTAGAGGAGCACCGGTGAAACGGGTAGCACGTAGCCATAAAATCTAGTGCAAAAACCCTCTATTCCACCAATATATATAGGAGGAGAGGAGAGGCTGGCCACAAGGGCTGTCCCTCTTTGGATTCGGCCGAAGTGGGAAGGTGGAGGAGGACTCTCCTCCTCCACTCCTAGTAGGACTAGGACTCTTCCTTTTTTGCCTTTTTCCACCTTTTTCCTTTGGGCTTTTTCTTCCTGCTGCCATGGGATTTTTGTGGCTGTTCCACCAGCCCACTAAGGGCTGGTTATTATTCTCCCACAGCCCATAAAGCCTCTTGGGTCGAAATACCCCTCCCGGAGGACTCCCGGTACACTACCGGCACTCCCAGTACACTACCGATGAGCCCGAAACTTTTCCGGTGACCAAACTGGGACTTCCTATATATGAATCTTTACCTTCGGACCATTCCAGATCTCCTCGTGACGTCCGGGATCTCATCCGGGACTCCGAACAACCTTCGGTCACCACCATACATAACTCTACACTACCAAAACGTCACCGAACCTTAAGTGTGCAGACCCTGCGGGTTCGAGAACTATGTAGACATGACCGAGACACCTCTACGGTCAATAACCAATGGCGGGACCTGGACGTCCACATTGATTCCTGCATATTCTACGAAGATCTTCATCGGTCGAACCTCTATGTCCAGGATTCAGTTAATCCCGTATAACGTTCCCTTTGTTCTTCGGTATGTTACTTGCCCGAGATTCGATCGTCGGTATCTCCATACCTAGTTCAAAGTGTATATTCCAACTCTGAGATGCTTGCTTCAGTCCATGGAAGGATCACCGAAGCTTGCACACCTTTTAGCATCCTTAGGACTGACAAAACCTTCTGGTTGTATCACATACAACCTTTCCTCAAGTAAACCGTTAAGGAAACGATGTTTTGACATCCATCTGCCAGATTTCATAATTGAAAATGCAGCAACTGCTAACATAATTCCAATAGACTTTACCATCTCTACGAGTGAGAAAGTTTCATTGCAGTCAACTCCTTGAACTTGTCACAAACAGCTTTGCAACAAGTCGAGCTTTACAAATCGTGACATTTACCATCAGTGTCTGTCTTCATTTTAAAGAACCAGTTGTACTCAACGACCTGCCGTCCAACGAGCAAGTCTACCAAAGTCTATACTTGGTTTTCATACATGGATCCTATCTCGGATTTCATGGCCTCCAACCATTTGTCGTAATCCGGGCCCATCATCGCTTCTCCATAGCTCGTAGGTTCATCGTTGTCCAACAACATGACTTCCAAGACAGGGTTGTCGTACCACTTAGGAGCAGTACACATCCTTGTCGACCTACGAAGTTCGATAGTAACTTGATCCTGAAGCTTCATGATCATCATCACTAACTTCCTCTTCAACTAATGTAGGCTTCACAGAAACATCTTTCTGCGCTGCGCTAATCTCTGGTTGAACAAAGGTTTAACAACCTCATCAAGTTCTATCTTCCTCCCACTCAATTCTTTCGAGAGAAAAATTTCCTTGAGAAAGGGTCTGTTTTAGCAACAAACACTTTGCACTAGGATCTGAGATAGAAGGTTCACCCAACTGCTCTTAGGGTATTCTATGAAGATGCATTTGTCCGCCTTGGGTTCGACCTCATTAGGTGAAAATATTTTCCACACAAGTGTCGCAGCCCCAAATATTAATAAATGATAGCTTAGGTTTCTATCAAACCATAATTAACATGGTGTCATCTCAACGGATTTAGATGATGCCCTATTTAAAGTGAATGTAGTTGTCTCTAATGCATAACCCCAAAATTATAGTAGTAAAACGATAAGAGACATCATAGCACGCACCATATCCAATAGAGCATGACTATGATGTTCGGACACACCATCACACTATGGTGCTCCAGGTGGCGTTAGTTGTGAAACAAATTTCACATTGCCTTAAGTTGTATGTCAAACTCGTAACTCAGATATTTACCTCCACGATCATATCGCAGTCATTTTATCTTCTTGTCATCATGATCTTAAATTTCACTCTGAATTTGCTTTAACCTTTCTAACAATTCAGACTTGTGTTTCATTAAGTAAATATACACTATCTCTACTCAAATCATCAGTGAAGGTAAGAAAATAACGATATCCACTGCACGCTACAAGACTCACTAGATTGCATACATCAACATGTATCATTTCCAATGAGTCACTTGCCCGCTCCATCCAACGGGGTCCTTTAGTCATCTTGCCCAAGAGGCATGGTTCACATGTCTCAACCGATTCGAAATCGAATGAGTCCAAATATCCATCAGCATGGAGTTTCTTCATGCGCTTTATACCAATATGACATTTTGCGGTAGTGCCACAAGTAGGTGGTACTATCATTATTCAACTTTGTATCTTTTGACATCAATGTTATGAACATGTGTATTACTACGATCAAGATTTCAACAAATCATTCTCACTTGGTGCATGACCATTGAAGGTATTATTCAGGTAAACAGAATAACCATTATTCTCTAACTTAAATGAATAACCGAATTTGCAATAAACATGATCTAATCATGTCCATGCTCAACGCAAAACACCAAATAACATTTATTTAGCTTCGTCACTAATCCTGAAGGTAGAGAGAGTGTGCGATGTTGATCACATCAACCTTGGAAACATTTCCAACACATATCATCACCTCACCCTTAGCTAGTTCTCCGTTTATTCCGTAGCTTTTATTTCGAGTTACTAACATTTAGCAACCGAACCGTTATCCAATACCCAGGTGCTACTAAGAGTACTAGCAAGGTACACATTAATAAATCGTATATCAAATATACTTCTATCGATGTTGCCAGCCTTCTTATCTACCAAGTATCTAGGGTTGTTCCGCTTCAGCGACCGCTCACCTCATAACAGAAGCACTTAGTCTCGGGTTTGAGTTCAACTTTGGGTTGCTTCACTGGAGCAGCAACTGACTTGCTATTCCATGAAGTTTCCCTCCTTGCTCTTGCCCTTCTCGATACTAGTGATTTGATTAACCATCAACACTTGACACTCCTTGATTTCTACCTTCGCGGTGTCAAACATCGTGAACAGCTCAGGGATCAACATTTCTTTCCCTGGCATTTTATAGTTCATCACCAAGTTCTAGTAGCTTAGTGACAGTGACTTGGAGAACTACATCAATCACTATCTTATCTGGAAGATCAACTCCCACTCGATTCAAGAGATTGTAGCACCCAGACAGTCTGAGCACATGCTCAACGATTGAGCTATTCTCTTTCATCTTGCAGGCAAAGAATCTTGTTGGAGATCTCATATCTTGCAACACGGGCACGAGCCTGACTATCGAATCTCGGGCAAGTATCATACCGGTAGACAAAGGGAATTGTATACGGGATTGATTGAATCCCCGACATCGTGGTTCATCCAATGAGATCATCTTGGAGCATGTGGGATCCAACACGGGTATCCAGATCCCGTTGCTGGTTATTGACCGGAGAGGTGTCTCGGTCATGTCTACGTGCCTCCCGAACCCGTAGGGTCTACACACTTAAGGTTCGATGACGCTAGGGTTATAGGGAAATAGTGTATGTGGTTACCAAAGGTAGCTTGGAGTCCCGGAAGAGATCCCGGACGTCTCGCGGAGTTTCGAATGGTTCGGAGGTAAAGATTGATATATAGGAAGTGAGGTTTTGGTCACCGAAAGAATTTTGGGCATCACCGGTAGCGTACCGGGACCACCGGAAGAGTTCCGAGGGTCCACCAAGTGGGGCCACCAGCCCAGAGGGCTGCGTGGGCCGAGAGTGGAAGGGACCAGCCCCAGAGTGGGCTGGTGCACCCTCAACCCTGGCCCAAGGCGCAGGAAAGGTGGGAGTGAGGGGAAACCCTAGGCCCAGATGGGCCTGAGGCCCACCTATTGCTACGCCCTCCTCTTTCCCTTTGTTGCCGCCGGCCAGATGGGATCTGGAGGCTGCCGCAGCACCCTAGGGCGCAGCCCTCCCTCCTCCTCCTATATATAGTGGAGGGTTTTGGGGCTGCCAAACACATGAGTTCTTCCTCTCTCGGCGCAGCCCTACCCTTCCTCTTCCTCATTCCCCTTGGTGCTTGGCGCAGCCCTGCCGAAGACCACGCAGCTCAACCGTCACCACGTCGTTGTGCTGCCGGAGCTCTCCCTCAACCTCCCCTTCCTCCTTTCTGGATCAAGGCGTAGCGGACGTCACCGGGTGCACGTGTGTTGAACATGGAGGCGTTGTTGTTCGGTGCTAAGATCGGATTCCACCGCAATCTGAATTGCTGCGAGTACGACTTCACCAACCGCATTCTTGTAATGCTTCCTCTTACTGACCTTCAAAGGTATGAAGATGCAATCTCTCCTTTCTTGTTGCTTGTTTCTCCATAGATAGATCTTGGTGGTCGTAGAATTTTTTTTGATTTACTACTATGTCTCCCAACAAAGAGTTGCTAATTAAGTACACTAGTATTGTTGCGTAAATGGTATTGATTACATTGCTAACTAGGCTACTATTATGTTCTCCAAAAGAAATTGACATACGAAGTTGTGCCACCGTTCATGCAACCCGAAGGTAATATGATAATAAAATGCCCATTTCATCGCGAGTTATCTTTTGCATACTCAACTGAGCATAAAGCACCAAGAAGGCTCCAAATTGAAGCATGGGGATAAATAAGGAGAATCGCAAGCCACAAGTTGTAGACCGTTGGGTCACTTTGCTTCATCATGGAGACATAGGTGTTATCCTTTTTTATGTCATTTTACCTAGAGGGAGGAGTAGGTCCTATGAGGGAGGACTATGTCATTCTATGTTTTTTTACGAGACTTTAACTTTGTACAACTAAGAAGATGATGATGAGTTGTTAGATCTTGTGTAATTGATGGTTTCCTTCATTTTCTTATTTGCTAGCGTCGAGTTATCTTTATCTGTATAGTATCTAGCAGCGTCGACCAAGCACGAAGAAAGAGAGGTCACTTCTCTCTATTAGCTACCTAACACAATATGAAACCCCTAAATTAACCATCCAACCCCCCCTAACCCCCCCCCTTCAAAAAACTAAAACCCAGCGCCTGCGAGCTGCTAACTTGTCGCCGCCTTTTGGTCCCGGTTGGCGTTACCAACCAGGACTAAAGGTCCTCCTGCTTGGGCCCCCGCAGCGGCCACGTGGATCCCCTTTAGTCTCGGTTCCTAAGCGAACCAGGACTAAAGGTTTTGGGCTTTAGTCCCGACCCTTTAGTCCCGGTTTCAGAACCGGGACAAATGGGTCTCTGGAACCAGGACATATGGGCCGTTTTCTACTAGTTTGTAAAAGACTCAGTCATACGAGTGTGTGAATCGAGGCTAGGGTCATGTGCGAGTGTCTAACTAGGTTCACCATGTGTCAGCTTTCATACTTTGAGTTGTGACTCCTTGATTGCCACATAGTGGATCCCTCTCACATAGCTTGCTTTGACCGAATTCTCATGCATTAGGGAGGGTTCCCCGGGGAGCTTGACCATGTCGTAAGTCCCCTTTGAGGGGCGTAGGATCATGAGGACATCATGGTGGCAATGCATATACAAAGACCCCCGCCAGTACTCGGATGACCACACCATTCCTTCAAAGTAATAAGGCTTGGCGGCGGTGGTTACCAGGTCGTAGAGGTGCCCTCGGGAAACAGCGCTCGGGCACAAATTCATAGTCCTCCCACCGATCCAGGCGTGAGGAGTACACTACCAAGGGCATCACCTTTTCCTTGGGTTCCTCGAGCCCGTCCTCTCGCGCCCGATGAACCGGTGTTGCTCACACATCGTCATGTAGAAGGAACACATCAAATTCAAGCGACACGGCCGGATCAAAGGCAATGGATATGGTAGCAACGAGACCATCCCGCGGAGGGCTTCGCAGACGAGTGTACCATGCGGTCGCTGGATTGTACACAAGATAGGAACCCCACGACTAGACGAGGACAAGGCCATTGGACGAGTGTCGAATGGTGGTGTCATCCAGATAGGCAGTGTGCGGGAAGGCGGCAGCATTCTGCGGGGTGAACAAGGAACAATCAGCGTAGTACCCGATCTTGTTAATGAAGAAGCCGTAGAAGGCGCATCGGGGCAAGTTTGGTGGATCGAGGAGCAGGTCGGGGGCGTCGTCGACGGTGGCCCGCCACGCCCGACCGACGCGATGGCAACTCGCGATGGTGTGTGGACTGCAGCGGTGGAGGATATGGAGCAGCACGTCATAGGGTAAGCAGAAGTCGCTGGCCACTACGGCGCCGGCGTCCATTAGTTTGATTGGTTTGAAGTGGAGCACGCACTAGTAGAAAAAGGCTCATTTGTCTCGTTTCGTAAGGCCCATTTGTCATGATTCCAGAACCGGGACTAAAGAGTCGGGACTAAAGCCCAAAACATTTAGTCCCGGTTCACTTACCAACCGGGACAGAAGGGGCTCCACGTGGCCGGTGCTGGCAGCTCAGGCAGGAGGACCTTTAGTCCGGTTGATAACACCAACCGGGACCAAAAGACATCCACGCGTCAGCATCTAGCAGTTGCTGGGTTTTTTTTGAAAGGGAGGGGGTGGGGGGTTTAGAGGGTTTTGGACGGTTAGTTTACGGGTTTTATATTGTTTTAGCTAGCTAATTAATAGAGAGAAGTGTCCTCTCTTTCTCCGTGCTTGGTTGACGCTAGCTACTATACAGAGAACTCGACACGCTAGCTAGTAAGCAAGTGAAGGAACCATTAAGTACAGAAGATCTTCATGAACATATACAGATAGAAGTGATCAACCTCTCTTTCTCCGAGAGATTGGTCGTATAACAAGTTTTCCTATATATATCGGACACTACTAACTACATATATACAATATAAGATCTCTTACAATCCCTAACATCTAATGTCCAATTCCAGATGGTATTCTCCGGTTTTATTTATGACGTGGTCAAGAAAGAATCCCGCCAATTCTTCTTGAATTGCTCGTATGCGATCATGTGGTGGGAGTTTATCCCGCATCTGCCACATCTAATTTTAAGGGGGTCAATACATACATATGGCAATAAAATAAAATTGTGAATATTATTGCTTACACACTTGATTTTTTTTTAAGAGTAGCCTCGCTTAGGGGTCATCGCGTTGTACATGAACTCGCAGACGTAGTATCCACAAAAATCATTCCCGGTTTCATGCCACAAGCACTTTACGATAAATAGAGTTCAATCAAACTGATAATCAAGCATGATAAATGGTATTGATGAAACTAGGATCAATGGGAGATGCACGGAACTAGCTAGTAGTACTTACTATCGGGTGTGTAAATCGCAGCTCTCCCGGCAATGCCGGAACAATTGCTGTGAAGTCTTTCCAAACCCTGCCAGACAAAGAAAATAATTACTTGATATCAGGAAATGAACAAAGTTACCGATATGTTGCGATAATCATCGATTGAATTTACTTCTGGAGCATTTCAGGATGATTATTTCAGGAGCATTTTAGGGTTTGGTACCGGGCACCATCCCTAGACGATATCGCTAGACACCTTGAGTGGGGGGCACGATTGCTTCGCCTGTTCGCCGAGCTGGGGATTTTTTTCCCATTTCTTTGTTTTGCTAACCTTGCATCACTAGAAGTACTTCCCGACCTCCACGCATCTTGATATGTCTTTTTAATATAGCGGTGAAAGTTGGAATCCGGCGGAGGCGGAGGTGGTTGCTTTAGGGCATCGATAGTGCGCATTGCTTTCATCGGATCTATCTTCTCCTTCGGAGGTGGAGTTCTCTTTGAAAAATGGGCCCTCAATTCGGCCTGACATATCTCCTCGTTTTCAGACTCGTTCCTCTCATATGGTAACTTTTCCAGAGCTGGACCGTATCTGAATCCCCTCCTGCCTATGCTTGTCCTGCTAGCCGTTGGAGCGGTGGCGACTCCCTTCCGTCATTGCTTACTAGGTGCCGGAGATGCCGGAGCGGCGGCGGCTGTCTTCCGCCGTTTCCGACGAAGCTGAGGATGAGGCATACTGCTCCGACGTGCCGGAGTAGGCGAAGGAGGAGGTGGAGTGCCCCCATGCGTCGGAGGAGCTGGAGAAGGAGGTCGTGTGCCCTGATCACTCACCGGAGGAGGAGGAGGAGGAGGCTGAGTGTCCTGATTCGGCTAAAGAGAAGGAGGAGGCGGAGGCGTCTAGTTTGGAAGCTTGATGTACTCCTTCTGCCGAAGACATGTACTCCTCAATGCACGAACCAGCTTATTCTCTCCTTCACCTATAGAGTGGTCAAGCTCGAGCTCCTCAAATTCCTTCATTACATCATCCACCATCACAACAGCATAGCCATGTGGAATCGGACGATAGAGAAAAGTTTTGTTGGGTTGAGAAGGTGCAACAAAGCCGACAAACCGCCTTGAAAGTGAGGTTTCGGCATTTCGTCATAAGCTCGCAATGTTGAGCCTCCGTGATAGTATCCATGGGGTAGCTAGGAGACGTGAAGTCAGGATGAACGGGCTTCGTGGAAGCGATGCTACTTCTCCGCTGAGATGGTGGGGTAGCTTCTGGGGTAGCTTCGTGCCACTGAGATGGTTGGCCGGCAGCTCGCTGGCTCTCAGCTTCCTCTAGCTTTTGTAGTCTTGCATTGAGCTTATGAATTTCGCTCAGCTCCACTTTCCTCTTTCTTTCCCGGCTTCTGTAACCGCCTGCGTCGGGAAACCCAACTTTCCACGAAACGGAGCCCGGTGTGCCTCGTGCTCGTCCAGGGTGCTTAGCATTCCCTAGGGCCTCTGTCAGCTGGTCCTTCTCTCTGTCAGGAATGAATGTCCCTTCCCGCGCTGCGGTGTTATACTTCTGAAGCTTGTTCATGGGTATTGCAAGTTGCTCGTCCGTCCAACGGCACTTCCCTGTTTCAAGGTCGAAAGTTCCCCCAACCTTGAAGAACCAAGTCCTTGAACGGTCTGCCCAGTCCAATGTCTGTGGTACGACCCCTATAGCAATCAGGTCATTCTTAGCTTTGTCCCACAACGGTCGGGCTTTGATGTAGCCACCTGACCCATGTGATGGTGATACTTCTTCTTTGCAGCATTGACCATGTTTGTCTCTAACAATTTCTTACTCTTGTCTGATGTCTTGTAGTCCACAAATGTGGGCCAGTAATCTCTTATCTTCTCAAATCGGCCAATGAATTATAGAGTTTTCCCTTTGTCGACAAACTTTGATTTCAACTCATTCTTCCACCTCCTGAATAGATCTGTCATCTTCTTAAGAGCACACGCCTTGACAAGTGGCTCTATAACTGGCTTATTCGGATCCTCCTCTGGTGGTAGGGTGAAATTAGCCTCCAGCGTGGTCCAAAGATCATCTTTCTGTCTATCGGTGACATAATCACCTTCAGGGGCGCCGTCCTTAGGTTTATTCCATTGCTTGATGCTGATCAGGATGGTTCGTCTGTGTACCCAAGATTGTTCAGATCCACTGTTGTCATTCCATGCTATGGGCCTTCCTGTACACCGCCTCTTGATAGATTGACCCATTTGTACTGAAACAAAGGGACCTTGAAATCATGTCCATAGTCAAGTTCCCATATGTCCACTATGTAACCATAATATGTGTCCTTTCCCCTCTAAAGCGGACACTGCTATTTTGGTTGGTGCTCTTTTCATCTTGGGCGATCGTGTAAAATGTATTCTCATTTATCTCGTACCCTTTGTAAGTCAATACAGTCGAAGATGGTCCCCTGGCCAACGAGTACAACTCATCAGAAACAGTGTTGTCACCCATGAGACGTGTTTGCAACCAATTGCCGAAAGTCCTGATGTGTTCATATGTAATCCAGTCGTCACACTGCTCCGGGTGTTTGGAGCGTAGAATATGCTTGTGTTCATCGACATACGGGGTCACCAAGGTGGAATTCTCTAGATCTGTGTAGTGTTCTTGAGACCAAGAATACCCGTCCCTACATATTATTCATTCCGCTCCTAGTGTGCCTTTTCCAGTCAGTCTCGCATCATACTGCGATTGAGGGAGAACAATCTTCCTAAGGTCAGGAATGAAGTGAACACAAAACCCAATGACATCCTCTGTTTGATGTCCCATGGAGATGCTTGCTTCTGGCCTAGCGCGATTATGAACATATTTCTTTAAGACTCCCATGAACCTCTCAAAGGGGAACATATTGTGTAGAAATATAGGGCCTAGAACGACAATCTCGTCGAGAGATGAACTAGGACGTGCGTCATGATATTGAAGAAGGACGGTGGGAACACCAGCTCAAAACTAACAAGAAATTGCACCTAATCACACCTTAACCTTGGCAGGATTTCTGGATCGATCACCTTCCGAGAGATTGCATTGAGGAATGCACATAGCTTCACAATGTCTAATCAAACGTTTTCCGGTAGAAGCCCCCTCAATGCAACCGGTAGCAGTTGCGTCATAATCACGTGGCAGTCATGAGACTTTAGGTTCTGGAACTTTTTATCTGTCATATTTATTATTCCCTTTATATTCGACGAACCCAGACGGGACCTTCATACTGAGCAGACATTTGAAGAAGATTTCCTTCGCTCCTTTGGTAAGAGCATAGCTAGCAGGACCTTCATACTACTTTGGATGCATGCCGTCGTTTTCATGCACACACTGCTATTCCTCCCGTGCCTCCGGTGTATCTTTTGTCTTCCCATACACTCCCAAGAAGCCTAGCAGGTTAATGCAAAGATTCTTCATCACGTGCATCACGTCGATTGCAGAGCGGACCTCTAGGTATTTCCAATTGGGTAGGTCCCAAATTATAGATTTCTTCTTCCACATGGGTGCGCGTTTGTCAGCGCCTTTCGGAACAGATAGTTCGCCAGGACCCTTTCCAAATATTACTTGTAAATCATTGACCATGTCAAGTATGTGATCACCAGTACGGAGGGCGGCTTTCTTCTGGTGATCTGCCTCACCTTTTAAATGCTTTCCTTTCTTTCGACATTGATGGTTGGTCGGAAGAAATCTATGATGCCCCAGGAAGACATTCTTCCTACACTTGTCCCAATATATATTGTCGGTGTCATCTAAACAGTGTGTGCATGCGTGGTATCCTTTGTTTGTCTGTCCTGAAAGCTTACTAAGAGCAGGCCAATCGTTAATGGTTACAAACAGCAACGAAGGTAGGTCAATTTCCTCCTGTTCATTCTCATCCCACACACATACACCTCTTCCATTTCCTAGCTATAAAAGTTCATCAACTAATGGCCTTAGATACACATCAACGTCATTGACGGGTTGCTTAGGGCCTTGGATGAGCATTGGCATCATAATGAACTTCCGCTTCATGCACAACCAAGGAGGAAGGTTATACATACATAGAGTCACACGCCATGTGCTATGCTGGCTGCTCTGCACCCCAAAAAGATTAACACCATCTGCACTTAAACCAAACCATACGTTCCTCGGGTCACCTGTAAAGTCGCTCCACTTTCTCTCGATCTTTCACCAGTGCGACCCGTCAGGGAGTGCTCTCAACTTCCCGTCTTTCTTACAGTCTTTTTTGTGCCATTGCATCAACTCGGCATGCTTTTTGTTTCTGAACAGACGTTTCAACCGTGGTATTATAGGAGCATACCACATCACCTTGGCAGGAACCCTCTTCCTGGTGAGCTGGCCCTCAACATCACCAAGGTCATCTCTTCTGATCTTATACCGCAATGCACCGCATACCGGGCATGCGTTCCGTTCCTCGTACTCACCGCGGTAGAGGATGCAGCCATTAGGGCATGCATGTATCTTCTGCGCCTCCAATCCTATAGGGCATACAACCTACTTTGTTGCGTACGTACTGTCGGGTAATTCGTTATCCTTTGGAAGCTTCTTCTTCATTATGTTCAGTAGCGAACTAAATCCCTAGTCAGATACAACATTGTTTGGCTTCCATTGCAGCAGTTCTAGTGTGGTACTGAGCTTTTTGTTGTCATCTTTGCAATTTGGGTACAGTCCTTTTTTGTGATCCTCTAACATGCGATCGAACTTCAACTTATCCTTTTCACTTTCGCATTCTCTCTGTGCATCAACAATGACCCGACGAAGATCATCATCGGGCACATCGTCTAGTTCCTCCTAATCTTCAGCTTCCTCCCATTGCAACATCACTGTATTCAGGGGGAGGGTAGTTGTCGTCATCCTCTTCTTCTTTGTTGTCTTCCATCATAACCCCTTTTTCTCCGTTCTTGTTCCAAACATTATAGTGTGGCATAAAACCCTTTTGAAGCAGATGGGATTGAAGGGTTTTAGAGTTGGAGAAAGACTTCGTATTCTCAAAGACGGTACATGGACAAGGCATAAAACCATTCTGCTTGTTTGTCTCAGCTGTTTCGAGAAAAATATGTAGGCCCTTAATATACTCGGAGGTGCGTTGGTCACCGTACATCCATTGTCGGTTCATCTGCGTGCGTTATATAATAAAGTATATTAAAAACCATTACAACATATCATTAATAGATAAGTGACCAAATTAATAGAAATTCATCATCACATTAAAGCCAAAGTACAATAATGACCGAAATAAATATGTACGGTTCATACATAGTTGTCATTATTGAACAACATATAGCTCTCTAGAGCATCTAATTAAAACATATAGCGAAACTACGTAAAAAATTTAAAATGCGACAACAAATGCAATCATAACCGCTACTAAGGTACCGTTTGATCCAACGACATAAGTATACCAAGCCTCTGTATGAATGGCATCTTTTCTAATCTTTCTAAGCTTCAAGCGCATTGCATCCATCTTGGTCTTGTGATCGTCGACGATATCGGCAACATGCAACTCCAATCCCATCTTGTCATCTTCAGTTCTTTTCAATTTTTCTTTCAAATGATCGATTTCTTTTTCAGCTTTAGTTAACTTGTCGAGCAGAATTGCATAGTTGGTATCCATTTCTGTACAACTACTTCCTATAGATAAAAACATCAACATCAAGTTGGTGGCATAATTAATTGTCATAAACATTAGATATGTGAAATAGTTGTATAAAACATAATATACCACACTGAATCATAGACTGGATGAGGGCCGACGTGGGTGGATACCATAACCATGGCACTATATAATAACAAACAATAATAAAAGTAAGAAAATCATATGAGTAAGTATATTTTCTTTTAGTAAGAAGATAAGATCAAGAGGCTCACCACGCGCTGGCGTTCGACGGCGGTTTCAGGACGGGGACGGGACAGGACGGACCGTCAAGCCTAAACAAATCTTGACAAAAATGGAGTTTGGACAAGGAGCTTCGAGAGGAGAAAGCTTAAGTTTGGCTTAGGCATTTTATCAAACACCTCATGTGCGTAGGAGGTGAGCTAGAGCACAACAAAGCTCTCCCTTCACCGCCCAAAAAAACAGAGCAGTGTGGAGTGCTCTGCTTGCTGACGAGGGGGTATATATAGGCATCTCATTGGTCCCGATTCGTGGTTGGAACCGAAAATAAAGGACCTCCTTTAGTTTCGGATCCAGCCACGAAACGGGACCAATGGTTGTGGGCCAAGAGCGAGACACATTGGTCCCGGTTCGTGTGTGGAACCGAAACCAAAGGTTTCAGACGAATCGGGACCAATGCCCCACGTGGCCCGCCCGACCCCTTGGCCTCACGAAACGGGACCGTTGTCCCCATTGGTCTCGGTTTGTGACTGAACCGGGACTAATGGGGTGGTCCGGCCCGAACCAATGCTCTGTTTTCTACTAGTGACGGATTCACGACGGGATCGTCTGCTACCTGTTTGATTGTTAGGGACTCAGTTTTATGTCCGAGGAGGAGCTCGATTCACGGCACGATCAGTTTGATTACTAGGGAGTCGGTTTATGTGCGAGGAGGAGCTCTATTTGGGGTTTACTTCCCTTTCCTCCGGTGCCAACTTACGTAGCCTTCACGGAACATAAATTGCTGAAGCTGCTAACTATTCTCGTGCGTGTACAGAAGAACAAGCTTTTCTTCTATCTATATCCGATCTGTACCCAAGCATCATTGGAGTAGCCTTGACCAGCACATTATTAAGTTACTAGCAAATATGCCCGTGCGTTGCAGCGGATGAAAACTGCCCCACATGCCCTTACCACTTCGTGTAAGGCTAAAGACATCATGGATATCGAATCCTCATGTCCACATCTTAACATAATAAACATCCGCTTGTCCTTTTTGTCGTCCTCATATTCGGTAGTCACAATACAGTTGTCACTAACCAAGATTGGCCATGTCCAATAGCCGGATCACCGAGTCTCCTCTGTGTCCAATGAGATCAAGAGCGTTCAGAAAATATATTTTTATTATCCGGCTAATATAATTGATAAAAGCATAATGTATGTCTATGTTATTATTTAATATGAATTATTTGTGTCGCATAGACCATGAAACCTTAGTTGGACTCCGCATGCATTGAAGCGGGTGTCACTGGGTTGAATAAGGCTGCTCGCATGTGAAGACACGACGAAGAAAAATATACTTTTCATATCCCTAATTTATTAAATTGAACTAAAACAATGCATCTATGGGCTTATTTCAAAAATACATCCAGTTTTATTAATATGTATAAATTTTAAAAGTGTTATCTACAGTACCTCGCAATTTTCAAAAAATTGTTAATGTTTTCAAAAAATGTCTGTCTTTACTAATTCAAAGTTTAAAAAATATTTATCTTCTTCAAAAATGTTCGCAAATTCCTAAAATAACTTTCATTGTAGTACCTCCTAGTTGTATAAAATTGTTGGTGTTTAAATAAATATAATCAGGTTTAAAAACGATTTTTCTTCATTTTTTCAAAAAGTGTTTGAGTTTAAGTGTTTTGTTCATAATTTAGCAAAATATTTGCGTTCTAAAATATATTAAATTTTCAAAAAAATCTTTTGTTCTTAGGATGTAGCGCGGCTGTTGACTTAATTTAAGACGCTGCACTGCTATTTGAACCAAAGGGCTTGTTTGGTGCAGTGGCTAGCAGTTGTTGGTATCCTACTCTGAGCGCGTGAGTTCGATTCCATCCGTGGTAGTATTTATTTCTCTCCTTTCTCTTCGACCGTTTCCGCTAATGGGCCGGCCCATGTCGGCTCTCTACACCATACGATATTTCTGACAAAAAAAACTGAAGATGTATGAAAATTGTGACTTGACAAAGAAAGTGGAGAAACAATCCTTCCTTTAATATTAGGTAGAGATATATTAGGTAGAGAATACAATATTCCCGTTCATTGTAACGGGAGAAAGAACATCCCTACGGGACGACACCCTTCTAGTAAAAAAATACATCATGCAAGGCTCGATGATCGGGCTATAGAAATACGACAGACATTCATGAAATTTTGATTATATGAGAATAAGATAATTATTTTTGAAAGGCCATTGAAAAAAAATCGAAGGTCTAGTTTCCTAAGAATATTCACGTTGAAGTCATTTTTAGTCTAAAGTTGTTTCTAAGCTACCTGTTCTAATTCCAAACCGGATGCCTAACAAAGTGACACGGAAAAATGATGTTGGAATGACATACCAATGACCGCGACAAGGTGTTGGCAAAATTGCTAACATGCAGTTCACGTCTACACATGGCACGGATCATGTGACACAACCAACAACAACAATAGGAAATTGAACAATGTCTAGGAGATTGGCGACATCTAGGTGAATATATTGGTGCTAAAAAACATCACTAAGCACGACAAAGGATTCCATTAGTCGATGTAGATTAAACAACATAATTTGTCCTTTAAGATGCATTGTTCATGATTTTCTTATTTAAATAGATTTTCCTTGTCGATGCAATCCTGGTGGCGTGTGGATTCGATCGAGGAAGCTGTTATGCGTTACGGATGATAACAATGGCTAGATGCTTCGAGATGACGACAGCGGCATCAGCTTGCTGTGGTGGCTAAGGGCAATGGTTGTATGTCTTAGAAAGAAGTATAGGAACACGGCAAAAACATGGTTATATATGTATTGTATTTTAAAAAAAGTTAAGATGGCCTATTCTTGTTCATGTATTACATGACAAACAATTATAGCCACATATTGTATACTGTAGTAGAACTTTGCAACATACCAGCGAGCTTCCAAAAAAATGATCGATTGATCACAAGTCAAGACCCTAGTGAAGTGGTGCACTCGGACAACTATTAAGCCGTTTGGCCGAGTCTTCGACCATGGTCACCTTTCTTCCTATTCGACGCGTAGGTCGCTGTCTAGCAACCTAGCTATCGCATATCTCTGGTCTGCCTCTCCACATTATGGGCCAGTCCAGTCTAGTTTTTTCCCACCGGGTTTTGGAAGGTTCTAGAGCGCTCCCATAAACTAATTTTCTTCTTATTTTTCTTTGCTATTTCTTTGATTTTTAATACTTTTCATATTTTACTTTTTCCCCTTTCCCCCTTTTTTATTTTCATATTAATATTTTTTATTTTTCAAAGATTATATTTTTATTCCCTTTTTCTTTTTTCTTTTAATTATTTGTGAACATAATTTTCCAACTGAAGAATTATTTAAGATCATAAACATTTTTTTAAATCATGAACATATTTTTAAATTTTGTATATTTTCTATGAAACAATGAACGTTTTAAAATTTGTGATTTTTTTCTAGCTACTTCGAACATTGTTTTTGAAACTTCTGAACGTTTTTATGAATAACTGAACATTTTTTGAATCGTTGAAGAATCTTAGAATGGAGCAAAAAGAATTAAAAGCTGGTGATTTTTCAAATCGAATAACATTTTTTTTGATGAATTTTTAAATGCATGACCTTTGTTAATTCATGATAAAAAAATTGTTAATATTGTTTGAAAAATTGTTGAACATGTTTTAATTCTTGATTTTTTTGTTCGAATTCTTGGATATTTTTCAATATCATGAAAGTTATTTTTAAACGACAATTTTTTTATTAATTGTAAAAAATCCAAAATTCTTATTTTGTTTTAAAATTTCGTTTTTTCTAAAGTTTTTTAAAGAAGAAAAAAAAGAAAATGGTTCAAGAACAGAATAGAAAAAATAGGGGTGCCCCTCCCCGCTCATGGGCTCTGATAGGCCGCGCGGGTCGGATGGAATCAATAGACTGTAGTTCCGTTTTGAGAAACAAAGTTGTCCTAGAGCAGTTGGTGTGCAACGTATGTGTTTAACTTGAAGACAAAGGTTCGAATCTGCCTGTTGCAAACTTTTTTTTTTCTGATTCAACGAACCAAAACTGACGTAGGACGTACGAAAAAGATTAAATTGACGAAAAAGGATGGAGAAACACTCCTCTCTTTAATATTATTATATATATATATATATTAGGTATAGATTTGGGCTTGGCCCAATAGCTTACCATCTTAATAAATCTCAAAGGTCCTTGAATAATAAATGGTTCATAATGGAGGTGTAAATCCTTTATCCTACCTGAGAAGTGGAGGCGGAGTTAGACAAACTTACACAGTGGAGTCTTCCAACTTGACTAAGTGATGCGTATGAATTGAGAAGTGGAGGCGGAGTTAGACAAACTTACACAGTGGAGTCTTCCAACTTGACTAAGTGATGCGTATGAATAGTCTAGAAATCTGTTCTGTCACTAGTAAGTTCTCATATTGGAAACCCTAATCGATTTGGATCATCATCATGACACGATGAGGCACCGTGCATTATCTCATATATATGACTTCTTGCCACCCGCAATGGTTTGAAGGGAGCGCAGATTCACGCACAATCGTGTGCTATTTGTTTGATTCATAAGAGACTGTTTATGTGGAGGAGCCCGATTTGGGGTTTCCTTTCCTTTTCACCTCGCCAACTTGGCCTCCACGGAACCGTTTTTCATATTAGTAGAATGTTTTGTGTGTTGTCACGGGCCTTTTTTTTTTCTAGTTACACATATATATATACCCGTATTGTTTTATAAAGCTCGGTCAATTTTTGGCCTCTTGCAACAATATCATCTGGGGTCATTTACCGGTAAATTATTTTTTAACTGCAACATAATCCATCTCCATCTTTCTTATACTCTAGAAAAATAAACATATATATTTTACTTCTGGTGCTCTTTGTACTGAAAGATGGAAAGCGTTCTACCTGCCGTAGCAGGCCGCTGTTGCGTGTTTATATAGGGATGGAACAGCCCCATCCGTGGCGTACAAGTATTGTTCGATTACAACTTGATACGTAAGAAAAGATCATAACAGGAAACGGTTTAAGGCTTTATCTCTAGCCTGCCGTAACAAACACAAATACTAACGGAGCCATAGAAGATTCTGGTTACTTTAACATCCCATCTCAATCACACCTTGGTTAAGGTCAGATTGCGCCTGAAATCTTCTAGAGCTTGAACTGGTAGAGATTTAGTGAACCCATCTGCAACCTGGTCCTTTGAAGACATAAAACGAATCTCAAGAAGTCTGTTTGCCACCCTTTCTCTTACAAAGTGAAAATCAATTTCAATATGCTTGGTGCGTGCATGAAAGATAGGATTAGCTGACAAATAAGTTGCCCGTAGATTATCGCACCATAAACATGGTGTGTGTCTAGTATGCATACCCAACTCTTTTAATAATGACTCCACCCAAATGACCTCTGTTCGTTGCATTTGCCAATGCCTTATATTCTGCTTCTGTACTAGAGCGAGACACAGTAGCTTGTTTCATGGCACTCCAACAAATTAGATTTCCACCATAAAACACTACAAATCCTCCTGTTGGTTTTCTATCAGCAATGCATCCTGCCCAATCTGCATCTAAGAAAGCACTCAACAAGGTAGATGAAGACTTTCTAAATGCAAGTCTTGTATCTATGGTCTGTCTGACATATCTAAGAATTGTTTTTACTTCTGACAAATGAACTGTTGTTGGAGCATCCAAATATTGACAAACTTTATTAACTGAGAAAGACATGTCAGGTCCGGTAAGAGTCAAATATTGTAATGCTCCAACAATGTTTCTATACCTTGTACCATCTTCTGGTCCTAGAAGCTCACCCTCGAAGGCTGAAAGTTTCTTAGTGCTCGATAGAGGTGTTGGTGCTGGTTTGCAGTCTTTCATGCCAATCCTGGTCAAGATATCTGAGGCATATTTCTCCTGTGTTAACACAATGCCATCTCCAGTTTTCTTGACCTCTATCCCAAGGAAAAAATGTAGGTCTCCCAAGTCCATGAGGGCAAAATTGGATCCCAAGTCCTATAACAATGCTCACACAGCCTCCTGAGAGGAACTAGTGACAATAATGTCATCACACTAGTGGAAAAAACCCAATTTGTCCCTGTTCGTAAGGCCCACTTATCCCGGTTCTGGAACCGGGACTAAAGGGTTGGGACTAAAGCCCATGACCTTTAGTCCCGGCTCGCTTATGAACCTGAACACATGGGGCTACACGTGGCCGCTTCGCCAAGCCCAGGCAGGAGGGCCTTTCGTCCCGGTTGGTAACACATACCGAGAACAAAGAGCGTCCAAGCATCAGCAGCTGAGGGGCTATTTTTTTTTGAAAGAGAGGGGTTTTTGGGGGTTTCATATATTTTGTTAGATAGCTAATAGAGAGAAGTGATCTCTCTTATCTCCGTGCTTGGTCACGACACTACGTACTATACTTATAGATAGAACATATGACACAATTTAATCATCATTTTCGTCAATGAGACATCATATCACAAGTTGGTCACTGGTCATAATCACAACTCCTCATGATCATCATCTTCATCATCAATTCTAACACATTGTAGCACATAATAACACATTGTACTTAGGATCTACATACTCCTATCTCGTAAGACCTATTCTACCATCTCTTAGGTACAATATCATAAAACAAGATAGGCCCTGACTCTCCATTATGGAGAACGGAGATCATCCTGTCTCTCATTCTTGGCCTACGTATAATGTTGCTCTCAAGTAGTTCTCTACGATTGAGCATACATTTTTTCCAATCTTTGATTTTCATGACTCCATCGGTTTTAGAAATCCGGTATGGACAGGAGGGATGCGTAGGCTGACATGGCCGTGGTGGCCCTAAGCTCATAACAACAACGCGACCTCTCGAAAACATCAGATGAGGCACACAATCCTTCGGGATTTTCTGTTGAAAAACATAGTAATAACTTTGTAGTTAGCAATGTAGTTTAGTTTTAGAAGAATTTATGCAAAAGATGCAAGGATGACGTAATAGTAGAATTAATATCTTACCATGCAATCTCCATGGATGTTACCGTAGTTCACCACGTGCACTAGTGGTACGTATTGACCATAATGTGCAGGAGTTTGATAATAGGTATTGTAATTCTTAAGATGACTAGGAAATGCGGTAAGATGATCTTTCTCCTTATAAATTAATTATGCTTCATCGTTGTAGTAGTAGGTTCTCTCTACCATCTTCCGTATATTTTTTGAAGAATGAAAATAAGTTGTCAATGCAAATAAGTTGTCAAATATTTTTAAATAAACAATAATAATTACTTAATAAATATGGTTGAGAAACTCACATAATGGTAGAACTGGAGGCGTCTGCACATCGACCCAGATGTCGATATTACCTTCTATTTCATCTTCGGGACGAATATCAAAGGTGAGAAGCATATTAGGCTCAAATGCATAAGCCTTGCATAGTGCTTGCCAATTTTTGCATTCAAAATAGCAATAGGTGTCTGCATGGTACAATTTTACCGCAAAAGTAAAACCATGCTTGGTCCTCAAGTGAACTATCTTTACCTCCATATATTTTTTAGTATTGAAACCAATCTTATCCAAGAAAGAAATTCTTGCATGGCAGGGGATACCCTAGTAGAATAGTAAAAAAATAAAATTAATTATAAGTTAAAGCAAAAGAGTCAGAAGTCATGCTTAGTCACGAAAAAAGACTTGTCATTGTGACTTACTGTATCCACTTCGAAGTTCTCATCCAGCATGATGCTGACGCGCCTACCCTCAACTAGGAAAGTCTTGTCACACAGGCCGCGCTTGTCTTCGTAGTATTCGCACATACCGAATTCACTTTCATTGTCAGAGATTTCCTATGTTTATAGTTAAAACATTTAAAATCGATCGAGGGAAACTACGAGAAAACTGATCAACACATAGATCACTATTACTCAATATGCAACAGGTTGACTTTAGGTTTGTCGAGTCTTTCCTTTATAAACTCTCATCTCACGTATATGGTGGGCACTCGTTCTGATATTGCGACAGTCGGTGATGGTGGCTCCTCCATTCGTCCCTGAGTGCATTGCACCAAAATGTGTAGCACACGGGAACAAAGGAGAAACGACCCCCACGACAACAGTCGAAATTCTTCCTCTCTCATATTTATATATGGTGGACACTCTCTCTCAATGAAAGACACACAAGGAGCCGAAACATACCTAAAGTCAATCCATTCCATATATCCAGCAATGACAAAGAAAAAATTCCCTATGTTTTGCCCGAATGACTTGCAAGTCACAAATACATTTATAATGAACTCAAATATAATATCAGTAATACATCATCCCGAATAATCCAGTTTAAGAATTACGGCACGCTTTGGAACTTAATTAATGCGTGTGTGACTTTCGTTCCGTCGAGGCTTTCCTTAAATAACTATCATATCTCATGGTGTGTTGCTGCGCACTCTCTCACATTGAGACGGTGGTGTATATATGTTGGTGGACACTACCTCACAGTAATAGTTCGACCGCCGGTGATGGACGCTTCCCCTCTTCTCTTGTTGCGCAATATAGCGATGAGTATATCGCAAAGAAGAGAAGAAAGTGGAAGCACCCCACGACAACACTCGGGATTCCTCCATCAAGAACACACATGAAAGTCACACAAGGAGCAACGACAAACTGAAAGTCACACACGCATTATACCACTAAAATATCACTAATACATTAATATTTATAATGACCTCGAATATAATATCACTAATACATCATCCCGAATAATCCAGTTCAAGAATTACGGCATGCTTTGAATCTTAATTAACATGTGTGTGACTTTCGATACATCGAGGCTTTCCTTAAATAACTCTCATATCTCATGGTGTTTTGGTGCGCACTCTCTCACATTGATACGATGGTGTATATATGTTGGTGGACACTCTCACAGTAATAGTTCGACCGCCGGTGATGGACGCCCCTCCTCTTCTCTTGTTGCGTATTATACCAACGAATATATCGCAAAGAAGAGAAAAAGAAGAGGCGGCCCCATGACAACAATCGGGATTCCTCCATCAAGAACACATATGAAAGTCACACAAGGAGCAACGACAAATCGAAAGTCACACACGTATTATATCGATAAAATATCAGTAATACATTAATATTTATAATGACCTCGAATATAATATCACTAATACATCATCCCGAATAATCCAGTTAATGCATCATGAATTATTAACTAATACATATCGAATATCCTAGAACCCAAAATGGAGGACGGTGAACTCGGTTCACTGGCGGTCTCTGAGTCGTCGACGGTGGACACCCAAAGATAAGAAACCATCACGGGATCATAACTCAAGTGAGGTCCCTGAAGGATCTACCAGGTATTGTCAAACCAGGCATCCAATGCCGCCATGTAGCAACGGACGTGCTCGTCCTCCTCCCTGACACGGCGACGTACCACCTCCGCAGGTGCCGGCTCCCTCCGCACCGAAAATGGCCCGCGTGACGGCCACCACAGAAGGTCCGGGTCGACGACGATACCCGCATTCCTCACCAACCTCCGTGCCCGGGAAGGTACCCCCTCCTAGTGCCAGCCCAGCAGAGTCCAATCCTGGACATGGCGCCTATCAAGCAGGTTGTCTCGAACTACTTGACGACGAGGATGCGGGCCGGGCATCATCGACAAAGTCCTATGAGAATGTTTTCTTATCGTTTAATCACTAACTTTTTATAAACCCAAAATCTGTCTATAATGTAACATACACCGACAATCTAAATAAACCTAAACAAAATCTAGCGCGGGGGGGGGGGGGCTAAACTAAACCTAAACTAAACCTAAACTAAATCTAAAACTAAACTAAACCTAAACTAAACCTAAAACTAGACCTAATTTTTCATAAAACCCAAAATCAACATACACATAATAATCTAACATAAACATACTAATCTACTTTAAAAAATAAAGCATAAACATACTAATCTAACATACACATACCAATCTAGCTAACATAAACATACTAAAAGAAGCATAAACATACTAATCTAACATACACATACTAATCTAGCTAACACAGACATTCTAATCTAACATGCATACACATACTAAAAAAACATAAAAATCAACATATATTTAAAACAAATCCAACAAGCCGGGGTGGCGGCGGCTCACAGCGGGGGCAGCGACGAGGCAGCGACGGGGCGACGACAGGGGCGGGGCGGCGACGACGATGGGGCTGCGACGGGGCGGGGCGGCTATGGGGCGGGGCGGCGACAGGGGCGGCGGGGGAGGCGACGGGAGCGGGGCGGTGACGGGGGCGATGGGGGAGGCAACGGGGATGGTGAGGGAGGCGACGGGGCGGCGGGGGAGGCGACGGGGGCGGCGGGGGAGGCGACGAGGCGACGACGGGGGCGGCGGGGGATGCGACGGGGGCAACGATGGGGAAGGGAACGGTGACGGCGGGCTCGGGGCGTCGACGAGGGCGAAGTGGAATGAAAACTGCGAATTTTGTTAAGTACTTTTCATATAGAAGGAAAATTGGTCCCGGTTGGTGGCACAAACTGGGACCAATGACCCCTTTAGTCCCGGTTTGTCGCTCCAACCGGGACCAAAGCTCTGTTTTCCTTTGACAAAAAAACTTTATGAATATTTTTTTTGCTATTAATTTTTTTAACAAAAATAACTTTGATAATTTTAGTTGCATGAATTGTATATAATATCAAGTTTCTTTCCAAGTATCGTGTACAAAGCGGACAGTCTCTTTCGAAGTATCGGGGTTTCGGACGGAAACTCATCGGTTAGAAAAGGCATTCTATTTTCTTGAACCTATTTGAACTCCAGGCTTTTCGCGTGTTCAAAATGCACCATTCAAAGCCACATCATCAATTTTCAACCCTTTCTAACTTCATTTGGTATTTTTCATGGATTTAATGATTTTTTTGAGCTAAATGACCCTGCAATTTAAAATCACTACAAATAAACTCTGAAAAGGTTGAAAGTTGGCATGGTATCAACATTTCACCCACATAGTATGTGCTAAAAAGTTGAGAGGGTTACGGAAAAACCTGGATGCATTTCGTGTACAAAACGGACAGTTTCTTTTGAATATCGGGGTTTCGGAAGGAAACTCATCGGTTACAAAAGGCATTTCATTTTCTTGAACTTATTTGAACTCCAGGCTTTCTGTGGGTTCAAAATGCACCGTTCAAAGCCACATCATCAATCTCCAACCCTATCTGACTTCATTTGATATTTTTCATGCATTTAATGATGTTTTTGAGCTAAATGACCCTGAAATTGAAAAGCACTACAAAGGAACTCTGAAAAGGTTGAAAGTTGGCCTCGTATCAACATTTCACCCACATAGTATGTGCTAAAAAGTTGAGAGGGTTATGACAAAAGATGAAAGTATTTCGTGTACAAAATAGATAGTCTCTTTCGAAGTATCGGGGTTTCGGACGGAACTCATCGGTTACAAAAGGCATTTATTTTTCTTGCACTTATTTGAACTCCAAGCTTTTTGTGTGTTCAAAATGCACCATTCAAAGCCACATCATCAATTTTCAACCCTTTCTGACTTCATTTGATATTTTCCATGCATTTACTGATTTTTTTGAGCTAAATGACCCTGAAATTGAAAAGCACTTCAAATGAGGTCTGAAAAGGTTGAAAGTTGGCATGGTATCATAATTTCACCCACATAGAATGTGCTAAGAAGTTGAGCGGGTTACGGCAAAAACAGGATGCACTTCACGTCCAAAACGGATAGTCCGTTTCGAAGTATCCGGGTTTCGGACGGAAACTCATCGGTTACAAAAGGCATTTTATTTTCTTGAACTTATTTGAACTCCAGGTTTTTCGTGTGTTCAAAATGCACCATTCAAAGCCACATCATCAATTTTCAACCCTTTCTAACTTCATTCGGTATTTTTCACGCATTTAATGATTTTTTTAACTAAATGATCCTAAAATTGAAAAGCACTACAAATGAACTTTGAAAATGTCCAAACTTGGCATGGTATCAACATTTCATCCACATAGCATGTGCTACCAAGTTGAGAGGGTTACGGCAAAATCTGGATGCATTTCGTGTACAAAACGGACAGTCTCTTTCGAAGTATATATCGGGGTTTCGGACGGATACTCATCGGTTACAAAAGGCATTTCATTTTCTTGAAGTTATTTGTACTCGAGGATTTTTGTGTGTTCAAAATACACCATTCAAAGCCACATCATCAATTTTCAATCCTTTCTGACTTCATCTGATATTTTTCATGCATTTACTGATTTTTTTGAGCTAAATGACCCTGAAATTGAAAAACACTTCAAATGAAGTCTGAAAAGGTTGAAAGTTGGCATGGTATCATCATTTCACCCACATAGCATGTGCTAAAAAGTTGAGAGGGTTACGGCAAAAGCAGGATGCACTTTGCGTACAAAACAAACAGTCTCTTTCGAAGTATCGGAGTTTCGGACGGAAACTCATCGGTTACAAAAGGCATTTCATTTTCTTGAACTTATTTGAACTCCAGGGGTTTTGTGTGTTGAAAGTGCACCATTCAAAGCCACATCATCAATTTTCAACACTTTCTGACTTCATTTGATATTTTTCATGCATTTATAGATTTTGTTCAGCTAAATGACTCTGAAATTGAAAAGCACTTCAAATAAAGTCTGAAAAGGTTGAAAGTTGGCATGATATCATCATTTCACCCATATAGCATGTGCTAAAAAGTTGAGACAGTTACGGCAAAAACAGGATGCAATTCACGCACAAAACGAACAGTCTCTTTCGAACTATTGGAGTTTCGGACCGAAACTCATCGGTTACAAAAGGCATTTCATTTTCTTGAACTTATTTGAACTCCGGGATTTTCGTGTGTTCAAAATGCACCATTGAAAGACACATCATATTTTACAACCCTTTCAAACTTCATTTGGTATTTTTCATGCATTTAATGATTTGTTTTGAGCTAAATGACCCTGAAATTGAAAAGCACTACAAATAAACTCTGAAAAGGTTGAAAGTTGGTATGGTATCAACATTTCACCCACATAGCATGTGTGCTAAAAAGTTGAGACGGTTACGACAAAAGCTGGATGCACTTCGCGTACAAAACTGACAGTATCTTTCGAAGTATCGGGGTTTCGGACGGAAACTCATCGGTTACAAAAGGCATTTCATGTTCTTAAACTTATTTGAGCTTCAGTCTTTTTGTGTGTTCAAAATGCACCATTCAAAGCCACATCATCAATTTTGAACCCTTTCTGACTTCATTTGATATTTTTCATGCATTTACTGATTTTTTTGAGCTAAATGACCCTGAAATTGAAAAGCACTTTAAATGAAGTCTGAAAAGGTTGAAAGTTGGCGTGGTATCATCATTTGACCCACATAGCATGTGCTAAAAAGTTGAGAGGCTTACGGCAAAAGCAGGATGCACTTCGCGTTCAAAACGGACAGTCTCTTTCGAAGTATCGAGGTTTCAGACGGAAACTCGTCGGTTACAAAAGGCATTTCATTTTCTTGAACGTATTTGAACTCCAGGCTTTTCGTGTGTTCAAAATGCACCATTCAAAGCCACATCATCAATTTTCAACCCTTTCTGACTTCTATTGATATTTTTCATGCATTTACTGATTTTTTTGAGCTAAATGACCCTGAAGTTGAAAAGCACTTCAAATGAAGTCTGAAAAGGTTAAAAGTTGGCATGGTATCATCATTTCACCCACATAGCATGTGCTAAAAAGTTGAGAGGGTTACGATAAAAGTAGGATGCACTTCGCGTTCAAAACGGACAGTCTCTTTCGAAGTATCGTGGTTTCGGACGGAAACTCATCGTTTACAAAAGGCATTTCATTTTCTTGAACTTATTTGAACTCCAGTCTTTTTGTGTGTTCAAAATGCACCATTCAAAGCCACATCATCAATTTTCAACCCTTTGTGACTTCATTTGATATTTTCCATGCATTTAATGTTTTTTTTGAGCTAAATGACCCTGAAATTTAAAAGCACTACAAATTAACTATGAAAAGGTTGAAAGTTGGCATGGTATCAACATTTCACCCACATAGTATGTGATAAAAAGTTGAGAGGGTTACGGCAGAAGCTGGATGCATTTCGTGTACAAAACGGACAGCCTCTTTCGAAGTGTCGCGATTTCGGACGGAAACTCATCGGT
Organism: Hordeum marinum; assembly: GCA_022496015.1. Lineage (NCBI taxonomy): Eukaryota > Viridiplantae > Streptophyta > Magnoliopsida > Poales > Poaceae > Hordeum > Hordeum marinum. Next base: position 530,504,345 of record CM039674.1, on the reverse strand, counting down.
TACAAAAGGCATTTTCTTTTCTTGAACTTATTTGAACTCCAGACTTTTTGTGTGTTCAAAATGCACCATTCAAAGGCACATCATCAATTTTCAACCCTTTCTGACTTCATTTGATATTTTCCATGCATTTACTGATTTTTTTGAGCTAAATGACCCTGAAATTGAAAAGCACTTCAAATTTGGTCTGAAAAGGTTGAAAGTTGGCATGGTATCATAATTTCACCCACATAGCATCTGCTAAAAAGTTCAGAGGGTTACGGCAAAAGCAGGATGCACTTCATGTACAAAACGGACAGTCTCTTTCGAAGTATATATCGGGGTTCCGGACGGATACTCATAGGTTACAAAAGACGTTTCATTTTCTTGAACTTATTTGAACTCCAGAATTTTTGTGTGTTCAAAATGCACCATTCAAAGCCACACCATCAATTTTCAATCCTTTCTGACTTCATTTGATATTTTTCATGCATTTACTTATTTTTTTGAGCTAAGTGACCCTGAAATCTAAAAGAACTTCAAATGAAGTCTGAAAATGTTGGAAGTTGGCATGGTATCATCATTTCACCCACATCGCATGTGCTAAAAAGTTGAGAGGGTTACGTCAAAAGCAGGATGCACTTCGCGTATAAAACAGATAGTCTGTTTTGAAGTATCGGGGTTTTGGACGGAAACTCATCGGTTACAAAAGGCATTTCATTTTCTTGAACTTATTTTCACACCAGGGGTTTTGTGTGTTAAAAATGCACCATTCAAGCCCACATCATCAATTTTGAACCCTTTCTTACTTCATTTCATATCTTTCATGCATTTACTGATTTGTTTTGAGCTAAATGACCCTGAAATTGAAAAGCACTACAAATGAACTCTGAAAAGGTTGAAAGTTGGTATGGTATCAACATTTCACCCACATAGCAAGTGTGCTAAAAAGTTGAGAGGGTTACGACAAAAACTGGATGCACTTCGCGTACAAAACGGACAGTCTCTTTCGAAGTATCGGGGTTTCGGACGGAAACTCATAGGTTACAAAAGGCATTTCATTTTCTTAAACTTATTTGAGCTCCAGTCTTTTGGTGTGTTCAAAATGCACCATTCAAAGCCACATCATCAATTTCCAACCCTATCTGACTTCATTTGATATTTTTCATGCATTTAATGATTTTTTTGAGCTAAATGACCCTGAAATTGAAAAGCACTACAAATGAACTGTGAAAAGGTTGAAAGTTGGCATGGTATCAACATTTTACCCACATAGTATGTGCTAAAAAGGTGAGAGGGTTACGGCAGAAGCTGGATGCATTTCGTGTACAAAACGGACAGCCTCTTTCGAAGTGTCGCGGTTTCGAACGGAAACTCATCGGTTACAAAAGGCATTTTATTTTCTTGAACTTATTTGAACTCCAGGCTTTTTGTGTGTTCAAAATGCACCGTTCAAAGCCACATCATCAATTTCCAACCCTATCTGACTTCATTTGATATTTTTCATGCATTTAATGATTTTTTGAGCTAAATGACCCTGCAATTGAAAAGCACTACAAATGAACTCTGAAAAGGTTGAAAGTTGGCCTGGTATCAAAATTTCACCCACATAGTATGTGCTAAAATGTTGAGAGGGTTATGAGAACAGATGGAAGTATTCCGTGTACAAAACAGACAGTCTTTTTCGAAGTATCGGGGTTTCGGACGGAAACTCATCGGTTACGAAAGGCATTTACTTTTCTTGCACTTATTTGAACTCCAGGCTCTTTGTGTGTTCAAAATGCACCATTCAAAGCCACATCATCAATTTTCAACCCTTTCTGACTTCATTTGATATTTTCCATGCATTTACTGATTTTTTTTGAGCTAAATGACCCTGAAATTGAAAAGCACTTCAAATGAGGTTTGAAAAGGTTGAAAGTTGCCATGGTATCATAATTTCACCCACATAGCATGTGCTAAAACGTTGAGAGGGTTACGGCAAAAACAGGATGCATTTCGTGTACAAAACAGACAGTCTCTTTCGAAGTATCGGGGTTTCGGACGGAAACTCATCGTTTACAAAAGGCATTTCATTTTCTTGAACTTATTTGAACTCCAGGCTTTTTGTGTTTTCAAAATGCACCATTCAAAGCCACATCATCAATTTTCAATCCTTTCTGACTTCATTTGATATTTTTAATGCATTTACAAAAATTTTGAGCTAAATGACCCTGAAATTGAAAAACACTACAAATGAACTCTGAAAAGGTTGAAAGTCGGCATGGTATCAATATTTCACCCAAATAGCATGTGCTAAAAAGTTGAGAGGGTTACGGCAAAAGCTGGATGCACTTCGTGTACAAAACAGACAGTCTCTTTCGAAGTATATATCGGGGTTCCGGACTAAAACTCATCGGTTAAAAAAGGCATTTCATTTTCTTGAACTTATTTGAACTCCAGGAATTTTTTGTGTTCAAAATGCACCATTCAAAGCCACATCATCAATTTCCAACCCTATCTGACTTCATGTGATATTTTTCATGCATTTAATGCGTTTTTTGAGCTAAATGACCCTGAAATTGAAAAGCACTACAAATGAACTGTGAAAAGGTTGAAAGTTGCCATGGTATCAACATTTCACCCACATAGTATGTGCTAAAAAGTTGAGAGGGTTACGGCAGAAACTGGATGCATTTCGTGTACAAAACGGAGAGCCTCTTTCGAAGTGTCGCGGTTTCGGACAGAAACTCATCGGTTACAAAAGGCATTTTATTTTCTTGAACTTATTAGAACTCCAGGCTTTTTGTGTGTTCGAAATGCACCATTCAAAGCCACACTATCAATTTTCAACCCTTTCTGACTTCATTTGATATTTTCCATGCATTTAATGTTTTTTTTTTAAACTAAATGACCCTGAAACTGGAAAGCATTTCAAATGATGTCTGAAAAGGTTGAAAGTTGGCATGGTATCATAATTTCACCCACATAGCATGTGCTAAAAAGTTGAGAGGGTTACGGCAAAAGCAGGATGCACTTCACGTACAAAACGGACAGTCTGTTTCGAAGTATATATCGGGGTTCCGGACGGATACTTATAGGTTACAAAAGACGTTTCATTTTCTTGAACTTATTTGAACTCGAGGATTTTTGTGTGTTCAAAATGCACCATTCAAAGCCACATCATCAATTTTCAATCCTTTCTGACTTCATTTGATATTTTTCATGCATTTACTGATTTTTTTAGCTAAATGACCCTGAAATCTAAAAGAACTTTAAATGAAGTCTGAAAATGTTGAAAGTTGGCATGGTATCATCATTTCACCCACATCGCATGTGCTAAAAGGTTGAGAGGGTTACGTTAAAAGCAGGATGCACTTCGCGTATAAAACAGATAGTCTGTTTTGAAGTATCGGGGTTTCGGACGGAAACTCATCGGTTACAAAAGGCATTTCATTTTCTTGAACTTATTTGCACACCAGGGGTTTTGTGTATTAAAAATGCACCATTCAAACCCACATCATCAATTTTGAACCCTTTCTTACTTCATTTCATATCTTTCATGCATTTAATGATTTGTTTTGAGCTAAATGACCCTGAAATTACAAAGCACTACAAATGCACTCTGAAAAGGTTGAAAGTTGGTATGATATCAACATTTCACCCACATAGCATTTGTGCTAAAAAGTTGAGAGGGTTACGACAAAAACTGGATGCACTTCGCGTACAAAACGGACAGTCTCTTTCGAAGTATCGGGGTTTCGAGCGGAAACTCATCGGTTACAAAAGGCATTTCATTTTCTTAAACTTATTTGAGCTCCAGGCTTTTTGTGTGTTCAAATTGTAACATTCAAAGCCACATCATCAATTTTCAAACCTTTCTGACTTCATTTGATATTTTCCATACATTTACTGATTTTTTTGAGCTAAATGACCCTGAAATTGAAAAGCACTTCAAATGAAGTCTGAAAAGGTTGAAACTTGGCGTGGTATCATCATTTGACACACATAGCATGTGCTAAAAGTTGAGAGGGTTACGGCAAAATTAGGATGCACTTTGCATTCAAAACGGACAGGCTCTTTCGAAGTATCGTGGTTTCGGACGAAAACTCATCGGTTACAAAAGGCATTTTATTTTCTTGAACTTATTTTAACTCTCGGGGTTTTGTGTGCTGAAAATGCACCATTCAAAGCCACATGATCAATTTTAAACCCTTTCTGACTTCATTTGATATTTTTCATGCATTTACTGATTTTTTTGAGCTAAATTACCCTAAAATTGTAAAGCACTTCAAATGAAGTCTGAAAAGGTTGAAAGTTGGCATGGTATCATAATTTCAGCCACATAGCATGTGCTAAAAAGTTGAGACGGTTACGGCAAATGCTGATGTAATTCACGTACAGAACGGACAGTCTCTTTCGGAGTATCGGAGTTTCGGACGGAAACTCATCGGTTACAAAAGGCATTTCATTTTCTTGAACTTATTTGAACTCCGGGATTCTCATGTGTTCAAAATGCACCATTCAAAGCCACATCATCATTTTTCAACCCTTTCTAACTAAATTTGTTATTTTTCATGCATTTAATGATTTGTTTTGAGCTAAATAACCTTGAAATTGAAAAGCACTACAAACGAACTCTAAAAAGGTTGAAAGTTGGCATGGTATCAACATTTCACCCACATAGCATGTGCTAAAAAGTTGGGAGGGTTACGACAAAAGGTGGATGCTCTTCGCGTACAAAACGGACAGTCTCTTTCGAAGTATCGGGGTTTCGGACGGAAACTCATCGGTTACAAAAGGCATTTCATGTTCTTAAACTTATTTGAGCTCCACTCTTTTTGTGTGTTCAAAATGCACCATTCAAAGCCACATCATCAATTTTCAACCCTTTCTGACTTCATTTGATATTTTTCATGCATTTACTGATTTTTTTTGAGCTAAATGACCCTGAAATTGAAAAGCACTTCAAATGAAGTCTCAAAAGGTTGAAAGTTGGCGTGGTATCATCATTTGACACACGTAGCATGTGCTAAAAAGTTGAGATGGTTACGACAAAAGCAGGACGCACTTCGCGTTCAAAACGGACAGTCTCTTTCAAAGTATCCGGGTTTCGGACGGAAACTCACCGGTTACAAAAGGCATTTCATTTTCTTGAACGTATTTGAACTCCAGGCCTTTCGTGTGTTCAAAATGCACAATTCAAAGCCACATCATCAATTTTCAACCCTTTCCGACTTCTATTGATATTTTTCATGCATTTACTGATTCTTTTGAGCTAAATGACCCTAAAATTGAAAAGCACTTCAAATGAAGTCTGAAAAGGTTAAAAGTTGGCATGGTATCATCATTTCACCCACATAGCATGTGCTAAAAAGTTGAGAGGGTTACGGCAAAAGCAATATGCACTTCGCGTTCAAAACGGACAGTCTCTTTCGAAGTATCGGGGTTTCAGACGGAAATTCATCGTTTACAAAAGGCATTTCATTTTCTTGAACTTATTTGAACTCCAGGATTTTTGTGTTTTGAAAATGCACCATTCAAAGCCACATCATAAATTTTCAATCCTTTCTGACTTCATTTGATATTTTTAATGCATTTACTAATTTTTTGAGCTAAATGACCCTGAAATTGAAAAACACTACAAATGAACTCTGAAAAGGTTGAAAGTTGGCATGGTATCAACATTTCACCCACATAGCATGTGGTAAAAAGTTGAGAGAGTTACGGCAAAAGCTGGATGCACTTCGTGTACAAAACGGACAGTCTCTTTCGAAGTATATATCGGGGTTTCGGACGGAAACTCATCGGTTACAAAAGGCATTTCATTTTCTTGAACTTATTTGAACTCCAGGCTTTTTTTGTGTTCAAAATGCACCATTCAAAGCCACATCATCAATTTCCAACCCTATCTGACATCATTTGATATTTTTCATGGATTTAATGATTTTTTTGAGCTAAATGACCCTTAAATTGAAAAGCACTACAAATGATTTGTTAAAAGGTTGAAAGTCGGCATGGTATCAAGATTTCACCCACATAGTATGTGCTAAAAAGTTGAGAGGGTTACGGCAGAAGCTGGATGCATTTCGTGTACAAAACGAACAGCCTCTTTCGAAGTGTCGCGGTTTCGGACGGAAACTCATCGGTTACAAAAGGCATTTTATTTTCTTGAACTTATTTGAACTCCAGGATTTCTGTGTGTTCAAAATGCACCATTCAAAGCCACATCACCAATTTTCAATCCTTTCTGACTTCATTTGATATTTTTCATGCATTTACTGATTTTTTGAGCTAAATGACCTTGAAATCTAAAAGAACTTCAAATCAAGTCTGAAAAGGCTGAAAGTTGGCATGGTATCATCATTTCACCCACATAGCATGTGCAAAAAAGTTGAGACGGTTACGGCAAAAGAAGGATGCAATTCACGTACAAAACGGCTAGTCTTTTGGAAGTATCGGAGTTTCGCACGGAAACTCATCGGTTACAAAAGGCATTTCATTTTCTCGAACTTATTTGAACTCTGGGCTATTCGTGTGTTCAAAATGCACGATGCAAAGCCACATCATCATTTTTGAACCCTTTCTAACTTCATTTGGTATTTTTCATGCATTTAATGATTTGTGTTGAGCTAAATGACCCTTAAATTGAAAAGCACTATAAATGAACTCTGAAAAGGTTGAAAGTTGGCATGGTATCAAAATTTCACCCACATAGCATGTGCTAAAAAGTTGAGAGGGTTACGACAAAAGCTGGATGCACTTCGCATACAAAATGGACGGTCTCTTTCGAAGTATTGGGTTTCGAACGGAAACTCGTCGGTTACAAAAGGCATTTCATGTTCTTAAACTTATTCGAGCTCCAGGCTTTTTGTGTGTTCAAAATGCACCGTTCAAAGGCACATCATCAATTTTCAACCCTTTCTGACTTCATTTGATATTTTTCATGCATTTACTGATTTTTTTTTGAGCTAAATGACCCTGAAATTGAAAAGCACTTCAAATGAAGTCTGAAAAGGTTGAAAGTTGGCGTGGTATCATCATTTGACCCACATAGCATGTGCTAAAAAGTTGAGAGGGTTACGGCAAAAGCAGGATGCACTTCGCGTTCAAAACGGACAGTCTCTTTCGAAGTATCGAGGTTCCGGACGGAAACTCATCGGTTATAAAAGGCATTTCATTTTCTTGAACTTATTTGAACTCCAGGCTTTTTGTGTGTTCAAAATGCACCGTTCAAAGCCACATCATCAATTTCCAACCCTTTCTGACTTCATTTGATATTTTTCATGCATTTATTGATTTTTTTGAGCTAAATGACCCTGAAATTGAAAAGCACTATAAATGAACTTTAAAAAGGTTGAAAGTTGGCATGGTATGAACATTTCACCCACATAGCATGTGCTAAAAAGTTGCATGGGTTACGGCAAAAGCTGGATGCACTTCGTGTACAAAACGGACAGTCTCTTTCGAACTATCGTGGTTTCGGATGGAAACTCATCGGTTACAAAAGACATTTCATTTTTTGAACTTCTTTGAACTCCAGGCTTTTTGTGTTTTCAAAATGCACCATTCAAAGCCACATCATCAATTTTCAATCCTTTCTGACTTCATTTGATATTTTTACGGCATTTACTGATTTTTTTGAGCTAAATGACCCTGAAATTGAAAAGCACTTCAAATGAGGTCTGAAAAGGTTGAAAGTTGGCATGGTATGAACATTTCACCCACATAGCATGTGCTAAAAAGTTGAGAGGGTTACGGCAAAAGCTGGATGCACTTCAGGTCCAAAACGGACAGTCTCTTTCGAAGTATATATCGGGGTTTCGGACGGATACTCATTGGTTACAAAAGACATTTCATTTTCTTGAACTTATTTGAACTCGAGGATTTTTGTGTGTTCAAAATACACCATTCAAAGCCACATCATCAATTTTCAATCCTTTCTGACTTCATTTGATATTTTTCATGCATTTACTGATTTTTTTGAGCTAAATGACCCTGAAATTGAAAAGCACTTCAAATGAAGTCTGAAAAGGTTGAAAGTTGGCATGGTATCATCATTTCACCCACATAGCATGTGATAAAAAGTTGAGAGGGTTACGGAAAAACCTGGATGCATTTCGTGTACAAAACGGACAGTCTCTTTCGAATATATATCGGGGTTTCGGACGGAAACTCATCGGTTACAAAACGCTTTTTGTGTGTTCAACATGCACCATTAAAAGCCACATCATCAATTTTCAACCCAGTCTAACTTCATTTGATATTTTTCATGCATTTACTATTTTTTGTGTGCTAAATGACCATGAAATTAAAAAGCACTTCAAATGAAGTCTGAAAAGTTTAAAGTTAGCACGGTATCATCATTTCACCCACATAACATGTGCTAAAAAGTTGAGAGGGTTACGGCAAAAGAAGGAGACATTTCACGTACAAAACAAACAGTCTGTTTCGAAGTATCGGGTTTCAGACGGAAACTCATCGGTTTCAAAAGGCATTTCATTTTCTTGAACTTATTTGAACTCCAGGCCTTTTGTGTTTTCAAAATGCACCATTCAAAGCCACATCATCAATTTTCAACCCTTTCTGACAAAATTTGATATTTTTCATGCATTTACTGATTTTTTTTAGCTAAATGACCCTGAAACTGAAAAACACTTCAAATGAAGTCTGAAAAGGTTGAAAGTTGGCGTGGTATCATCATTTGACCCACATAGCATGTGCTAAAAAGTTGAGAGGGTTACGGCAAAAGCAGGATGCACTTCGCGTTCAAAACGGACAGTCTCTTTCGAGGTATCGGGGTTTCGGATGGAAACTCATCGGTTATAAAAGTCATTTCATTTTCTTGAACTTGTTTGAACACCAGGCTTTTTGCTTTATCAAAATGCACCATTCAAAGCCACATCATCAATTTTCAACCCTTTCTGACTTCATTTGATATTTTTCATGCATTTACTGATTTTTTTGAGCTAAATGACCCTGAAATTGAAAAGCACTATAAATGAACTTTAAAAAGGTCGAAAGTTGGCATGGTATGAACATTTCACCCACATAGCATGTGCTAAAAAGTTGAGTGGGTTACGGCAAAAGTTGGATGCAGTTCGTGTACAAAACGGACAGTCTCTTTCGAAGTATTGTGGTTTCGGACGGAAACTCATCGTTTACAAAGGGCATTTGATTTTCTTGAACTTATTTGAACTCCAGGCTTTTCGTGTGTTCAAAATGCACCATTCAAAGCCACATCATCAATTTTCAATCCTTTCTACCTTCATTCGGTCTTTTTCATGCATTTAATGATTTTTTTAACTAAATGATCCTAAAATTGAAAAGCACTACAAATGAACTTTGAAAAGGTTGAAAGTTGGCATGGTATCAACATTTCATCCACATAACATGTGCTACAAAGTTGAGAGGGTTACGGCAAAATCTGGATGCATTTCGTGTACAAAACGGACAGTCTCTTTCGAAGTATATATCGGGGTTTCGGACGGATACTCATCGGTTACAACAGAAATTTCATTTTCTTGAACTTATTTGAATTCGAGGATTTTTGTGTGTTCAAAATACACCATTCAAAGCCACATCATCAATTTTCAATCCTTTCTGATTTCATTTGATATTTTTCATGCATTTACTGATTTTTTTGAGCTAAATGACCCTGAAATCTGAAATCACTTCAAATGAAGTCTGAAAAGGTTGAAAGTTGGCATAGTATCATCATTTCACCCACATAGCATGTGATAAAAAGTTGAGAGGGTTACGGAAAAACCTGGATGCATTTCGTGTACAAAACGGACAGTCTATTTTGAAGTATATATCGGGGTTTCGGACGGAAACTCATCAGTTACAAAAGGCTTTTTGGGTGTTCAACATGCACCATTAAAAACCACATCATCAATTTTCAACCCATTCTGACTTCATTTGATATTTTTCATGCATTTACTATTTTTTTAGCTAAATGACAATGAAATTAAAAAGCACTTCAAATGAAATCTGAAAAGGTTCAAAGTTAGCACGGTATCATCATTTCACCCACATAGCATGTGCTAAAAAGTTGAGAGGGTTACGGCAAAAGAAGGATACACTTCGCGTACAAAACAAACAGTCTGTTTCGAAGTATCGGGGTTTCACACGGAAACTCATCGGTTTCAAAAGGCATTTCATTTTTTTGAACTTATTTGCACTCCAGGCCTTTTGTGTTTTCAAAATGCACCATTCAAAGCCACATCATCAATTTTCAACCCTTTCTGACATCATTTGATACTTTTCATGCATTTACTGATTTTTTTTGAGCTAAATGACCCTGAAATTGAAAAACACTTCAAATGAAGTCTGAAAAGGTTGAAAGTTGGCGTGGTATCATCATTTGACCCACATAGCATGTGCTAAAAAGTTGAGAGGTTTACGGCAAAAGCAGGATGCACTTCGCGTTCAAAACGGACAGTCTCTTTCAAGGTATCGGGGTTTCGGATGGAAACTCATCGGTTATAAAAGTCATTTCATTTTCTTGAACTTGTTTGAACACCAGCCTTTTTGCTTTATCAAAATGCACCATTCAAAGCCACCTCATCAATTTTCTACCCTTTCTGACTTCATTTGATATTTAATGCATTTACTGATTTTTTTGAGCTAAATGACCCTGAAATTGAAAAGCACTATAAATGAACTTTAAAAAGGTCAAAAGTTGGCATGGTATGAACATTTCACCCACATAGCATGTGCTAAAAAGTTGAGTGGGTTACGGCAAAAGTTGGATGCACTTCGTGTACAAAACGGACAGTCTCTTTCGAAGTATCGTGGTTTCGGACGGAAACTCATCGTTTACAAAAGACATTTCATTTTTTTGAACTTCTTTGAACTCCAGGCTTTTCGTGTGTTCAAAATGCACCATTCAAAGCCACATCATCAATTTTCAACCCTTTCTAACTTCATTTGGTATTTTTCATGCATTTAATGAATTTTTTGAACTAAATGATCCTGAAATTGAAAAGCACTACAATCGAACTCTGAAAAGGTTGAAAGTTGGCATGGTATCAACATTTCACCCACATAGCATGTGCTAAAAAGTTGAGAGGGTTACGGCAAAACCTGGATGCATTTCGTGTACAAAACGGATAGTCTCTTTCAAAGTATATATCAGGGTTTCGGACGGAAACTCATCGGTTACAAAAGACATTTCATTTTCTTAAAATTATTTGAACTCCAGGCTTTTTGTGTGTTCAAAATGCACCATTCAAAGCCACATCATCAATTTTCAACCCTTTCTGACTTCATTTGATATTTTTCATGCATTTACTTATTTTTTTGGAGCTAAATGACCCTGAAATTGAAAAGCATTTCAAATAAAGTCTGAAAAGGTTGAAAGTTGGCATGGTATCATCATTTCACCCACATAGTATGTGCTAAAAAGTTGAGAGGGTTACGGCAAAAACAGGATGCACTTCGTATACAAAACGGATAGACTCTTTCGAAGTATCGGGGAATGAGACGGAAACTCATCGGTTACAAAAGGCATTTCATTTTCTTGAACTTATTTGAACTCCTGGCTTTTTGTCTATTCAAAATGCACCATTCAAAGCCACATCATCAATTTTGAACCCTTTCTGACTTCATTTGATATTTTTCATGCATTTACTTATTGTTTTGAGCTAAATAACCCTGAAATTGAAAAACACTTCAAATGAAGTCTGAAAAGTTTGAAAGTTGGCATGGTGTGCGTGCTTGTTGCCAACGATGACAACCCACTTTTTTGTTGCATATTGTTCTTGGCCATTATCGGAATTTAAGAAAAACATGAATTGAAAAGCATTACAAATATATAATAGCTAGAGAGATATGTAATATATAATAGTTCAGATATCCATTACAAAAAGTATTCGTCCAACCGAGCACTACTAGCTAGTCTGAAACAGAAGAATATCCGCCCCATGGTGGTGGTGGTGTGAGGTGACGCTGCCCATAGTTCACGGTTTGAATCTTGCGGTACAACTCATATGCAACGTATCCATCTTTTCTTGCATACTCAATGTTGATAGGCTGAAGTGGGGTCCTCTCCCACTCTTTGTGCTGCGCGGGGGGAATTTGGTCTTCATATCTCCATAATAGTCATCGATCAAGGAGACTGCCATAGAAACCATCGAAGTCCTCTCATACTGAAGCCCGAATATGTCTTGGATATCAATAAGGCAGCCAGCTGGTATCTCTATACCAAAGTTGTGCCTCATCTTCAGCTTGTCATACTTACATCAACACTAGCAAAATATATGTCGCTGCGTAGGAAGTCCATGAGTGCTGGGCAGTGCTTGTCACTACAGCAACATCAACGAATTAAAATGGAACAAATGTTAAATACTTCTGCAATAAGTATATTTTGGCAGAATTATAATATGCAACTATATAAAGGAAAATTATTTCGCTGCAACAAAAGAGGAAGACGAGGAGTTTTTGCTCCCGGGCTCATTTGAGCCCGGTGAACAGCAATATCATAAAAAAAATGAAAATTATTTCACTTCAACTTAAGAGAAATTGATCTTTGCCATAGCATTCAAAACAGAACAAATATATTGCTATATCCTATATATATGCAATTTTAATATCCTATGAATTGATGAAGAAACCTTAAATTAACTATATGACATATATGGTCTCCCACGTTTTGCAACAAGGAAAATTGGGTTGGGGAACGTTGCATGGGAAACAAAAAATTTCCTATGCACACGCAAACCTATCCATGGTGATGAGCATCTACGAGAGGGAGAGTGGATCTACGTACCCTTGTAGATCGCTAAGCGGGAGCGTTAAGAAACGCGGTTGGTGTAGTCGAACTTCTTCGCGATCCAAATCGCCGAGCGTCCCGCGATCCAATCACGAACCGTCCTGCGATCCAATCATGAACTGTCCCGCGATCCAATCATGAACCGTCCCGCAATCTCGTCACGATCCGTCCCGCGATCCAATCACGAACGTCTCGTGGCCTTGATCACGATCCTTCCGATCTAGTACCGAACGGATGGCACCTCCGCGTTCAGCACACGTGCAACTTGATGACGATCTCCACCGTCTTGATCCAGCAAGAGGAGGTGGAGAGGAGAGAGAGTTCACCGGCAGAGTGACGGCGCTCCGCTGATGGTGGTGGTGGAGCAATTCCGGCAGGGCTTCGCCTAAGCGCTGCAGAAATCCGATCTAGAGGAGCACCGGTGAAACGGGTAGCACGTGGCTGTAAGTTGTGTCCAAAAGCCACCCAATCCACTAGTATATATAGGAGGGAGGGAGAGGAGGGGGGCTGGCGCACCAAGCCCCCCTCGGGGATTCGGCCGGCCAAGGTGGGAGCAATCCTACTCCTACTCCAATCCTAGTTGGAGTAGGATTGCTTCCTATTGGCTGATTTTTACCTTTTTCCTTTAGGACTTCCTCTCCCTGAGCCATAGGCCTTTGTGGCTGTTTTCCCAGCCCACTAAGGGCTGCTAATTAGTCTCCCACAGCCCATGGACCTCCTGGGGTCGAAATACCCCTCCCAGGGGCCTCCCGGTACACTACCGGCACTCCCGGTACACTACCGATGAGCCCGAAACTTTTCCGGCGACCAAACGGAGACTTCCTATATATGAATCTTTACCTCCGGACCATTCTGGAGCTCCTCGTTACGTCTGGGATCTCATCCGGGACTCCGAACAACCTTCATTCACCACCATACATAATTCTACACTACCGAAACGTCACCGAACCTTAAGTGTGCAGACCCTGCAGGTTCGAGAACTATGTAGACATGACCGAGACGCCTCTATGGTCAATAACCAATGGCGGAACCTGGACATCCACATTGGTTCCTACATATTCTACGAAGATCTTCATCGGTCGAACCTCTATGTCAAGGATTCAGTTAATCCCGTATAACGTTCCCTTTGTTCTTCGGTATGTTACTTGCCCGAGATTCGATCGTCGGTATCTCCATACCTAGTTCAATATCGTTACCGGCAAGTCTCTTTACTAGTTCCGTAATACAAGATCCCGCAACAAACAATTAGTCACATTGCTTGCAAGGCTTATTGTGATGTTGCATTACCGAGTGGGCCCCAAGATACCTCTCCGTCACATGGAGTAACAAATCCCAGTCTCGATCCATGCTAACTCAAAAAACACCATCGGAGATACCTGTAGAGCACCTTTATAGTCACCCAGTTACGTTGCGACGTTTGATACACACAAGGCACTCCTCCGATATCCGTGAGTTGCATGATCTCATGGTCATAGGAACATATACATTGACATGCAGAAAACAGTAGCAATAAACTGACACGATCATATGCTACGTTTGTAGTTTGGGTCTTGTCCATCACATCATTCTCCTAATGATGTGATCCCGTTATCAAATGGCATCACATGTCAATGGCTAGGATACCCTGACCATCTTTGATCAACGAGCTAGTTCACTAGAGGCATACTAGGGACACTATGTTGTCTATTTACCCACACATGCAATGTGTTTCCAATCAATGCAATTATAGCATGGATAATAAACGATTATCATGAACAAGGAAATCTAATAATAAACACTTTATATGTTGCCTCTAGGGCATATTTCCAATTAATTGCTTCACTACAAACTTAAAACAAATATTGATCTTTCCCATAGGATTCAAAATGGAACATATTTGTATCATATGCAATTTTCATAATAATATATAAATTATTAATTGATCAAAGAAAACCCTCAAAACTCACCATGCCCATTGTAACATCATGGCATGTTTCTTGAAACATAGCTGGATGATAGCAACATCTTCTTGCTTAGCCGTGTACTCGAGATCAAGCCCTATGAACTTGTCTTTATCATCCACCAATTGAAGCCATTTCTACAAAAAGGAAAGAAAACGCGGCACCATGGCGCTGTCGTTCGTGTAGACGACATCGAAATTGGTCCTGCCATGTGCGAGCACCTCTCCGTAGCGAGTGATTGGATTCATGGTAGAAGATATGGGGAAGAGAAGAAGAGAGGAGAATGGAGGAGAAGAAGAGAGGAGAATGGAAGAGAAGAAGAGAGGAGAATGGAGGAGAAGAAGAGAAATGGGCGAAGTTACTGTAGCCCTCGCCGAGGAACAGTTATCTTACCTGTTTCTTGGAGCGCCAAACGTTATGGGATGCAACCCGTTCAAACCTTTAGTCCCGGTTTGAGCCACCAACCGGGACTAAAGGGGCTCGCACCAGGCGAACGGTTGTCCCGTTTGGTCTCGATTCCAGCCACAAACCGGGACCAATGGTTGTGGGCCAGGAGCGAGGCACATTGGTCCCGGTTCTTGTCTGGAACTGGGACCAATGCCCCACGTGGCCCGCCCGACCCCCTGGCCTCACGAACCGGGACTGTTGCCCCCATTGGTCCCGGTTCGTGACTGAACCGGGACTAATGGGCTGGCCCGGCCCGAACCGATGCCTTGTTTTCTACTAGTGTCAACATATATAAGCACAAATATTGTCACTCCAGACTTATTAAAAATAAATAAAGAAGTGTCAGCTTTTGAGGGAGCAAAACCCAATCCTTGTAGTCTTGAACTCAGGCGAGAGTACCATGGTCTTGGTTTTAAGCCCATACAAAGCCTTATCTAGCTTACATACAAGAAAGGGTGAAAATTTGTCTTCATATCCAGGTGATTGTCTCATATAGACTTCCTCTTTCAGAACACCATGAAGAAACGCGTTCTGCACATCTAGCTGTCTCAAGCTCCATCTCCTGGACATAGCAATAGACAAAACAAGTCTGATAGTAGCCGCTTTAACAACGGAGCTAAAAGTATCCTCATAATCTATTACGTGCCTTTGTTTAAACCCCTTTGCTACTAATCTAGCCTTATATCTATCTATGCTACCATCTGCTTTCTTTTTAATTCGATATACCCATTTACAATCAATCGCATTTTTACCATGACTAGCAGGAACTAAATGCCATGTTTTATTGTTCATAAGTGCTGAATATTCAACATCCATGCCCCTTTTTCACTCTGGGTTTTTTAAGGCTTCTTGCACACTTTGCGGCTCGCCTATGGAGCAAAAAGAGCCATATTTAATTTGGATTTTTTTTCCATACCGTACCGTGTCATCCTTGGGCTGTAGTGGCTTGTATATTCCAGATTGTGACCGCGGACGACCTCGCACAAGAGGCCCTTCCGCAGAGGATCGAGCAGCCAAATTATCTGCAGTCTGCCCATCTGCCACAGAGGATCCGACCGATCCGGTCGGTGTAGCAGACGAGGTAGGTGTCCCGCCATAGCCTTCCGAATTGTTGGCGGCCGCGTCGTTGGAGGAGGACCCTGAAGCCGCTGACGACGGAGTGCATGGCGCTGGACTGGAGGCAGCATGTACGTGTCCAGTGCCAGCCCGTGGCTGCACGCGTCCAGTTGGTGGAGAAGTGGCTGGCCCGGTTGAGGGATCATGCACTGGAGGCGTGCCAGCGCGTGGCTGGGCACGGCTGCCAGGTGCAGACGAGGCTCCTCCTAGCTGGTCGCTGGTGTGGGCCGCCTCTGGTGTGAAAGTTTCCATCGCGTCGTGTCTCGTGCGTCTATCTTCTAGTGTTGCATGAAATATGGGATCATCTTCCTCCATTTGTAGTATGTTTTGAGCGAAATTTTCATCCAAATTTTCCGGTGCATGTCCTGTATCCTGTCCACCATCTGCATTGTTAGTAGAACAAGCCAAATTTTGAGCATTACAATTATTATTACCCCCATGATCAAAAGATGGATTTTTGAGAGAATCCGGGAGAAGTAAAATTTCTTTCTGGAGAAGAGCTCCTGCATTGGGATGCATAGAGGAAAACGGGAAAAGAGTCTCATCAAATACAACGTCGCGAGAAATATAAACACGACCGGTGGACACATCAAGACACTTGACTCCTTTGTGGCGAGGACTGTAGCCTATGAAAACACATTGCTTAGATCGGAAGGGTAATTTTCTTGTGTTGTAGGGGCGAAGGTTAGGCCAGCACGCACAACCAAATACCCGAAGTGAGGCATAGTTAGGCTTAGTATGAAAGAGGCGTTCAAAGGGAGTGTCAAAATTTATGGCCCTACTAGGAAGGATATTGATAAGATAAGTGGCAGCTAGGAAGGCTTCATCCCAAAATTTTAATGGTATGGAGGCGTTGGCAAGAAGAGCAAGACCAAATTGAACGATATGGCGATGTTCTTTTTTCTGCAGACCCATTCTGTTGATGGGCGTGTGGACATGACACATGGTGTGAGATGCCTTGTTTTTGGAAGAACGGGTTTAACTTTTCGTATTCGCCTCCCCAATCAGATTGGATGGCGAGAATTTTTCTACCAAATTGACGTTCAACGTGTGCTTGAAAATTTTGGAATACTTCAAATACATCAGATTTTTTGATAAGGTAGATCCAAGTGAATTTACTAAAATCATGGATGAAACTGACATAATATGTGTATCTACCAACAGAAAGGGGAGCATCTCCCCATACATCTGAAAAAAATCAATTCAAGAGGAACTGTTGACACACTATGCGAAATTGGATAAGGTAATTGATGGCTCTTTGCTCTTTGGCAAGAGTCACAGACAGATTCAATATATAGCTTGCCATGATATGACATCTTGTTATTCCTAAGCACACTATCAACGATAGAAAACAAAGGATGACCAAGCCTATCGTGCCATCTTGAGGGTGATAGCTTGATGACGCCGAAAGCATGTTTATTGCTGGATGTCATAAGTGGGATCAGAGGGTAGAGACCTCCCCTACATCTGCCTCGATGAAGAATTCTCCCCGTTGTTTGGTCCTTGATACCAAAAGAAGTAGGCAAAAATTCAAGATAAGCATTGTTATCAATAGCAATTCGATAGACGGAAAGGAGGTTTTTAGAGGCAGATTGGACATGCAATATATTACGTAAATGAATTTTGTCATAAGGGGTTTTAATAACTGAATGCCCAATATGGCTAATGTGCATACCTGACCCATCAGCGGTATGAACTTGGTCATGACCGCGATAGTTTTCGTAAGTCATCAACTTGTGAAGCTCACCGGTGATGTGATCGGTAGCACCACTATCAGCATACCAATTTGTGTCCATGCCGTAGTTGGAGGTGTTGATGGAGCCTGCCATCTTCTCTTCTGGAAGGTAGTCATCAGTGAAGCTGTACCAGCAATCCTTCGCAATGTGCCCTGGCTTGCCACAAATCTGGCATGTAGGGAGATTGGTTCGGCCACCATTGGAGCCGCCACGCCCACCCCTAGTGTTGTTGTAGGAGGGGTGAGCGCCACCGCCAGTGCTTCCATTGTTGCCGCCGCCGCGACTGTTGTTGCTGTTGTTGCTGCCGCGCCCTCCACCTCGTCCATGCGGAGCACCACATCCACGACAGCCACCACGGCCACGGGATGCCGCATTTGCCGAAGACTTGAAGCCACCTCCGGAGTTCTGAAGAAGCTCGATCCGTTGATCAAAATTAGCCATCTGGCCATAGAGAGCATCAAGAGAGACGGGTGTGGTCTGGGCATCAAGGGCAGAGACGAGTGGATTTTAGTCCATGTCAAGACCCGCAAGAATGAAGGAAACGAGTTCATCTTCGGGGACGGGCTTCCCAGCTGCTGTGAATTCATCAGCAAAACCCTTCATGCGAGAAAAATACGCCGGTACAGATTGATTGCCCTTCTGGGCGTTGGAGAGAGATATACGAAGATTGTTGATACGGGATCGAGAGTGGGATGCAAACATATTGGAGAGTGCAGTCCACACGGATTTAGATGTCTCAAGGTGGAGGACATGGATTAACACCTCCTTGGAAAGAGAATTAAGGAGATATGACATGATCTGCTGATCCGTTGCCATCCAGGCGCTATAGAGGGGATTGACCGAGGTAATGGTCTTTCCTTCTTTGTCTATGGTGGAGATTATTTCCTCTGGTGCGGGACGGCTGCCATCAAGGAAACCATAAAGTCCGGGTGCACAGATCTAAGGAAGGATTTTGGCTTTCCATAGGATGAAGTTATCTCTGGTGAGTTTTTCAGAAACTTGATTTTGGAAAAAGGAAGGTGGCGAGGATGATGAGGACGTCATTGGAGGTAGGTTGGAGAGCTAGACGTGGTTTATGGAAGATTGGCTCTGATTACCATGAAAGATGGAAAGCGTTCTACCTGCCGTAGCAGGCCGCTGTTGCGTGTTTATATAGGGATGGAACAGCCCCATCCGTGGCGTACAAGTATTGCTCGATTACAACTTGATACGTAAGAAAATATCATAAAAGGAAACGGTTTAAGGCTTTATCTCTAGCCAACCGTAACAGACACAAAAACTAACGGAGCCATAGAAGATTCTGGTTACTTTAACATGAGCTACCTTGATAGCTGATAAGTAAATAAAATGTTTTCTCGCAAAAAAGTAACATAAGAACAATTATTTTTATGTATCTCATCTAATTGTGGAAACCTCGGTATGTTTTCATTCCGAACCATCATAGTTATGTAGTAACTTGCCAATCAACATTTTCAAAGCATCATCCAAAAGTGAACATAAAAACACATATCAATTTTTTTTAAATCATATAAATATATATTCATTGGATAACCGCTAGATGGAAGCATGTGTCCATTTTTATTCGGAGTGAGTGGCATTGTAATTTTTAGTCGAATTTCTAAATGGGGGGTGCTGCCGCTGGTTGTTGGTTGTGGTTCAAGTGACACGCATCTAGAGCTGGAGACGTGGTGTGCACACGGCGGGGACGCTCCTGCCGCATGATGGCGAAAATCGTGAGCACCAGGGAGCGCCGAGATCAACTTCCCTCAGGGGTGGATTTGGCTATCAAATCGCCCACACGATTGTAGCTCTTTGCATCACCAGTAGTAGCTTTCTGCTTAACTAGTTGCATCTTTGTAAATTGTTTCTTTCCAGCATTTTTTCAAACCACTGGTTTTCATTTTTTTGAAATCACCGGTTCCAGCTCTAAAAATCACAGGTCATAGCATTTTCATCAGCTGGTTGTAACTTTTTGGATCACCAATACCTAAAAATCACAGGTCATAGCATTTTCATCAGCTGGTTGTAACTTTTTGGATCACCAATACCAGCTACAAAATCACCGGTTATTGATTTTTCATCAGCCGATTGCAGCTTTTCTAATCACTGGTTTCAGATTTCTAAATTGCCGGTTCCAGTTTCTGTTTAGCTCGTTTGCATTTTTTTTTTATCGTCAGTAGCAGGTTTCCGAATTGCCAGTTGCAACATTTGCCTTAACCGGCTGCAACCGTGGACCACGGCAACACAGTTTTTGCTGTATTTTGTTTTGCTACGATGGTTAACGGCGAGGCATTTTTTGTTTTTCTAGAATCGTGATTTGTTTTGATGCCACGTCAGAGATTTAATTTTTGCCATGAGCGGCGACCAGATTTTTATGATGAGATTCTGGGTTTTGCTGGCACACGGTTATGCATGCTTATGACGAAGGGTATAGCTACTTGGGTCCCAACTCGGCCTTAACCCGTCCAGTCCAGCTAGGCATATGGAAGGAAACAAGGAATGATGATGATAGACAAACTGGGCCAGGAAAATAAAGATGTGTGTAATTGCTTATCCTAGCCCGCCCAACATTTAGCCTGAGGCTCAACCACTGCATGTAGCAACGAGCGATGGACGATCATGGCGGTGATGATGGGATGTTGCAACGACGATGATCGTGCGCTTGAACCGACGGTGTTGTGATCCAACAGACGCCATGCCGTAATTCCAATGGATGTGCGGCGAGCGAGCAGTAAGCTGGTTGTGCAGCCACAATGTGGCTAAACTACTGTTGGGGGTTGGGACTCGAGGGTTGCAGGACGATGGGACGCGGCGAGACGGACGGCGCACCCTCGATGGTGCAGAGGCGAGAGTAGGATGTAGGATATGGTGGAAGAGGTTTGCGACTTTGTGTTGACTTGATCAAACGGTCATACGCGAGAGAATTGAACCATGTGTGGAGAGGCGTGATTCAGGACCATGGTTCAGCCAACCTATGCTTCACGCCGTATGATTAAACATCCTCCTGCATGTGGATCCGTGCCATGCATGTCAATTCCATCCAAGACTTCATGCCATGTATTGTTTAATATACAAACATCTTCCATTATGCATATTTTAATCAATTATGCATGGATCCTTATTAACAGTAAGATCGATGTTGCGGAGCGTAGGTTCGGCTGGACAATGGTTCTGTAAAAATTCTTACTTGTATGATTAGATAGATAATTGTCTAATTTTCTTACTTGTATTATTGCTTGTTATTATATAGTGCGATGGTTTCGGTATCCGCCCCCGTCGGCCCTCGTCCTGTCTATGATTCGGATGTTGTATATATTATCTTTTATAACTATTTGTTTCATTTAGTGTTTATGGTAATTATGCCGACACCAACTTGACATAGATGTCTTTATCTAGGAGGTATGTGAACTGGATATTACATACGACCCTCTTGTCGAGAGGTTAAATTTAGTTGAAGAAGAAAGCGAGTATTTAAAAGAAAAATTAAAAAGAGTTGAATAGAAGAAAAGAGTTGAAGAAGAGAAGATGATATTGGAGTTGCATGTTGCGGATGTTTGTACTTTGGTTTTAATGTGATGATGCACTTCTATTAATTTGGTCACTTATGTATTCATGATGTTCTGTAATGGTTTTTGACACACTTAATGCACGCAGATGAACCGACAATGGATGTACGGTGACAGACACACCTCCGAGTACATTGAGGGCGTGCATGATTTTCTCGAAGTGGCTGAGGCAAACAAGCAGAATGGTTTTATGTGTTGTCCATGCTCTATATGTGGGAATACGAAGTCTTACTCTTACCGGAAAACCATTCATGCCCACCTGCTTTATAAGGGATTAATGCCACACTATAATGTTTGGACCAAGAACGGAGAAATAGGGGTTACGATGGAAGACGGCAAAGAAGAAGAGTACGATGACAACTATGTGCCCCCTGAATACGGTGATGCTGCAACGGGGGAAGCTGAAGATCAAGAGGAACCGGACGATGTGCCCGATGATGATCGCCGCCGGATCATTGTTGATGCAAGGAGACAATGTGAAAGTGAAAAGGAGAAGTTGAAGTTCGATCGGATGTTAAAGGATCACAAAAAACGGTTGTACCCCAATTGCGAAGATGGCAACACAAAGCTCGATACCGTACTGGAATTGCTGCAGTGGAAGGCAAAGTATGGTATACCTGACAAGGGATTTGAGGATGTACTGAAAATATTTAAGAAGAGGCTTCCAAAGGATAACGAATTGCCCGACAGTACGTACGTAGCAAAGAAGGTTGTATGCCCTCTAGGATTGGAGGTGCAGAAGATACATGCATGCCCTAATGACTGCATCCTCTACCGCGGGGTGTACGAGGATTTGAACGCATGCCCGGTATGCGGTGTTGGGGAACGTCGCATGGGAAACAAAAAATTTCCTACGCACACGCAAACCTATCAATGGTGATGAGCATCTACGAGAGGGAGAGTGGATCTACGTACCCTTGTAGATCACTAAGCGGGAAGCGTTAAGAAACGCGGTTGGTGTAGTCGAACTTCTTCGCGATCCAAATCGCCGAGCATCCCGCGATCCAATCACGAACCGTCCCGCGATCCAATCACGAACCGTCCCGCGATCCAATCACGAACCGTCCCGCGATCTCGTCACGATCCGTCCCGCCATCCAATCACGAATGTCTCGTGGCCTTGATCACGATCCTTCCGATCTAGTACCGAACGGATGGCACCTCTGCGTTCATCACACGTGCAGCTTGATGACGATCTCCACCATCTTGATCCAGCAAGAGGAGGTGGAGAGGAGAGAGAGTTCACCGGAAGCGTGACGGCGCTCCGGTGGTGGTGGTGGTGGAGCAATTCCGGCAGGGCTTCGCCTAAGCGTTACAGAAATCCGATCTAGAGGAGCACCGGTGAAATGGGTAGCACGTGGCCGTAAGTTGTGTCCAAAAGCCACCCAATCCACTAGTATATATAGGAGGGAGGGAGAGGAGAGGGGCTGGCGCACCAAGACCCCCTAGGAGATTCAGCCGGGCAAGGTGGGAGCAATCCTACTCCTACTCCAATCCTAGTTGGAGTAGGATTGCTTCCTATTGGCTGATTTTTCCCTTTTTCCTTTAGAACTTCCTCTCCCTACGCCATGGGACTTTGTGGCTGTTTTACCAGCCCACTAAGGGCTGGTAATTAGTCTCCCACAGCCCATGGACCTCTTAGGGTCGAAATACCCCTCCCGGGGGCCTCCCGGTACACTACCGGCACTCCCGGTACACTACCGATGAACCCGAAACTTTTCCGGTGACCAAACTGGGACTTCCTATATATGAATCTTTACCTCCGGACCATTTCAGAGCTCCTCGTGACGTCCGGGATCTCATCCAGGACTCCGAACAACCTTCGGTCACCACCATACATATCTTTATACTACCGAAACGTCACCGAACCTTAAGTATGCAGACCCTGCGGGTTCGAGAACTATGTAGACATGACCGAGACACCTCTATGGTCAATAACCAATGGCGGGACCTGGACGTCCACATTGGTTCCTACATATTCTACGAATATCTTCATCGGTCGAACCTCTGTGTCAAGGATTCATTTAATCTTGTATAACGTTCCCTTTGTTCTTCGGTATGTTACTTGCCTAAGATTCGATCGTCGGTATCTCCATACCTAGTTCAATCTCGTTATCGGCAATTCTCTTTACTCGTTCCATAATTCAAGATCCCGCAACTAACAATTAGTCACATTGCTTGCAAGGCTTATTGTGATGTTGCATTACCGAGTGGGCCCCGAGATACCTCTCCGTCACACGGAGTAACAAATCCCAGTCTCGATCCATGCCAATTCAACAGACAACATTGGAGATACCTGTAGAGCACCTTTATAGTCACCCAGTTACATTGCGACATTTGATAAACACAAGGTACTCCTCCGATATCCGTGAGTTGCCTGATCTCATGGTCATAGGAACATATACATTGACATGCAGAAAACAGTAGCAATAAACTTGACACGATCATATGCTACGTTTGTAGTTTGGGTCTTGTCCGTCACATCATTCTCCTAATGATGTAATCCCATTATCAAATGACATCACATGTCAATGGCTAGGAAACCCTGGCCATCTTTGATCAATGAGCTAGTTCACTAGAGGCATACTAGGGACACTGTATTGTCTATTTACACACACATGCAATGTGTTTCCAATCAATTTAATTATAGCATGGATAATAAACAATTATCATGAACAAGGAAATATAATAATAAACACTTTATATATTGCCTCTAGGGCATATTTCCAACAATCTCCCACTTGCACTAGAGTCAATAATCTAGTTCACATCACTATGTGATTTAAATGGTAAAGTATCGAACACCCATGCAGTTCTGGTGTTGATCATGTTTAGCCCTTGGAAGAGGTTTAGTCAACGGGTCTGCCACATTCAGATCCGTGTGCACTTTGATAATATTTATGTCTTTCTCCTCGATGTAGAACGGGATGGAGTTGAAGCGTCGCTTTATGTGTCTGGTCCTCTTGTGAAACCTTGGTTCCTTGGCTAGAGCAATGGCACCAGTGTTGTCACAAAATAGATTTATTTGATTTAGTGCACTGGGCACTACTCCAAGATCTGTCATGAACTGCTTCATCCAGACACCTTCCTTCGCCGCCTCTGAGGCTGCGATGTACTCCGCTTCGCACGTAGAATCAGCTACCACGCTTTGCTTGGAACTTCACCAGCTTACCGCTCCCCCGTTAAGAATAAATACGTATCCGGTTTGCGATTTAGAATCGTCCGGATCAGTGTCAAAGCTTGCATCGATGTAACACTTTACGACGAGCTCTTCATCACCTCCATAAACGAGAAACATGTCCTTAGTCCTGTTAAGGTACTTAAGGATATTGTTGACCGCTTGCCAGTGCTCCATTCCAGGATCACTTTGAAACCTTCCAGCCATACTTATGGCAAGGCTGACATCGGGTCTTGTGCACGGCATTGCATAAATGATAGAGCCTATGGCTGAAGCATAGGGGATGACGCTCATCTTTTCTTTATCTTCTGCAGTCACTAGGCATTGAGTCTTACTCAACTTCACACCTTGTAACACTGGCAAGAACCCCTTCTTGACATGTTCCATTTTGAACTTCTTCAAAACTTTATCAAGGTATGTGCTCTGTGAAAGTGCTATTAAGCGTCTCGACCTATCTCTATAGATCTTAATGCCTAATATGAAAGCAGCTTCTCCTAGGCCCTTCATTGAAAAACTCTTATTCAAATATTCCTTCATGCTTTCCAGCATTTCTATATCGTTTCCGATCAGCAATATGTCATCCACATATAACACTAGAAACGCTATAGAGCTCCCACTCACTTTCTTGTAAATACAAGCTTCTCCATAAACATGTATAAACCTAAACCCTTTGATCACCTCATCAAAGCTCTTGTTCCAACTCTGAGATGCTTGCACCAGTCTATAAATGGATCGCTGGAGCTTGCAAACTTGGTCAGCATTCTCTGGATCGACAAAACCTTCGGGCTGCATCATATACAACTCTTCCTCAAGGAAACCATTGAGGAACGCCATTTTGACATCCAGCTACCAAATTTCATAGTCGAAATAAGCAGCTATTGCCAACACGATTCTGACAGACTTAAGCATCGCTACGGGTGAGAAAGTCCCATTGTAGTCAACTCCTTGAACTTTGGTTTTAATGTGATGATGCACTTCTATTAATTTGGTCACTTATGTATTCATGATGTTCTGTAATGGTTTTTGACACACTTAATGCACGCAGATGAACCGACAATGGATGTACGGTGACAGACACACCTCCGAGTACATTGAGGGCGTGCATGATTTTCTCGAAGTGGCTGAGGCAAACAAGCAGAATGGTTTTATGTGTTGTCCATGCTCTATATGTGGGAATACGAAGTCTTACTCTGACCGGAAAACCATTCATGCCCACCTGCTTTATAAGTGATTAATGCCACACTATAATGTTTGGACCAAGAACGGAGAAATAGGGGTTACGATGGAAGACGGCAAAGAAGAAGAGTACGATGACAACTATGTGCCCCCTGAATACGGTGATGCTGCAACGGGGGAAGCTGAAGATCAAGAGGAACCGGACGATGTGCCCGATGATGATCGCCGCCGGATCATTGTTGATGCAAGGAGATAATGTGAAAGTGAAAAGGAGAAGTTGAAGTTTGATCGGATGTTAAAGGATCACAAAAAACGGTTGTACCCCAATTGCGAAGATGGCAACACAAAGCTCGATACCGTACTGGAATTGCTGCAGTGGAAGGCAAAGTATGGTATACCTGACAAGGGATTTGAGGATGTACTGAAAATATTTAAGAAGAGGCTTCCAAAGGATAACGAATTGCCCGACAGTACGTACGTAGCAAAGAAGGTTGTATGCCCTCTAGGATTGGAGGTGCAGAAGATACATGCATGCCCTAATGACTGCATCCTCTACCACGGGGTGTACAAGGATTTGAACGCATGCCCGGTATGCGGTGTTGGGGAACGTCGCATGGGAAACAAAAAATTTCCTACGCACACGCAAACCTATCAATGGTGATGAGCATCTACGAGAGGGAGAGTGGATCTATGTACCCTTGTAGATCGCTAAGCGGGAAGCGTGAAGAAACGCGGTTGGTGTAGTCGAACTTCTTCGCGATCCAAATCGCCGAGCATCCCGCGATCCAATCACGAACCGTCCCGCGATCCAATCACGAACCGTCCCGCGATCCAATCACGAACCGTCCCGCGATCTCGTCACGATCCGTCCCGCGATCCGTCTCATAACTCTACACTACCGAAACGTCACCAAACCTTAAGTGTGGAGACCCTGTGGGTTCGAGAACTATGTAGATATGACCGAGACACCTCTACGGTCCATAACCAATGGCGGGACCTGGACTTCCACATTGGTTCCTACATATTCTATGAAGATGTTCATCGGTCGAACCTCTATGTGAAGGATTTAGTTAATCCCGTATAACGTTCCCTTTGTTCTTCGGTATGTTACTTGCCTAAGATTCGATCGTCGGTATCTCCATACCTAGTTCAATCTCGTTACCGACAAGTCTCTTTACTCGTTCCGTAATACGAGACCCCGCCACTAACAATTAGTCACATTGCTTGCAAGGCTTATTGTGATGTTGCATTACCGAGTGGGCCCCGAGATACCTCTCCGTCACACGGAGTAACAAATCCCAGTCTCGATCCATGAGCACCTTTATAGTCACCCAGTTACGTTGCGACGTTTGATACACACAAGGTACTCCTCCGATATCCGTGAGTTGCATGATCTCATGGTCATAGGAACATATACATTGATATGCAGAAAACAGTAGCAATAAACTTGACACGATCATATGCTACGTTTGTAGTTTGGGTCTTGTCCATCACATCATTCTCCTGATGATGTAATCCCGTTATCAAATGACATCACATGTCAATGGCTAGGAAACCCTGACCATCTTTGATCAACGAGCTAGTTCACTAGAGGCATACTAGGGACACTGTGTTGTCTATTTATCCACACATGCAATATGTTTCCAATAAATGCAATTATAGCATGGATAATAAACGATTATCATGAACAAGGAAATATAATAATAAACACTTTATATATTGCCTCTAGGGCATATTTCCATCATGCGGTACATTGCGGTATAAGATCAGACGAGATGACCCTGGTGATGTTGACGGCGAGCCCCCCAGGAAGAGGGTTCCTACCAAAGTGATGTGGGATGCTCCTATAATACCACGGTTGAAATGTCTGTTCAGGAACAAAGAGCATGCCAAGTTGATGTGATGGCACAATGAAGACCGTAAGAAAGACTGGAATTTGAGACACCCCGTTGATGGGTCGCGGTGGAGAAAAATCGAGGGAAAGTAGCGGGCTGAGTTTGGAGATGACCCAAGGAACGTATGGTTTGGTTTAAGCGCGGATGGCATTAATCCTTTCGGGGAGCATAGGAGCAGTCACAGCACCTGGCCCGTGACTCTATGTATGTATAACCTTCCTCCTTGGGTGTGCATGAAGCGGAAGTTCATTATGATGCCAGTTCTCATCAAAGGCCCTAAGCAACCCGGCAACGACATTGATGTGTACCTAAGGCCATTAGTTGAAGAACTTTTACAGTTGTGGAATGGAAATGATGTACGTGTGTGGGATGAGCACAAACAGGAGGAATTTGACCTGCATGCGTTGCTGTTTGTAACCATCAATGATTGGCCTGCTCTCAGTAACCTTTCAGGACAGACAAACAAGGGATACCACGCATGCACGCACTGTTTAGCTGACACCTAAAGTATATACCTAGACAAATGCAGGAAGAATGTGTACCTGGGGCATCGTCGATTTCTTCCGACCAACCATCAATGTCGTAAGAAAGGCAAGTATTTCAAAGGCGAGGCAGATCACCGGAAGAAGCCCGCCATGCGTACCGGTGATCACATACTTGCTATGGTCAATGATTTACACGTAATATTTGGAAAGGGTCCCGGCGGACTATCTGTTCCGAATGAAGACGAGGGACGCGCACCCATGTGGAAGAAGAAATCTATATTTTGGGACCTACCCTACTGGAAACACCTAGATGTTCGCTCTTCAATCGACGTGATGCACGTGACGAAGAACCTTTGCGTGAAACTGCTAGGCTTCTTGGGCGTGTATGGGAAGACAAAAGATACACCGGAGGCAC
The DNA here is from genome assembly GCA_022496015.1 of Hordeum marinum. Lineage (NCBI taxonomy): Eukaryota > Viridiplantae > Streptophyta > Magnoliopsida > Poales > Poaceae > Hordeum > Hordeum marinum. The sequence goes on along the minus strand of CM039674.1, from coordinate 530,475,662 downwards.
GGGAGGACCTGCAACGTTTGCACGAAAAAGACGGCATTCCTCCCAAGCAGTATGAAGGTCCTGCCAGCTACGCTCTTACCGAAGAAGAGAAGGAAAACTTCTTTGAATGCCTGCTCAGTATGAAGGTCCCGTCTAGCTTCTCGTCGAATATAAAGGGAATAATAAATATGGCCGAGAAAAAGTTTCAGAACCTAAAGTCTCATGACTGCCACGTGATTATGATGCAACTGCTTCCGGTTGCATTGAGGGAGCTTCTACCGGAAAACGTTCGATTAGCCATTGTTAAGCTATGTGCATTCCTCAATGCAATCTCTCAGAAGGTGATCGATCCAGAAATCCTACCAAGGCAAAGGAGTGATGTGGCGCAATGTCTTGTCAGTTTCGAGCTGGTGTTCCCCCCCCCATTCTTCTTCAATATCATGATGCACGTCCTAGTTCATCTAGTCGACGAGATTTTTATTCTGGGCCCCGTATTTCTACACAATATGTTCCCCTTTGAGAGGTTCATGGGAGTTCTAAAGAAATATGTCCGTAACCGCGCTAGGCCAGAAGGAAGCATTTCCATGTGCCATCAAACAGAGGATATCATTGGGTTTTGTGTCGACTTCATTCCTGGCTTTAAGAAGATTGGTCTACCCGACTCGCGGTATGAGGGGTGACTGACTGGAAAAGGCACGATTGGAAGGGACTCAATAATATGCAGGGACGGACATTCTTGGTCTCAAGCACACTACACAGTTCTACAGAACTCTATCATGGTGGCCCCGTATGTCGATGTGCACAAGAACAGTCTGCGCTCCAAACACCCAGAGGAGTGTGATGACTGGATTACACATGAACACATCAGGACTTTTGGCGATTGGTTGGAAACACGTGTCAGAGGTGACAACACTGTTTCTGATGAGCTGTTCTCGTTGTCCAGGGGACCATCTTCAACTATATTGACTTACAAAGGATAAGAGATAAATGGAAATACATTTTACACGATCGTCCAAGATCGAAAGAGCACCAACCAAAACAGCGGTGTCTGCTTTGATGCAGCAACCAAGAGGGGAAAGGACACACATTATGGTTACATAGTGGACATATGGTAACTTGACTACGGACATGATTTTAAGGTCCCTTTGTTTAAGTGCAAATGGGTCAATCTGTCAGGAGGCGGGGTACAGATAGACCCACAGTACGGAATGACAACAGTGGATCTGAACAATCTTGGGTACACAGACGAACCATTCGTCCTAGCCAATGATGTGTTGTAGGTTTTCTATGTGAAGGACATGTCTACCAAACCGAGAAAAAGAAAAGATACGGAAGCGAATACATCATGCAATGAGCCAAAGCGCCACATAGTTCTTTAGGGAAAAAGAGACATCGTGGGATTGGAGGGCAAGACAGACATGTCTGGAGATTATGAAAAGTTTCATGAAATTCCTCCCTTCAAAGTCAAGGCTTATCCAAGAACCATGTTAAGCGATGAAGAAAAACCATGGTTACGGAGCAATAAGCAAAGGACACAAGCGAAGAAAAAGTGAAGACTGATGAAGTCAGAAAGGGTTGAAATTTTAGTATGTGGCTTTGAATGGTGCACATTGAATGCACAAAAATTCTTGAGTTCAAATAAGTTTAGAAAAATGAAATGCCTTTGTAACAGGCGAGTTTTCGTCCGAAACCCTCGTACTTCGAAAGAGATGGTGCAGTTTGTACACGAAGTGCATCCAGTTTTTGCTGTAATCCTCTCAACTTTTGCACACATGTTATGTGGATCAAATAATGATACCATGCCAAGTTTCAACCTATTCTGAGTTCATTTGTAGTGCTTTCCAATTTCAGGATCATTTAGCTCAAAATAAATCATTAAATGCATGAAAAATAGCAAACTAAATCAGAAAGGGTTGAAATTTTAGTATGTGGCTTTGAATGGTGCATATTGAATGCACAAAAATTCTTGAGTTCAAATAAGTTTAGAAAAATGAAATGCCTTTGTAACAGACGAGTTTTCGTCCGAAACCATCGTACTTCGAAAGAGATGGTCCGTTTTGTACACGAAGTGCATCCGGTTTTTGCCGTAACCCTCTCAACTTTTTAGCACATCCTATGTGGGTGAAATGATGATACCATGCCAACTTTGAACCTTTTCAGAGGTCATTTAAAGTGCATGAAAAATACCAATTGATCAAGTCAGAAAGGGCTGAAAATTGATGATGTGGCTTTGAATGGTGCATTTTGAATACACAAAAAGTATGGAGTTCAAATAAGTTCAAAAAATGAATCCCTTTCTAACAGATGAGTTTTCGTCCGAAACCGTGATACTTTGAAAGAGATTGTCCATTCTGTGCACGAAATGCATCCAATTTTTGTCATAACCCTCTCAACTTTTTAGCACATGCTATGTGGGTGAAATGATGATACCATGCCAACTTTCAACCTTTTTTGAGTTCATTTGAAGTGCTTTTTAATTTCTTTCAAAACATCGTGGGAGTGGAGTTCAAAAAAGAATCAACTAAAAAGCTTTTATAAACCTCTAGTATTTCTAAAACTATAATTATATAAAAATTATGGAACTAAAATTATCAAAGTATTTTTTGTTCAAAACATTAATAGCAAAAGGTATATAATGATAAAACACACTGGAAATAAATAAAGCAAAAAATAAAGCAAAAATAAATAAAGCAAAAAACAAAACAAAACAATGGAAATTATGCAACTAAAATTATCAAAGTATTGTTTGTTAAAAAAATTAATAGCAAAAAGAATATATTGATAAAACACACTAAGGCACCATAAAGTATTTTTTGTTAAGAACTTTTAATATGAAAAAAATAACATAAAAAATGCCCACCTACTAAGCCACCATGACATGCATACGACTAGTAACCCAATATACATGGGCCAGGACGCAGGCCCACGGGACAAGTAGGCCCAACAGGCAGAGATAATTAGGCATGCACTGCCTACGGTAGAGAGGAGCTCGAGACAGTCAGTTTAGCCGTGCTTATAAACCAGTACGAGCGCTCCTCGCGCGGCGAGGTGGGACTAAACTCCCACCGCACCAGGAACAGGGCTTTGGTCCCGGTTTGTGGCACCAACCGGGACCAATACCCACCTTTAGTCCCGGTTGGTGCCACCAACCGGGACCAAAGGTATGCTTCCCGCCCTTTGGGCTGACGAAAAGGGACCTTGGGTCCCGGTTAGTGGCACCAACCAGGACCAATACCCACCTTTAGTCCCGGTTGGTGCCACCAACCGGGACCAAAGGTCTCTGCTTCCCGCCCTTTGGGCTAACGAAAAGAGACCTTTGGTCCCGGTTGGTGGCACCAACCGGGACTAAAGGTGGGTATTGGTCCCGGTTGGTGCCACCAACCGGGACTAATGCTTCTTGTATATAAGAAAACACTTAGAAAATTTCAGTTTTCATCCACCAGTTGCCCTGAGCCCGTCGTCCTCATCCCCGTCGCCACGTCGTGGCCTTCCCAAGCCCACCGTCCTCGTCGCCGGCATCCCCGACGCCGCGCCGAATAGCACGACTCCTCCAGGCTGCCAGACCGCACCCTCGCCGTCACCGACGTGCTCCCCTCCCCGAGCCCTCGCCCACGCTCTCGCCCTCGCCGTGCGCCGTCCTCGTCGCCGGCCTCGAGCTTGCCGTCCTACTCGCTGACGCGCCCTCGCGCCCTCGCCCTTGCCCGTGCCCTCGACCTCGCCGCATGCCGTCCTCGTCGCCGGCCTCGAGGCTGCCGTCCTCGTCGCTCCCTTGCCCCCCGAGCCCGCCATCCTCGTCGCCGGCCTCGTCACCGATCAAGCCATCGCTGTCCGCCCCCAGTGAGCCCCCTTCCAATGTCCCCTGCTCCCCGTTGCCACTGCTCCATGGTCGCCGGCCGGCAGCACCGCGCGTGCTCAGTTTTTTTCATGTATATGTGTATTTTTTTGCGGGCATGTATATGTGTATATGTTTTTTTCATGTATATATAGATATGTTCATGTATATGTGTGTATATGTTCAAGTTGGCATTGGCTCTATCATCAAGTTGGCGAAGCAAATCTTTTTTTGATATGTTCATGTGTGTATATGTTCATGTTGGCGAAGCAAGTCTTTTTTTGAAGTTGTTTTTTTGTTAAATGAAAATGTTGGCATCGGATCTATCATCACGTTGGCATCGGCTCTATCTATCAACAAGGCCACGGGAGCACCCCGACCCCCTATCATCATGTTGGCATCGGCTCCCCGAGAGATTTCCAAAGGATCCGGAACGTATGTCATTGTTGATATACCCCCCCCCCCCTCGATAACATTTTTTTCTAAGTTACTAAGGTAAAATGTTCACCCCCGTCTCGATACCTGGGCGACCAACTCTCGAGGCCACCCAAACCCAAGGAAAAAACCGGTATATTTGCTCATTGTTTATGTATGATTTTAGTTTAAAGCATTTATATATTCCTCATATATGAATATGGTAAATTTCCGTTTTCGATCCGATTTCGTTCCGTTACTGTACCATTTCCGAATCCGCCTAATCCGGTATTCGAATCCGCATTATCCGGTATTCGAATCCGCATTATCCGGTATTCGAATCCGCATCCGTTCCACTTCCGAATCCGAAAATAAATATGGAATAGGATACAGTATAGAGATTATCCGTCAGAATCCAATCCGGTTTCACCCCTAGTCATGTTTTCCATCAGACATCGGTTGCACGGGTGTTAAGCCCCGGGCGCCATCTTATATAGGTTTATTGTCGTGCCAAAAACTAGTGTCAACACATGCCCCCATGTTTTTCGGCAAAACTTGTATCTTTGGCACACTAATATATCCATGCTATATCATGTTTGTATATTAAGTGTCATGTTGTAATTAATATTTTGCAGAAACTATGGACGATCGTCAAACAAACTTAGAAGAAGAATAAATGTTGGGGGAAATCATCCGCGAAGGACCGTTGTTGGTGGGCGACATCGTCCGGGAAGGAGGTTATCTCTTTGAGTTTCTGAACGACACCGATGGTCTGGAAGAAGAGGGTGAAGCAGGCTCCGGTGATCGGACAGAGGTGGAAGGACATGCTTATGATGGCTCCTGTGAGCGAATGGAGGAAGGAGACCGTGATGACGGCTTCGGTGAGCAAACGGAGGAAGGAGTTGTTGGAAAGTCCGGCGAGTTATATATAATAATTAAGCCTGTGCTGACTAGCTAATTGATGCATTAATTGTTTTGGTATGTGTACACATATTAACTCTCTTCTTTCTTCTTTTGTAGCCCTCCGTATCCGGATCGAGCCAAACTTCGGTAACGAGACGAGGCCCGAAGAAAAAATTTGCGCCCGGATGAAAGGTTCACGATCACCAGCATTAATAGAGATGGCCAATCGATTGAACCCAACCGGACCAAGGATGCATTTTCTGCTGAGTGCGGGTGCGGGGTTATTGTTAGGGACATGATCCCGATCACCATCCACCAATGGAATAAGCCGAAGGGCGGAGACCCTGAAGTGTCTTTTGTCACCGATAGACAGAAAGATGATCTTTGGACCGCGCTGAAGGCAAATTTCACCCTACCGGAAGAGGAGCATCCGAAAAAGCCAGTTATAGAGCAAAAGGTCAAGACTCGTGCTCTTAAGAAGATGGCAGAGCTATTCAGGAGGTGGAAGAATGAGTTAAAAACAAAGTTTGTCGACAAAAAGAAGACTCCAATATTCGAGGGCCGATTTGAGAAGATAAGAGAACAATGGCCTGCATTTGTGGCCCACAAGACATCGGAGAAGAGTAAGAAGATGTCAGCGATAAACAAACTAAATGCTGCAAAGAAGAAGCATCACCATCGCACGGGGTCAGGTGGCTACCACAAAGCCCAACCGTTGTGGGACAAGGCTGAAAAGGACCTTCTTGACAAAGGGATCGTACCAGCGACATTGAACTGGCCAGAGCGTGGAAGGAATTGGTTCTTCGGGGTTGGGGGAACCTTGGACCCTGAAACAGGGAAGTACTGTTGGACGAACGAACAACTGAGAGTACCGATCACCAAGTTTCAGGAGATAATCGCCAAAACGGAGACAGGGATGTTCGTTCCTGACAGAGAGAACGACGAGCTCACAATGGCCCTCGGGAATCCTGAGCACCTAGGACGAACACGAGGCACGGTAGGCTCTGTTCCGTGGAAGCATGGGTTTCCCGACGCAGGCGGTTACAAAAGCAGGGAGAGGAAGAGGAAACAGGAGCAAAGCGAAATACAGAACCTGCATGCAAGAGTACAAGCGCTAGAGGAGAGGCATCAAGCTGACGAAGCTACCCTAGAAGCTACTCTAGAAGCTACCTCGCCATCTCAACGGAGAAGCAGCGTGGCTTCCACCGAGCTCATTGCGCAGCCTGATTTGACGGCTCCCAGGTACCCCGTGGATGAAATCACGGAGTCTCAAGATTGCCACCTTAAGAAGGAATTGATGATACACCGCAAACCCACGGTGTCTATCGGCCATGTTGCACCTCCTCGACCAAACGGAACTTTTCACTGTCGTCCGATTCCACAAGGCTATGTTGTTGTGATGGTAGAAGAAATATTGGAGGGATATGAGGAGCTCGAACTTGACTACCCTACCGACGAAGGGGAAACTCTCCTGGAGAATGCTCTGAGGACTTCATGTCCATGGACGAAGGAATTCATCAAGCTTCCGAACTGGACGGTGCCTCCGCCTCCTCCTCCTACGGCGAGTAAGGGCCCGCCTTCTCCTCCGGCGAGTAAGGGCCCGCCTCCTCCTCTGCCTCCTCCTCCGGCGAGTGATCAGGGCACGCCTCCTTCTCCGCCTCCTCCTCCGACGAGTGATCGGTGCACGCCTCCTCCTCCGCCTCCTTCTCTGCCTGCGTCGGCGCGTCCGAGCAGCCCGTCTCCTCCTCCGCCTCGTCAGCAAGAGCAGAAGAGAGCCGCCGCCGCCGCTCCGGCTGCTCTGGCGCCTCTTAAGAAACAAAGGAAAATAGCAGTCGCCACTTCCGTGTCTAGCACTACAACAAGTGGCGGGAGGCGATACCAATACGGTCCATCATCTCTCAAGCCTCTTGAGTCGTTACCATACGAGAGGAGCGATGAGGAAAACGCGAAGATCTCCAAAGGCGAAGTGGATGCCTTTTTAAAAAAGAAAAATCCACCTCCGGAGGAGAAGATAGGTGAGGTGAAATTGAAGCGCACTTTGGATGCCCTGAAGCGACCAGCACCGGCTCCGCTGGATGACAACCATGTCCGCGCTTTTAAAAAGAAAGTGCAAGAAGCGCGCCGGTCCAGAACCACTACAACTGACAAAAGGAGAGAACAACAAATTGCAATAGGGAAACAATCGTGCCCCTCGCTGTAGGTGTCTAGCCATATCGTCGTCGCAAATCTGCCGGCCGGGATGGTGCCCGGTACCAATCCTGCTGATTACCTGCCCGACGATACACATTTTGATGCACTGGAGGTGGACGAACACAAATTCCGGCACGGGTATCCTCTCATCAGACCTGATTACCAGCTACCAACGATGATGCGAAAATTCCATCAGTGGTACATGGACACCTGCAAGAACTCTGGGTTGGATAATTTGATGATTATGGTTAAAGACAAGCACGACCTCGTTGGAATTGACGTGTTGTGTGTTCCATTTGAGGAGTTATTCCAGCTTTTCAATCAAAAGGCCATCGATAAAGTAATCGTCACTTGCTACTGTCTGTAAGTACTACTTCTTTAATTAAGTCTCTATATATAGCTCAGCTCTGTCATTGCATGTACATATAATTCACTATATCATGCAGATTGAAGATCGTCGAATGCAAGCAAAGCGAAATCTAAAATATTGGGTTCATTAACCTAAATCTCTTTGATGAATGGGAGATGAAAAAGAATCTCAAAAAAGCCGAGGCCAACTTGCTACAATCGTTGCTTCAACATGAAAACAAACAAAAAATAATCTTTCCTTACAACTTCGAGTGAGTGTTATACTCTGCATATTCCGTTTTCCTTTATTTACTCGAGGTTATAGTAATGTAATTGATGAGTTATGCATGCGTGCGCAGCTTCCACTGTATTCTCCTAAAGATTATGCTTGAGGAGGGACTAGTAACCGTCTTAGACTCAAGGCGAAAAGATCCCAAGACGTATGCGATCATCACTGAAATGCTTAAGAAGTAAGTTCAATCGATCATTATCGCACCATTTCGACAACTTTGTTCATTTCTTGATATCAGGTAATAATTATTTTCTATGTCTGGCAGGGTTTGGATACCGTTCACCACAAAATCTCCGGGACTGCCGAAGGAGCTAAAATTTACACGCCTGAAAGTAAGTACTACTAGCTAGTTCCGCGCATCTCCCATTATATTGATTCTAGTTAGTTTCATCAATACCATTTATATAATGATTGATTATCAGTTTGATTGACCTCTATTTCTCGTAAAGTGGTTGTGGCAGCAACCAGGGACTAATCTTTATGGATACTACGTATGCGAGTTCATCTACAATGCGACGATCTCTAAGCAGGGCGGCTACTCTAAAAAAGATTTTGATGTGTGTAAGCAATAATATTAACAATTTTATTTTATTACCATCATTTGTGTTGAGTTTTATTCATATATATGTATTGACCCCCTTCTTCGAATTAGCTTTGGGAGCTACAGGAACAACTCCTGCCACAAGATCGCATAATAGCTATTTAAGAGGAATTGGCGGGATTCTTTCTTGAACACGTCATCAGGAAAGAGGGAGAATACCATATGGAACTTGATTTCAGATGTTAGGGTATTGTAAGAGATCTTATATTGTATATATGTAGCCAGTAGCGTCGGATGGATATACGAAAACTTGTTGTTCGAACAATCTCACTTCTCTCTGTATATGTTCATGACGATCTTCTGTACTTAATGGTTTAATTCCTTCATTTGCTTACTAGCTAGCATGTCGAGTCCTCTCTATACGCATAGTACGTAGCGTCGACCAAGCACGGAGATAAGAGAGGACACCTCTCTCTATTAGCTAGCTAACACAATATATTAAACCCCAAAATTAATCCTACAAAAAACCCATCCCCCCTCTCAAAAGAAAAAAACCCAGCCCCGAAACTGCTGATGCGTGGATGCATTTTGGTCCCGGTTGGTGCTACCAACCGGGACAAAAGGCCCTCCTGGCCGGGCAAACCGCAGAGGCCACGTGGAGCCCCATCTGTCCCGGTTCGTAGGCAAACCGGGACTAAAGGTTTTGGGCATTAGTAACGACCCTTTAGTCCCGGTTCCGAAACCGGGACAAATGACCCTCTAGAACCAGGACAAATGGGCCTTTTTCTACCAGTGTTGGGTGAAAGCAAACAATGAAACTGACGAAGTTCAAGGTAGTCAAGATTGCAGATTTCAGTAACATACAAACATTAGCACTCCTGTCGTGTTGTCTTCACTAATAAGGATTTTTATTGCCGAGCTGGGCAACCAGATAAAAGAACAGAGATGATATAATCCGAATAACAATAATAAAGATTACATATACCTAAAAACAATCTTTTTTCTCATGATACATTATGAGAGGAAATACATGATAACATATTCTTTCCTACATCTAGTCTTAGGTTCCAACAATGTGTCATAATTATTTTGCATATCACAGCACCAACTGAGAAGGGAAGAGCCACGTTGTTCCCGAATAGTCACAAAACTTTGACGGGCTAGAAGTACCGGACTTCAGGTTGAACACATTGCCTGTATCCATAAAATAAATTCCATCTTCCTCCACCTCTCCACAAGGTGCTGGGACAGACTTAGAGAACTTCATGCTAAGGAAGAGTGCTCGACCACCAACTAGCCCGTTTGTCAGTGATACCCAAGTGTGTGTGCTAAAGTCTGCTTGAAAAACATCCACCTGGACAGTGACCCATGTCGGACCTGCATCGAGGTCTGGATGGAGGTGCCGATGATGTCTTACCATGAGCAGCTTCCCATTGGACTCGATAAGGTGCCGGCTAATTATGGGGATATCACCTGATTCAGCGTCCTTGTCAAATTCAACAGAGCAATTGATGTGCGTCAAGTCATTGTCTTCTTCTTCATCATCCTCTTCATCGTTATCGTCTTCTTTGCCTGCGGCATTTTGATTTTCGTCATCGTCATCATTGCCATCCTCCTTTGCCAAAGCGGTCGATGAATCATCATAGTCATGGCCGATTGACTGCTTGATGATAAGAGTTCCCATTGTAACGGTTGGCCTTCCCTCTCCATCCAATGCGAGGTTAAGAGGGATGAGGTCCTCAGCAGTGGTTATGGCATATAGTTTATCTCCAAGAAACGCGATATCGATAATGTAGATATACGGGGTTGCTGGTGGCTTGGGAGACCACACGCCCTTCCCTCGCTTGAACACAATGATTGGATGCTTCCTGTTGTTGGTGATGATGGCGATAAAGTCGTCGACCGTGGAGCGCATGAGGAACTTGCGGATGAGAGACCTATCCTCCACGAGGAGTGCATCGAGCTCTGGGAGTGGCAGGGACCTGTTTGAGAAAGGATTGTGCAAGACATAGTTGTGTAGGACGTGGTACTCTGACCGCTCCTCCTCACGGCCATCGTCGTGGACTTTGTTAGTCGTGCAGTACTTCTGGCCAAGGCCGAGAGCGAGCCAGTCATTGGTGGAGCCGACGGTCTTAGAGTTGTCGGGGAGGATGTGGACGTGGCCGCTGTACTGAGCGATGATGAGGCCGCCGGAGGTGGCGGAATCGCGGCGCGCCGCCGCAATCCATGGATGGCAGACGGCCCCGTCGGCGTGGCAGCGGGCGCAGTTTTCCAGGTCAGGACGGCTGGCCACCGCGATGTGGAGGTCGTCGAGGATCTTCCGCGCGAGGCCGCAGCACTGCACGATCGACGACGTCAGGCCCATGTAGGAGGAGCGTACGTATTGGTTTGCTTATCTTTTTGATTCGATCGTATTGGTTGGTTGGTGTGCAGCCTTGATTTGTACGTACATACTTATAAGAGTTTCCAAAGCGTGTAGTCTAAATAAATCATTGTTGTTTCCTTGTGTTGCTTAGTTTCCGATCGAGAGTCCATGAGAAGGACGAGTGGTCTCCGGGTGTAACTCTAGGACTCCCCCCGGGTGTGCCTCTAGTCACGCGGTCTCCGGCGTAGCAGCGCATGACCTGCCACACGAATCTATGCTCTTGTGCAGGTCTCGCCGGCAAAAACAATCTACATACATCAAGTTTAATTAGGTAGCTTATACACGTGTGTCACGCGGTAAAACAATTTACCATACATACAGATACAGGAAACTACATGCAGAACGAAGAGTCCAAGACGAATCTTTCACTAAGAGTGTTCGATGGAGCGAAACATGAATCCCTCTCTGAAACGTTCGTTAGAGCGGATGAGTGGGTGGTGCACTACGAAGTGTCAGAGGTGGTGGTTGTGGATCGGGAGAAATCCCTGGCAGCTTGCCCGGCACCGACGCGGTGATGCTTGCGGGCGCCGTCAGACCTTCCTGAAAGGCGTCGGGTATATACCTTCTCCATTGCCATCCACATACTGAGGGCAACCCTAGGACTTGTTCGGACAACAGCGATGATGTCATCGTATTATTTCTTGAAGGTGTTGTTTGGTGTGCGACGCTTCAGAATGTCGGGGACACAGTGGTACTTCTCTGGTGGGTGCAGCGGTTGTCGGTCTTCTTCTCTTCCTCGACCTGCGCGTGTCGGCATTTGTTTTTCTGTTCTTTTTTTGGGGGGGCTTGTTTGTGCTGTGGCCTCAGCGAGCTAGATGTATCGGATGATTGCTTTATAATATAAAGCGGAAAGAAATCCTTTATTGTTAATTGTTCGGACTGAGCGGTCAAGAACCGTCCAGATCTGGTAGTAGAAGAGAACCCAAGGCCGAGGGCATTTTTCTGGACAATCCATTGAATTATTCATAGCATGTGCACCAATTATATGGAGTATCCTGGCTGAAAAATTATTATAGCGAGTACGCATTCTTTTGCGATGAACCTTTGCATTTGTGATGATTAACGATGGTGAAACAAAATAGTCAGTACTAGATAATATTCCATGTGTTGTTATGGAAACTTATGGTATAAATTGCTATAATATGTAGGGAATAAAATTATATTTGTATGAGAAAAATATCACTTTACATTTTCACAATAGAGGGTGGCTGTATGTTAGTGCTCCATGACTTTTGCGGCTTCGGTGGAAATATTTGTCGTTGAAAAATAGAAGATGATTGTGTGGTGACCCCAGTCTATAGCAAAAGTGTGTTAGTCGATGTGCCATTTGCTCGGTAGAGGTTGTGTCAAAATTTGTAAAGCAATGTAAGACAAAGTGCCATTCACTCCATGTTGTTACAAGAAAAACATCATAACTTCAGAAACCAACAAGGGAATATCAACCAATGGTGGGGTGCATGGATGTCTTTAACAAATAACCTATATATAATTAGATGTACATACATATCTAAAATAATCAACCGATAGCAAAACTTACTTAATCCGACTAACTAAAAGCAACCAAGCAATTTTTCTGTTCTAGCAAAATAGAACTCCTTGACCAGTGAAGGTCGCACATAGCCATGTAAGTAAAACTAAGAGCAAGTAGCGTCTCAAGCACTACGTTTAACTAGATCGTATATCATTTTAAGTTGGCATGGATAATTTCCCTGTTGGCAGCATGTCCTTATAGCAAGGGCGGTAAATGAACGAATCCTCTACACAGCAAGCTGCTTCCGTGAAGTCACTATCGAGCTCGTCACCGTCGCTTAAATACTGCATCCTCGACGTGTCGATGTGGTACACTACCACCGCGTTGCTAATAATGAGGATGAGTGCATTCTTGTGCGGATGGAATCCCATGATACAACCATAGGCACCCTGGTCTACCGACTCATGCTGGTCAGCACCTCCAACCATGTCGATGAAGTTGTCCTCATCCGAATTCCAGGAATATTCAGAGTCATATGGTTTGACCCAGTCGTTCTCCACGTCATAGTCGGCCAAGCAGCCTGGTCCACCGCTGCTTCCAACAATCTTCCATGTCACCTTTGGTTCTATTTTAAGACTGTGGATCATATGGCCGTGCAGGTTTAGGTTGGTGTCATGTGCCAATGTCCAATCTAGCTCACCATCAATCAATTCAGTTAGCGTCCATACTCGAATCTGTGAATTGTTAATCGCCACATAATGTACCCCTCTCTCATAGCTTGCTAAGACCGAATTTTTGGGCAGCGAGCACCAGCTTTTTGGACCGCAGGGTTCCCCAGGAAGCTGGACCATATCATAGGTCCCGTTGGAGGGGCGTAAGATCATGAGGATGCTATTATGCCAATGTATGTAGAAAGACCCATGCCAGTAATTAGATGAATGAAATGGACCCTCATACCTCTCAGGTGTTCTGCCAACCATGTCGTAGAGGTGCCTCGGCGCACAAAGTCCAGGCGTGAACTCTCGGTCCTCCCACCGCCATGTGCATGACGAGTACATTTTGATTGACAACACATTTTTCGTGGGCTCCTCGAACTCCTCTACTCGTGCTTCCCCAAACGGCGGAATCTCGCCTTGCGCCCTAGTGGCTGCGAATGGCTCCTTGAGCAGTAACACGTGGTAGTGGAACGGCACAGCAGGGTCAAAAGCTAGGCATACACCATAGTAGCACCACGGCGTCATTGGCAGCGGCAGGCGAGCGTACCGTGCCGTCGCGGGGTTAAGCACGTAGTAGTAGCCATCCAACTCCTCAAGGAGGAGGAGGCCGTTGCAGGACTGGAATACTGTCGCCTTGTGCGGGTAAACAGGGCCCCGGAAGCCAGGCGTGACGCGCGTGGCTGCCGGCGCGAAGAAGGATGTATGGGAGCGGCACCCGGTCTTGTTGAGGAAGAGGCCGGGGAAGGCGCGCCGGGGGAAGTAGCGCTCAAGGGAGAGCCAATGGTCGTCATTGACGATGTCGCGCCACGCGCGGCACACGCACTGGGACGCGCAAACGTCGCGCCCCGGCAGGCGGCGGAGGATGTCGAGGAGCACGTCGTAGGGCAAGCACATGCCGTCGCCAGCGGCGTCCATGGTCGTGTGGATCGGTGGCAGATTCGATTGGTTGGATGGTAGTTTAATTCCGTGGGCGGCAGACGCTCGTACGTGCACGCACGCGCGCAAGGAAATCTTGTATATATGCGATGTGATGGCCGGGGCCAACTTAGCCTCCAAGGATTTGATTGGAAAGAGACTTAGCCTCTACGGCATCTAATCTGAAAAAAAGCTTAATCTCTCCGTCATTTAATGAGATACTTAACCGCTGCTGTTGTTTGTTTTTGGCACTGTCGTCGCATGAGAGAAGGACACGTGTCTCATCCACTAAATATAACTCGGAGATTCAGCGTGGCAGCAGCAGCACGCCTCGGAGCTTTCCTGTTTTTATAAAATTTATTTAGTGTTCATCCCAGATGCATAGGCACCCAGGAGCAGAAGAACAGCATATGGAATATATTACACAAGAGATTAAGAAAATATTAATGTCCAAAGATATTTCTATTACCAGTGATGAGAAAAATATGTGTAGCAATGTTTTGGCATCATCATAAGCACAACTGGTAAACCGTCTCAGTTGCTTGTACCAGATGATCAATCAACAAGGGCATATTTCCCAGCTGAATACTGCACAAACATGAGAACGCGGTATAAGTTTGGTTCTCAGATGCCCTTATTTATAGACAGGAACGTCAGATTGTTGGGTTAGAATTTTTGAACCAGTACAAGAAATAACGTGGATGCAACTTGATCGACTTTATTGTTTTCCTTTTCTTGTGCAAGGAATCGAGTTTTAACAGGATGTTAAGCCAAAACTTCTGATGGTCGGGAATCGTCTATGGCTGGGAGCTCGGTCCGTCAGTAGCGGAAGCCCGAACGGGAGGTGCATGGGGACGACAGAGAAGGGAGGAGGCGACTCCGCTGCTCACTATCAGAATCAAGCACGGCGGTAGAAATTTTCGCTGCCGAGCGGAATCTGGCGGCAGAGAAGCACCGGCGCCAGTGGAGAGGTCCTCCAGCGGTCTGTGGAAGAGTGAGGTCGGAGAGAGCAGGCATGTTCTGTTGTTCGCCAACCTGATGTCATTCTTTTCCTTTCCTCTCATGTCAATTCAATAAAATAAAAATGTTAGGCTATGTTCAACGCCGATCCTGAAACAACATCGGTTCGGACATGTTTTGCCATTTAACATGGTCTTGTATCCATATGCTAGCCAGTCCGGACTTCCTATTTCTAGCAAACTGAGAGTGGGATGGGGTGGTCTTTGTGGGCTTCCGGGTTAGAGGTGAATTCTTCAGTCCCCCGGGGAAAAGAATCTATGAACCACCCTCAATTGCTTCGGCTTGCTGCTACTCCATGGACGATTATCTATGTGCTGCTCCGCACATCCACTTATACATGTTTAAAATTGTATATCCATGTCATCATGAAATATCTAGGACCATGTGTTCATTTATATGTTTCGATGTAATTTACCCGCCAAAAAAGGATGTAATTGAGCCCTTATGATCTGACCAACAGTAGTAAAGAATAGACACATAAACATAAAAAAACAAGCATTTTTTCTGTCACGATAGACTATGAGAAGAAATACATGATAACATATTGTTCCAGAAATCTAATCTTAGATTGCAACGCCGTAACACAAACTATTTTGCATATCAAAGCACCATCTCTGGGGAAGAGCCATGTTGTTCCGCAATCATCACAAATCTTTGACGGGCTAGAAATACCGGACTTCATGTTGAACACGTCACCCGTGTACATGAAATAAATTGCATCTTCTTCCACCTCTTCATAAGGTGCCGGAACAGACTTGGAGAAATCCATGCTAACGAAGAGTGCCCGACCGCCGCCTAGCCCTTCGGTTAGTGGCACCCATGCGTGTGTGCTAAAGTCTGCTTCAAGAACATCCACTTTGAGAGTGACCCACGAACCTTCTGGACGGAGGTGCCGACGATGTTTTACCATGAGTAGCTTCCCATCCGACTCGATGAGGTGCCGGCTAATCATGGTGATATTACCAGGTCCAGTGTCATGATCAAATACAGTAGAGCAATTTATATTGGTATATGTCAAGCCATTGTGTTTTTCCTCTTCCTTCTCTTCATTGCCGTTTTGTGCTTCCTCTTCCACTTGTACTTCCTCTTCATTCTGGCCATCGTCATGATCATCACCCTCATCATCAGAAGTGGTGCATGATTCATAATAATCAAAGTAGGGTGATTTCTTGATGACACGTGCTCCCATTACAACCATGGGCCTTCCGTGTCCATCCAATGCAAGATCAAGAGGGATGAGATCCTCAGCCATGGTGATGGCATATAGTTTATCACCAGCAAACGCGATGTCAATGAGGTAGATATATGGAGATGTGAGGTGGATATACGGAGATGTCGGTGGCTTTGGCGACCACATGCCCTTCCCTCGTTGGAACACAATGAGCGGATGCTTGCTGTTGTTGGTGATGACGGCGATGAAGTCGTCGACCGTGGAGCGCATGAGGAACTTGCGTACGAGAGATCTGTCATGGACGACCACGGCGTCGAGCTCAGGCAGCGGCAGAGATTTGTTTGAGAAGGGATTGTGCAAGACATAGTTGTGCACGACATGGCGTTTTGCACCCTTCTCGGTGGTGTGCTCCTGACCGAGGCCGAGGGCGAGCCAGTCGTCGGTGGAGCCGACGCACCTGGCATTGTCGGGGAGGCGGTGATTGTGGCCGGTGTAGGGCGCCATGACGAACTTGTCCGAACCGGCGATCCACGGCAACCGGCGCACTTGGGGGCCATGGCAGCACACGGCCGAGAGCCATGGACGGCAGATGGCGCCGTCGGCGCGGCAGCGGGGGCAGTTTGCGGGGTCAGGAAGGCTGCCCAGCACGATGCGGAGGACCTTCCGCGCGAGGCCGCACCACTCCAGAATCGACGACGCCACGCCCATGTATAATGTACGATACGTAGGAGGAGCGCATTTTTCTTCTCTTTTTGATTCGATCGTTTTGGTGTGCAGGGCTTGATTGATCATATATATGGCGTATTTTCCTTTTTTATTTTGTCGTATGACTCGTATCCGTGTAGTATTCGTATCCGTACGTGACCCTGACTGCAGTTTATATGAGTCCGGTACGAGTAGGTGTAGCCGTCTAGATTTCTACTATTAGGTAGCTTTTTTTTGTTTTGAGTGTCAGTACTGTTTTCTTTTGTCTAAGTTTGTATTAGGTCTAGGTTTGGACGAGATGCGCGAATATATTTTTTGTTCGCTCACCAAAATTCCAAGCAAGAATAAATAAAAACACGTATGATGTTGTGCACGTGCTCCTAAATATTCAGTGCTAGCTCCCGGTGTATATATGGAGGGATGAATGGCGCAGGAGAACAACACCTGATAATGGTCTTAGCTGCTGTAGGCATCAATCCCATGAAAACAGCAAATGCTGTTATGAGAAGTCGATGCAAACTTTCAAGGACGTGTTTGGGTACCCGGTACATTACGCAAGTTCTAAGCTGAGCTGAGCGACGTTGCCCTAGCTTGGACATGGAGGCTTCATGCCAAGGGCAACGAATAAGCCACGTATATTACAGCTCACAAATGTGACAAATCGATCGACATACAAAAAAAAACTAATTTGAACCCCCCTGAGGATGCTTCAGAGGAGGTTGCGAGAGCAGAGGAGTCGGGCCACCACTAGGCTGGGTTTGTTTGACTGAGGAGTCCGGCCACCACCATTGCTACCGTAAGAACCTGAAGCTCCTAACCCTACCCGCTCCCGTGCGGTGCCGCCACGCGCACCGGAGCGTCCCCGCCAGTCGTTTTCCGGTTCTTCCGCGCACACCCTCTTCCTGCCGCCATCGCCGGGGGCGTCGCAGGCAAAGCCTGTGTGCCGCAGAGGTGGCGGCGGCGTTTCTTCTCACCAAAGACCCGGTCCGGACGGCAGCGATCTGTGATGGCCGGATCTACAGCAGTGGTGCGGGGCGGCGGCGGCGACGTTCGGCGACTCGTAGTGTGTTGGCGGTTTGGCCACCCGATGTGAGTTGAGATGGGATTCGGACGGGATGCACATACTGATGTCGTATACCATCAACGGCAGGCTGCCCTTGGGATCGACCTGCATCACGAGGACGTCGGGGGCTCCGGCCCTAGGCGTGGCGGTGGTGGCCGTCTCCTTCGCCGGAGATAGTCAGCCTGAGCCTGGATGATCGGATCTTCAGATCCGTCATCTAGTCCCGGCTGCGAGTTGGGGAGACAAAGTTGCCAGTAAAACACAGCCAATGGCGGGTGATGGCAGCATCTCGCGTCATTACCTTGATGAAGGCATCGTCGTGTAACTTCTGTCAACCCACTCGTGCTGCTTTGGGGAAAACCCTAAGATCTGGTCATCTAGATCGGACGATGGCGGTACTGCAATGTCGTTACTCTCTTGAGAGCATCGTTTTATGGAGCAGTGCTGAAAGATAGATGCAGGAGGTGGAGCGGCTAAGTCTTGCACGAAGCTTTGGCGGAGATGTCAAGTCATTCATGGGCGTCAGGTGCTACGTTGTGTCATGCCTGATCGGCAGGTGCTACGCACGATAGATCTTCCAGAGTCTTCACGTCTGGATGAATGCGTGCAGGGCGTTGGTGCCGTTGGGTGCCGTGGTGGCCTCGACGGATGTCTGAACTGGCAAGGATGATGCGGATCTCTCTCCTGAAGATGGGTCAGTGGTCCGAGGATGATGGCGGCTTCTGACTTCTAAAACGTGTGCATGTGGTGCGCGCTTTAGGTCTGCTGCACCGACTGTTGGTCCTGATACGTTATGTGGATGGATCGACGATGACACCAATTTTAGATGTGGGGATGAAAGCACTATACATTATCGCGTTTGTAGGTGTGAGTGATGGCTTCGGGTGGCTTGATGTATTTTCTTGTCAGACCTTTATGGAATAATTAATAAAAATTGATGTATGCATTGATTGATGCAGAGGCCGGGGGTTTAACCTCTTTTTCCAAAAAAAATACAAAAAAACTAACGTCACAAGTGCATGGGCGCACGTAAAACTTGTAAGCGAACGTATATGTACCACGTACAGGAGTAGCAAAATTATCTCGATACAACTTGACTGGCTAAATGGAATAACCTACCAATTGTGAAAACACACACACACAGGGAGAGAGAACGTGGCCATTTAGACTGGTGATCATGACAAATCACCTGTGTGCAATGCATCTACGTAGCAAGGTCAGTAAGGGAAGGAACGGTAGGCGCAACAAGCTTGTTGGATGTGGTCTTTTATGAGCTCGTGGTTATCGCCTAGATATTGCATCCTCAATGTATCGAAATGGTACACTACCACCATGATTCTTATGAGGATGAGCGCATTCTTATGAGGATGGTATCCCATGATTCCATAGAAATGCGGGGAACTCCATGCCAGTGGTCCAACATAGTCGGCGCCTCCATCTACATGAATGAAATTGTCCTCGTCAGATTTCCAGGAATGTTCAGAACCACCTATACTCCTAGCATCTTCTGCTTCATGACCATCCTCCTCCTCCTCCTCTTGCCCCTCATCCTCCTCTTTCTCACCTTCATAGTTGTCATCATTGATATCATCAACATTGCAATAATCCTCACTACACATGCTTTCTCCAGAGAACCTGTCTTCACAAAAGTCACTAGTTCATCGCTTGTGTTTTTCCTCTTCCTCCTCTTGATTGCCATTTTGTGCCATTGTGTTTTTCCTCTTCCTTCTCTTCATTGCCGTTTTGTGCTTCCTCTTCCCCTTGTACTTCCTCTTCATTCTGGCCATGGCTTTCACACCCTCCGAACATTGGCCAACCCCTTTCTAATCCAAGGCCGGGGCCTCCTCTTCGTCCTGCAGAAGGCCAGCACGCCAAGCCTCGGTGGCACACATTTTTGCTGGGATCACCGCTTGGCGCTCTGGGGTAAGCAAGAACATTCAAACCTAAAGTTCAAATCAAGATTTTTTGGTATAATTGGATTTCCCCAAATGCAATATCACATTTTCCCTAACCCATATTAATTATCACTGACTTAGTACAACTTTAGACTTCGATCCATATTAACTGTCACTGACTTGGTACAACATTATACTAATTATAGTGTCTTACCAAGTCCGCAACAATTAATATGGATTGGAGGGAGTATATGAAATTATTTTCTCTAAATATCCATGTAGCTTGTCAGAATTGTTCCATTCATAAAACATATGGTCATGTATCTCACAAATATAGTTTTCAAATGGACTAAATATGTTCATTTACTTTAGTAGATGCGTTATGACATTCATGGAATTTCTTCATGCTGTTCACATGAATTATTTCAATATTTCAAATGATATGTTATGTTAATCTTGTCAAAAAAATTGTTGTTGTAGTTCATGAAAAATATTCATGCATCTAAACAAAAAAATAGTCAATAACAAAACTTCATAAAAAAGTATCATGAACATATTTTGGACTATCAGTACATGTTTGTAACAAATAACGAGCATTTTTAGCGATGTATTTTAAAAACAAAAATAGTTCGTGCTCCGATGTCTTAGTCATGTGGGCAAGTCAATCTGGAGTTCGATGGCATGTCTGAGGTGTTGCAGCGGTCTGATGCGTTCAACGGTAATGGTTTGATCCTCGGTTAGCACCCTAAAAGTCCTCAAAGCTGCATATTTGCAATGGAGTAACATCGAGCTCGGGTGTGGAGGTAATCTGTCATTGTTTCCTTCGATGCTTGTTATGGTGGTGCCAGAGACAGGTGGCGGATGTTGATGTCAAGTTCAGAGGATTCTTCGGTCTTAATTGTATTTTTCTTTCTTGGCTTGTGTTTCTTTCTGTAAAGGCTAGCGTACTGCTGTCATTTCAGTTTTATCAGGTATGTGTGTATATAACTTATATTATATTCCTATTATATAGATGAGACACGTATTACCATGCGAAAAAAGGTACGAGTACTTACGGCTAGTCATGCGTATATATAGGGAACATGTCTTGTGAGTTTGTACCGTGAGATGGAGACAAAGAGAAAAGGAGAGACAAAACAAGCATGCGACGTGCCATTGGCTGAAGTTGTTTAGTGTGTGTGTTGCCTAGTTTCCATCTAAAGTAATTGATTATTGGGTGAAATCCTACACGGAAAGCATATTTTGGATTGTATTTGGACATCCTTTAAATAATATCGGCTCTCTTTCTTCTATATTGATAATTGTTTCTCGAAAAAGAAAAATGTGTTTGCGGTAAGATAGTGTCGTGGTAATATAGGGGGAAGACCATGAACCTAACAATTGAAAGTAAAAACAGGCCAAATTTAGACAAGTAAATTAAGTGAAGTTAGCCGCACAAAAAAGTGAATTTTTTGGTGCGAAAAAAGTGAAGTTATCTCTAAGTTCTTATGTAGTATCACTTTAGCATCTGATGGTACAGTTTGGTTCTACAGATTTCACAATCTCTATATATTTAACATGAAACTTGAATTTTATAATTAATTTCAAATTGTATAATACAAAATTTGAGCATCCAATTTAGTTTTGTTAATTGTTTTACTTATTAGTTCTATTTTCTCCCCCAGCCCAAATAAAAATAAGAGAGGCGATTTTCTATGCATGGTGGTAGCTATACACCCTTTTATACATGCCTTTTCTATACATGCCTTTTATATATATGAGGTGTTGGGTTTATTATGGCATTGCCACAAGTGAATTTTGTTGTATAGGAAGGTACTTTTATTGCCTTTTTTATTGCCTTTTTGACACATGTGCCTTTTTGTCGTGTAGAAAGGGTCTTTTCTCATTTCTCTCGGTTTTTTCGCTTGCCTTTTTGACACAAGTGTCTTTTTACTTGTGTCGCTTGTCCGAAGTCATGATATTTCGTTATAGTTATTTTTCATGGTCCAAAATAATTTACCAAAATAAATAGAGATGCAAGTTGGGGGCCATGTGGATCTACCACCATGGGTAGCAAATTATTTCTTATAAAAATAATAATTGTATGATTACATAAAAAAAATCTGCATTGAATGATTTTATTATGAACTTACAGTGATGATATGTAAACTAGATGGTTTCCCGGGCATTGCCGCCGCTAAGAGATATGTAGCTATGAAATATAATTAGTAAACTGCAACAAACCAATGTGTTAAGTTAGCAACTTAAAATTCAAGGATTTTTTCCAATATGTAGTAAAAGAAACTATTTACGAAAAAAATATCTCAAATCATATAAAAAGTACTTGAAAATAAATGATTGCTCTTGTTTTTGCACGCGGTAAGTTTAGATCTTATATTATACTAATTTTAAGGTAATAGGTAACACGGATTATGAAGCCATAAAATACCTTCTCACTAAGAAGGATTCTAATGGCGTCTGAAACGCCGTCCCTTAAAACAGACACGGTATCCGTCTGCACACGCAGATGGACTGGTCCATGCAGCCAGCCATCCAACCATATCCGCCTACATGAAAAATGAGATTTAAACAAACCGAAGGAATTACATACACACCGGAGGATTTTTCATCTAAAGCAAAGCACATTCGTTATATTGTTTACATATATCATTAAATAAAAGAAATCCGACATAAACCTAGTCTAAATCTACGGAGGCACCCGTCCGCAAGTCCAGGTTGTTCCCCTCCGTCCCCATGTCAGATGGCCATGTCCATGTCCGATAGAGATGAGACCTTTGAAGTGAAGATGCAGTGACCGGCGAGGCAGATTAATATTTAGGACAGACCCTCCCACCCGAGACTCGAGTCCGCACCGCCTCTCATGCACTACTCATACTCGTCTGATCCGTGACATGTCCACCGCCAATCGATGTGAGGTCGATGCTGAACGTGAAATGGTCAGCCTCGTCGTCATAGTGGCCCAAATGACACGCTACTGCCAACGTCCTCGTCCGTGATAACCTGCGCGTTGCAGGCGGCGCGAGCGCACGTAGCCTCGTACAACATACATTGCTTGGCAACGAAGTTGTGGCTCTTCACAACTATGACTGGCTTGGCATCCTCACTCGCGAGCTCGCCATAGATTTGGCTCTCTGATTGCTGGTGTTGCTTGAGGAGGGAGAGATTATACCACTGCTCCTCCTACGCTTGCCGGAACACCGACATCAGATGCGGCTCTGGCTGCCCCTCCGCCATAAGAGCATTGAAGTGCGATTGCGCCTACACCATGGTCAAGCCGGCATGAAATTTGTTAAATTTCTATTCACATATTCTCTCCCTGTTCAGGTCAGCTCAACATGTGTGTTGATCAGTTTTCGACCATATTCACATAAATAATCTTAAAAGCACTGAGGCACCCCAGTGTTATGTTTCATAAGAGATATACCCAAGTCATGCCAGAATAGCAATCAATAAAGGTGACAAAATACATCATTCCACTTAGAGAAACAAATGGAGGTCTCCACACCCGAGTGGATTAACATAAAGGACAACCAAACTCAGATGTATCGAATACTAATTTATCTTTGTCCACCTTACACATGCCCCAACCGACAATATAGAAGTATTGCATTAACCTCCTCTTCAGTTGGAACAACTATCAATGCAATGCAGACTGCATCATCCATTGTGTTTGAGTCCAAGATTTATAGCCGATTATGCCTGATGCCAATCCCATGTCTCGTCCCAGTCTGTCTCTCCTAGATCAAACAATTTTCACAATCAAGAGAGACCCGACAATCCATGTGAACAACCAAAGAGCTTGCCGAGGCCAAGTTAAACTGAAAAGGAGAGAACATACAAAACCAAAGATAATGTAATTTGATTGGAGTGCATTTACTTATAGGCTGAGCAGTTCCATCAGCAGTTTGTGACATCTTCTGTATGTGTGTGTAGGTGACACAACTTTCTTCCATGTGTACCCCCTCACGTCGCTCCCGGGAGAGGCCGAGGGGGCGAACCCTAGCCACCAGGGCTAGCCTACTCCTCCGGCTGCCTTGCTGGCCGCTGCCAGTGCGGACCACCGATCCGGACAGCATAGGCAGTGGCGGTGATCTCTCTTCTCCTCGCCCGATGTCGCGTGGCGCTGGACGGCTGCTTCAGAGATGGCGTCATGCTGATCCAGACCACGGCGGCGACGCTTGGCGGAGAGGGTGGAGTTCGGCTGGCGTGGCCTGGCGATCGGCTTGGCGTGGCAAGAGGATGTAGGTGGGGCTGGGAGAGGCTGGTGGCGTCGTTCGGCCCAGTTCCGGTCTTGGCGGGGGCAACGGCGACCGCCGGCCCGGATCCGTCAATTGTAATGGCTACGTAGCCTCCACCGGGGATGGCGGGCTAGGTGATGGGTCCTTGTGGGCGACACGGGTGGCGGCGGATCTTGGGATTCCACACCCGGGGACATCGCAGGATGCGTGTGACGGTCGGAGCTTCCTCCGGCGTTGATGACGCTTGATTTGGGATTGCGGTGGCAGTTGTCGTTGTGTGGGCAGACAACGGCGGACGCGACGGTGGGTGCTCCATGTAGTCCCCGAACTCAGGGTCGTGGTCCCTCTTCCTCCATAGTTGCAGACTCCGGGGCCTCACAGGTGACTCGAAGTTTGGATCTTGAAGTGGTGACGTCTTTTTCTGAGGCTGGTGGTGGTATGGGCCGTGCCCTCCAGCAATAGATCGGGTTCCTTGCGCCTCTGCAAGTGACACATGTTCCTCTTTCAGAGTTATTGGGTAGTGCATGTTGTTCGCAGGTGAAGCTACCAGTGGATGCGCTATCGGTGAATGCTACGCGTGCCGTCTTATTTGGAGACATCAAGTATGCCTATTACCGCTAGGTGATGCACGATGGCTATGGGGGAGGTGTCATGTTTAGTCTGTTGCTGTTGGATTAATGGTGGTTCGATAGTAGGGGGAGGAAGGCAGTATGGGACGTCTTTGTCTTTTGTTCTCTTCTCCAGATGTATCCAACTATCGAGGGGTCGGTAGACGGATAACGACGGACGGTACAAACAGCTTCAACGACGAGTTTATGCCCTCCGGTCAAAACATAGGATCTATGATCGGTCTATGTCGATGCGGCATGCGTCGTGTCCTTGCTGAAGTTGCTGGATTGAAGGTTAGCATTTTGGATGAGAATCCGGAGTTCAACCTTATGGTGAACTTGCCATTATTGGCTCACTTGCGGCAATTTCGTCTTGAAGACATAGCCTAGGAGTTATGTATTTTTCTTTTTTGATATGTCTTATAACATTGGATTAGTGGCTATCTGCGGGAGCTACTGTCGTGAGGTATACGGTCTCATTGTTTATTTTTCTCTTTGTTTCCGGTTCAAAATTGTTCGGCGGCTCGGTTTTGCATTGTTAATAATATATGGCTGCATGCATCTTTCTATGAAAAGTCATCCTTCTTTTTGAAAAACTAGATGATACCCCGCGCGTTGCTGCGGAAATTCTTAGTCTCGTTCACATGATAATAAATAAATTAAATAACTTAAACTGCATATTAGATATATGATATTAAGATGAAAATTTTGCAACGGACATAGTACTGAGTACTTAGTTATAAAGATTGTAAAATGTGAGTTATGATATAGTCATGTGACATACGTAATCACATAGTATCATTTACATAAACTTTAGTGATATAAACACATAATGTGCTGGGATTCCAAAATGGAAATCTTATGATCAGTTATGTACAAATTGCCATTTCGAGACACTTATCATGCACTATGTGGGACTCTTGTTGTAAATCAAACTTGATATCTACACTCTTCGTACTTAGACCTGCACAAAGAATAAAAATTGAACTTGAATATTACCATTGCAGTAGATACATTTGAGTGATGGGGCTTCAATATCAAAACAAGAACAAAAACCAATTATGATCGTCGCAACACAAGAATATCCATCCTTTTCTCTTCTTTGAGCGAGTGCCAAACACTTATCTCAAAGTGATGGGCTGAAATAGCATGATGACTTATACATAAATAAGCCCAAAATCTAAATTATCATGTTACATATGGAATTCATTTGCAACAGAAATAAATTACACATGCCAATTTATAAGATACATTAAGCAAATGAAAAGAAAGGATGAGAATTTTATGGTATAAGATCGCAAACATCATGACTTTTTAGACATTGTACAATAGGCATATCATGAACACAAATAGCATGACCTCAGGCAATTAGATGCTACATTGAAATTACATGATTTATCTGCCTCATTAACTTCCCATGTATCTTGATCAATGCCCTTATGATCCTTCAATTGGTATACCATGGAAGTTTATCCCTACAATATACACTTGGGAAACATAATACTACCGGATTAGCAAATGACTCATCTCTATCATTGTGTGGGAGCAAACATGTTTTCCTAAAATAACATCATGTCATTAGAAAGCTCATCAGATGCAGCTAGAGATAGTACCGACATTGAAGCAATGTGTCCATGTCCTAGTGGTGAACCTCCTAATATTCTTGTGTGCTGCTACATGTTTTCTTCGTATAAACATACATTCTCCACACAAAGGTCGAATAATATGAAGACCATAATGGAAGCTTTCCCATACAGTGATACACTATGAAGAATGAGATGAATATATTCTCTACTTTCCTGAATAAACGTCATGATATTATCCCTACAACATGAAAGCCAATAGAAAAGGTGTATAGACATTATGATCCACGAGAAAGGTGGAGAAGTGCAGATGCATCTTATTATGAAGTATGAAAAAATACAATAATTATCGACTTAGAATCCATAAATGCAGATAGCTTACACCTAGAAGATAACCACTTAGTAGTTCAACATACACAAATTGCGGAGCACTTGAGCACATAAACAATGAGCAGGGATTAATTTATCTCGATTCATAACCAAGATAGATAAGGAAAGGAACACGTGTAGAGATATGTTCCAGCACGTCTTAGTGAAAGAAGATGAGTGGCAACTACAAAAAATGTTTGGAACTAAAAGTGAGTACATACCATAGATAACACGTGTGTCGCTTATGATAATGTTCTATATCTACTTTTCTCTGCAAAGGTGCAAAATGATCTATCACATCCTCAGTTCCTCATGCATTTTTTTGTACTTTATTTGAACACATGAAGAACCACTTCCAATATGTATGCATACTGCAAGGCGCAATATAATAAAGGTCATATGCTACGCAATATTAAGTATGTGAAGTCCATCGAAAGGATTTATATTCAATCTTCTTTGGTCCCCTAGAAATAATCTTGTCATATGATTGTAGTCATGGTATTATAATCCTTCCGTACAAATTAGCAGGTTCCAATTCTACGGCAAGACTTCATACTTATATTTAATCTCATCAATTCCTAGGACGGGCAAAAAATGACAATACATGGTCAACCATGATGCATTTTCATATTTCACAAAACCAAAGAGACTTTATTATGGGATAAAGTAAACATAGCAGATCCAGAACTCTCAAGAAAATAGAGGGAAAATTACATCTCATATCATTAGAAAACCTTGTCAAAAATAGAAGTGTATTCGTGTAGAGAAACAATCCCTCGGATCGAAAATGACCCGATCTTTGATCTTGGTCTGACGATGCATACCTTGAATCTGCAAATAGAAATAGCAGAGTAGTGAGGAAGCACTTCATAGTCATACCCAGCCTCGTAAATCTAGGGCCGAACATACATGAGATAAAAAAAAGTTAATAGAGGACCAACATCCCGTTGACCAAAGTCCAATGGCGAGTCGGAAGATAAAAAAGTCAATAGAGAACCAACATCCTGTTGACCGAGGTCCAATGGTGAGTTGGGGTGTAGCGACCAATTTGATGTTGGGTGATTATACTACTAAACACAGCATAGACACCAATCGCCAGAGTCATCAATCGGGATCGGATCGGATGCACGGGTTCACTTCCATAATTTTGAAACCACGCAGGCAAAACAAAACTCCAAATCTGGTTTCCCAACTTCTAGATAGAGGATCTTCTCTTCTTGTTTTTTTTTGCGGGGAAGATAGAGGATCTTCCCACCTTCCACGTTAACCATGACGGGATGATGGCTCCGCCTGCGACTTCTTTGCACAGTACATGCAACACAAAAAGCGGGTAATTCTAGATCCATTTACTTCTAATGCGGTGTTGGAATGCCTAATAATTAGTTAATCAAGCAACTACATGTGGTGGAGCCGTAGAACTCTGCTCGGATGATTGGATTGGCTACGTACGTACCTTGATGGATTGAAGCTGCCGACCTGCTCAAACATGACGTAGAACATGTCCTTGAACCTCTTGAACTCGGGCGCGTCCATGGGATGGATCGGCGGTGACGTCAACGGCGAAGAGATCACGCCGCCGGCCTCGCCGTGCTGCTGTGCATGCAACGGATTGGCCCGCTTCAGGGTGTTGTAGACGGGGAGGGATCCCGGCTGCCGTGCTAGCTATACAGTGGGGAAACGGACAGACGTTTGTTAAGGACTTGATGAAGTTCGACTAATAAATCGATAAGGTTGTGGTCGGTCTCTCTTCCCCTTCTGGTAACGAATCGATGATGTTTGACTAATAAATCCAGGGGGCGGGGAGACATCCATTCTGTACTGTTGATCAGGCTGTGGTCGGTCTCTATTTCCCTCCTGGTAACGGATCGCTGACGTGGTTGTTCTGTTTGTGATCAAACTGTAGCGGGTCCCACATGTAAGTCAATAATGGAATGATGATGTGGCAGCGCTGCTGATGTGGGTAAGCTGCATGTGAAGAGAAATATGTTAGTGGGGATGAACAATTTAGGTATTATAGATGTGTGTGTAGGTATGAAATAGATGATACGAACTCATTTGGAGAGCGTGTGACTTCCATAGATGCACCCGAATGTAGTTTCCAATTTGGATGAGATTTTTGTATGGATGCAAGAGCTTCATTTGATGTACCTGGATCTAAGCGAGCATGATTTGCAAAAGTTGCCACTTCTATAGTTGCTATTTCTTCGTCTTTTGTCTTCAATCCTTAAACACTCCGTTTCAGCTTCTTTGGCTCTTCTAATTGAGTGGCTGAAATATTAACCCAGTCTGATGCCACCTCTTCCACTGCGGACATGTTTCCCATGTAGCCCACATTGCATCTACGACTTTATGTCCTCTACCACGGTTAAACTTGCATGGATTAGGATTACTCCTCAGGTGACCTCGTGGACTACAAACAACTCCCTTGTTTTCGGAAAACATAAATGTAAACTAGAGCCAGACATCATCCGCAATTTCAGACTGCTGGGCTGGTTATGTAATACAATCATCATGTTAGTTCAATCTTGCTGTCAGATGAAAGAACGGAACATAGACACACATTTCAGGCCAAAAGGGATAAATCTAGTCTTCCCCCTACTCAGAACTCGAAGGGTCTTTCCAATGGAAGAACTCCACCCTGCAAAGTGTGCGCACATATGTTTCTGTTTCTTTTTTTCCTTCAATATCGGGACGCAACCTTACTCTGACAAGACAGTTATTACCATATATCTTTGTCCAACTACAGCTCATCTGCTAAATCAAATTTGGTCTGAGCGTACTGAGCCATGTTCATTGCTTTATGCTGAAGAAGAGAACCAGTTATATAACAACAACAATCATGAGCACATATAAATTCAAAGAGGATCTTTTCTCAAAACAAAACAAAAAATCATAGAGGATTCATCAAGACAATACCATGCTGACAGATAACTTCCTACACACATCCTGAGTTTTATCCTCTTCAGTCTACAGTTTACACAGAGGCCATATCAATATCAGCAACATATTGCAGTTAAATATGTCTCACCATGTCAAACCTAAAGTACACCACTTACCTTCGCATCAATGTCACGCTGCTGGACAATATAGTGCATCTAGAATGATAAACAGATGAAATTAGACGTTGGCAATATGTTGCATATTTCTTTTTGACAACATAAATTCACAGTTAGAGGGGGCTATACAAATCTGCACAACAGCCCCAAATTAAGACATCAACTTACGTATTCTTTTAATATTGCAATGACAGGAACCCCTTTCACTTCACCATCTAGTCTTCTTTTGTGTACATCAAACTTGTTCATTTCATATACTTCCTTCACAGCATCCATGTAACTTAACTGAAATATGTGTGAAACCGTAAGAAATATGCATAATCAGAAAGCATGTCAATAGTGCTCTGTTACACAAATGCTCGATGTAGTAGGATGCCAACATTGTTGTACGTGACACGCATCCAAATCTCAAAATAGAGAAGATCTATGTCCTTGAGAGACGCATCCTTATCCATCTCATGAATTAACTCCTGAATCAAATTGACCAGATTGTGAGTAACACCAGCGATCAACACCTCAATTATTAAAAGACAAGATATCGTACATTATAGGCAAAAGCAACTAAACAAACAGTGATATGTGAAAGTCAGCTGCTATCCGCAATGCTTACCTCCATACTCTAGTATCCTTATCAAACCACTGAATTGAAAAGAAGTTAATCATCATGTGTATGTGTATGGACTAATTTCGTGATTTCCGGCGGGGGCATACTTACATCCTTGGTCCTGAGATCCATATGCAAATACTTTGTAATCCACTGTTGCAAGATTGAAGTCTATCACTTTACAAACGAGCCAGCCACTTGTAGTATTTTTAATTCCAATAGCTTGATCACATAATGCATACCTTGATTTTCTTTGAAATTTCTGCATAGTACTTGACATAGACAGCATCAATTATATATGTATGATAACGTGAGCGGTACAGGTTTAGACAGTTATAAGGCAGCAACAAAAAAAAAGAACAAGATTTAGATGAAACATCTCGAAAGGAACAAAAGTCCCACAAAAGCTTTTGTATACAGAAATAACTGACTGAGGATCAACATTTTTTCCTAGTAAAGTCTGGCTTGCTAGCTAGAAATAGTACCGTATATAATGAAATGACCTTTAACAAGTCAATCGACTGAGACACCGCCATTATATAATTCAGAAGCAATTCAAACGTCAACTAATTTCAGCAGCCAAAGTTACCGGCAAAAAATCTAAGAGATATGAAGTTTTAAGACAGCAATGTTTCTGAAAACATACAAGGTAACATAGCTTTGAGCGTTGGATTGCAGCTAGACTTGTTCAGAGTTTGAATAAACACAAAAAACTAGCAAACTTTTCGAATCCAACACTGCAAAGTACTATCACCACTGCAATTGCAACCCTACCTGGTCACACCCCCCCTCTCCCCCCCCGCCCCCCCCCCCCCCCGCGCGCGTGCGCTCCTATCGCCCCCCCGCGGCGATGGAGCGCTGCCACCCCGTCCCCTCGATGTCTTCATTTATTTCTTTTTTATTTCTCTCTCATTTTCGTTTGGGCTTCGTTGTGCTGCAGCCGAAGCAAACTATGTATTGGGTGTATGGTTTATATAATATAAAACGGGGAAAAACCCTTTATCATCAAAGTACTATCATCCATCAGTAACCACAAAGGAAGGCCAATAGATAAAAACTCAATGGTCATAAACCACAGCAAAGAATATGGTGACGCCAGTCATACAATCACCATCTGTTAGGAATAAGCTGCTCGAAAACAGTTTTAACTCGTACGGTCGTACCACAAACCCATAGCTCATTTTTTTAATTATTTTATCCTAATGTTGGAGCTGTGGATGGAGTCGTTAAAGCAAAAATGAACAACCTCATTGATTGCCGGATTTCAGGGTGTGTGTTGAAATGGTTTCTGAACACCCATGATTATGATAATAACCAAACTAGTCAACTGGATGACTAGACGTAGATATAGACAGTACACTTACAAAATTACGAGGGGCAATCCTTTGGCAGTCATTCAATTCAGCTTTATATGTGTCATCACTATGGACATACAACTCAAAACTTTCATCATCCTCTGACCTCTTAAAGTACAACTTCTTACTAAGTTCACCATCAGTGTATTCTTCTGTCTCCTTAAGCTCACGTTCACGTGCGCCCTCCGGCTTCACAGCCTACGCATAGATGATAAAAACGTGATATAAATGCATACACACATACAAAACCAAAGGGGTGGATTTTCTACTATAGCACACAAAGTACAAACTTTAAGACATACGTGAATTGAAGTGGGCGGTGACTGAACTATACAGCACGCTTCTATGTTGTAATAAGTAGGTACGTTGTAATAAGTGATGCGAAGGGGTGCAAGGCACGCTTCTATGTTGTATTCTTCCTCCCGTGTCATATCAAATGGCAGGTCTTCCTCCCTAGGAAGAGGAATTTTGGGAACCAAAAATTGGGCATAACGGGTTTCGTCTTCCTCGCTAATAAGGTCGTCCGGTCTGAAGCAATCCTGGCTTGTATCTTGTGCCGAATCTGTTCTGAGCAGCAGCTCCATGTCTGGCGCATGAGGACTGCCAGATGACCAAGTAGTAGTAGTCGCCATGTCGTCTAGGCGCAGGAGACCGTTGGATGACCGCTATATAGTGGCCAAGTATACTGGCGGGGCGCCGAAAACGTGTGGCTGACGGGGATAAGGACATATGGGACCAATATCTGGCCTTGGTTATAAACATGCGAGGGAAGGCCTGACAAGGAAATTATTACTGGAGGGTGAGCCTATGAGTGTCAACAATGGCCTGCCATGCGTGGCAAGCACACTAGACACGACGACGTCACGTCACGCCTGGATAGGCAATGTCGAGGAGCACATCATAGGGGAAGCATCTTCCGTAGTCGTCGCCGTATGTGTCCATCGCCAGGATGGATTGATGACATAATAATCTATCAGTCGACGACCAGTTTCGTGGTTGTGTGGATGCACGAGGAAAGAGATACGTTGCAAGGGGCTCGGTTTATCTTGTCTCGAGCGGTCGATACAAGCAGCTCCATCATGGATGCCGGGGACGCGGTCCTGGATGGTTAGGCTGCATGGTTTCTCTGCGGCGAGCAGGGTGGCAGCGGTGGCGCCATCTTCTCTTTGCCTATGTTGGTATCATGGGGAGGGTTGGCGGATTGCCCTTGTTTCATTGTGGCTTCTGCGATAGCGATCCCGTGGTCTCGATCTGGAGGCTTGCTGCGGGTAGCTGCCTTGTGTTGGGTCGGCAACCTTTAGCCAGCAGGTGGTACTTGTGTGGGTTCGAGTGAAAGCTCTGCACTTAGGCACTGACAAAGTCGGTACCTATGGGTGCCGCTTCCCTGTATGGGGAGGCATTGTTGTGGGTCCCCTCACAATGCTAGGTGTCCTAGCGAAATCCGTAGTCCGTATCTTGGAGTCAACGGTGGCGCCTGGCGTCATCACCATCTTGAGGTTGTTGTCACGGACCCCCGAACCCCGGTTGCAGTTGACCAATGGCGTGTAGTTTGCCTTTACCCTGGCGTAGTGCATCCTCGTCTCTCGCGTGGGGTGGATTCGGTGTTCTCCTATTTTATTACTACAAAACACATTATTACTATGCCTAGGCTGGGACCGGAAATCAATGATGTCAAGATCATGCCCATCGATGTTGGGATAGACAAAGAGGGATGCTGAAACCAGCGACACAAAAAGCTACAATCGGACGATTATGATGTTTCAACCGGTGAGAACATGTGTTGGAAGCCGCGACAACCATCGATGTGGATGCTAGAACCAACGGTACCAAATGCGAAGACCAACGGCAACCATTGTTGTGACGACAAGAGCGTGTGTAGCATTGTTACAGCTAATTGCTGCAAGTAGCAGCATGAAAAGCTACAATTGAGTGGGAAGTTCGCTGCAATCGGGTTTGATGCTTATGATGACGGGTGAAAGATGGGGTGAGCTGCTAGCGGAGGTCGGCATGGGGGGCATGCTGTTGTTGGAGCCTAATGTGGCTGGGGCCTTCGACCATACGCGAAAGGGGGCGGGGTGACAAATGCACGGAAACTAGGGGGGAAGAGAACAAGGTGAGATGTGGGAGATCGTGCGACTGTGAGTTGTATTTGCCTTGATGAATTGATGGCTCGCTAGGCCACCGATCAGACGCTTGAGCTGGTCGACCGGTGCCTAGCACCGCCCATAGAAAATTTTGCTGAGCCAAGTAACCAGATTGTTGGAAACAAGTGTTTTGGCAATGCTTCACGATGTATTGATCGGTGCATAGCGCACATATATATGGAGTACAAAGTGGGCCACAATCTCAACTATACAATGACTAAGAGGTGGGCCGGGCTATACAATATACATGCACAAACCATATGTTCAACACCCCCCCTCTCGCAGTCGAAGCGTCGCCGGAGACGCAAAGACTGGACGTAAACTCCTCGAAAATAGAAGTCGGAAGTCCTTTTGTCATGACATCGGCAAACTATTGCGTCGTCGGGACGTGGAGGATCCGGATGCGCCCAAGAGCCACCTGCTCGCGAACAAAGTGGATGTCGAGCTCAATATGCTTCGTTTGTCGATGGTGGACTGGCTTGGCGGAGAGGTACACGGAGGAGACGTTGTCGTAGTAGACGAGCGTGGCCTTGTGTACATCACAAAGCAACTCCCGGAGCAGCTGAGGAAGCCAAGAGCATTCAGCAACGGCATTAGCCACTGCCCGATACTCTGCTGTTGGGGAACGTCGCATGGGAAACAAAATTTTTCCTACGCACACGCAAACCTATCCATGATGATGAGCATCTATGAGAGGGAGAGTGGATCTACGTACCCTTGTAGATCGCTAAGCGGGAAGCGTTAAGAAACGCGGTTGGTGTAGTCGTACTTCTTCGCGATCCAAATCGCCGAGCGTCCCGCGATCTAATCACGAACCGTCCCGCAAACCAATCACGAACCGTCCCGCGATCTCGTCACGATCCGTCCTGTGATCCAATCACGAACGTCCTGTGGCCTAGATCACGATCCTTCCGATCTAGTACCGAACGGACGGCACCTCCGCGTTCAGCACATGTGCAGCTTGATGACGATCTCCACTATATTGATCTAGCAAGCGGAGGCGGAGAGGAGGAAGAGTTCACCGACAGCGTGACGGCGCTCCGGCGATGGTGGTGGAGTGATTCCGGCAGGGCTTCGCCTATGCACTACGGAAAACCAATCTAGAGGAGCACTAGTGGAACGGGTAGCACGTGGCCGTAAATTCTGTCCAAAACCCTTCTATTCCACCAGTATATATAGGAGGAGAGGAGAGGCTACCTTGGCGCAAGGGCAAAGCCCTCTTGCAGCCAGCCAAACCAAGGAGGAGAAGTCCCACTTCTCCTCCACTCCTATTAGGAGTAGGACTCTTCCTTTTTGTCTTTTTTCACCTTTTTCTTTAGGACTTTTTCCTCCGGGCGCCATGGGCCTTTTGTGGCTGTTCCACCAGCCCACTAAGGGCTGGTTATTATTCTCCCACAGCCCATGGACCCTCTAGGGTCGAAATACCCCTCCCGGAGGTCTCCCGGTACACTACCGGCACTCCCGGTACACTACCGATGAGCCTGAAACTTTTCCGGCGACCAAACTGGGCCTTGCTATATACGAATATTTACCTCCGGACCATTCCAGAGCTCCTGGTGACGTCCGGGATCTCATCCGGGACTCCGAACAACCTTCGGTCACCACCATACATAACGCTACACTATCGAAACGTCACCAAACCTTAAGTGTGCAGACCCTGCGGGCTCGAGAACTATGTAGACATGACCGACACACCTCTACGGTCAATAACCAATGGCGGGACCTGGACGTCCACATTGGTTCCTATATATTCTACGAAGATCTTTATCGGTCGAACCTCTATGTCAAGGATTCAGTTAATCCCGTATAATGTTCCCTTTGTTCTTCGGTATGTTACTTGCCCGAGATTCGATCGTCAGTATCTCCATACCTAGTTCAACCTCGTTACTGGCAAGTCTCTTTACTTATTCCGTAATACAAGATCCCGTAACTAACAATTAGTCACATTGCTTGCAAGGCTCATTGTGATGTTTTATTACCGAGTGGGCCCCGAGATACCTCTCCGTCACACGGAGTAACAGATCCCAGTCTCGATTCATGCCAACTCAACAGACACCCTCGGAGATACCTGTAGTGCACCTTTATAGTCACCCAGTTATATTGCGACGTTTGATACACACAAGGCACTCCTCCGGTGTCCGTGAGTTGCATGATCTCATGGTCATAGGAACACATACTTGACATGCAGAAAACAGCAGCAATAAACTGATACAATCATATGCTATGTTTGTAGTTTGGGTCTTGTCCATCACATCATTCTCCTAATGATGTGATCCCGTTATCAAATGGCATCTCATGTCCATGGCTAGGAAACCTTAACCATCTTTTGATCAACTAGCTAGTCTATTAGGGGCATACTAGGGACATGATTTTGTCTATGTATCCACACATGCATCTAAGTCTCCGATCAATACAATTATAGCATGGATAATAAACGATTATCATGAACAAGGAAATATGATAATAACTAATTTATTATTGCCTCTAGGGCATATTTCCAACAGTCTCCCACTTGCACTAGAGTCAATAATCTAATTCACATCACCATGTGATTCGCATTATTATGAATCTAACACCCAATGAGTTCTGGGGTTCGATCATGCTTTGCATGTGAGAGAGGTCTTATAGTCAACGGGTCTATAACATTCAGATCCGTCTGTACTTTGCAAATCCCTATGTCAAACTGTAAACACTTCTACCACACTCCACCTGGTACTATTCCAAATGGCTGCTCCACTATACGTATCCAGATTGCTACTACGAGTCATCCGGATTAGTGTTAAAGCTTGCATCGATGTAACTCCTTACGACGAACCCTTTATCACCTCCATAATCGAGAAACAATTCCTTTAGTCTTTTAGTCACTAAGGATAATGTTGACCGCTGTCTAGTGATCCTCTCCTGGATCACTCTTGTACCCCTTGACGGACTCATGGCAAGGCACACACAAGTGCGGTACATAGCATTGCATACTATATAGAGCCTATGGCTAGGGCATAGGGGACGACGTTCGTCGTTTCTCTTTCTTCTGCCGTGGTCTCACTCAACTTCACACCTTACAAATCAGGCGAGAACTATTTCTCTGACTGATCCATTTTGAACTCTTTCAAAATCTCGTCTAGGTATGCACTCATTGAAAGTCTCATCAAGCATCTTGATCTATCACTATAGATCTCGATGCTCAGCGATTAGGTAGCTTTATCCAGGTCTTCCTTTGAAAATCACTTTCCAAATAACCGTTTATGCTTTCCAGAAATTCTACATTATTTCCGATCAACAATATGTCATCCACATATACTTATCAGAAATTCTATGGTGCTTCCACTCACTTTATTGCAAATACAAGTTTCTCGTAAACTTTGATCCCCTTATCAAAGTGTATATTCCAACTCTGAGATGCTTGCTTCAGTCTATAAAAGGATCACTAAATCTTGCCCACCTTTTCGCATCCTTAGGACTGACAAAACTTTCTGGTTGTATCACATACAACCTTTCCTCAAGTAAACCGTTAAGGAAACGATGTTTTGACATCTATCTGCCAGATTTCATAATTGAAATGCAACAACTGCTAACATAATTCCAACAGACTTTAGCATCGCTATGAGTGAGAAAGTCTTATCGCAGTCAACTCTTTGAACTTGTCACCAACATATTTGCAACAAATCGAGATTTACAAATGGTGACATTCACCATCAGCGTCTGTCTTCATTTTAAAGATCCATTTGTACTCAATGACCTGCCGTCCAACGAGCTAGTCTACCAAAGTCTATAGTTGGCTTTTCATACATGGATCCTTTCTCGGATTTCATGGCCTCTAATCATTTGTCGGAATCCGGGCCCATCATCGCTTCTCCATAGCTCGTAGGTTCATCGTTGTCCAACAACATGACCTCAAAGACAGGGTTGTCGTATCGCTTAGGAGCAGTACACATCCTTGTCGACCTACGAAGTTCAATAGTAACTTGATCCTGAAGCTTCATGATCATCACCATTAACTTCCTCTTCTACCGTCGTAGGTTCCACAGAAACATCTTTCTGCGCTGCGCTACCTTCTGGTTGAAATAAAGGTTCAATAACCTCATCAAGCTCTATTTTCCTCCCACTCAATTCTTTTGAGAGAAACATTTCCTCGAGAAAGGATCCGTTTAAGCAACAAACACTTTGCACTTGGATCTGAGATAGAAGGTTCACCCAACTGATCTTAGGGTATTCTATGAAGATGCATTTGTCCGCCTTGGGTTCGACCTCATTAGGTGAAAACACTTTCCACATATGTGTCGCAGCCCCAAACATTAAGAAATGACAGCTTAGGTTTCTATCAAACCATAATTCACACTGTGTCATCTCAACGGATTTAGATGGTGCCCTATTTAAAGTGAATGTAGTTGTCTCTAATGCATAACTCCAAAATTATAGTAGTAAAACGATAAGAGACATCATAGCACGCACTATATCCAATAGAGCATGACTATGACGTTCGGACACACCATCACACTATGGTGTTCCAGGTGGCGTTAGTTGTGACACAAATTTCACATTGTCTTAAGTTATATGCCAAACTCGTAACTCAGATATTCACCTCCACGATCATATCGCAGTCATTTTTATCTTCTTGTCACGATGATCTTAAACTTCACTCTGAATTTGCTTGAACCTTTCAAATGATTCAGACTTGTGTTTGATTAAGTAAATATACACTATATCTACTTAAATCATCAATGAAGGTAAGAAAATAATGATATCCACTGCACGCTACAAGACTCACTTCATTGCATACATCAACATGTATCATTTCCAATGAATCACTTGCCCGCTCCATCCAACGGGGTCCTTTAGTCATCTTGCCCAAGAGGCATGGTCCGCATGTCTCAACCGATTCGAAATAGAACGAGTCCAAAGATCCATCAGCATGGAGTTTCTTCATGCGCTTTATACCAATATGACATTCAGCGGCAGTGCCACAACTATGTGGTACTATCATTATTAACTTTGTATCTTTTGACATCAATGTTATGAACATGTGTATTACTACGATCAAGATTTCAACAAACCATTCTCACTGGGTGCATGACCATTGAAGGTATTATTCATGTAAACAGAATAACCATTATTCTCTAACTTAAATGAATAACTGTATTGCAATAAACATGATCTAATCATGTTTATGCTCAACGCAAAACACCAAATAAGATTTATTTAGGTTCGTTGCTAATCCTAAAGGTAGAGAGAGTGTGCGATGTTGATCACATCAACTTTGGAAACATTTCCAACACATATCGTCACCTCACCCTTAGCTAGTTCTCCGTTTATTCCGTAGCTTTTATTTCGAGTTACTAACATTCAGCAACCGAACCGGTATCCAATACCCAGGTGCTACTAGGAGTACTAGCAAGGTACACATCAATAACTCGTATATCAAATATACTTCTGTCGATGTTGCCAGCCTTCTTATCTACCAAGTATCTAAGGTTGTTCCGCTTGAGCGACCACTCACCTCATAACAGAAGCACTTAGTTTCGGGTTTGAGTTCAAATTTGGGTTGCTTCAATGGAGCAGCAACTGACTTGTTATCCATGAAGTTTCCCTCCTTGCTCTTGCCCTTCTCGAAACTAGTGGTTTGATTAACCATGAACACTTCACGCTCCTTCTTGATTTCTACCTTCGCGGTGTCAAACATCGCGAACAGCTCAGGAATCATTATTTCTATCCCTGGCAATTTATAGTTCATCACCAAGTTCTAGTAGCTTAGTGATAGTGACTTGGAGAACTATGTGAATCACTATCTTAGCTGGAAGATCAACTCCCACTTGATTCAAGCGATTTTAGCATCTAGACAATCTGAGTACATGCTCAACGATTGAGCTATTCTCTTTCATCTTGCAGGCAAAGAATCTTGTTTGGAGATCTCATATCTCGCAACACGGGCACGAGCTTGAGATCCTAATTTCAGCTCTTAGAAACATCTCATATGTTCCGTGACGTTCAAAATGTTTTGGAGCCTCAATTCTAAGCCGTCATGGATGATGCACTAAACTATCAAGTAGTCATTAGAACGTGCCTGTTAGATGTTCGCAACATCTACAGACGATGCTAGAGGGGTTGGCGCACCGAGCGGTGCATTAAGGACATAAGCCTTCTGTAGAGCAATGAGGACAATCCTCAGATCACGGAGCCAGTCCACAATATTGCTACCATCATCTTTCAGCTCTATTTCTCTAGGAACATATAAAAATACAAGGGAGCTACAGCGTGAGCTAGTAATCTTCAACATAATTTGCAAAGACACTTTGACTATGTTCATGATAATGAGTTTAATTAATCATATTACCTAAGAACTCCCACTCAAATTGACATCCGTCCGATCATTCAAGTGATAAATGATCCAAATTCACCAACTCAAGTCCGATCATCACGTGAGTTAAGGTGGCTTCAATGGTGAACATCATTATGTTGATCATATCTACTATATGACTCATGTTCGACCTTTCGGTCTCTTGTGTTCCAAGGCCATGTCTGTACATAGGCTCATCAAGTTTAACCCGAGTGTTCTGCACATGCAAATCTCGCTTGCACCCGTTGTATGTGAACGTAGAGTCTATCACACCCGATCATCATCTGGTGTCTCGACACGACGAACTTTTGCAACGGTGCACACTCGGGGATAACATAGTTTCATCTTGAAATTTAAGTGAGGGATCACCTTATAATGCTACCGCCGTACTAAGCAAAACAAGCTGCATAAAAGGATTAACATGTCATGCAATTCATAAGTGACATGATATGGCCATGAACTTGTGTTTAAGATCTCCATTTTCAAAACACCGGCATGATCTCCATCGTCACTGGCACAACACCATGATCTCCATCATCTTGATCTCCATCATCTTGATCTCCATCAATGTGCTGCCATTGGGGTTGTGGCGCCAGCCCTGCTTCTACTTCTATTGCTACCGCATAGCGATAATGTAAAGCATTACATAGCGCTTAATGATTGACACGCATGTCATACAATAATTAAAGACAACCCTATGGCTCCTGCCGGTTGCCGTACTCATCGACGTGCAAGTCGTGAAAACCTATATA
Source organism: Hordeum marinum (assembly GCA_022496015.1). Taxonomy (NCBI): domain Eukaryota; kingdom Viridiplantae; phylum Streptophyta; class Magnoliopsida; order Poales; family Poaceae; genus Hordeum; species Hordeum marinum. Next base: position 530,434,742 of record CM039674.1, on the reverse strand, counting down.
TCACATGATCATCTCATACATCACATATATCACATCATGTAATTGGCCATATCACATCACAACATACCCTGCAAAAACAAGTTAGACGTCCTCTAATTGTTGTTGCAAGTTTCATGTGGCTACTATGGGTATCTAGCAAGAACAATTCTCACCTACGCATAAACCACAACGGTGATACACTAGTTTGCTTTTGAACCTTCTCAAGGACCGCCTTTGTCGGATCCGATCCAAATAAAGTGAGAGAAAATGTCACTCGCAAGCCATCTATGCAACAAGTTTCGGTTGAGGGAACCGGTCTCTCATAAGCGTACGAGTAATGTTGGTCCGGGCCGCTTCATCTCACAATATAGCTGAACCAAAATCCGACCAAGGGAGGAAGCAATCTAAGCATCAACGCCCACAAACCTTTTGTGTTATACTCGAGATCTCATCGAACCATCAACCTAGCTCTGATACCACTGTTGGGGAACGTTGCATGGGAAACAAAAAAATTCCTACACACACTCAAACCTATCCATGGTGATGAGCATCTATGAGAGGGAGAGTGGATCTACGTACCCTTGTAGATCGCTAAGCGGGAAGCATTAAGAAACGCGGTTGGTGTAGTCGTACTTCTTCGCGATCCAAATCGCCGAGCGTCCCGCGATCTAATCATGAACTGTCCCGCGAACCAATCACGAACCGTCCCGCGATCTCGTCACGATCCGTCCCGTGATCCAATCACGAACGTCCCGTGGCCTTGATCACGATCCTTCCGATCTAGTACCGAACGGACGACACCTCCGCGTTTAGCACATGTGCAGCTTGATGACGATCTCCACCATCTTGATCTAGCAAGAGGAGGCGGAGAGGAGGATGAGTTCACCGGCAGCGTGACGGCGCTCCAACGATGGTGGTGGAGTGATTCCGGCAGGGCTTCGCCTATGCACTGCGGAAAACCAATCTAGAGGAGCACTGGTGGAACGGGTAGCACGTGGCCGTAAATTCTGCCCAAAACCCTTCTATTCCACCAGTATATATAGGAGGAGAGGAGAGGCTGCCTTGGCGCAAGGGCAAAGCCCTGTTGTAGCCAGCCGAGCCAAGGAGGAGAAGTCCCACTTCTCCTCCACTCCTAGTAGGAGTAGGACTCTTCCTTTTTCCCTTTTTTTCACATTTTTCTTTAGGCCTTTGTCCTCCTGGCGCCATGGGCCTTTTGTGGATGTTCCACCAGCCCACTAAGGGCTGGTTATTATTCACCCGCAGCCCATGGACCCTCTAGGGTCGAAATACCCCTCCCGGAGCTCTCCCGGTACACTACCGGCACTCCCGGTACACTATCGATGAGCCCAAAACTTTTCCGGCGACCAGACTGGGACTTGCTATATATGAATATTTACCTCCGAACCATTCCGGAGCTCCTGGTGACGTCCAGGATCTCATCCAGGACTCTGAACAACCTTCGGTCACCACCATACATAACTCTACACTAACGAAACGTCACCAAACCTTAAGTGTGCAGACCTTGTGGGTTCGAGAACTATGTAGACATGACCGAGACACCTCTATGGTCAATAACCAATGGCGGGACCTTGACGTCCACATTGGTTCCTACATATTCTATGAACATCTTTATCGGTCGAACCTCTATGTCAAGGATCCAGTTAATCCCGTATAACGTTCCCTTTGTTCTTCGGTATGTTACTTACACGAGATTCGATTGTCGGTATCTCCATACCTAGTTCAACCTCGTTACTGGCAAGTCTCTTTACTCGTTCCATAATACAAGATCCCGCAACTAACAATTAGTCACATTGCTTGCAAGGCTCATTGTGATGTTGTATTACCGAGTGGGCCCCGAGATACCTCTCCGTCACACGAAGTAACAAATCCCAGTCTCGATCCATGCCAACTGAACAGACACCCTCGTAGATACCTATAGAGCACCTTTATAGTCACCCAGTTACGTTGCGACGTTTGATACACACAAGGCACTCCTCCGATGTCCGTGAGTTGCATGATCTCATGGTCATAGGTACACATACTTGACATGCAGAAAATAGCAGCAATAAACTGACACGATCATATGCTACATTTGTAGTTTGGGTCTTGTCCATCACATCATTCTCCTAATGATGTGATCCCGTTATCAAATGACATCTCATGTCCATGGCTAGGAAACCTTAACCATCTTTTGATCAACGAGCTAGTCTATTAGAGGCATACTAGGTACGTGATCTTGACTATGTATCCACACATGCATCTAAGTCTCCGATCAATACATATATAGCATGGATAATAAATGATTATCATGAACAAGGAAATATGATAATAACTAATTTATTATTGCCTCTAGGGCATATTTCCAACATCTGCCTCGGCACTCGAGAGGGAGATGGTGGGCTGTCGCTTGGAGGACCAAGAGATCAGAGACGGCCCAAGTTAGACACAGTGCCCCGAAGTGGAGCGCCGTGTGTCCGGGCATCCAACCTAGTACGCATCAGAGTAGGCGACGAGGTCGGTGGAGGCGGAGGCCGTCAGCGTAAGTCCCAAGGACGTGGTGCCGCGTATGTAACCGAGGATATGCCTCATCAGAGTCCAGTGAGAGTCACGCGGAGCATGCATGTGAAGACAGACCTAGTGAACAGCATACTGCAAGTTGGGGCGCGTCACGGTCAGGTACTGCAAAACACCCACAATGGAGCGATAGAAGGCCGCATCTGATGTGGGAGAAGCCTCCAGAGCGGAAACCTTGGCCTTGGTGTCGACACGCGTGGGAGCAAGCTTGCAGTTAAGAATGCCATCTCGATCGAGAAGCTCACGGGCGTAGCGTTGCTGGTGCAGGAAGAACACATCTGGCCGTCGAACCACCTCAATGCCAAGGAAGTAGTGCAGGGGCCCCAAGTCCTTCAGGGCAAACTCATTGTGAAGACGAGGAGTGAGCCGCTAGAGGAGCGCGACAGTGGATGTTGTTAGGATGATGTCGTCGACGTATAACAGCAAGTAGGCCGTGTCAACTCCGTGATGGTATACGAAGAGGGACACATCAGAGTGAGTCGATGTAAATCCGAACGTCTGCAGGAATGCAGCGATGCGCTGGTACCAGGCCCGAGGTGCCTGCGTCAACCCGTAAAGGGAATGGGAGATCAAACACACATGGTCTGGATGCGTGGTGTCGACGAAGCCAGTGGGCTGCTCATAGAACACCTGCTCAGCGAGGTGGCCGTGCAAGAAGGCGTTGGAAACGTCCAACTGATGCACAGGCCAAGCTCGGGAGACAACGAGCTAAAGCACGGTGCGGATCGTTGCGCAGTTTAGCAACCGGGGCAAAGGTGTCACTGAAGTCCACGCCCGCACGTTGCCGAAAGCCCCAAACCAACCAACGAGCTTTATAGCGCTCTAGAGTGTCATCCGGACGAGTCTTGTGCCCAAAGACCCACTTGCCCGTGATGACGTTGGCATGAGGCGCCCGAGGGACAAACTGCCAGGTACGGTTCAGCTGGAGCGCATTGAACTCTTCCTGCATCGCAGCGAGCCAATGAGGATCCCGAAGGGCGGCTCGAGCTGATGATGGGAGAGGAGATGGCTCAGAGACGGAAGCATCAAGAAGGTACTCATCACTAGTGTACCGCGTGCTCGGGCGGAAGGTGCCAGCCCAAGAGCGAGTCATTGGGCGAGGCAGTGAGTCCGGGGTGGCGGCGGGCAATGATGAAGAAGAGCCCGCCACCTCCGAGACCGCAGGCGAGGCCACGGGCGAGGCCGCCGCGGACGTGGCCACAAGAGGCGTCACGGCCGCCGGGGAGGCTGATGCCGGCGCGGCCGCCGGAGACGCCGACGGTGTGGTCGGGGCCGGGGACGCCAAGGGCGTCGCGGGCGCCGGGGGAGGTGCAGCCCCTGAGGCAGCCAGCCGGGGAGAAACTTGACCCGTGGTGTGGGGGGCACCCTCAAAGCCGGGAGGCGGCCCAAGATAAGCACGCGAGCGGCTGTCAATGGGAGCGGGCAAAGCCACAACATCCGAAGGTACCTACTAGAATGAAAAAACGAACTCATCAAAGTAAACATGTCGGGAGTGATCACCCGATGTGAGATAGGATCATAGCAGCGGTATCCTTTGGTGTTGGGGGGGATAGCCGAGAAATATGCAGGCCATGGACCGAGGTGTGAGCTTATGAGGAGTAGTGGAAGCGATGCTAGGGTAGCGCAGGCAACCAAAGATGCGGAGCTCAGCATAGGAAGGTGGCATGCCGAACAAAAGGTGCTGAGGTGCAAAATTCCCGTGAGTGTGACAGGGACGAATGCTGATGAGTAGTGATGCGGTGGCAAGCGCGTCGGGCCAGAAACGTGGTGGCACTGTTGGAAATATGCCCTAGAGGCAATAATAAATTAGTTATTATCATATTTCCTTGTTCACGATAATCGTTTATTATCCATGCTATAATTGTATTGATCGGAAACTCAGATACATGTCTGGATACATAGACAACACCATGTCCCTAGTATGCCTCTAGTGAACTAGCTCGTTGATCAAAGATGGTTAAGGTTTTCTAGCCATGGACATGAGATGTCGTTTGATAACTGGATCACATCATTAGGAGAATGATGTGATGGACAAGACCCAAACTACAAATGTAGCATATGATCGTCTCAGTTTATTGCTGCTGTTTTCTGCATGTCAAGTATATGTTCGTATGACCATGAGATCATGCAACTCACTGACACCGGAGGAGTACCTTGTGTGTATCAAACGTCGCAACGTAACTGGGTGATTATAAAGGTGCTCTACAGGTATCTCCGAGGGTGTCCGTTGGGTTGGCATGGATCAAGACTGGGATTTGTTACTCCGTGTGACGGAGAGGTATCTCAGGCCGACTCGGTAATGCAACATCACAACAAGCCTTGCAAGCAATGTGAATAAAGTGTTAGCCACGGGATCTTGCATTACAGAACGAGTAAAGAGACTTGCCGGTAACGAGGTTGAACTAAGTATGGAGATACGGACGATCGAATCTCGGGCAAGTAACATACCGAAGAACAAAGGGAACGTTATACGGGATTAACTGAATCCTTGACATAGACGTTCGACCGATAAAGATCTTCGTAGAATACGTAGGAACCAATATGGTCATCCAGGGCCCGCTATTGGTTATTGGTTGTAGAGGTGTCTCGGTGATGTCTACAGAGTTCTCGATCCCGCAGGGTCTGCACACTTAAGGTTCGATGACGTTTTGGTAGTGTAGAGTTATGTATAGTGGTGAACAAAGGTTGTTCGTAGTCCCGTATGAGATCCCGGACGTCACGAGGAGCTTCGGAATGGTCCGGAGGTAAATATGCATATATAGGAAGTCCCAGTTTGGTCGCCGGAAAAGTTTCGGGCTCATCGGTAGTGTACCGGGAGTGCCGGTAGTGTACCGGGAGACCTCCGGGAGGGGTATTTCGACCCAAGAGGCTTCATGGGCTGTGGGAGAGGATTAACCAGCCCTTAGTGGGTTGGTGGAATAGCCACACAAGTCCCATGCGGCTGGAAGAAAGAGACCCAAAGGAAAAAGGTGGAAAAAGGCCAAAAAGGAGCAATCCTAGCCCTGCTAGTATTGGAGGAGGAGAGTCCTCCTCTCCCTCCTTGCCTTGGCCGAATCCAAAGAGGACCATCCCTTGTGGCCAGCCTCTTCTCTCCTCCTATATATATTGCTGGAATAGTGGGTTTTTGCACTAGTTTTTCGGCCACGTGCTACCCGTTCCACCGGTGCTCCTCTAGATCGGTTTCCTGCAGTGCTTAGGCGAAGCCCTGCCGGAATTGCTCCACCACCATCACTGGAGTGCCGTCACGCTGCCGGTGAACTCTTCCTCCTCTCCACTTCCCCTTGCTGGATCAAGAAAGTGGAGATCGTCATCAAGCTGCACGTGTGCTGAACGCGGAGGTGCCGTCTGTTCGGTACTAGATCGGAAGGACCGTGATCAAGACCACGAGACGATTCACGACGTGATCGTAGGACCGATCGTGATGAGATCACGGGACGGATCTGATGATATCGCGGGACGGATCGTGATGAGATCGCGAGACGGATCGTGACGAGATCGCGGGACTGTTCGTGATTAGATCGCGGGACGCTCATCGATTCGAATCGCGAAGACGTTCGACTACACCAACCGCGTTTCTTAACGCTTCCCGCTTAGCGATCTACAAGGGTACGTAGATCCACTCTCCCTCTCATAGTTGCTCATCACCATGGATAGGTTTGCATGTGCGTTGGAAATTTTTTGTTTCCCATGCGACGTTCCCCAACAGTGGCATCATGAGCTAGGTTGATGGTTCGGTGAGATCTCGAGTAGAACACAAAAGGTTTGTGGTTATTGATGCTTAGATTGCTTCCTTCCTTGGTCGGATTTTGATTTAGCGGTATTGTGAGATGAAGCGGCCCGGACCAACATTACTCGTACGCTTACGAGAGACCGGTTCCCTCAACCGCAACTTGTTGCATAGATAGCTTGCGGGTGACAGTTTCTCTCACTTTAGTTGGATCGGATCCGACAAAGGCGGTCCTTGAGAAGGTTGAAAAGCAACTAGTGTATCACCGTTGTGATTTATGCGTAGATGAGAATTGTTCTTGCTAGATACCCGTAGCAGCACGTAAAACATGCAACAACAATTAGAGGACGTCTAACTTGTTTTTGCAGGGTATGTTTTGATATGATATGGCCAATTACATGATGTGATACATGTGATGTATGAGATGATCATGTGATGTATAGATTATCACGACTTGCATGTCAATGAGTACGGCAACCGGCAGGAGCCATAGGGTTGTCTTTAATTATTGTATGACCTGCGTGTCAATCATTAAGCGCTATGTAATGCTTTACTTTATCGCTACGGTAGCAATAGTAGTAGAAGCATGTTGGGCGCGACAACCTTGAATGTGACACGTTGATGGAGATCAAGATGATGGAGATCATGGTGTCATGCCGGTGACGATGCATATCATGCCGGTGTTTTCATGATGGAGATCAAAAGCACAAGATCATGGCCATATCATGTCACTTATGATTTGCATGTGATGTTAATCTGTTTGTGAACCTTGTTTTTCTTAGGACGATGGTAGCATTATAAGGTGATCCCTCACTTAATTTCAAGATAAATTGTGTTCTCCCCAAGTGTGCACCGTTGCGAAAGCTCGTCGTGTTGAGACACCACGTGATGATCGAGTGTGATAGACTCTACGTTCACATACAACGGGTGCAAGCCATTGTTGCACATGCAGAACACTCGGGTTAAACTTGACGAGCCTAGCATGTACAGACATGGTCTCGGAACACAGGAGACCGAAAGGTCGAACATTAGTCATATAGTAGATATGATCAACATGATGATGTTCACCATTACAGCCACCTCAACTCACGTGATGATCGGACTTGAGTTGGTGAATTTGGATCATGTATCACTCGAATGATTGGAGGGATGTCAATTTGAGTGGAAGTTCTTAAGTAATATGATTAATTAAACTCATTATCATGAACATAGTCAATAGTGTCTTTGCAAATTAATCGTAGATTACTAGCTCACGCTGTAGCTCCCTTGTATTATTTTATGTTCCTAGAGAAATAGAGTTGAAAGATGATGGTTGCAATATTGCGCACTGGGTCCGTGATCTGAGGATTGTCCTCGTTGCTGCACATAAAGGCTTATGTCCTTAATGCACCGCTCGGTGCGCCACCCCCTCTAGCGTTGTCTGTAGATGTTGTGAACATATGACAGGCATGTTCCGATGACTACTTCATAGTTTAGTGCGTCATGCATTACGGCTTCGAATTGAGGCTCCGAAACGTTTTGAACATCACGGAACATATGAGATGTTCTAAGAGCTAAGATTATGATCTCAGTCTCGTGCGCATGTTGGGAGATATGAGATCTCCAACAAGATTCTTTGCCTGCAAGATGAAGGAGAATAGCTCAATCGTTGAGCATGTACTCAGATTGTCTGGATACTACAAACGCTTGAATAGAGTGGGAGTTAATCTTCCATATAAGATAGTGTTTAATATAGTTCTCCAAGTCACTATTGTTGGGGAACGTCGCATGGGAAACAAAATTTTCCTACGCACATGCAAACCTATCCATGGTGATTAGCATCTATGAGAGGGAGAGTGGATCTACATACCCTTGTAGATCGCTAAGCGGGAAGCGTTAAGAAACGTGGTTGGTGTAGTCGAACTTCTTCGCGATCCAAATCGTCGAGCGTCCCGCGATCTAATCACGAACCGTCCCGCGAACACATCATGATCCGTCCCATGAACTCATCACGATCCGTCTCACGATCTTGATAACGATCTGTCCCGCGAACTCACCACGATCCGTTTTGTGATTACATCACGAACCGTCTCGCGATCTCGATCACGGTCCTTCCGATCTAGCGCCGAACGGACGGCACCTCCGTGTTCAGCACACATGCAGCTTGATGAATATCTCCACCGTCTCGATCCAGTGAGAGGAGGTAGAGAGGAGAGAGAGTTCACCGGCAGCGTGACGGCGCTCCGGTGATGGTGGTGGAGCAATTCCGGCAGGGCTTCGCCTAAGCGCTGCAGAAAACCGATCTAGAGGAGAAACTATGCACCGGTGTAACGGGTAGCACGTGGTCGGAAATTCTGTCCAAAAACCACCCAATCCACTACTATATATAGGAGGAGAGGAGAGGAGAGGTAGGCAAGGCCTTTGGGTCGGCCGAAATAGGAGGTGGGAGCAATCCTACTTCACCTCCAATCCTTGTTGGAGTAGGATTGCCTCCTATTGGCTGATTTTCCACTTTTTGCTTTAGGACTTTCTCTCCTGCGCCATGGGCCTTTGTGGCTGTTTTCCCAGCCCACTAAGGGCTGGTTATTATTCTCCCACAGCCCATGGACCTCTTGGGGTCGAAATACCCCTCCCGGAGGTCCCCCGGTACACTACCGGCACTCCCGGTACACTACCGATACTCCCGGTACACTACCGATGAGCCCAACACTTTTCCGGCGACCAAACTGGGACATCCTATATATGAATCTTTACCTCCGGACCATTCCGGAGCTCCTCGTGACGTTCGGGATCTCATCCGGGACTCCGAACAACCTTCAGTCACCACCATACATAACTCTACACTACCAAAACGTCATCGAACCTTAAGTGTGCAGACCCTGCGGGTTCGAGAACTATGTAGACATGACCGAGACACCTCTACGGTCAATAACCAATGGCGGGACCTGGACGTCCACATTGGTTCCTACGTATTCTATGAAGATCTTTATCGGTCGAACCTCTATGTCAAGGATTTAGTTAATCCCGTATAATGTTCCCTTTGTTCTTCGGTATGTTACTTGCCCGAGATTCGATCGTCGGTATCTCCATACCTAGTTCAACCTCGTTAATGGCAAGTCTCTTTACTCGTTCCGTAATACAAGATCCCGTGACTAACACTTAGCCACATTGCTTGCAAGGCTTGTTGTGATGTTGTATTACCGAGTGGGCCCTGAGATACCTCTCCATCACACGGAGTAACAAATCCCAGTCTCGATCCATGCCAACTCAACAGACACCATCGGAGATACCTGTAGAGCACCTTTATAGTCACCCAATTACGTTGCGACGTTTGATACGCACAAGGCACTCCTCCGATATCCATGAGTTGCATGATCTCATGGTCATAGGAACATATACTTGACATGCAGAAAACAGTAGCAATAAACTGACACGATCATATGCTATGTTTGTAGTTTGGGTCTTATACATCACATCATTCTCCTAATGATGTGATCCCGTTATCAAACGACATCTCATGTCCATGGCTAGGAAACCTTAACCATCTTTTGATCAACGAGCTAGTCTACTAGAGGCATACTAGGGACATGGTGTTGTCTATGTATCCACAAATGTATCTGAGTTTCCGATCAATAGAATTATAGCATGGATAATAAACGATTATCATGAACAAGGAAATATGATAATAACTAATTTATTATTGCCTCTAGGGCATATTTCCAACAGTCTCCCACTTGCACTAGAGTCAATAATCTAGTTCACATCACCATGTGATTCGCATTGTTATGAATCTATCAGCCAATGAGTTGTGGGGCTCGATCATGCGTTGCATGTGAGAGAGGTCTTATAGTCAACGGGTCTGCGATATTCAGATCCGTGTGTACTTTGCAAATCTCTATGTCAAACCGTAAACACTGCTACCACACTCCACTTGGTACTATTTCCAAATGGCTGCTCCACTATACGTATGCAGATTGCTACTACGAGTCATCCGGATTAGTGTTAAAGCTTGTATCGACGTAACTCCTTACAATGAATTCTTTATCACCTCCATAATCGAGAAACATCTCCTCAGTCTCTTAGTTACAGAGGATAATCTTGACCACGGTCCAGTGACCCACTCCTGGTTCACTCTTGTACCCCCTGACGGACTCATGGCAAGGCACACACAGGTGCGGTACACAGCATGGCATAATATAGAGCCTATGGCTAAGGCATAGTGGACGACGTTCGTCCTTTCTCTTTCTTCTGCCGTTGTCGAGCTTTGAGTCTCACTCAACTTTCACACTTTACAAATCAGGCGAGAACTCTTTCTCTGACTGATCCATTTTGAACTCTTTCAAAATCTTGTCAAGGTATGCACTCATTGAAAGTCTCACTGAGCATCTTGATCTATCTCCATAGATTTTGATGCTCAACAATTAGGTAGCTTCATCCAGGTCTTCCTTTGAAAAACACTTTCCAAATGACTGTTTTATGCTTTCCAGAAACTCTACATTATTTCTGATCAACAATATGTCATCCACATATACTTATCAGAAATTCTATAGTGCTCCCACTCACTTTATTGCAAATACAAGTTTCTCGTAAACTTTGTATAAACATCAAAAACTTTGATCACCTCATTAAAGTGTATATTCCACCTCCGAGATGCTCGCTTTCGTCCATGGAAGGATCACCGAAGCTTGCACACCTTTTAGCATCCTTAGGACTGACTAAACCTTCTGGTTGTATCACATACAACCTTTCCTCAAGTAAACCGTTAAGGAAATGATGTTTTGACATCCATCTGTCAGATTTCATAATTGAAAATGCAGCAACTGCTAACATAATTCCAACAGACTTTAGCATCGCTACGAGTGAGAAAGTCTCATCGTAGTCAACTCCTTGAACTTGTCACAAACATCTTTGCAACAAGTCGAGCTTTACAAATAGTGACATTCACCATCAGTGTCTGTCTTCATTTTAAAGATCCATTTGTACTCAACGACCTGCCATCCAACGAGCAAGTCTACCAAAGTCTATACTTGGTTTTTCATACATGGATCCTATCTCGAATTTCATGGCCTCCAACCATTTGTTTGAATCCGGGCCCATCATCGCTTCTCCATAGCTCGTAGGTTCATCGCTGTCCAACAACATGACCTCGAAGACAGGGTTGTCGTACCGCTTAGGAGTAGTACACATCCTTGTCGACCCACGAAGTTTGATAGTAACTTGATCCTGAAGCTTCATGATCATCATCATTAACTTCCTCTTCAACTAACGTAGGCTTCACAGAAACATCTTTCTGCGCTGCGCTACTCTCTGGTTGAACAAAGGTTTAACAACCTCATCAAGTTCTATCTTCCTCCCACTCAATTCTTTCGAGAGAAACCTTTCCTCGAGAAAGGATCCGTTTTAGTAACAAACACTTTGCACTTGGATCTGAGATAGAAGTTTCACCCAACTGATCTTAGGGTATTCTATGAAGAAGCATTTGTCCGCCTTGGGTTCGACCTCATTAGGTGAAAACATTTTTCACACAAGTGCCGCAGCCCCAAGTATTAAGAAATGACAGCTTAGGTTTCTATCAAACCATAATTCATATGGTGTCATCTCAACGGATTTAGATGGTGCCCTATTTAAAGTGAATGTAGTTGTCTCTAATGCATAACCCCAAAATTATAGTAGTAAAACAACAAGAGACATCATAGCACGCACCATGTCCAATAGAGCATAACTATGATGTTCGGACACACCATCACACTATGGTGTTCCAGGTGGCGTTTAGTTGTGAAACAACTTTCCCATTGTCTTAAGTTGTATGCCAAACTCGTGACTCAGATATTCACCTCCACGATCATATCGCAGTCATTTTTATCTTCCTTTCACGATGATCTTTAAACTTCACTCTGAATTTGCTTGAACCTTTCAAACGATTCAAACTTGTGTTTCATTAAGTAAATATACACTATATCTACTCAAATCATCAGTGAAGGTAAGAAAATAACGATATCCACTGCACGCTACAAGACTCACTAGATTGCATACATCAACATGTATCATTTCCAATGAATCACTTGCCCGCTCCATCCAACGGGGTCCTTTAGTAATCTTGCCCAAGAGGCATGGTTCGCATGTCTCAACCGATTCGAAATCGAATGAGTCCAAATATCCATCAGCATGGAGTTTCTACATGCACTTGATACCAATATGACATTTAGCGGCAGTGCCACAAGTATATGGTACTATCATTATTAACTTTGTATCTTTTGACATCAATGTTATGAACATGTATAATACTACGATCAAGATTTCAACAAACCATTCTCACTGGGTGCATGACCATTGAAGGTATTATTCATGTAAACAGAATAACCATTATTCCCTAACTTAAATGAATAACCGTATTGCAATAAACATGATCTAATCATGTTCATGCTCAATGCAAAACACCAAATAACATTTATTTAGGTTCGTCACTAATCCTGAAGGTAGAGAGAGCGTGCGATGTTGATCACATCAACCTTGGAAACACTTCCAACACATATCGTCACCTCACCCTTAGCTAGTTCTCCGTTTATTCCGTAGCTTTTATTTCGAGTTACTAACATTTAGCAACCGAACCGGTATCCAATACCCTGGTGCTACTAAGAGTACTAGGAAGGTACACATTAGTAACTCGTATATCAAATATACTTCTATCAATGTTGCCAGCCTTCTTATCTACAAAGTATCTAGGGTTGTTCCGCTTCAGCGACCTCTCACCTCATAATAGAAGCACTTAGTCTCGGGTTTGAGTTCAACTTTGGGTTGCTTCACTGGAGCAGCAACTGACTTGCTATCCATGAAGTTTCCCTCCTTGCTCTTGCCCTTTTCGAAACTAGTGGTTTGATTAACCATCAACACTTGACGCTCCTTCTTGATTTCTACCTTCGCGGTGTCAAACATCGCGAACAGCTCAGGGATCAAGACTTCTATCCCTGGTGTATTATAGTTCATCACTAAGTTCTAGTAGCTTTAGTGACAATGACTTGGAGAACTATATCAATCACTATCTTATCTGGAAGATCAACTCCCACTTGATTCAAGCGATTGTAGTACCCAGACAATCTGAGTACATGCTCAACGATTGAGCTATTCTCCTTCATCTTACAAGCAAAGAATCTTGTTGGAGATCTCATCTCTCGCAACACAGGCACGATCCTGAGATCACAATCTCTTCCCCTAGAACATCTCATATGTTCCGTGACGTTCAAAATGTTTCGGAGCCTCAATTCTAAGCCGTAATGCATGACGCACTAAACTATCAAGTAGTCATCGAAACGTGCCTGTCAGATGTTCACAACATCTATAGACGACGCTAGAGGGGGTGGCGCACCGAGCGGTGCATTAAGGACATAAGCCTTCTGTGCAGCAATGAGGACAATCCTCAGATCACGGACCCAGTCCGCAATATTGCTATCAACATATTTCAACCCTATTTCTCTAGGAACATATACAAATTTAAGGGAGCTATAGCGCGAGCTAGTAATCTACAACATAATTTGCAAAGACACTTTGACTATGTTCATGATAATGAGTTCAATTAATCAGATTACTTACGAACTCCCACTCAAATTGACATCCCTCCGATCATTCGAGTGATACATGATCCAAATTCACCAACTCAAGTCCGATCATCACGTGAGTTGAGGTGGCTGCAATGGTGAACATCATTATGTTGATCATATCTACTATATGACTCATGTTCGACCTTTCGGTCTCTTGTGTTCCGAGGCCATGTCTGTACATGCTAGGCTCGTCAAGTTTAACCCGAGTGTTCTGCGCGTGCAAATCTGGCTTGCACCCGTTGTATGTGAACGTAGAGTCTATCACACCCGATCATCACGTGGTGTCTCAACACGACGAACTTTCGCAACGGTGCACACTCGGGGAGAACACTGTTCATCTTGAAATTCAAGTGAGGGATCACCTTATAATGCTACCGCCGCACTAAGCAAAACAAGGTGCATAAAAGGATTAACATCTCATGCAATTCATAAGTGACATGATATGGCCATGAACCTGTGTTTAAGATCTCCATCTTCGAAACACCGGCATGATCTGCATCGTCACCGGCACAACACCATGATCTCCATCATCTTGATCTCCATCAATGTGTTGCATTGGGGTTGTGGCGCCAGCCCTGCTTCTACTTCTATTGCTATTGCTTAGCGATAAAGTAAAGCATTACATAGCGCTTAATGATTGACACGCAGGTCATACAATAATTAAAGACAACCCTATGGCTCCTGCCGGTTGCCGTACTCAACGACATGCAAGTCGTGAAATTCTATACATCACATGATCATCTCATACATCACATATATCTCATCATGTAATTGGCCATATCACATCACAACATACCCTGCAAAAACAAGTTAGACGTCCTCTAATTGTTGTTGCATGTTTTACGTGGCTGCTACGGGTATCTAGCAAGAACGATTCTGACCTACGCATAAACCACAACGGTGATACATAGATTGCTTTTCAACATTCTCAAGGACCGCCTTTGTCGGATCCGATCCAACTAAAGTGAGAGAAACTGTCACCCGCAAGCCATCTAAGCAACAAGTTGCGTCGAGGGAACCGGTCTCTCGTAAGCGTACGAGTAATGTTGGTCTGGGCCGCTTCATCTCACAATCCCGCTGAACCAAAATCCGACCAAGGGAGGAAGCAATCTAAGCATCAACGCCCACAAACCTTTTGTGTTCTACTCGAGATCTCATCGAACCATCGACCTAGCTCATGATGCCACTGTTGGGGAACGTCGCATGGGAAACAAAAAAATTCCTACGCACACGCAAACCTATCCATGGTGATGAGCATCTACGAGAGGGAGAGTGGATCTACATACCCTTGTAGATCGCTAAGCGGGAAGCGTTAAGAAACACGGTTGGTGTAGTCAAACTTCTTCGCGATCCAAATCGTCGAGCGTCCCGCGATCCAATCATGAACCGTCCCACGAACACATCATGATCCGTCCCGTGAACTCATCACGATCCGTCTCACGATCTTGATCACGATCTGTCCCGCGAACTCATCACGATCCGTTCCGTGATCACATCACGAATCGTCTCGCGATCTCGATCATGGTCCTTCCGATCTAGCGCCGAATGGACGGCACCTCCGCGTTCAGCACACGTGCAGCTTGATGACGATCTCCAACGTCTCGATCCAGCGAGAGGAGGTGGAGAGTAGAGAGAGTTCACCGGCAGCGTGACGGTGCTCCGGTGATGGTGGTGGAGCAATTCCGGCAGGGATTCGCCTAAGTGCTGCAGAAAACCGATCTAGAGGAGAAACTATGCACCGGTGTAACGGGTAGCACGTGGCCGGAAATTCTGTCCAAAAACCACCCAATCCACTAGTATATATAGGAGGAGAGGAGAGGGTAGGCATCCAAGGCCTTTGGGTCGGCCGAAATAGGAGGTGGGAGCAATCCTACTTCACCTCCAATCCTTGTTGGAGTAGGATTGCCTCCTATTGGCTGATTTTCCACTTTTTGCTTTAGGACTTTCTCTTCTGCGCCATGGGCCTTTGTGGCTGTTTTCCCAGCCCACTAAGGGCTGGTTATTATTCTCCCACAGCCCATGGACCTCTTGGGGTCGAAATACCCCTCCCGGAGGTCCCCCGGTACACTACCGGCACTCCCGGTACACTACCGATACTCCCGGTACGCTACCGATGAGCCCGAAACCTTTCTGGCGACCAAACTGGGACATCCTATATATGAATATTTACCTCCGGACCATTCCGGAGATCCTCGTGACTTCCGGGATCTCATCTGGGACTCCGAACAACCTTCGGTGACCACCATACATAACTCTACACTACCGAAACGTCACCGAACCTTAAGTGTGCAGACCCTACGGGTTCGAGAACTATGTAGACATGACCGAGACACCTCTACGGTCAATAACCAATGGCGGGACCTGGACGTCCACATTGGTTCCTACATATTCTATGAAGATCTTTATCGGTCGAACCTCTATGTCAAGGATTCAGTTAATCCCGTATAACGTTCCCTTTGTTCTTCGGTATGTTACTTGCCCGAGATTCGATCGTCGGTATCTCCATACCTAGTTCAACCTCGTTACTGGCAAGTCTCTTTACTCGTTCCATAATACAAGATCCCGTGACTAACACTTATCCACATTGCTTGCAAGGCTTGTTGTGATGTTGTATTACCGAGTGGGCCCTGAGATACCTCTCCGTCACACGGAGTAACAAATCCCAGTCTCGATCCATGCCAACTCAACAGACACCATCGGAGATACCTGTAGAGAACCTTTATAGTCACCCAGTTACGTTGCGACGTTTGATACACACAAGGCACTCCTCCAATATCCATGAGTTGCATGATCTCATGGTCATAGGAACATATACTTGACATGCAGAAAACAGTAGCAATAAAGTGACACGATCATATGCTATGTTTGTAGTTTGGGTCTTATCCATCACATCATTCTCCTAATGATGTGATCCCGTTATAAAACGACATCTCATGTCCATGGCTAGGAAACCTTAACCATCTTTTGATCAACGAGCTAGTCTACTAGAGGCATACTAGGGACATGGTGTTGTCTATGTATCCACACATGTAGCTGAGTTTTCCGATCAATACAATTATAGCATGGATAATAAACGATTATCATGAACAAGGAAATTTGATAATAACTAATTTATTATTGCCTCTAGGGCATATTTCCAACAACTATCACTAAGTTACTAGAACTTGGTGATGAACTATAAATTGCAAGGGATAGAAATAATGATTCCTGAGCTGTTTGCGATGTTTGACACCGTGAAAGTAGAGATCAAGAAGGAGCATCAAGTGTTGATGGTTAGTAAAACCACTAGTTTCGAGAAGGGCAAGGACGAAGGAGGGAAACTTCATGGATGGCAAGCCAGTTGCTGCTCCAGTGAAGCAACCCAAAGTTGAACCCAAACCCGAGACTAAGTGATTCGATTGTGAGGAAAGTGGTCGCTGTAGCGGAACAACACTAGATATTTGGTAGATAAGAAGGCTGGCAACGTCGACAGAAGTATATTTGATATACGTGTTATCGATGTGTACCTTGCTAGTACTCCTAGTAGCACCTGGCTATAGGATACCGGTTCGGTTGCTAAATGTTAGTAACTCGAAATAAAAGCTACGGAATAAACGGAGAACTAGCTAAGTATGAGATGACGATGCGTGTTGGAAATGTTTCCAAGGTTGATGTGATCAACATCGCACGCTCTCTCTACCTTCGGGATTAGTGACGAACCTAAATGTTATTTGGTGTTTTGTGTTGAGCATGAACGTGATTAGATCATGTTTATTGCAACACGGTTTTTCATTTGAGTTACAGAATAATGGTTATTCTGTTTAAATGAATAATACCTTCAATGGTCATGCACCCAGTAAGAATGGTTTGTTGAATCTTGAGTGTAGTAATACACATTTTCGTAACATAGATGCCAAAAGATACAAAGTTAATAATGATGGTACCACATAGTTGTGGCACTGCGGCTAAATGTCATATTGGTGTAAATCGCATGAAGAAACTCCATGCTGATGGATCTTTGGACTCATTCGATTTTGAATCGGTTGAGACATGCGGACCATGCCTTTTGGGTAAGATGACTAAACCCCATTTTCCGGCTTGATGGAATGGGCAAGTGACTTATTGGAAACAATACATGTTGATGTATACTGCCCAATGAGTGTTTGTAGCTTCCAGTGGATATCGTTATTTTCTTACCTTCACTGATGATTTGAGTAGATATAGTGTATATTGACTTAATGAAACACAAGTTTGAATCGTTTGAAAGGTTCAAGCAAATTCAGAGTGAAGTTTAAGATCATCGTGACAAGAAGATAAAAATTTCTGTGATATGATCGTGGAGGTAAACATGTGGGTTACGAGTTTGGCATACAACTTTAGACAATGTGAAAGTTGTTTCACAACTCACGCCACCTGGAACACCATAGTGTGATGGTGTGTCTGAACATTGTAGTAGTGCCTTATTTGATATAGCACATACTATGATGTCTCTTATCATTTTGCCACTACCGTTTTGGAG
The DNA here is from genome assembly GCA_022496015.1 of Hordeum marinum. NCBI lineage: Eukaryota > Viridiplantae > Streptophyta > Magnoliopsida > Poales > Poaceae > Hordeum > Hordeum marinum. The sequence goes on along the minus strand of CM039674.1, from coordinate 530,416,390 downwards.
TTACGTATTAGAGACAACCACATTCACTTTAAATAGGGCACCATCTAAATCCATTGAGATGACACCGTGTGAATTATGGTTTGATAGAAACCTAAGCTGTCGTTTCTTGATGTTTGGGGCTACGAAGCTTGTGTGGAAAATATTTTGACCTAATGAGCTCGAACCCAAAGCGGACAAATGCATCTTCATAGAATACCCCAAGAATAGTTGGGTACACCTTCTATCTCAGATCCGAGTGCAAAGTGTTTGTTGCTAAAATGGGTCCTTTCCGAGAAAATGTTTCTCCTGAAAGAATTGAGTGGGAGGAAGATAGAACTTGATGAGGTTATTGAACCTTTGTTTCAATGAGAGAGTAGCACAGCACAGGAAGTTGTTTTTGTGAAGCCTACGTTAGTTGAAGTGGAAGTTAATGAGGATGATCGTGAAGCTTCGAATCAAGTTACTATCAAACCTCGTAGGTCGACAAAGGATGTATACTGCTCCTGAGTGGTACGACAACCCTGTCTTAGAGCTCATGTTGTTGGACAACGATGAACCTACGAGCTATGGGGAAGCGATGATGGGCCCGGATTCTGACAAATGGTTAGAGGCCATGAAATCTGAGAGAGGATCCATGTATTAAAACCAAGTATAGACTTTGGTAGACTTGCTCGTTGGACGACAAGTCGTCGAGTACAAATGGATTTTTCAAATGAAGACAGATGTTGATGGTGAATGTCACCATGTATAAAGCTCGACTTGTCGCAAAGAAATTTCCGCGACGTTCAAGGAGTTGACTGCGATGAGACTTTCTCACTCGTAGCGATGCTAAAGTCTGTTGGAATTATGTTAGTAGTTACTGCATTTTTCAATTATGAAATCTGGCACATGGGCGACAAAACATCGTTTCCTTAACAGTTTACTTGAGGAAAGGTTGTATGTGATACAAGCAGAAGGTTTTGTCAGTCCTAAGGATGCAAAAAGGCATGCGAGCTCCAGCAATCCTTCTATGGTCTGGAGCAAGCATCTCGGAGTTGGAATATACGCTTTTATGAAGTGATCAAAGTTTTGTAGATTATACAAAGTTTATGAGAAACTTGTATTTACAATAAAGTGAGTGGGAGCACTATAGAGTTTCTGGTAGGCATATGTGGTTGACATATTGTTGAATGGAAATGATGTAGAATTTCTGAAAAGCATGAAAGGTTGTTTGAGAAGTGATTTTCAAAGTAAGAACTGGATAAAACTACCTAATTGTTGAGCATCAAGATCTATAGAGATAGATCAAGATGCTTGATGAGACTTTCAATAAGTACATACCTTGACATGATTTTGAAAGAGTTCAAAATGGACCAGTCAGAGAAAGAGTTCTCGCCTGATTTGTAAGGTATGAGGCTGAGTGAGACTCAAAGCTCGACAACGGCAGAAGAAAGAGAAAAGGACGAACATCGTCCCCTATGCCTTAGCCATAGGCTCTGGATAGTATGCCATGCTGTGTACCACACCTTTGTGTGCCTTGCCATGAGTCCGTCAAGGGGTACAAGAGTGATCCAGGAAGTGAATCACTGGACAGCGGTCAAGATTATCCTTAGTAACTAAGAGACTAAGGAGATGTTTCTCGATCATGGAGGTGGTAAAGAGTTCAAGAGTTACGTCGATGCAAGCTTTAACACCGATCCAGATGACTCGCAGTAGCAATCTGGGTACGTATAGTGGAGCAGCCATTTGGAATAGTACCAAGTGGAGTGTGGTAGCAGTATTTACAGTTTGACATAGAGATTTGCAAAGTACACATGGATCTGAAATGTCGCAGACCCGTTGACTATAAAGACCTCTCTCACATGAAAGCATGATCAAGCCCCAGAACTCATTGGGTGTTAGATTCATAACAATGTGAATCACATGGTGATGTGAACTAGATTATTGACTCTAGTGCAAGTGGGAGACTGTTGGAAAAATTCCCTAGAGGCAATAATAAATTAGTTATTATCATATTTCCTTGTTCATGATAATCGTTTATTATCCATGCTATAATTGTATTGATTGGAAACTCAGATACATGTGTGGATACATAGACAACACCATGTCCCTAGTATGCCTCTAGTGAACTAGCTCGTTGATCAAAGATTGTTAAGGTTTTCTATCCATGGACATGAGATGTCGTTTGATAACGAGATCACATCATTAGGAGAATGATGTGCTAGACAAGACCCAAACTACAAACGTAGCATATGATCGTCTCAGTTTATTGTTGCTGTTTTCTGCATGTCAAGTATATGTTCCTATGACCATGAGATCATGCAACTCACTGACACCAGAGGAGTATCTTGTGTGTATCAAACGTCACAATGTAACTGGGTGACTATAAAGGTGCTCTACAGGTATCTTCGAGGGTGTCTGTTGGGTTAGCATGGATCAAGACTGGGATTTGTTACTCCGTGTGATGGAGAGGTATCTCAGGGCCCACTCGGTAATGCAACATCACAACAAGCCTTGCAAGCAATGTGACTAAAGTGTTAGCCATGGGATCTTGCATTACGGGACGAGTAAAGAAACTTGCCGGTAACGAGGTTGAACTAAGTATGGCGGTACCGACGATCGAATCTCGGGTAAGTAACATACAGAAGAACAACGGGAACGTTATACGGGATTAACTGAATCCTTAACATAGAGATTCGACCGATAAAGATCTTCGTAAAATACGTAGGAACCAATATGTTCATCCACGGCCTGCTATTGGTTATTGGCTGTAGAGGTGTCTCGGTCATGTTTACATAGTTCTTGAACCCGCAGGGTCTGCACACTTAAGGTTCGGTGACGTTTCGGTAGTGTAGAGTTATGTATGGTGGTGACCGAAGCTTGTTCGGAGTCCCGGATGAGACCGCGTACGTCACGAGGAGCTCTGGAATGGTCCAGAGGTAAAGATTCATATATAAGAAGTCCTAGTTTGGTCGCCGGAAAAGTTTCGGGCTCATCGGTAGTGTACCGGGAGTGCCGGTAGTGTATCGGGAGACCTCCGGGAGGAGTATTTCGACCAAAGAGGCTTCACGGGCTGTGGGAGAGTATTAACCAGCCCTTAGTGGGATGGTGGAATAGCCACACAAGGCCCATGGGGCTGGAAGAAAGAGACCCAAAGGAAAAAGGTGGAAAAAGGCCAAAAAGGAGCAATCCTTGTCCTACTAGGATTGCAGGAGGAGAGTCCTCCTCTCCCTCCTTGCCTTGGCCGAATCCAAAGAGGACCATCCCTTGCGGCCAACCTCTCCTCTCCTCCTATATATATTGGTGGAATAGAGGGTTTTTGTTGGGGAACGTAGTAGTAAATAAAAAAAAATTCCTACGTGTCACCAAGATCTATCTATGGAGAAACCAGCAACGAGAGGGGAGAGATTGCATTATCATACCTTTGAAGATCGCTAAGCGGAAGCGTTACAAGAACGCGGTTGGTGGAGTCGTACTCGCAGCGATTCAGATCGCGGTGGATTCCGATTTAAGCGCCGAACAACGGCGCCTCCGCGTTCAACACACGTGCAGCCCGGTGACGTCTCCTATGCCTTGATCCAGCAAGGAGGAAGCAGAGGTTGGGGAAGAGCTCCAAAATCAGCACCACGGCGTGGTGGTGGTGGAGTAGCAAGGTATTTCGGCAAAGCTTCGCCAAGCGCTGCGGAGGAAGAAGAAGAGAGGTAGGGCTTTGCCGTGAGAGAGAGAGAGAGAGAGAGAGAGAGAGAGTTCAGATCTCTTCTCAAGAGGCAAAACCCTTGGGTATATATAGGAGGAGGGAGGGGGAGGGCTGCCTTGTCCCCTCCTCCAAGGAGGAGAGGTTCGGCCGACCCTAGGGAAGAGTCCACCTCCCACAAGGGAGGTGGATCTCTTCCTTTTGAATTTTTTCAGCCCTTATCTCTACTCCCTAGTAGCATGGGCCTTTCTAGAAGGTCTTGGCCGGCCCAATATGGGCTGGCACACCCCCTCTAAGGGCCCACTAAGTCCTCTGGTCGTCACACCCCTCCCGGGGGTCCTCCAGCACCCTCCCGGCACTTCCGGTACAATACCGATGAGCCCGAAAACTTTCTGGTGACCAAAACTGGACTTCCTATATATCAATCTTTACCTCCGGACCATTCCGGACCTCCTCGTGACGTCCAGGATCTCATTCGGGACTCCGAACAACCTTCGGTAATCACGCATACCATTTCCCTATAACCCTAGCGTCATCGAACCTTAAGTGTGTAGACCCTACGGGTTCGGGAGACACGCAGACATGACCGAGACACTGCTCCGGCCAATAACCAACAGTGGGATCTGGATACCCATGTTGGCTCCCACGTACTCCACGATGATCTCATCGGATGAACCACGATGTCGGGGATTCAATCAATCCCGTATTCTATTCCCTTTGTCTCTCGGTATGATACTTGCCCAAGATTCGATCGTCGGTATCCCTATACCTTGTTCAATCTCGTTACCGGCAAGTCTCTTTACTCGTTCTGTAACACATCATCCCGTGGCTAACTCCTAGTCACATTGAGCTCATTATGATGATGTCTTACCGAGTGGGCCCAGAGATACCTCTCCGTCACACGGAGTGACAAATCCCAGTCTCGATTCGCGCCAACCCAACAGACACTTTCGGAGATACCCGTAGTGCACCATTATAGCCACCCAGTTACGTTGTGACGTTTGGCACACCCAAAGCATTCCTACGGTATCCGGGAGTTGCACAATCTCATGGTCTAAGGAAACGATACTAGACATTGAAAAGCTTTAGCAAACGAACTACACGATCTTGTGCTATGCTTAGGATTGGGTATTTGTCCATCACATCATTCTCCTAATGATGTAATCCTGTTATCAACGACATCCAATGTCCATGGTCATGAAACCGTGACCATCTATTGATCAAAGAGCTAGTCAACTAGAGGCTCACTAGGGACATCTTGTGGTCTATGTATTCACACATGTATTACGGTTTCCGGTTACACAATTATAGCATGAACAATAGACAATTATCATGAACTAGAAAATACAATAATAACCATTTTATTATTGCCTCCAGGGCATATTTCCAACAGTCTCCCACTTGCACTAGAGTCAATAATCTAGCTCACATCACCATGTGATTAAGACTTACATCACCATGTGATCATATCATCACGTGATTAACACCCAATCAGTTCTGGGGTTTGATCATGTTTTGCTCGTGAAAGAGGTTTTAGTCAACGGGTCTGCGACATTCAGATCCGTGTGTACCTTGCAAACTTCTATGTCCTACTGTAGAGACTACTCCCACACTCCACTTGGAGCTATTCCAAATGGTTACTCCACTATACGTATCTGGATTTCTACTCAGAGTCATCTGGATTGGTGTTAAAGCTTGCATCATCGTAACCCTTTTCGACGAACTCTTTATCACCTCCATAATCGAGAAATATTTCCTTAGTCCTCTAGTTACTAAGGATAATTTCGTTCGCTGTCCAGTGATCTACTCCTGGATCACTCGTGTACCCCTTGACAGACTCATGGCAAGGCACACAAAGATGCGGTACACAGCATGGCACACTATATAGAGCCTATGGCTGAAGCATAGGGGATGACACTCATCTTTTCTCTATTTTCTGCCGTGGTCGGGCATTGAGCCATGCTCAATCTCACACCTTGTAATACAGACGAGAACCCTTTCTCGGACTGATCCATATTGAACTTCTTCAATATCTTGTCAAGGTATGTACTTATAGAAAGTATTATCAAGCATCTTGACCGATCTCTATATATCTTGACGCCCAACAATTAGGTAGCTTTATCCAGGCCTTCCTTTGAAAAACTCTCTTCAAACTACCATTTATGCTTTCCAGAAATTCTACATCAGTTCCGATCAATAATATGTCAACACACATTCCTATCAAAAATTCTATAGTGCTCCCACTCACTTTCTTGTAGATACAAGTTTCTCATAAACATTGTATAAACTCATAAACTTTGATCACTTCATCAAAGCTCATATTCCAACTCCGAGATGCTTGCTCCAGTCCATAGAAGGATCGCTGGAGTTTGCATACCTTTTAGCATCCTTAGGATTGACAAAACCATCTGGTTGTATTACATACAACTCTTCCTCACGGAAACCGTTAAGGAAGCCTCGTTTTGACATCTATCTGCCAGATTTCATAATCGAAAAATGCAGCAACTGCTAACATAATTTTAACAGACTTTTAGCATCGCTACGGATGAGAAAATCTCATCGCAGTCAACTCCTTGAACTTGTAGATAACCCTTAGCGACAAGCCGAGCCTTATAGGCGGTCACATTACCGTCCGCGTCAGTCTTCTTATTAAAGATCTATTTATTTTCAATGGCTCGCTTATCATCAGGCAAGTCCACCAAAGTCCATACTTTGTTTTCATACATAGATCCTATCTCGGATTTCATGGCTCCTAGCCATTTGTTGGAATCTGGGCCCACCATCGCTTCTCCATAGTTCGTAGGTTCATTGTTGTCCAACAACATGACCTCCAACATAAGGCTGACGTACCATCAGGATCAGTATGCGTCCTTGTCAACCTACCAGGCTCAATAGTAACTTGATCTGAAGCTTTATGATCATCATCATTAACTTCCTTTTCAACTAACATAGGCTCCACAGAAACAACTTTCTGTGATGCGCTACTCTCTGGTTGAAACAAAGGTTCAACAACTTCATCAAGTTCTATCTTCCTCCCACTCATTTCTTTTGAGAGAAACTTTTTCTCAAGAAATGACCCGTTCTTAGCCACAAACACTTTTGTGCTTGGATCTGAGATAGAAGTTATACCCAAAATCTCCTTAGGGTATTCTATGAAGATGCATTTGTCTTCTTTGGGTTCGAGCTCACTAGGTGAAAAACCTTTTTCACATAAGCGTCGCAGTCCCAAACATTAAGAAATGACAGCTTAGGCTTCTGTCAAACCATAATTCACACGGTGTCATCTCAACAGACTTAGATGGTGCCCTATTAAAGTGAATGGATTTATCTTTAATGCATAACCCCACAACGATAGTGGAAAACGACAAGAGATATCATAGTACTCACTATATCCAATAGAGCACGACTATGACGTTCGGACACACCATCACACTATGGTGTTCCAGGAGGCATGAGCTGTGAAACAATTTCCACACTGTCTAAAATTGCATACCAAACTCGTAACTCAGATATTCACCTCCACGATCATATCGTAGACATTTTGTCTTCTTGTCACGATGATCTTTAACTTCACTCTGAAACTTCTTGATCTTTTCAAACATTTCAGACTCGTGTTTCATTAAGTAAATATCCTCATCTTCACTCAAATCATTAGTGAAGGTAAAGAAAATAATGATATCCACTGTGTGTTTCAACACTCATTGGACCACATACATCAACATGTTTCAATTCCAATGAGCCACTAGCCCGCTCCATCATACCGGAAGATGGGGTCTTAGTCATCTTGCCCAAGAGGCATGGTTTGCATGTCTCAACCGATTCGAAATCGACCGAGTCCAAAGATCCATCAGCATGGAGTTTCTCCATGCTCTTTACACCAATATGACGTTTGTGGCAGTGCCACAAGAATGTGGTACTATCATTATTAACTTTGTATCTTTGGTACCTAACGTTATGAGCATATGTGTTACTACGATCAAGATTCAATAAACCATTCCCATTGAGTGCATGACCATTGAAGGTATTATTCATGTAAACAGAATAACCATTATTCTCTAACTTAAATGAATAACCGTATTGCACTAAACATGATCCAATCATGTTCATGCTTAATGCGAACACCAAATAACATTTATTTAGGTTCATTACTAATCCCAAAGGTAGAGAAAGCGTGCGATGGTGATCACATCAACCTCGGAAACACTTCCAACACACATCGTCGCCTTTCACTTAGCTAGCCTCCATTCATTCCGTAGCTTTTATTTCGAGTTGCTAACATTTAGCAATTGAACCGGTATCTTATACCCAAGTGCTACTAGGAGTACTAGCAAGGTACACATCAATAGCACGTATATCAAATATACTTCTGTCAACATTGCTAGCCTTCTTATCTACCAAGTATCTAGGGTTGTTCTGCTTCAGCGACCGTTCTCCTCATAATAGAAGCACATAGTCTCGGGTTTGGGCTCAACCTTGGGTTTCTTCACCAGAGCGGCAACTGGCTTGTCATTCATGAAGTTTTCCCCTTCTTGCCCTTGCCCTTCTTGAAACTAGTGGTTTTCACTTAACCATCAACACTTGATGCTCATTCTTGATTTCTACTTTCGCGGTGTCAAACAACGCGAATAGCTCAGGGATCATTATCTCCATCCCTGGCATTTTATAGTTCATCACGAAGCTCCAGTAGCTTCATGGCAGAACTGTATTAATCACTACCTTATCTGGAAGAGTAACTCCCACTTGATTCAAGTGATTGTAGCACCCAGACAATCTGAGCGCATGCTCACTGATTGAGCTATTCTCTTTTATCCTGCCGGCAAAGAATCTTGTTGGAGGTCTCATACCTCTCAACATAGGCACGAGCCTGAAATGCCAATTTCAGCTCTTAGAACATCTCTTATGTTCCATGACGTTCAAAACGTTTTGGAGCCTAAATTCTAAGCCTTAATGCATGAAGCACTGAACTATCACGTAGTTATCAAAAATTGCCTGTCATATGTTCACAACATCTATAGACAACGCTTGAGGGAGTGGTGCCTTCTGCATCAAGGACAAGAGCCTTCTTTGCAGCAACGAGGACAATCCTCAGATCACGGACCCCAGTCCGCATTATTGCTACCATCAACTTTCAACTTACTTTTCTCTACGACCGTATCAATAAGATAAGGGGAGCTATATCGTGAGCTATCTATGACATAATTTGCAAAGATACTCTTAGACTAAGTTCATGATAATTAAGTTCATCTAATCAAATTATTAATGAACTCCCACTTAGATAGACATCTCTCTAGTCATCCAAGTGACACATGATCCATGTTAACTAGCCCGTGTCCGATCATCACGTGAGACGGACTAGTCATCCATGGTGAACATCTTCATGTTGATCGTATCTTCTATACGACTCATGTTTGACCTTTCGATCTTCCGTGTTCCGAGGCCATGTCTATACATGCTAGGCTCGTCAAGTCAACCTAAGTGTTTCGCGTGTGTAAATCTGGCTTACACCCGTTGTATGCGAACGTTAGAACCTATCACACCCGATCATCACGTGGTGCTTCGGAACAACGATCCTTAGCAACGGTGCACAGTTAGGGTGAACACTTCTCTTGAAATTTTATTGAGAGATAATCTTATTTACTATCGTCGTTCTAAGCAAATAAGATGTCAACATGATAAACATCACATGCAATCAATATAGTGACATGATATGGCCAATATCATCTTGCTCCTTTGATCTCCATCTTCGGGGCACCATGATCATCACTGTCACCGGCACGACACCATGATCTCCATCATCATGATCTCCATCATCGTCTCTTCATGAAGTTGTCTCGCCAACTATTATTTCTACTACTATGGCTAACGTTTAGCAATAAAGTAAAGTAATTACATGGCGTTTATGATTTACTCGCAGGTCATACAATAAAATAAGACAACTCATATGGCTCCTGCCGGTTGTCATAATCATCGATATGCAAGTCGTGAATCCTATTACAAGAACATGATCAATCTCATACATCACAATGCATCACATCACATCCTTTTGGCCGTATCACATCACAAGGCATATGTTGCAAAAACAAGTTAGACGTCCTCTAATTTGTAGTTGCATGTTTTTACGTGGCTGCTATAGGTTCCTAGCAAGAACGTTTCTTACCTACGCCAAAACCACAACGTGATATGCCAATTGCTATTTACTCTTCATAAGGACCCTTTTCATCGAATCCAATCCGACTAAGGTGGGAGATACAGACACCCGCTAGCCACCTTATGCTACTAGTGCATGTCAGGCGGTGGAACCGGTCTCACGTAAGCGTACGTGTAAAGTTGGTCCGGGCCGCTTCATCCCACAATAGCGCCGAATAAAGATAAGACTAGTAACAACAAGCATATTAACAAGATCGACGCCCACAACTACTTTCTGTTCTACTCGTGCATAGATTCTACGCATAGACCTAGCTCGTGATGCCACTGTTGGGGAACGTAGTAGTAAATCAAAAAAAAATTCCTACGTGTCACCAAGATCTATCTATGGAGAAACCAGCAACGAGAGGGGAGAGATTGCATCTTCGTACCTTTGAAGATCGCTAAGCGGAAGCGTTACAAGAACGCGGTTGGTGGAGTCGTACTCGCAGCGATTCAGATCGCGGTGGATTCCGATCTAAGCGTCGAACAACGACGCCTCCGAGTTCAACACACGTGCAGCCCGGTGACGTCTCCTACGCCTTGATCCAGCAAGGAGGAAGGAGAGGTTGCGGAAGAGCTCCAACAGCAGCACGACGGCGTTGTTGTGGTGGAGTAGCAAGGTATTCCAGCAGGGCTTCGCCAAGCGCTGCGGAGGAGGAAGAAGACAGGTAGGGCTTCGCCGTGAGAGAGAGAGTTCAGATCTCTTCTCAAGAGGAAAAACCCTTGGGTATATATAGGAGGAGGGAGAGGGAGGGCTGCCTTGGCCCCTCCTCCAAGGAGGAGAGGTTCGGCCGACCCTAGGGAAGAGTCCACCTCCCACAAGGGAGGTGGATCTCTTTTTTTTGAATCTTTTCAGCCCTTATCTCTACTCCCTAGCCGCATGGGCCTTTCTAGAAGGTCTTGGCCGGCCCAATATGGGCTGGCACATCTCCTCTAAGGGCCCACTAAGTCCTCTGGTCATCACACCCCTCCCGGGGGTCCTCCGGCACCCTCCCGGCACTCCCGGTACAATACCGATGAGCCCAAAAACTTTTCGGTGACCAAAACTAGACTTCCTATATATCAAACTTTACCTATGGACCATTCCGGAGCTCCTCGTGACATCCAGGATCTCATCTGGGACTCCGAACAACCTTCGGTAATCACGCATACCATTTCCCTATAACCCTAGCGTCATCGAACCTTAAGTGTGTAGACCCTACGAGTTCGGGAGACACGCAGACATGACCGAGACACTTCTCCGGCCAATAACCAACAGCGGGATCTGGATACCCATGTTGGCTCCCACGTACTCCACGATGATCTCATCGGATGAACCACGATGTCAGGGATTCAATCAATCCCGTATTCTATTCCCTTTGTCTCTCGGTATGATACTTGCCCGAGATTCGATCGTCGGTATCCCTATACCTTGTTCAATCTCTTTACCGGCAGGTCTTTTTACTCGTTCCGTAAGACATCATCCCGTGGCTAACTCCTTAGTCACATTGAGCTCATTATGATGATGTCTTACCGAGTGGGCCCAGAGATACCTCCCCGTCACACGGAGTGACAAATCCTAGTCTCGATTCGCGCCAACCCAACATACACTTTCGGAGATACCCGTAGTGCACCTTTATAGCGACCCAGTTACGTTGTGACCTTTGGCACACCCAAAGGATTCCTACGGTATCCGGGAGTTGCACAATCTCATGGTCTAAGGAAACGATACTTGACATTGAAAAGCTTTAGCAAACGAACTACACGATCTTGTGCTATGCATAGGATTGGGTCTTTGTCCATCACATAATTCTCCTAATGATGTGATCCCGTTATCAACGACACCCAATGTCCATGGTCATGAAACCGTGACCATATATTGATCAACGAGCTAGTCAACTAGAGGCTCACTAGGGACATCTTGTGGTCTATGTATTCACACATGTATTACGGTTTCCGGTTAACACAATTATATCATGAACAATAGAAAATTATCATGAACTAGGAAATACAATAATAACCATTTTATTATTGCCTCTAGGGCATATTTCCAATAGTTTTTGCACTAGTTTTTATGGCCACGTGCTACCTGTTCCACCGGTGCTCCTCTAGATCGGTTTTCTGCAGTGCTTAGGCGAAGCCCTGCCGGCATTGCTCCACCACCATCACTGGAGCGTCGTGACGCTGCCAGTGAACTCTTCCTCCTCTCCACTTCCTCTTGCTGGATCAAGACGGTGGAGATCGTCATCAAGCTGCACGTGTACTGAACGCGGAGGTGCCGTCCATTCGGTACTAGATCGGAAGGACCGTGATCAAGACCACGAGACGATTCGCGACGGGATCGCAGGACGGATCGTGATGAGATCGCGGGACGGATCGTGATGTGTTCACGGGACGGATTGTGATGAGATCGCGGGACGGATCGTGACGAGATCGCGGGACTGTTCGTGATTAGATCGCGGGACGCTCGGCGATTTGAATCGCGAAGACGTTTGACTACACCAACCGTGTTTCTTAACGCTTCCCGCTTAGTGATCTACAAGGGTACGTAGATCCACTCTCCCTCTCGTAGTTGCTCATCACCATGGATAGGTTTGCGTGTGCGTAGGAAATTTTTTGTTTCCCATGCGACGTTCCCCAACAGGCACATAGTTGTGAAAGAGGAGGGTGCGGACGCAATCATTAAGAGTGTGAAGCACGCGCACAGCACGACCATTTTGTTACGAAGTGTACGGGCAAGTGAGACGAAAAATCATGTCGTGTGTGGCGAGAAGGTTGCAGATCGCAAGGTTATCAAACTCCTTCTCGTTGTCTGTTTGCAACGCATGGATGGGACGTCCAAACTGCATGGAGACATAGGAGTAGAACGCGGTGGGAGTGGCAACAACATCCGACTTTTACCGCAACGGGAAGGTCCACACATAGTGCAAAAAATCATCAAGTATGACAAGATAATAAAGATAGCCCATGTTACTTGCAACAGGAAATGTCCAAACATCACTATGAATTAGCTCACACGGGTATGATGCAATGTGCGAGGAAGTGCTAAAAGCAAGACGAACATGTTTGTCAAGACGACAAGCATGACAAGTGTGATCGTCGATCTTATTACACGTGAATGAAAAACTCCGAAGAATATGACGAAGGGTGGTGGTGTTGGGGTGACCGAGACGAGCATGCCAAAGATCCACTTCGGCGGAAAGCGCGATGGGTGCAGCGACGAAGGAAGTGGACGACTGGACCGGGTAGAGATCGTTTGGGCTGTCACATCGGTGGAGCACCATCCGGGTACGGGCTTTCTTAACAGAAAAGTCAAACATGTCAAATTCAACCGTGACAGGAATTTCACGTGTAAGATAACGAGCAAAAACATGGTTTTTAATGATATCAGGAGAGACAAGTACGTTAGAAAGAGATAATGGCATGGAGTAAGAAGGAAAAGAAGCATGACCGACATGAGTAATAGGCATGGAAGAACCGTGACCCACGGTAATGCGAGCAGTGGAGTGAACGGGGTGAGCGGTAAGAAAGTTACCGGGGTTGGCGGCCATATGAGACGTGGCTCCGGTGTCCATATACCAGTCACCACCGCCAGTGTACTGCTACGGTGTGGAGGGCCGCTAGAAGCACGGGGTCCCAAGGTGCCGGCGGGAGGGCCGAGGCCGACGACAGCGGCTGTGGCGGCGGCGCCGCGAACCCTCTGGCCGAAGGCAGCCCATAGGCCACAGAGGGGGCGTAGGGCAGCGCGGGCGGGTACGGCTGAGGAGACGCATGAAGCGCCTGATGAGAGGCCGAACGAGCACCGAAGAAGCAGGGGATGGGGGCGCGCGGGACAGGCATGGAGCACGCGTGAACGACCCCCGTCCAGGCGTTTTGGCCAGCCTGCTGGGGCGCCGGCGGGAGCTGCTGCTGCGGGTGACCGGGCACCCCGCCGTGGGCAGCCGGCTGTTCCTGCTGCTGTTTGCGGCCGCCGCGGCCATGGCGGCCACCACGGCACTGCTGCAGCTCGGCTGGGGGCGGCCGGGGGGGGGGCGACGGCAGGGCCGGCAGCGGCGCCTGGAAGGTCCCCGGTGCGGGCTGTGGTGGTGGAGCCGGGGCGGTGGGCGGCGCGCCGCCGCGGGTACCGGCCGTGAGGGCCGTGTGGGTGGCCCGGTACGTGACATCCGCATCCTCCTCTCCTCCAGCTTCAGGTACGCGATGATCTTGGGGAAGGTCGGGTTGGTGATGAGAGGGATGTTGGAGGCGGCGTTCCCGAAGTCATCGTTCAGACCGACGATGAGGGTGCTGAGAAGAAGCTCGTCGGAGACCTTCTCACCGACATCACGGAGCTCGTCAACAAGCTTGTTGAGGCGCATGCAATAATCGTCAACATACGAGTCGAGTTGCTGGCACCCAAAAAACTCGTCGTGCAGGAAAACCTTGCATTGGAGTACGTTGTCGGTGAAGACGCCGTTGGGCTTGGTCCAAACGGCGTGAGCGTCATCGTCGGCGAAGACCACCATGTGGAAGAGGTCCTTCGTGATGGTGGTGTAGAACCAACCATTGAGAGTGGCGTCGATGGACGTCCACTCCTTATCGTCCTCCAGGAAGCGGGAATCCACGGAGCCATCGATGTGATCCCGGAAGTTGTACTCACGGAACACAAGGGAGAAGTACGTCTTCCAGGCATAGTAGGTGGAGGAGAGGTGATCGAGAACTAACGGGAACCCGAGCGAGGATGTTGAGATCGCGGATGACAATGGGGTTGGGACCGTCGAACGGGTTGGTGCGGCTGCTGCGGGCGGTGCCGAGGGAACCGGGGGAGGCCATGCCCGAGAGGGGGACGGGGGTGTGGCGGCACGTTGGGAGGCGGCGTGGCAAAGGGGTGGCGGTGCGGCATGATGCGGGCGGAAGAGTGGGCTAAGGCAGCGGCGCGTGGTGGCGGCAGCGGCGATGAGATCGCGGCGGCGGCGACGGCGGCAAGGGTTAGGGTTAGGATCGCAGGTATGATACCATGTTGGAAACAAGTGTTTTAGCAATGTTTTACGATGTATTGATCGGTGCATAGCGCACGTATATATGGAGTATAAAGTAGGTCACAGCCTTAACTGTACAATGACTAGGAGATGGGCCGGGCTATACAATATACATACACAAACCATATGTTCAACACAGATAACGGAAGAGTTGAGAGATGAGCAATCAGTCTGTTCGCAAGCAAAAATATAGTTGAGTGCGGTCCGTTCGGAATCAAACATATAGTGGTGCCGTTGTAATCTGACAAAAATAATAGGGATTATGCATACCTAAAAAACAAACATTTGCCATGGTACATCATAAGAGGAAACTATACAGGATAACATACTGTCTCCGACATCTAATCTTGGTTTGCAACATTGTGTCACATCCTGTATGTATCAAAGCACCGACGCCGGAGGGAAGAACCACGTTGTTCGAGAATACTTACAAAAATTTGACGGGCTACAAATACCGGACTTCATGTTGAACATATTGCCAGTGTCCATAAAATAAATTGCATCTTCCTCCACCTCTCCACAAGGTGTCGGGACAGACTTTGAGAACTCCATGCTAAGGAAGAGTGCTCGACCACCGCCTAGTCCTTCGGTAAGTGGCACCCAAGCGTGTGTGCTAAAGTCCGCTTCAAAAACATCCACCTGGAGAGTGATCCATAAAGCATTTGAATGTAGGTGATCTGGATGGAGGCGCTTCCTATCCGACTCAATTAGGTGCCGGCTAATTATGGTGATAAGTTCAACATCATGATCAAATTCAACCGAGCAATTGATATAGGTCAAGTCATTATCTTCTTCTTCATTATCATCATCCTCTTCATTGCCATTGTCTACTTTCTCTTCCACTTCCTCCTCTTCATTTGGGTTATCATCATGATCGCTGCCCGCCTCATCAAAAGTGGTATGTAATTCATAATAATCATAGTAGAGCAATTTCTTGATGATTCATAATAATCATAGTAGAGCGATTTCTTGATGACGCGTGTTTCCATTGTAACCATGGGCCTTCCGTCTCCATCCAATGCCATATCAAGGGGGATGAGGTCCTCAGCCTTGGTGATGGCGTATAGTTTATCACCACAAAAAGCAATGTCAATGATGTGGGTATATGGAGTTGTTGGTCGCTCCGGTGACCACACACCCTTTCCTCGCTGGAATACAATGAGCGGATGCTTCCTGTTGTTGGTGATGACGACGACGAAATCATCGACTGTGGAACGCATGAGGAACTTGCGAATTGCGGACTTGTCTTCGACGATGACGGCGTCAAGCTCGGGCAGTGGCAGAGACCTGTTTGTGAAAGGATTATGCAAGACATAGTTGTGCATGACAAATTGTGTTTTGGCATCCTCGGTGGTGTACTTATGGCCCAAGCCAAGGGCGAGCCAGTCGTTGGTGGAGCCGACAGACCTGGAGTTGGCGGGTAGGCGGCGGATGTGGCCGCTGTAGGGGGCGATCATGACGTTGCTACAGAGGGGAGTCCACGGCAGCGAGTGCGCTTGGGGATCATAGCTGCGCACGGCCGAGTGCCATGGGCGGGAGACGGCGCCGTCGGCGTGGCAGCGAACGCACTTGGCCGGGTCAGGAAGGTTGGACTCCACGAGGTCGAGGATGTTGCGGAAAAGGCCGCAACATTGCAGAATAGACGACTCCAGGCCCATGTAGAAGAAGCCTATTTTCTTCTCGCCAAGATTAGATCGTATTGGGCGTGCAGCCTTGATCGTATATATATAGCACCATAATCACCTAAACGAGTTGGGCTGTCTGAATCCTACACGGCTACACGTATTCGTGTTGGTTTTGGTTAGTTGGTTAGTTTTCAGGCGTATTTTGGCTGGCTTGCTTCTGAGTAATACGGGTTTATTTGAGTCAAGATAGAAGTTAGTATCCGTGTAGGACACGTTCTACTTGGTCAATGCATTGGTAAAAGAAAAAATTAGAAAAGGAGGAATACGTAACCATCTATCCTATTACTGCATTATCATCCAAACCGATTGTAGATATGCCGTGCTATCATCTTCCATCGGGTAGATCCAGTAACCAAAGGCTTCCTGATTTTTCGCAGGAATGAGTAAGGACCATGTATCAACGCTGATACTCTGCGCAATACCTGCAAAAACTTTATATGCGTTTCTGTTAAAAACCATGTCATTCCTGCAGTTTCATATGGCTCAAAGAAGTGCGCATACTTCTATACGAATGTGTCTGACATTAATTGTGTCTAACTTCATCTAGCCACGTTCCAAACAACATGTCAATGCTATCTGAAAGAATAATATTAAAGGTTATACGAAGTGTCTGCTATAGAATTGTTGCATGTGCACATTGAAAAAGAAAGTGTTTGTTGGTTGTTGGTTAACAAATTGGTTTTCTACTATACGTGAGTCCGGTACGGGCACGCCTTGGTTTGTACTGGGTCGGCTGTTCATACGATCCACACCGTAAAAACTCTCAAGGAGTACGTGACATCCACACGCCACGTCATTGATGATGAGCAAGGGATACGATCGAGCGGACGGGTTGAACATATATGTATTAGTTTTCCTGCTCTCTGTTAAGGTGGATGGGGTTTGCCTGCTCCCCTCTCGTGCTCCCCTTCGTGTTGTGCAGAGCATCGGCGTTGATGTGTACATGATTTTTACTCACTCCTGCGGATCATGTACAGATCAAGCCAATGCCATTTTCTTTCCTCTCATGTTTTATCTATAAAAAAACTAACGAAGCTCCCATATTTCCTTTTGCCTCGTACGTATTCGCTCCTCTTTCGCCTTTTCTGTCGATAGTCAAAAGTGGGGAGCGGAAGCATCGAGAGTGACTCGGCTACCACCACCCCGTCCCATCGTCGAGGCCTCCAGCGGGAGGTCCGTCGGCATGAAAGGAGGAGCGCGGCAAGCCCCCAGATTCCGCTTTCTCCCGTCGCAAGACCGGATCCTCCTCTTGATTTGTCCTCGTGCCGGCGGCCAGGCCTTGGAGTAGCTTTCGATGGGGGCAGCCATGGTGGAGCTCCGGTGCTGATAATGAAGGTTGTGGTGGATCCCCGAAGACCACGACGGCGGTGGCACGGCAGAGGCCGCGACGAGCGGCGAGGGCGGCCGCCATCCAGCGGGTCTTCGGGGCCCCGACACCGTTCACGAGGCTGACGACCTGGCCTACTACATGCCATGGTCAGTATGGTAACTCACCCTCGTTCCCTTCCATCCTCCTCTCTATTGTTTTGTGCAGAATACATATGTCCCCTATGGTTTCTTTGCCACTCAGTTCGCATCTGAGCAAGTCAACAGGTAGGTACTACCAATTGAGCACACATGCACATCGGGGCCTTGCAAATTAATTTGTTCAATGCAGTAATTTGTTAAAAGATCAAATTATGTGAGTGCAAAATTGTGGACCGGAATTAGTTTCTAAATGTCATGGATACCTAGTTAGCTGAGTTTTAGTTCATAATTTTCTGTAACTGTTTTCTGCATACTGAAGGTGCTCTATTTGATATATTTTCAACATGTGTAATTTCAGAGGCAACCAAATACAAGTGAAAATAAACTGAAATTCAATTAATTGATGATTGATATAGATAGTCTCCTTCAATCCATGGTCGTGTACTCATCGGTTCTAATAGAATTGCACACAAGTACATGAAATAAAAATCTATAACATTCATTAAGTTGGCTTTTATTGTTGGGACAATGGTACATTTTGTC
The DNA here is from genome assembly GCA_022496015.1 of Hordeum marinum. Taxonomy (NCBI): domain Eukaryota; kingdom Viridiplantae; phylum Streptophyta; class Magnoliopsida; order Poales; family Poaceae; genus Hordeum; species Hordeum marinum. The sequence goes on along the minus strand of CM039674.1, from coordinate 530,397,863 downwards.
CTGGCATCAGCGTCGGGGTAGAGGTTCCAATGGTAGGATTTTGTTGCTGGAAAAATCAAAGATTATGTCCGGGTATCATCATAGGGGTAGAAGTACCACTCGTAGGAGTCTGCTATTGAAAGATGGTAGATATTGTCCTGGCACCATCGTAGTGCTACAAGTACCAATGATAGGATTCTGTAGATGAAAGAATGGTAGATTCTGTCCTGCCATCATCATAAGGGTAGAAATACCACTAGTAGGAGTTTGTTGCTGGAAGAATACTATATTTTGTCCTGGCATCATCGTAGGGGTAGACAAACCAATGGATTGTTGCAGACTTGAGTTTTATTGTGCTAAACAAGGCTACACCTGATTTGACGGAGATCCCAAATGAACCTATAAAGATAAATAGAAAATCTTAGGCCATAGGGGATTGAAAATGAGAAATAGTTTAAAAAGTAAAGTTCTTATTCCATTCGGGTTGGGTTGTACTGTGGTAGATACCCAGATATTTGGTTTGTCAAAGGCATTTCATATGTCGTTGTTGGAAACAATCGACTGTCTTCTTTTTCTTCTTTGATTTTCCTTTCTCCGAGCCACCAATGGGTATTGCTATCCTGGTACAATTAGTTCTCCGAATTGACCCTATGAACACTAATAGCAAAGCTTAGCATCACTGAAGTTTCAAAAGGAGATACAGTCAAAAAACATAGACTTCTTATAGCATTAAGATTGGGTTGTACATAGCCATTTGGTTGGTGAAAGGCATTTCAGGTTGTAGTTGTAAACAATTATCTATCTTCTTTTTCTTTGTTATCTTTGCTTTCTTCAAGCCACCAATGGGTCTTACTGATCCTTGTACAGTCTTCTCCTTGACCTTCATACCTCTTGGCATGTGAAGCCCCTCATTATGTTTTGAAACTCTAGTGGAGTCGATGTTCAGGCCTGCAACCATAAAGTTAGATGTAACTCTTACTTTGAAAATACACTATGCAACTAGTACTATAGTATCCAACTATATACCTTGTGAAATTAAGGAGTCACCCAAATCCGGATCTGGGTCTGGATCAACTCTAATTTTCAAGCTTGGTCCACATCTCGTGCAAGTTGTTCTGCACATTTAGCAGCCATATCATATGTTTCATCGGACTCTGCGGCGCGAGCAGCTATGTTGATAAACATTCTGCACAAATTCCTTGTAAAACTTTAACATTCTTCCTTTTAGATTCTCGTGCATATTGCGATTGCTTGTTATCTCTATCACTTTTCGCATCAATTTTCCATCGTTTCAATATATATTGTTCAGGGATATGCTTGATATTATTAATATCATGTATCTTCAAGCAATGAGAGCAGAGGATTCCAACAAATTCACACTTCTTACGACTGCAATTGACTTTTTCTTCGTTTGGATAAAAGCTGACAACATGCTCACATTGCGTTCCATGAAATTTTACTGTATAAACCTTCCTCTCTTTATCACTTGAATCACAAAGAACCGTGTCATAGATAAGGGTCCGAAGCACTTGCTCGTGAAACATCTTGAATATTGCGGGAGTATATGTAGTGGTGGCCTGCCTTAACACATATCTACCTTCTGCCTTCAGCTTGGGAGTAGTTTGTGACGCCTTGAAGTCACACTTCACCTCTAAAAATCTTTTATCCGCAACTAGACGCTCAAAATGCTCGAAAAATGTAAGCATGTCATATTTAATACTAATGTACAGCTTTAGTTCATTATCCATGCTTTCACTTCTTTGGGTTGTGCTCGTGTGGGCTGAGAATCTTATTCCTTCCATACACTAGTGCCCATTGCTCTCTTTTCTCGAATAGCCTTTGTAGCCATGTATTGTCACGTAGTCCATATCTGTCTGGCATTCTGTTCCATTCATTTATAAAATCGGCTTCTTCCTCAATATCATAGATACGATGCTGAACATCAACATCGAACTTCTTATATTCTTGAACAACCCTAGCAAGGTGCTTGCAAGCATTTTGATTCATATGCCACACACAAAAATTTTGTGGTGAGACTGAGGAAAGACTTTATCGATTGCCTTGCCATTACTGCATCTTCATCGGTCAGAACGGTGCTTGGATGTTTTCCAGACATACCTGTTAGAAATGTTCTAAAATGCCAACCAAAACTTTCAGCAGTTGCATCATAGAGAAGTGTAGCACCAAAGACCATAGTTTTCATGTGATTTTTCACCCCAACAATCAAACCAAAGGGACGCCCATCATCGAGTTTCGTATATGTGGTGTCGAAGCATATAACATCACCAAACACTCGATAGTCTGATATCATTTTCAAGTCAACCCAGAAATTATTAGTTATCAGATCATCCTCATCAATTTGAATTGAATAGAAAAAATTGGCATCTTCTTTTATGTTCTTCTCCATGTATTATAACACCCCCTCCTGTGTCTCCTTTCTTTGCTTGCAGTGTTCTCTTAGAGTACAGCCGATTTTTCATATCTTCAGGTGCAAACCAAAGATTTGGAAGTCCACATGCTTCTCTGGCCATAAGGTCTATAGTTACTTTATTTGAAATGCCTACACACTTTGCGACTTTAGCATTTTCTATTTGTGCTTGTGTGACTTTCCTTTGGGATCTTAAGTATAGGGCCATGTCTTCAGTAGAAAAAGGATGGTTATGTGCTGCCTCAAATTCGTACACATAATATAATCCGTTTATAAGACTTATCTTCATATGGGCTTGACAACCACACTGTGTTTCGGGCCTCTATAACTGAAAGAATCATCTCTGCTATCTTCAACACGGAATCCTATCAATTAAAGTAATTATCTTAGTAAATCCAAATGTAATAGTATAACCAAAGCAAAATTCAAGCAACCCATACCTTGACGGGACCACATAAATGTCCGATATTGTATTACAGTATTATTCTTCACTTTATGATGACCCCCTCTTCGGATGCTAAAACCGGTAGCTTTTGAATATTTGTTATTAAAGGAGTATGCTTCCTCTTCAGATAAAAGTGTCATGTGAACCTTTGGTAACCTGTTGTCAACACAATTTGTTTCAACATTTTGTTACACATCCTGTATGAATCGGTATTCAATTTTGTTGATGCACCTTTTCACATATGTTGTGTTGTGCTTACCATGCATTATTTTACTGCATTTATGAAGCAACACAGATGTTTTGCAATCGTGATTGACATTTTCAATTTTCTTTTCATTTGGGAGAATTGAAGTTCTAGAATCATGAAGGACTTTTGATATTTTTCAGCAGGGGTGGATAATACATAGATTCTATGACGAAAAGAACAACAAAAAGAGATCATGAAGAGTATACTTTTGGTCTCTAAGATTCATCACCGTCCTCATGGATCTGAGGATCGATGCTTGAAGAAGCCATGGGGAACAAGATGTCCCTTTCCTTCTGCCCTAGGCCGCCCTGCTTCTGCTTGATTGATACACCTTAGCCTCCTATAAATTTCCTTATTCGGCCAAGGATCTTGTTCTTGATTGCGGTGGCTGATCTAATTGTTGGGGAACGTCGCATGGAAAACAAAAATTTTCCTACGCACACGCAAACCTATCCATGGTGATGAGCATCTACGAGAGGGAGAGTGAATCTACATACCCTTGTAGATCGCTAAGCGGGAAGCGTTAAGAAACGCGGTTGGTGTAGTCGAACATCTTCGCGATCCAAATCGCCGAGCGTCCCGCGATCTCATCACGATCCGTCCCGCGATCCCATCAAGATCCGTCCCGCGGTCTCATCACGATCCGTCTCACGATCTTGATCACGATCTGTCCCGCGAACTCATCATGATCCGTTCCGCGATCTCATCACGAACCGTCTCGCGATCTCGATCACGGTCCTTCCGATCTAGCGCCGAACGGACGGCACCTCCGTGTTCAGCACACGTGCAGCTTGATGACGATCTACACCATATTGATCCAGCAAGAGGAGGTGGAGAGGAGAGAGAGTTCACCGGCAGCGTGACGGCGCTCCGGTGATGGTGGTGGAGTGATTCCGGCAGGGCTTCGCCTAAGCGCTGCGGAAAACCGATCTAGAGGAGAAACTGTGCACCGGTGAAACGGGTAGCACGTGGCCGGAAATTCTGTCCAAAAACCACCCAATCCACTAGTATATATAGGAGGAGAGGAGAGGAGAGGCAGCCAAGGCCTTTGGGTCGGCCGAAATAGGAGGTGGGAGCAATCCTACTTCACCTCCAATCCTAGTTGGAGTAGGATTGCCTCCTGTTGGCTGATTTTCCACTTTTTGCTTTAGGACTTTCTCTCCTGCGCCATGGGCCTTTGTGGCTGTTTTCCCAGCCCACTAAGGGCTGGTTATTATTATCCCACAGCCCATGGACCTCTTGGGGTCGAAATACCCCTCCCGGAGGTCCCCCGGTACACTACCGGCACTCCCGGTACACTACCGATACTCCCGGTACACTACCGATGAGCCCGAAACTTTTCCGGAAACCAAACTGGGACTTCCTATATATGAATCTTTACCTCTGGACCATTCCGGAGCTCCTCGTGACGTCCGGGATCTCATCCGGGACTCCGAACAACCTTCGGTCACCACCATACATAACTCTACACTACCGAAACGTCACCGAACCTTAAGTGTGCGGACCCTGCGGGTTCGAGAACTATGTAGACATGACCGAGACACCTCTACGGTCAATAACCAATGGCGGGACCTGGACGTCCACATTGGTTCCTACATATTCTACGAAGATCTTTATCGGTCGAACCTCTATGTCAAGGATTCAGTTAATCCCGTATAACGTTCCCTTTGTTCTTCGGTATGTTACTTGCCCGAGATTCGATCGTCGGTATCTCCATACCTAGTTCAACCTCGTTACTGGCAAGTCTCTTTACTCGTTCCATAATACAAGATCCCGCAACTAACAATTATTCACATTGCTTGCAAGGCTTATTGTGATGTTGCATTACCGAGTGGGCCCCGAGATACCTCTCCGTCATACGGAGTAACAAATCCCAGTCTCGATCCATGCCAACTCAACAGACACCATCGGAGATACCTGTAGAGCACCTTTATAGTCACCCAGTTACGTTGCGACGTTTGATACACACAAGGCACTCCTCCGATATCCGTGAGTTGCATGATCTCATGGTCATAGGAACATATACTTGACATGCAGAAAACAGTAGCAATAAACTAACACGATCATATGCTATGTTTGTAGTTTGGGTCTTATCCATCACATCATTCTCCTAATGATGTGATCCCGTTATCAAATGACATCTCATGTCCATGGCTAGGAAACCTTAACCATCCTTTGATCAACGAGCTAGTCCATTAGAGGCATACTAGGGACATGGTTTTGTCTATGTATCCACACATGCATTTAAGTCTCCGATCAATACAATTATAGCATGGATAATAAACCAATATCATGAACAAGGAAATATGATAATAACTAATTTATTATTGCCTCTAGGGAATATTTCCAACAGTCTCCCACTTGCACTAGAGTCAATAATCTAGTTCACATCACCATGTGATTCGCATTGTTATTAATCTAACACCCAATGAGTTCTGGGGCTCGGTCATGCTTTGCATGTGAGAGAGGTCTTATAGTCAACGGGTCTGCGATATTCAGATCCGTGTGTACTTTGCATATCTCTATGTCAAACCGTAGACACTGCTACCACACTCCACTTGGTACTATTTCCAAATGGCTGCTCCACTATACGTATCCAGATTGCTACTACTAGTCATCCGGATAGGTGTTAAAGCTTGCATCGACGTAACTCTTTACGACGAACTCTTTATCACCTCCATAATCAAGAAACATTTCCTTAGTCCTCTGGTTACTAAGGATAATTCCGACCGTTGTCCAGTGATCCACTCCTGGACCACTCTTGTACCCCTTGACAGACTCATGGCAAGGCACACATAGGTGCGGTACACAACATGGCATAATATAGAGCCTATGGCTAAGGCATAGGGGACGACGTTCGTCCTTTCTCTTTCTTCTGCCGTTGTCGAGCTTTGAGTCTCACTCAACTTCACACCTTACAAATCAGACGAGAACTATTTCTCTGGCTGATCCATTTTGAACTCTTTCAAAATCTTGTGAAGGTATGCACTCATTGAAAGTCTCATCGAGCATCTTGATCTATCTCTATAGATTTTGATGCTCAACAATTAGGTAGCTTTATCCAGGTCTTCCTTTGAAAAACACTTTTCAAACAACCTTTTATGCCTTCCAGAAATTCTACATTATTTCCGATCAACAATATGTCAACCACATATACTTATCAGAAACTCTACAGTGCTCCCACTCACTTTATTGCAAATACAAGTTTCTCGTAAACTTTGTATAAACATCAAAAACTTTGATCACCTCATCAAAGTGTATATTCCAACTCCGAGATGCTTGCTTCAGTCCATGGAAGGATCACCGAAGCTTGCACACCTTTTAGCATCCTTAGGACTGACAAAACCTTCTGGTTGTATCACATACAACCTTTCCTCAAGTAAACCGTTAAGGAAATGATGTTTTGACATCCATCTGTCAGATTTCATAATTGAAAACGCAGCAACTGCTGACATAATTCCAACAGACTTTAGCACCACTACGAGTGAGAAAGTCTCATCGTAGTCAACTCCTTGAACTTGTCACAAACATCTTTGCAACAAGTTGAGCTTTACAAATAGTGACATTCACCATCAGTGTCTGTCTTCATTTTAAAGATCCATTTGTACTCAACGACCTGCCGTCCAACGAGCAAGTCTACTAAAGTCTACACTTGGTTTTAATACATGGATCCTATCTCGGATTTCATGGCCTCCAACCATTTGTCGAAATCCGGGCCCATCATCGCTTCTCCATAGCTCGTAGGTTCATCGTTGTCCAACAACATGACCTCCAAGACAGAGTTGTCGTACTGCTCAGGAGCAGTACACATCCTTGTCGACCTACGAAGTTCGATAGTAACTTGATCCTGAAGCTTCATGATCATCATCATTAACTTCCTCTTCAACTAACGTGGGCTTCACAGAAACATCTTTCTGTGCTGCGCTACTCTCTGGTTGAACAAAGGTTTAACAACCTCATCAAGTTCTATCTTCCTCCCACTCAATTCTTTCGAGAGAAACCTTTCCTCGAGAAAGGATCCGTTTTAGTAACAAACACTTTGCACTTGGATCTGAGATAGAAGGTTCACCCAACTGATCTTAGGGTATTCTATGAAGATGCATTTGTCCGCCTTGGGTTCGACCTCATTAGGTGAAAACATTTTTCACACAAGTGCCGCAGCCCCAAGTATTAAGAAATGACAGCTTAGGTTTCTATCAAACCATAATTCATATGGTGTCATCTCAACGGATTTAGATGGTGCCCTATTTAAAGTGAATGTAGTTGTCTCTAATGCATAACCCCAAAATTATAGTAGTAAAACGACAAGAGACATCATAGCACGCACCATGTCCAATAGAGCATAACTATGATGTTCGGACACACCATCACACTATGGTGTTCCAGGTGGCGTTTAGTTGTGAAACAACTTTCACATTGTCTTAAGTTGTATGCCAAACTCGTGACTCAGATATTCACCTCCACGATCATATCGTAGTCATTTTTATCTTCTTGTCACGATGATCTTTAAACTTCACTCTGAATTTGCTTGAACCTTTCAAACGATTCAGACTTGTGTTTCATTAAGTAAATATACACTATATCTACTCAAATCATCAGTGAAGGTAAGAAAATAACGATATCCACTGCACGCTACAAGACTCACTAGATTGCATACATCAACATGTATCATTTCCAATGAATCACTTGCCCGCTCCATCCAACGGGGTCCTTTAGTCATCTTGCCCAAGAGGCATGGTTCGCATGTCTCAACCGATTCGAAATCGAATGAGTCCAAATATCCATCAGCATGGAGTTTCTACATGCTCTTTATACCAATATGACATTTAGCGGCAGTGCCACAAGTATGTGGTACTATCATTATTAACTTTGTATCTTCTGACATCAATGTTATGAACATGTGTAATACTACGATCAAGATTTCAACAAACCATTCTCACTGGGTGCATGACCATTGAAGGTATTATTCATGTAAACAGAATAACCATTATTCTCTAACTTAAATGAATAACCGTAATGCAATAAACATGATCTAATCATGTTCATGCTCAACGCAAAGCACCAAATAACATTTATTTAGGTTCGTCACTAATCCTGAAGGTAGAGAGAGCGTGCGATGTTGATCACATCAACCTTGGAAACATTTCCAACACACATCGTTACCTCACCCTTAGCTAGTTCTCCGTTTATTCCGTAGCTTTTATTTCGAGTTACTAACTTTTAGCAACCGAACCGGTATCCAATACCCAGGTGCTACTAAGAGTACTAGCAAGGTACACATTAGTAACTCGTATATCAAATATACTTCTATCATTGTTGCCATCCTTCTTATCTACCAAGTATCTAGGGTTGTTCCGCTTCAGTGACCTCTCACCTCATAATAGAAGCACTTAGTCTCGGGTTTGAGTTCAACTTTGGGTTGCTTCACTGGAGCAGCAACTGACTTGCTATCCATGAAGTTTCCCTCCTTGCTCTTGCCCTTTTCGAAACTAGTGGTTTGATTAACCATCAACACTTGACGCTCCTTCTTGATTTCTACCTTTGCGGTGTCAAACATCGCGAACAGCTCAGGGATCAATACTTCTATCCCTGGTGTATTATAGTTCATCACTAAGTTCTAGTAGCTTTAGTGACAGTGACTTGGAGAACTATATCAATCACTATCTTATCTGGAAGATCAACTCCCACTTGATTCAAGCGATTGTAGTACCCAGACAATCTGAGTACATGCTCAACGATTGAGCTATTCTCCTTCATCTTACAGGCAAAGAATCTTGTTGGAGATCTCATATCTCGCAACACAAGCACGAGCCTGAGATCACAATCTCTGCCCCTAGAACATCTCATATGTTCCGTGACGTTCAAAACGTTTTGGAGCCTCAATTCTAAGCCGTAATGCATGACGCACTAAACTATCAAGTAGTCATCGAAACGTGCCTGTCAGATGTTCACAACATCTATAGACGACGCTAGAGGGGGTGGTGCACCGAGCGGTGCATTAAGGACATAAGCCTTCTGTGCAGCAATGAGGACAGTCCTCAGATCACGGACCCAGTACGCAATATTGCTACCAACATCTTTCAACTCTATTTCTCTAGGAACATATACAAATTTAAGGGAGCTACAGCGCGAGCTAGTAATCTACAACATAATTTGCAAAGACACTTTGACTATGTTCATGATAATGAGTTCAATTAATCATATTACTTAAGAACTCCCACTCAAATTGACATCCCTCCGATCATTCGAGTGATACATGATCCAAATTCACCAACTCAAGTCCGATCATCACGTGAGTTGAGGTGGCTGCAATGGTGAACATCATTATGTTGATCATATCTACTATATGACTCATGTTCGACCTTTCGGTCTCTCGTGTTCCGAGGCCATGTCTGTACATGCTAGGCTCGTCAAGTTTAACCCGAGTGTTCTGCGCGTGCAAATCTGGCTTGCACCCGTTGTATGTGAACGTAGAGTCTATCACACCCGATCATCACGTGGTGTCTCAACACGACGAACTTTCGCAATGGTGCACACTCGGGGAGAACACGGTTCATCTTGAAATTCAAGTGAGGGATCACCTTATAATGCTACCGCCGTACTAAGCAAAACAAGGTGCATACAAGGATTAACATCTCATGCAATTCATAAGTGACATGATATGGCCATGAACTTGTGTTTAAGATCTCCATCTTCGAAACACCGGCATGACCTCCATCGTCACCGGCACAACACCATGATCTCCATCATCTTGATCTCCATCAATGTGTTGCCATTGGGGTTGTGGCGCTAGCCCTGCTTCTACTTCTATTGCTACTGCTTAGCACTTAATGATTGACACGCAGGTCATACAATAATTAAAGACAACCCTATGGCTCCTGCCGGTTGCCGTATTCAACGACGTGCAAGTCGTGAAATTCTATACATCACATGATCATCTCATACATCACATATATCTCATCATGTAATTGGCCATATCACATCACAACATACCCTGCAAAAACAAGTTAGACGTCCTCTAATTGTTGTTGCATGTTTTACGTGGCTGCTACGGGTATCTAGCAAGAACGATTCTCACCTACGCATAAACCACAACGGTGATACATAGATTGCTTTTCAACCTTCTCAAGGACCGCCTTTGTCGGATCCGATCCAACTAAAGTGAGAGAAACTGTCACCCGCAAGCCATCTTAGCAACAAGTTGCGTCGAGGGAACCGGTCTCTCGTAAGCGTACGAGTAATGTTGGTCCGGGACGCTTCATCTCACAATCCCGCTGAACCAAAATACGACCAAGGGAGGAAGCAATCTAAGCATCAACGCCCACAAACCTTTTGTGTTCTACTCGAGATCTCATCGAACCATCAACCTAGCTCATGATGCCACTGTTGGGGAACGTCGCATGGGAAACAAAAATTTTCCTACGCACACGCAAACCTATCCATGGTGATGAGCATCTACGAGAGGGAGAGTGAATCTACATACCCTTGTAGATCGCTAAGCGGGAAGCGTTAAGAAACGCGGTTGGTGTAGTCGAACATCTTCGCGATCCAAATCGCCGAGCGTCCCGTGATCTCATCACGATCCGTCCCGCGATCCCATCATGATCCGTCCCGCGGTCTCATCACGATCCGTCTCACGATCTTGATCACAATCTGTCCCGCGAACTCATCATGATCCGTTCCGCGATCTCATCACGAACCGTCTCGCGATCTCGATCACGGTCCTTCCGATCTAGCGCCGAACGGACGGCACCTCCGCGTTCAGCACACGTGCAGCTTGATGACGATCTCCACCATCTTGATCCAGCAAGAGGAGGTGGAGAGGAGAGAGAGTTCACCGGCAGCGTGACGGCGCTCCAGTGATGGTGGTGGAGTGATTCCGGCAGGGCTTCGCCTAAGCGCTGCGGAAAACCGATCTAGAGGAGAAACTGTGCACCGGTGAAACGGGTAGCATGTGGCCGGAAATTCTGTCCAAAAACCACCCAATCCACTAGTATATATAGGAGGAGAGTAGAGGAGAGGCTGCCAAGGCCTTTGGGTCGGCCGAAATAGGAGGTGGGAGCAATCCTACTTCACCTCCAATCCTAGTTGGAGTAGGATTGCCTCCTATTGGCTGATTTTCCATTTTTTGCTTTAGGACTTTCTCTCCTGCGCCATGGGCCTTTGTGGCTGCTTTCCCAGCCCACTAAGGGCTGGTTATTATTCTCCCACAGCCCATGGACCTCTTGGGGTCGAAATACCCCTCCCGGAGGTCCCCCGGTACACTACCGGCACTCCCGGTACACTACCGATACTCCCGGTACACTACCGATGAGCCCGAAACTTTTCCGGAAACCAAACTGGGACTTCCTATATATGAATCTTTACCTCCAGACCATTCCGGAGCTCCTCGTGACGTCCGGGATCTCATCCGGGACTCCGAACAACCTTCGGTCACCACCATACATAACTCTACACTACCGAAACGTCACCGAACCTTAAGTGTGCGGACCCTGCGGGTTCGAGAACTATGTAGACATGACCGAGACACCTCTACGGTCAATAACCAATGGCGGGACCTGGACGTCCACATTGGTTCCTACATATTCTACGAAGATCTTTATCGGTCGAACCTCTATGTCAAGGATTCAGTTAATCCCGTATAACGTTCCCTTTGTTCTTCGGTATGTTACTTGCCCGAGATTCGATCGTCGGTATCTCCATACCTAGTTCAACCTCGTTACTGGCAAGTCTCTTTACTCGTTCCATAATACAAGATCCCGCAACTAACAATTAGTCACATTGCTTGCAAGGCTTATTGTGATGTTGCATTACCGAGTGGGCCCCGAGATACCTCTCCGTCACACGGAGTAACAAATCCCAGTCTCGATCCATGCCAACTCAACAGACACCATCGGAGATACCTGTAGAGCACCTTTATAGTCACCCAGTTACGTTGCGACGTTTGATACACACAAGACACTCCTCCGATATCCGTGAGTTGCATGATCTCATGGTCATAGGAACATATACTTGACATGCAGAAAACAGTAGCAATAAACTAACACGATCATATGCTATGTTTGTAGTTTGGGTCTTATCCATCACATCATTCTCCTAATGATGTGATCCCATTATCAAATGACATCTCATGTCCATGGCTAGGAAACCTTAACCATCCTTTGATCAACGAGCTAGTCCATTAGAGGCATACTAGAGACATGGTTTTGTCTATGTATCCACACATGCATTTAAGTCTCCGATCAATACAATTATAGCATGGATAATAAACCATTATCATGAACAAGGAAATATGATAATAAATAATTTATTATTGCCTTTAGGGCATATTTCCAACACTAATATGGTGGATAATCAGAAATATGTGTGTTTTCGTGTGGATTAACACAAGTTTAAGAGGTTTGGCACCCAAACCTCTTTGTTCTGTATGTTGGCGGCAAATATTTGAGATTAATCTCCTTTTCCCTCCAAATTAGTGATGCGGGAGTTTTGCCAAGTATTACGGATAGGTAACCGAAAGAGAATACATGTTTCTTATGTTTTTTCTTTCGCGGAAGAGAAGGAACGTGGGTGGAGATAAGCTGCACAGCGGTTGGATGTAAAATATGTTTTAGGGAGCACGGATGGGAGCACAAGTGGATGTAGGCAAGCCCCGTCCTTTGTTAAGGGCATGTACAATGGTGCTATCTTAAAACTATCACATAGAATAAATGATGAGGTGAAGGAGAGAGAAGAAGAGAGAACTCATAAAAAAAGTTTTGCCTTCTCTTATTTAAGACAAGACAAGAGCTAATCTCTTAGGACAATATGTCTCATCATGTTTTTAGGAATAGCTAGTTATTGAAGATAAGACTAAGAAATGACCCACTATAGACTCTCTTTTTTTATCATCTCTATATTACATGTAAGACTTCAGATAAGACTATCTTATTAACCATTATACATGCCCTAAGGAGTACAAAGACCCTTTTTGCAAGACTGTCATATAGTGTCGTCGTGTGGATAGACATGGCGCTGGTAAGCAGGCTTGCCGTCCGCCACGACCCCCCAAACGATAGGGCATAGAAAAAAAAATTAAAGCATCTCTAACCGATGATAAATTTGGTGTTTCTCCTCCAACAGGGAGGAAGGCTCTATCCTTTGCCCTGGACCTCTCACTGTCGCATATGTTAATAACTTCCTTGCCCTCGACTTTATGCTGACATAGGAGGGAGTTTTTAATTCATGATTGACTCCACTTTTAAATATACTCGACAGATAGCTAGTGGAGTAAAAAGTCCTCACCCCCACTTCGCCACCTCTTCCATCCTGCCGTCTCCAAAGGCCCGTCGCGCCCCCAACCCGACCCACATCCACTCCGGGGTCAGTCGGCCAGCCTATAATGGCCAGATGAACCCGCCGATGGTCACTACCGCCCATCCCCAGTGCCGGTCGATGCCGCCCTAAGCGGTCCAATCCCATGGTCGCGGCAACACATCCTCCTTCTGCGCCGATGCTTCCTCCTCCCACAGCAGCCACCGCTGCAAAGCAAATAGCTCGGGTGCGACAACATCGATGGGGAACATTGGTCATGGAGATCACCGGCCACTACACATAGGAGCGGATATGGATCACATTTTTCCACTCAGCAGCACAGGAATACAATATTATGTATGTCTGCCTCCACAACACCGACGCCTGGCTCAACTTCCCTGCCGGCCTGTCGTGGTTGACGCTCGTTGACCCTCGGGTGGCCACCGCACGGGAGATGTGGGAAGACTGGGAGGCTCGCGGGCGCCTTGAGACGGAGCAACACAATAAGGCAACATGGCATAGCTCCATCACCTGTACCCGGATATATGAGAAAAACCACTATAAGAAATATGCTAACTTTCGACCATCAATATTGGTCACTCAAAGATCATTGTGTTTTATTGCGACCTTTTTGCGACCAAAAATAGATGGTCAAAAGCCAACCGTCGTTAATGGAAATTAAGGAAATTTCTTCTGAAAAGATCGTAGTTGTTTATGACCAAAAATCACGGCAAACTCAACGCCAGATCCACCGTGGCAAGCTGACGTAGCAGAATTACGACCAAATGAAAAGTTTGTTGATAAGAATCAGCCCGATCCAACTATGTGTTCTACATGGGCCAAGCCCAACAATTCAGCTTCAGCCTTTTTATATTGTTTTCTATTAATTTTGGTCTGGTAGATGGGCCTAGCCCCAAAATTAAGCCTTCTCATTTTTGAGCCGTGGCCTTTTTTGATAGACAGTTTTATTTTTCTTTTTTCAAAAAAGTCATCTAGTTAGATGGGTCCTAGTGGTCAAGTTCTAGTAAGTGGGCCCCTTTTGTCAATGCCTTTTTCTTCTGATTTTGATTTGACAGTAAATAAATAATCAATAGTTAAATCAACACAAACATAAAACATAAGAAATACTTCAAGTAACAACAGCCAAAATCAATCTGTATACAGTGACAATCAATGTTACAAGCTCTACAAGTATACATTGGGATCCTGCTCCAGTCATCATATGACACGGGTACAAGTTCTACTAGTGTAATAACACATATACAAGTAGAATCACTGTTAAACATATGCAGTGACAATCGGCACAAACTGGGCTCCTGCTCCAATCATATGAAACATATGGAGGACTCAATGGTACACCATACTTGACTAGGCCATGACCTTCATTACACTGGACTAACAGAATGACAATATGAATTATCATCATCATGCCTTCCACGTTCGCTCTGTTACATGAACCCGACGAGAAGAATCAAAAAATCTGGGGCCAATATATTATGTATAAACCAATCAAAAAACTAACAAGTTCTTTAGAATGATAAGACTAATTCAGCTAGTACAATGCTTTCATTCTCCAGCTATTTAAAATGAGATACTCATTCATACAAGAAACGTGATGAAAGAAAATAGAGCATTTTACTCATAGCATGCAAAGTATCAATATTTTGTTCTTATCAGCTTATTCTTATGCCTAAAGGAAGTACGGAAATCTGAATTTACTCATAGCATTTTACTCATACAAGAGAAGTCTAAAAAAGACTATAGCAATTACCTAACTAATGCTGCAAATTATATAGCCGATGCATACTTTGTGATGAGAAAAGTGGTTAGATCATCATCTAACAACATCCAACATGTATGCCATACAAAAGAAACTGGCACTTCTCCCTCGATTGCTTGTTCAAGCTACTTCAGAGTTCTAGACGAATGTTCAGACTGTCCCTTATATTTTATACCTAGGATCACACCATTGTCAGTTGTAACCACAATGGAACCTCTCTTATCATTTGAACAATCTGAGACACAAGTTACACAACAAGCTACAGAAACTCTCTGATGCTGATGTTGTGCTACTACTACGTGATGCTGTATGGGAACCTCTCTTATCATTTGAACAAGTTACAGTCTTACTGAACAAGCTACCATAGACATGTATTGACCGTCCTACTAGCTACTACTACCTGATGTTGTGCTACTACTTCGAGAAAGAGGGAGAGGGAGATGGAGATGGAGATGATACATGTCATTGTGTGTCTATCGTGGTCGTGCTTGGGATGGCCAGAGATGGACTCCCCCATGTTGCAGACCGTCTGGGTGGGCAGCATCCACCTCGCCCGTCTCCTGAGCGTGTTCATGCGGCCACTGCACCACCCCTGCCCTGAAAACCATTAAGACACCAAAAACGTTAGATCTGAGAGGTTCTGTATACGACGACGGTGTATCCCTCACGGATCTGCATCCACAAGTCAAGGTGAGAGACGGGGTCAGCTATAGCCTCCTGCCGATCGATCGGACCGGAGAGGAAAAACAAGCGAGGACGAGGGGCATCTACCTAGGCTGGTTCGCTGCCATGGGGCCGAGGCATGCCACCAGGACGGCAGCGGTCTTGTTGGGGTGGAGGGAGAGTTGGGGAGGCGTCTGGGCAACTTGGAGGGGTAGAGTCCAGCGTCGGAGCGAGGCATCAAGTGCTCGGAACGGTGGCGCCGTCGCGCTCCGGGCGCGATCGACGGAGGTGCTGCGGAGCAAGCACGGAGGAGGCCATGGAGATGAGGCTGCAGTGCCGACCATGGAGTGTAGAGAGAAGGAGGAGGGCGGCACGACCGGGCGCGAGGGTGGATCAGCGGTGGGTGAGGGTGGCGGCGGGGCTTGCCTCGATCAGATCTGGGGGATCGAGGGGAGGCGGAGAGGCCGAGAAGGTGGTCAGCGGTAGGTGGGTGGCGGTGAGGGATCGAGGGGAGAGTGGGTGGGTAGGTTAGGGTTTTTGTTTCTCGGGAGAAGCTCCATCGTTGGATGGATGTGCGATGTATGGCTCGGATTGCTGCAATTTGGTGATCCGTGTGAAGGCGGCTCCTCGCGTCTTATTGGTCGGCTGTCCCACGCTTGAATCTCAAAAAATTGAACTCGAATTTCGGAATTTTTTTCAAAAAAACATAACAATGGCATAGTTTGTCAAAATGATCTCGTATTTTGCATCAGTGAGCATCTTGGAATGGTAAACAATGTTGCCAAATAGAGCTTTCATTTTCTTTGCACAACAAAATTATTTTTCTATTTTTCGAGTGCACAAAATGAGCTTTTTTGTAAAGAGCCTATCATATATTTGTTGCAAAATTGGACCAAATCAATTTTCTAAAATATTGGCCATATTTAATGTATAATTGATCAAATGGTTGGGTGCCAAAAGCTTTTGATCCACCTCTAGTGAAAAAGACAAAACCATACTGCTTCAGTAGGAACCAAGATAAATTTGAACTAGAGGTGCCTCATAGTTTGCTCATAGTTTGATCAATATGAACGGTCATGCTTGGTGTTTTGACCGTATTTTGAAACGGGCATAACAAATTTAAAAAAAATGCAAAACCTTCGCGTTGTGTCATCATATGTGATCAAGTTACCAAGAAAAATAATAAACTTGTAATACGGTAATTATTTTTAAAAAGTGTTCTCAGAAATGAGCTATCATGTGTGAAGATTCATGGCTTTCAAACCAAATGATCAATCTAATGGGCACATCCATGCCATAGTTAGTTCAAATGATCTTATATTTTGCAGAAGGATGCATGTTGGAATCACAAACCATGTTTCCAAAGGGAGTTTTCATTTTCTTTGCACAAAAAAATCATTTTCCTTTTTTCGAGTGCCCCAAATGAGTTTTTTGTAAGGACCTACCAAATATTTGTTGCAAAATTGAATAAAATCATTTTTATAAAATATTAGGCCATATTCAATGCACAATTGACAAAATAGTTGGGTGCCAAAAGCTTTTGATCCACCTCTAGTGAAAAAGACAAAACTGTGTCAATTGAGTAGGAACCGAGACAAATTTGAACTGCAGCTGCCTCATAGTTTGCTCATTCTTTTTTCAAAAAATCATTTTTAGGTAAATAAGTATCTATTCAAACATATATCCAACAAAAGTTTGGCAAGGTTCAACTCCTAGCTATGAACGGTCATGCCCGTGTTTTGACCGCATTTTGAAATGGACATAGCAAATTCAAAAAAATCAAAAAAATGCAAAACCTTCGCGTTGTGTCATCATATGTGACCAAGTTACCAGAAAAAATAATAAACTTGTAATATGGTAATTATTTTAAAAAGGTGTTCTTAGAAGTGAGCAATCATGTATGAAGATTCATGGCTTTCAAGCCAAATGATCAATCTCATGGCCACAATAATGCCATAGTTGGTTCAAATGAACTTATATATTGAAGAAAGGTGCATGTTGGAATGACAAACAATGTTGCCAAAGGGAGATTTCATTTTCTTTGCAAAAAAAATCATTTTCCTTTTTTCGAGTGTCCAAAATGAGTTTTTTTGTGAATGACCTACCAAATATTTGTTGCAAAATAGGACAAAATCATTTTTATAAAATATTAGGACATATTTAATGCAAAATTGACAAAATATTTGGGTGCCAAAAGCTTTCGATCCACCTCTAGTGAAAAAGACAAAACTCTGCCGATTCAACACGAACCGAGACAAATTTGAACTCCAATTGCCTTATAGTTTGCTCTTTATTTTTTCAAAAAATCATTTCTAGTTACATAAGTACATATTTAATCAGAAATACAGGGTTTGGTGGCGATACGTCGAGTTTTGGATGGTGGCCGAGTGCCCAACTCCAAAGCGCGTAAACTCGCATGCCCGTCGCTGAAATTTGGTGGAGGATGGTTATTTGGGCATAGGAAAGCACTGTAAAAAATTGATGCCATTTGGACATGCCAAAGTGGTACTTCATTAACAATGCTCTTCTTTGGACATAAAATTTGGAAAATTAGTGAGAGAAATTTGATAAATGAAATGAGGTCAAATTTGGTGTAGGTAAGTTACATAGGTATGGTCATGTCCTGGTAAATTTTCAAAATAATGAAGCAATATATAATATAGTTGCTTCACAAAGCTTCTCTCTGGATAGAAACTTTGGACATTTTCTGAGGAAGATTTACTAGGAAAATTGAGCTTAAATTATCATGTGGCAATGATTTGGGTATGAAAGAGTGCCCAAAAAGTTTAAGGATAATATGAGGGATCTAGATAGCACTTACTTTGCAATGTGCCAATCTGGCCATAAAATAGAAATTGAACCCGGGCTCACATAGTTGATTTGACTGAGCTGCAATTTGGAGGAGGTTGATAATTTGGGCATATGAAGTCACTGTATAAATTTCAGGCCATTTGGATATATAAAAATGGTACTACCTTCACAATGCTCTCCACTGAACAGAAAATTGGGAAACATATTGAGAGAAAGTGATTAAATTAAATGAGCTAAAATTTGGTGGAGGGAGGTTCTATGGGCAGGGTCATGTCCTGGTAAATTTGCAGCAATTATAAAGCAATATAAAATATAGTTGCTTTATAAACTAAAAAATATTACCAGAAACAAAGATTGGATGGTGAGCTCTCATGGATTGTTAGGTGGGCTAATTTTTTTTGAAGAGCTATGATATGGGAACATAGAAGATGTGGAAAAAATTCAACTTATTAGGATATGGATAGCTAGTACTTCCTTCGCAAACCTTCTAGCTACACAAAAACTTTGGAAATTTTCCGAGGAAGATTTAATGGGCAAATGTAGCTGAAATTTTTTCATGAGGCAATGGTTTGGATAGGAAACAGTGCCCAAATTTTTTTAGGGCAATCAAGAATATATAAATATCACTTCCTTGACAAATTGTTGTTCTGAACAGAATAGGAAAATGAATATTGTTGAATTATTTTTGAACTAGGCAAGGATGGTTTTTGACATATTTGACGAAGATATAATCCAAAGAATTTATGAGAATTGTTTGGGAATTTTGGAAATAACAGAAATATAGGTTGCTTCACAACTTAGGGCAAAAATTGACACATGTACATGACACATAGGCAAAACTGATAAGGTGGCGCCTAGTCATCGCAACCCACCACAATTTACAAGGTTATGACCATTTGTATGGTTGTGATCAGCTAGAAATAAGGCAGTGGACCAGTGTTGTCTGCTTTACGACCATTTCATGTAAGGAAATTACGACCTTTCTGACCAAAATGGTCGTTATAGTTGAGGGTTTGGAGACCTTCGAATAGCTTACGACCAATTGGTCTCAAATGGTCATAGATTTACAACCATTTCTTTCAGGGTCACTGACATAAGGTCACAAGTTGACATATTTCTTGTAGTGAACGCGACCGAGGTGACAAAGATAATCGAGCTCTCCTCCAATGACTCTGACTATGATGGAGGTGGCAGCAAAGCGGGTCAAGGCGGTGTCAGCAACAAGGGCTATGATGGTATGATCGAAAGCTTACCAAATAAGTGCGGGTGAGGTTGGAGAACGACGACGATAGTGATAGCGAGTAGTTTTAGTAAGTTTTCATTCAATCTTGTCCAAATTTTGTTCAAGTTATCTTAGGTATCTATGTAAAATATTTCAAACAAAGCTTGATGTAGTAGTTTGAACCAAATTTCTACCGAATTTGTGTTGATGTTCCACCCAATTACTCCGTTAAGTATTGGGGATCGGTTAGAAATGTAACTTTTTTAGAGAAGAAAACATGTTTCCACTACCAGAATTACGCTCTATCCCGACATTCCGTAGCTGTCGGCATAGGCCTATGCCGTCGGTTACGATCACGTCGGGGCCCTCTTGTCAGCATACTGGCCTTGAATAACTGCCCATGTGAGGGGCTTGAGGTATTGACGGAATATAATTATTCCGCACATAGATCCCAACTATTTGTTGAGGGGCCAATGATGTATGCCGAGGTGGTGATATCAGTATGTAATCGAATTACCGTAGATAAGAAATACCTGGTAGATTTCCACATATCAAAGGTAGAGGGGAATAATATTATAGAGTTTGGTCATGGGCATGTAAAACTGCATGACTCCAACGTAAAAGTTGGTATGTTGCAATTCTGAAGTAAAGATCGTGAAATGAGCATACCTCTTTGGATAAAAGGATTATACCAAACGATTGGGAATCTAGACATATAGAATAGAGTGCTATACTGCAATCCTAGGGCCATAATGAGGGCATGCCAGGAGAATTATGTAATGTTGTCCATTCAATTTTGATTGAAATCGATAACAGGATAGTATGACAATGGTTTCTTGTGGATAAATCACGTGTCCTTCATAATAATGGAATATCTGAATAGTCTACTTAACGGTTGAAAGAGCCACTTACCTCGACTTGATTCATTCAAGGGGTCTGAGTGGTTCAACGTTGACTTTACGATGGGCGAGCCTTAAAATTAGCTCCATGTGTCACGTGTAGTGCACACAAAATCCAAAATTTGTTCAAATTTTGCATCATAAGTCATAAACCAATGGAAATGTTGATTGATTCTGTTTAAACCTAATGTCAGGATGACCAAAGCGAGTATGCTAAGTTTGTCTTGCAAAAGACACTTGGAAAAACTATCTTGTACGCAGCATGTGCTACAGGGGTTTTAGTATGTGTAGTACAATTCGGGCGATAAAAAGATAAATTGTTTGCCATATCCGTATATATGGTGAACAGAAAATTTTGTTTTTTTGTCATCGCAAGTTTCGCTATGAAAACTATTTTGACGGACATCTCCATAGTTTTGTAGGGTACGAGTTGACTCAAGACAAAATTAAGCATCCGTGATGGTACTCGAGTACCCATACGGATAGTAAATATTACCAGAGTTGAGCCAAACAATTACCACATCGCGTCTAGCGAATTTCAAATATCTCCTGTTCTTTCAGCAAGAGTAGAAACATTTTACTTTCCTAAATATAGAGTTCGTGGTGCATATGTCCATAAGACACATATAATCTGTTTTCAGATTACCCCCACAAAAATCTATATATAGACTTGAAAATTCTCATTGTGAAAATCTCTGTTGTATATATAGAAACATACAATTGTATTTGTAGTAAAGTGGTGATACGATATATTGTGATATACAATATATGATGACAACAGTACTTATGTTGTTACTATAACATCATAAAGTGACATAAATAAATAGATCAATACCGAGATTGAGAGACTAGCGAAAGTCTCCAAACACATCGATTAGGCATGCGAACAACATGTTCTCCGTGTGCAAGGTCCACTGGTTGGAAAGTCATGGTGTTGCTCGATTTGAGAGGAACATCGTCCGAAAAACCCATTCCGTTTGCACTGAGTGTGTGAAGGTTGAAATTGGATCCAAACCCTCCCCCTTGAGATCCTTGGTGTTTTGGGATTGCACGCGCTATACCACATGACAAAAAAAAATCTTGATGTCCATGACCCACGTAGGGATTGCTCGTGCTATCCCACGTGACAAAAGAATGATCTTGATGTCCATGGCCTACGTAGGGTAGTTGTGGCCATTAAGGGTGAGTGCCTAAATTCTTTAGCCATCAGTTACTTACATGGGTAAACTAGAGATAATTAATTTTTGAGCGGTAAATTAAGGACCATCAAGGTTGATGTTGTAAGCAAGTTTACAAATTAATGATATTTCAAGAAGTTAGCTTGAAATCATTAGTGTGAAGTTCAAATTGTTAAGCATGACACTTTGTAGATAATCTCCAAAAGAAATTTTGAAGTAGACCTAGAAACATTAGATCAGGAGTATAATATGATGAAATTAAGTACTCACATTTCAAATTCCTTATGTCATAAATTAATAAATGGTATGGGAGAGCACTTGGAAATCATAATGTCAAAACCGATTAAAAATGTAGACAAGACCAGTAGTGGGAGATAAATCTACACACTACCTCGTGATCATAAGACATCAATTTGAAGAAAAACACTTTTTATTTTGCATATCAATTCTTGCCCGTATTAAACCAAAAGGCTCAATTAAGATTAATTTATTTTTATTTACAAGAAATTGAAAATCTCAATTGCAAATAACGGATGTAAATAATCTCGACATGTAGAATAACATGGAAATTTATCACATCACCATTTATTCTGGAGTACACATTACTCAACAACAAATATTCCTCAATCTCTCTCTATTGAGCGGTTTCAACTAAGAGAAATCCCGTAACTACCGCAAGAGAAAGATGTCGCAACCATTGGGTACAACAGGAGTGAGCGCCGCGGATGGGAGGGGCCAAACCGGAGAAGGGGCGCTAGGACGGTCCGGAATGTCCCACCGTATTTTACGGTACGTACCAGGGTACCACCGTGGATGGTGTCGTGTGTTGTATAGGAAGACCTAGGTGGTGGTTGTTCATACGTCCTCGGCGAGGTCAAAAGCCGTGGTCTTGTGCGCCGATTGCATGGCCTGAGCCATGAGAACCTGATGGAGCACTATCTCCATCTGCACTGCCATATCGTAGCCGGCGCTGCTCTTTCGCCTAACCCCCGGATCACATTGATTGACGACCCCATACCAACGCATCCACTAGCGTCGTCGTGGTGCCTTCATGAGCGGTAGATGAAAATGCCGCATCCCCAATGGCGCCACCAACGCATCAATGGAGGCCTTGTCATGTGATTTGCTCTCAGGTAGAATCTACGTGTTGATAACGTGCTAGAGTAAAACAAGATTGAAAGTGAATGGACGATTAGTCCTTGTTCGTATTGATTCTAAAGTATATATAGATCTGAAAGAGATGGAAAGATGTGTCTGTTCGGAGACATCCTTATATAATAGGTGCCTTTTGACAATACAAAGAGAGAAGGGACATGACTTTCCGTAGTTAGACACACCCCTTGCTAATGACGGTATGTTAATTTTGCATGTGCTAATTAACAATAGACATGTGCTAATTTACTTCTCAGCCATTTTTCCCTCTAATTGCCGGCGGCACTAGTGCAGAAAGGCCTAGCTATGGCGTGACGATAAAGACCGTGCTGGCGTAGACATCTGACGTCACCAATATGGTGCCACAGTTAAAAAATAGTGGCGGCGTTGGATCCTACACCAGCAGTATATTACATAATGCTGACGTCCAAATTGACAACCGCCAGCTATACATCTACACTAACTTTGTCGTGCATTGTTGTCCAACGCCAGCAATTTGTTTTTGGGTAATAAAAAAACTCCTTCAAAAACTAAGAGCTTAAACTTCACAAAATGTACAAATAAAAACATACTCATAAACTTAATAAGAGTTTAAAAGTTAGTACTACGCAACTAAACATACTCATAAACTTGAGACTTTAAAACTTAATTAGTACTGAACAACTAAACACATACTCATAAACTTCAAAATTTAAAACTACTCAACATCATCTAGGATTAAGTCCAGATAGCGAAGCTTTTTTCGATTGTTCTCTCCATCTTTTTAAAGTGATCAACGTCTGTTTGTAGGTTATGCTTTTCTAGCCTTTATTTCTTTTTCTCCATCTTCAAGTTGTCCCTCTTTTCCGTCAACACATCCCTTATATCCCTTAGTTTGGGCGTTAGCACCCTCTCCGAGCAAACTATCCTTTTCATTCTTCATTGAGGCATTGCATTCTTCGACTTTTCTCATGCTCCACTCTTAAGACTCTAATCACCACTGATTCCAGTTCTCTACGTCGCTCATCAATTCTTTGTTGGCTGATGAATTGTCCATATGTATAGTAATGAAAGCTCACCATCTTATAGAACATTTTATCTACATGTTATACTACAACTAGCTTGAAAAGAGTTGCACTACAGCTAGTTTAACAGTAGTTGTATTACAACTATTGTATCATGACAATTTATCTATCATGGCCACTATTAGGAATTCTCTCGCTTCTCCTTAAGCCACATCACCCATGAGTGTTTTAATCAAGAAAAACATTGACACATGCATGCAGCTCATAGCCTTATACTCGAGTGCTCTATGAATGAATAGTGAGACATGCATGCATATTTTATTTTATTTTCGTCTAATTTTAAACTTATACCTAGAGATTTGGTAAAATACTGATAATTTTTTTTATCTCACTACAAGAAAAAAGATTATTTCATACAAAATCCCGCTGCAAAGCTCCGACGACGACGAAGACGGGCCGGGCGACAAATGTAAAATACTTATACCTAGTATTTAGAAGCGGAGGGAATAGAACATAATTCTTGAGTCGGGCGGGGCGGGTCGGCGTCAGGCAGAGCGGCCTCACGCTCCTCCTCCGACGAAGACGGGACGGGTTAGGCGGAGACGTGCAGCGTCGGGTGGCGCAAAGACGGGCAACGTAGGGTGGCGGCAGCAGGGATCGAGAGGAGGATGGGTGGAGTTGTGACTTGAGAGAGAGTGAGGACGAAAGAATAAGGTTTTACCGATTAAAACCGACTAGTGCTGGCGTAGGCCTATTGGGCCTGAATACGCAACACCAGTACTACGAAAATACCTATGGCGTTGGAACTTTAGCCATGCCAACAATAATAGGTGAAAGGCGAAAGCGCTTGGGTCCTCATACAAGTGACATACGGCAGAATTTGAACGCCACCACTATGTGTGTACCAAAAACGTACAAATTTAGACAACACCAACAGTATTTAAAAATATTAATGATGACGTTGGAGTAAAACGGCGCGCCACCAACAAGAGTTGTGGCTAGCCATTTCTCTATTAGTGTGGCAGTGCCATGGTTGACCACAAAGCACACTTGTTTTCACAAACCACAAATGTAAACTAGAGCCAAGCATCATCCGCAGTTTCAGACTGTTTGGCTGTTTATGTAATACAATCATCATATTAGTTCTGTCATGTGTTCAGGTGAGATAACGGATCATAGTCACTCATTTCCAGCCAAAAGGGACAAATCTAGTCTTTCCCTTACTCAGAACTCAAAGGGTCTTTCTAGTGGAACAACTCCACCCTGCAAAGTGCGCGCACATAAGTTTCTGTTTCCTTTTTTTTCCTTAAATCTCGGGACATAATCTTACTTTGACAATAAATTCAATTATTAGCATACCTCTTTGTCCAACTTCAGCTCATCTGCTAAATCCAACTTCTTCTGAGCGTACTGGGCCATGTTCATTGCTTTATGCTGAACAAGATAACCAGGTATATAAAAACAACAATCATGACCACATATAAATTCACAGAGGATTTTTTTTCCTCAAAACAAAAGGAAAATCAATGAGGGTTCATCAAGACAATACCATACTAACAGATAACTTCCTAAACACATCCCGAGCTTTATCCTCTTCGGTCTACACAAAGCCCATATCAATATCAGCAACATATTGCAGTTATATATGTATTACCATGTCAAACCTACAATACCCTACTTACCTTCACATCGATGCCACCCTGTCGGGCAACATAGTGCATCTAGAAAGATATACAGATGAAATTAGACATTGCTAATATGTTGCATATCTATTTTTGACAAGATAATTTCACTGTTAGGGGTCTATACATATCTGCACAACAGCCGCAAATTAAGACATTAACTTACATATTCTTTTATTGTTGCAATGACAGGAACCCCTTTCAGTTCACCATCTAGTCTCCTTTTGTGTACATCGAACTTGTCCATTTCATATACTTCCTTCACAGCATCCATGTAAATTAACTGAAATATTTGTGAAACCGTAAGAAATACACATAATCTCATAGCATGTCAGTAGTGCTCTATACACAAATGTTTGATGTAGTAGGATGCCAACATTTTTCTTAGTGACACGCCTCCAGATCTCAAAATAGAGAAGGCCTATGTCCATGAGGGACGCATCCTTATCCATCTCAAGAATGTACTCCTGAATCAAATTGACCAGATTGTGAGTAACACCAGCGATTAACACCTTCAATTATCAAATGACAAGATATCTTACATTATAAGCAAAAGCAGCTAAACGAACAGACATGTGTGGAAAGCCAGTTGCAATCCTCAATGCTTGCCTCCATGCTCTAGTATCCTTGTCAAACCACTGAAGTGAAAAGAAGTTAATCATCATGTGCATATGTATATGGACTAATTTTGTGATTTCCTGTGTGTGTGTGTGGGGGGGGGGGGGGGGGGGGGGGCATACACTTACATCCTTGGTCCTGCGATCCAGATGCAAATACTCTGTAATCCACTGTTGCAAGATAGAACTATGTCACTTTAAAACCGATCCAGCCACACATAGTATTTTTAATTCCAACAGCTTGATCACATAATGCATACCTTGATTTTGTTTGAAATTTCTGCATAGTACTTGACATAAACAGCGTCAATTTTATATGTATGATAACGTGAGCGGTACTCATCATGATAGCGGTACAGGTTCCGACCGCTATAAGGCAGCTACAAGAAAACGGAACAAGAATTAGTTGAAACGTCTGAAAAGGGACAGAAGTCCCACAATGGCTACATTGAAGTGAGATGACATACTTTTGTCTACAGGAATAACTGACTAATGAACATTCAATTCAGCTTTCAATTAGATGACTAGATGTAGATATCGGCAGTACGCTTACAAAATTTCGAGGGGTAATCCGTTGGTAGTCATTCAATTCTGCCTTATAGGTGTCGTCAGGATGGACATACCACTCAAAACTTTCATCCTTCTCTAACCACTTGAAGTACAACTCCTTACTAAGTTCAGCATCAGTGTATTCTTCTGGTTCCTTAAGCTCGTATTCACATGCGCACTCGGGCTTCAAAGCCTAGACATAGATGATAAAAACATGAGATAAAATCATCCACACGTACCACACCAGAGGGCTGGATTTGCTGCTATGACACACAAGTACAAACTTTAAGACATACGTGAATTGAAGTGAGCGGTGCATAACTGATTGATACAGCATGTAGGTACCTTGTAATAATTGATGCGAAGGCGTGCAAGGCGCGCTTCTATCTTGTCTTCTTCCTCCATTGTCATATCAAGTGGCAGGTCTTCCTCCCTGGGAATAGGAATGTTGGAAAGCAAAAGTTTGGAATAACGGGTTTCGTCTTCCTCGCTGATAAGGTCGTCCGGCCCCAAGCAATCCTGGCTTTGTTCTTGTGCCGAATCTGTTATGAGCAGCAGCTCCATGTCTGTCGCATGAGAAATCGGATCTTGGCCCCCTTCGACGGTGTCATCCATGTCTCCATGATCATAGGCAGTTGCAGGAGCATCGGAAGATGATGGGGGCAGGTGATTGCGGCGCCTCTTCTCCCCTGTCCACGCCTTGTTTGCTGCATCTCCATCATCTACCGGTTGGATGATGGGGATGGGCTTCTCGTGCAGCATCTCGATCGGAAGATACGGCCGCCGGACGGGGGACGAGGTCGAGCTGGGCGTCGGCGAGAGCCGCGAGACAGGTCCGGCGGCGTCGATCTTGCCGTGGGAGGTGAGAGGCGACGGCGACGGCTGTAGCGTGAAACCCTAGCCACTTGTCGATTGATGGAGGGGAGGAGCAGATCGTGCGGGTTCTTGTAGTCTTTTGTTTGTTTGGGTCACTCGGTGGCAGGCCAAGATAAATTTGTTGCACAATTGAAGGGTTTTCTAAAGGTAGCAGCCATAGGCGAAACTAAACGCAGAAAACAAGAGTGGCTCCCGAACCCTCTTGCGTCGTCTCTGCATGCGACGGGAAGGGAACCCTAGCCGCCGCCGGGCAGCTCCTCCCTCCCGCCCCTTCACCTGCCTCGCCGCCACCACAGAGCGCTCCGGGCGAAGCTCGGCCGGCGCCGGCGCGACCTCTCACCTTCTTGCGTGTGAGGGCTGGCTTCGTCGGGCCTGGGGCCCTGGGCGCCGCGTTCTGGTGGGTCGCGGCGGCGCGGCGAAGTTCCTCCAGGCGGCAGCATCTGGCAGTCTCGGTGGTGGGGCATGCAGGCAGCAGTCATGGCGGTGACCTAAATCGGCTCTGATTTGGCTACTGGCAACGGTTGGCGGCGAGGGCATGAGGCGGCGTGAGGTGGTGGTAGCTGCTGCTCCATGGGCAGCAATGGCGGCCGGTGGTGGAATGCGGAGCTGGAGCTCTGGGTCGTTGCGTGCCGGCCGGATCTGGCCCGTGATTCCGGCGGGCAGTGCGGGGGCTTGGCGCCAGCCCTACAACAGTGTGGTGGTGACCCTCCCAACGGCGTGAGGCTAGGCGTGGGGCCTGCAGGGTATTGGTGCGGAGTGGGTTGGTGGCAACGTCGGTTGATTGCATCCCGGCGTCTGTGCGTCCGCCGGAAGCTCGTGGTGGTGCTCTGGATGGCCCTCCTCCGTAGGTGGCTGAGGTCTCTTGGCGCTCAACATCGTTGGATGGACGGCAAGGTGTGGTCGTGTGCGGGTCTGGCCGGAGTGCCATGGTAGGGAGGCACAGGGGTGTGGGTGTGGGGAGTCTGGCGGGACTGATGGGTAGCACTGACTCGGTTGGGCTACCCGTCACCGGCACGGGTGTGCACCGGCTGTTGCCATAGTGTTGACATAGTCCGCTCCTGCCTCTCCCCTATCCCAGCCTGGTTCTTTGGGTGCTAATTCGGCCTCGGTCCAGCCAGGCGTTTTTGGCTTGGGGTTTGCCGTACGACACAAAGCCGGTGCTTTTGGCTGGGGTCTGGGAACCCCTGTGGTCCGGCGGCGACCCAGATGGCGGGAGTTGTGGACTCATGGGTGGAGCTCACGACTCAGGTGTTGGTCGGTCACCATGGCCATGTAGGTGGCATGGGATCTGGTGGTTGGCGTGCTATACCCGAGGTGCGGCAGATGGTAGTCTCCACCTACGTCGGAGGAGCAGCATGTCGGGTTGGAAATCTCGTCTGCCTCTAGGCCATATTGACGATGGTGGCGTCTGTAGGTGTCATGCCCCTTCTTGAAGGCTTCGTCGCTGATGCCCCTTTTCCTTCGTGATGCTCTAGGCGAAAATCTTGATCCTTTCGGTCGGGCGGTGACGGCGCTATAACGGCGTGCCCTTCATGAAGGCACCATCGGTGCTTGTCCATGCATGATTGAGATCTTCATTGTCCACTTGGAGTTGTATAGAGTGGAGTGTCTGAATTGGAACACCTTTATATTTTGCCTCGAATATATATGGCATGTGTTGTATGGGTCATTCGTATGATGTCGTTGTTTTATATATATAACGGAGGCAAAGCCTTTTTCGATAAGCTAGCTCTAATTTTGACTCGTCAACGCTGCCAACAGCAAATTTAGGACCCTGAAAAGCTCCGACAAAAAATTGGCTGCATCGTTAGATCATCTTTCTTTGTGGGCCCGTTCAATTTTGTACACATGTTTGACGTGCTGGTGCTATTCTAATACATTAGTCTGTGGGTCAATACAATCGATTTTTTAGCCTATGCATTTCCAACGATGAGCTCCTTTCTTTTTTACATTTTACAAGGGGTCGATGCAATCATGTTTAGCATGGTTCAATAAGGACCCAACAACCAGCGTTGGCCGGTTGCAAAGCAAATGGAGGCCAAGTAATAGCGTTCCCGTTCGCCTCTCTGTCTCTCTCCTGATCCTATCTTTATCTCCTATTTGATTTCTGATTTCTGACTTTATTTGAGCAATGGGCCTTTAATCCGAGCCTCTTTATCTTTTCTTAGATCCATCTGATTTCAGATCTTTATTTGATCAACGGTGGCCGTGTGATCTTATTTATTTTTCTCTCAACGTTATCGTTCTCGATTTAAGATCCTCGGCTCTTATACTCTTTGATTTCTCTATTTTCTTTATCTAGACAACTCGAGTTATGCCCCTCCCTTATCTAACCATTTGTTTTATCTCCAAAGAGGTTTATTGATGAGTGAGGCGATTTGGAGGCCGAGCTACCTAGAGGCCGGTATCATGTGCATACTTCCTCCGGTCGATTTTAGTCGGCATATAAGTTTTGTCCGGAGTCAAAGTATTTCTACTTTGATCAAAATTATAGAAAAAATTATTAACATTCACAATGCCTAATCAATGTTGTTAGATTCTTTATGAAATGTAGTTTCATTGTATATATATTTGGTATTATAGATATTAATATTTTTTTAATATAAATTTGGTCAAACTTTGTAACGTGTGACTTGAGCAAAATCTAATACGCGGAGTAAAAAGGACCAGAGGGAGTACGTCGTAGCGTTGTGATGATTGTCGCTTGCTTTTCTACTGTGTATATGATGTCTATCGGATGGATATACACCGGTGTTAGGGGTGTTATATGTACACATGGGCCTCCACCTGAGAGGGTAATGAAGGGACGTGGTGTGCCTCTTGGGCTGATTTTAATTTTCTACAGGTGGCGTCAACGAGGGCTCGTGAATCATGAAAATGGTATGGATGGGCCCATCTGATATGACATTACAGATTGTTTTACATCCCTTTGGCTTGGATTCACAAGTGAATTCTTCTTCGAGGAGCTCGATTCTAGGTAATCTTCTGGCAGATCTGGCGATTTTGTTCATCTTGTAGTGTTGGGAATCGTTTGGGCATGTGGAGGATGTTTGTTTTGGTAGTTGTTTCTTTTAAAAAATGGATGTAACGCAATTTTCGTTTGGATTGGGTTGTACATTGGCTACTAGATTGGATGCGGGGGCTATTTGGGAGGGAAGCAGCTGGAGTGGAGACAGTCGTTGCTTCTATTCATGGGGCATGTACAGGCCAAGAAAATTGGGTTTCTTCTGATTCCAACAATGGAAGGGAAGCTGGATTGGAGAAAATAGAATGACAAATGGATGAGACAGACGTGACGAAGGAGATTAAGTGTTGGTACAATGGTGTTAATGAGGTGGTGGATGTGGAGGATGTTTGTCTTGGTAGCTGTTTCTTTTAATTGTTAGTACAACGGTGCTGACGAGCTCGGGAGCCCAATTCACGTAGGAGTACCGGATTTTTGCAGTAGAGTACATAACCTAGGTTGTTCGAGCCCAATTCACAAATGAGAAAATCGGGCGTACCTAGGTTGTTGGACGTAAATCGGATCGTGTAAACGTTTATGTGCTATTTTAAATATTAGCCATCAATCTTTGTGATTGACACAAAATTAATGGATATAAAATGATGAAGAAAGAAGAATCAGTAAAGCTTACTCTTTTAAATATTACATATAGATATAAGTATATGTACAAAATAGATATAGACTTACGGTCAGCATTGTAACACTCGATTGATTTCGAATTTTTGCATGTATTATATACTACTACTACTACTACTAATAATGATGCTTCTGCTGTTACTACTACTTCTGCTGCTACTACTACTACTGCTGATGTTGTTGATGCTTCTACTGCTACTGCCTATATCTGTACTGCTACTACTCCTACAACTGATGCTGCTTCTACTGCTGCTGCTGCTCCTGTTCTTGCTCCTGCTACTGCTACTACAACTATTGCTGCTGTTGTTGTTGTTGTTGTTGTTGTGAAAATATAAATATTAAGGTTCTCCAATCCGCTTATTTTTGTCAAGCTCTTTGTCAAGTCCTTTTCACAACCTAAACTGTGACTGACGTAGATTCCCAACTTGATTATCGCCTCTGCCTTGCAACGTGACTCATGCTCTCTATCCATATAAACTACGCAGAGCCCCTGCCTCCATAGAACCGACTCACATCCATACACCAGCGGTTCAATGAGTCGCTTTAATGATCTGCTAAATGAGCAAAAAAGATTCTCATTTTTTCCCAGAGGTGACCCTGAGTTATCAAACCCACGAGAGGAAGCGTATCTTTAAGACAAGGGTTTCTAAAAAACTTTGCAAGAGAATTAAATTTTAGTTTTTGGACCGGATGAAATCAAGTTGCATAGTATGAGGACTTGTTCTTACAACAATATATGTGCCAACGGGGTCATCATGATCATCTTCGGTGCTCTTGAAGTCAGCGCGAGAATGTGCTTGCAACGTCTTGAAGTGGGGGGTATGTCCAAATTATGTCTTGTCGGCGCGCGTCCTGTATCAAGAGTCAGATGTCTAACCAAAGGTCCTATCGTCGTTGGGGGTTACCTCGGTAACTATGATAAATCAGAAAAAATCATTGGACCTTTTGATGAGTGGACTTTTTAGAGTATATTCTAGTGCCAAATCTCTCATATCATATCCATCTTGCACTTATTCATGTCTTCAATGCATAGTTTTCGGTATTTACTTCTTTTACTAAGTTTGTTGCACACTTTTATTTTTATTTTTATTTTTTCCTTTGTTTTGTGGTCTGTGTACGTGTGTTGACATGTTCATGGACCTAGGACATCAAAATAACCAATTGGGGGGGTCAAACCGGAGAAGTTCCAAGCACCAGATCTAAGCCCTTTGAGAGTTTGATTATTTACCATTTATAAGATTATCCAATTTGAAGAACCAAGTCCATTGACACCTTGGGCTTTTCCTTAGGAATCCAACGTGCCAAAGAATGACAAAATTAAAGTTTGTATGAATAAATGACGAACCAAAATATAAAAAATCTCCCGAAGTCCAAAGTGTATGACGACCTTCCATACAAGCATAGCTGCTCGTATGGAATCGCATATGAGCTTCCGACAACTTTATAGTTTGGCTAGAACTTTCCTGATTTCGTCCTGGTTTATTACTACGGGATCCTTGACGACCAAGGCCTGTATTGGATATGGATTTGCCTCCCCTATAGCCATTGGATGAAAGGGGGAGGCTACATAAATGAAGGACACCCGAGGAGGACTCCTATATGAAGACCTCCAACCCTAGCCGCCCGACATCATCATCTCCATTCTCCAGAAGTCTCGTCTATAGACACCACACCTCCATTAATTGTAGCAACTCCATCATAAAGATAAGGTCCAAGATAAGGAACAAGGAAGGGAGGTCGCTCCTCTATGCCCGGCGTCGGGCGGAGCACTTTTCATCACCATATCAATCTCCAACTTCCTGTAGGCTTGTAATTTGTCCCTAAACTCTATGTATTCCGGATTCCCCGGAGCCAGAGTAGCAGCAGGAGGAGGAGGCATAGGAGGAGGAGAAGAAACAGCCGGAAGTAGAGTACGACTCGCAGCCAATAGAGGGAATGGATCCAGAGGAGGAGGAGGTGGTGAAGCAGGACAAGGAGGCGGAGCCAGCTACGGGCTTCGTCATGGCGGAGTTCGAGGTCGCCCAAGCAGCGGAGATAGTGGACCAGATCGCCATCCTCGAGTCCATCCAAGATGAGGCTTATGTGAAGGCCAACAGGCACTTCATCCGACATCAAAGAAAGGAGATCGACAACCTCTTCTAATTCGTCCGACGGCGAAGCGGAGCTACCGCACGACAGCACGAGCCCATCTATCCATAGTTGGGCACAGAGACTGTGGGATTGTTGACATCTCCGATGATGAATTGTTAGATATGATGTAGTACGTAAGTTTTGAAGTTTGAGGACATGGGTGCATCGGACGATTTTTGTGTGTTGTTCAGTCACTATCCGTACGCGTTTGGGGGCGGATTTTGATACTTGTGGTTGTAGTTGCTCTTTGTACATGGGATTGAGCCACTCACAACCTTCAGCCTCATTGGGTGCTCATCCTTCTCGGTATTTTTTTTCGTTCTCCCTTTATCGACTGTCACCATCTGCGCTAGTAGAGTTGAGATCATGAAATAAGGAGCTCAAGTCTGTTTTATCTCCATAGAAACGAATGGACTCTCTCAAAGTCACATCACATCTATACTCACAAAATGTATGATGTTCAAAAGGACTGCAACATTGTAGCCCTTCCGTCCAGATGAGTATCCTACAAAAATCAACATGACACTAGTAGAAAAAGGCCCATTTGTCCCGGTTCTAGAGGGTCATTTGTCCCGGTTCCGGAACCGGGACTAAAGGGTCGTTACTAATGCCCAAAACCTTTAGTCCCGGTTTGCCCACCAATGGGGACAGATGGGGCTCCACATGGCCTCTGCGGCTTGCCCGGGCAGGAGGGTCTTTTGTCCCGGTTGGTAGCACCAACTGGGACCAAAATGCATTCACACGTCAGCAATTCCGGGGCTGGGGTTTTGTTTTTTTAGAGGGAGAGGGGATGGGGGTTTTGTAGGATTAATTTTGGGTTTAATATATTGTGTTAGCTAGCTAACAGAGAGAGGTGTCCTCTCTTATCTCCGTGCTTGGTCGACACTACGTACTATACGTATAGAGAGGACTCAACATGCTAGCTAGTAAGCAAATGAAGGAACATATACAGAAGATCGTCATGAACATATACAGAGAGAAGTGAGATTGTTCGAACAACAAGTTTTCGTATATCTATCCGACGCTACTGGCTACATATAGACAATATAAGATCTCTGACAATACCCTAACATCTGAAATCAAGTTCCATATGGTATTCTCCCTATTTCCTGATGACGACGTATTCAAGAAAGAATCCCGCCAATTCCTCTTGAATAGCTATTATGCGATCTTGTGGTAGGAGTTGTTTCTGCAGCTCCCAAAGCTAATTCGAAGAAGGGAGTCAATACATATATATGAATGAAACTCAACACAAATGATGGTAATAAAATAAAATTGTGAATATTATTGCTTACGCACATTAAAATATTTTTTAGAGTAGCCGCCCTGCTTAGATGGCGCCCGGAGCCAAACACCCATGCAACCGATGTCTGATGGAAAACGTGACTAGGGGTGAAACCGGATCGGATTCGGACGGATAATCTCTCATGTCGAAGTTATCGGAGAGGGGGTATATCGGAGAGGACGTGACTAGGGATGGAAAACGTGTTGGGCCTCGAGAGTTGGTCGCCCAGATATCGAGACAGGGGTGAACATTCTACCTTAGTAACTTAGAAAAAAAAATTATCGAGGGGGGTATATCGACCCCCCCCCCTCATGTCGAAGTTATCGGAGAGGGGGTATATCGACAATGACATACGTTCCGGATCCGTTGGAAATCTCTCGGGGAGCCGATGCCAACGTGATGATAGAGCCGATGCCAACATTTTTATTTAACAAAAAAACAACTTCAAAAAAAGACTTGCTTCGCCAACATGAACATATACACACATGAACATATCAAAAAAAGATTTGCTTCGCCAACTTGATGATAGAGACGATGCCAACTTGAACATATACACACATATACATGAATATATATATATATATATACATGAAAAAAACATATACACATATACATGCCCGCAAAAAGACACATATACATGAAAAAAACAGAGCACGCGCGGTGCTGCCGACCGGCGACCATGTAGTAGTGGCGACGGGGAGGAGGGGACATTGAAAGGGGGGCTCACTGTGGGGGGGCGCGGCGATGGCTTGATCGGTGACGAGGCCGGCGACGAGGATGACAGGCTCGGGGGGCAAGGGAGCGACGAGGACGGCAGGCTCGAGGCCGGCGACGAGGACGGCGCACGGCGAGGTCGAGAGCGCGGGCAAGGGCAAGGGCGAGCGCGCGGCGAGGTCGAGGGCGTCAGCGAGTACGACGGCGGGCTCGAGCCCGGCGACGAGAACGGCGTGCGGCGAGGGCGAGGGTTCGGGAAGGGGAGCGCGTCGGTGACGGCGAGGGTGCGGTCTGGCAGCCTGACGACGAGCGCGTCGGTGACGGCATCGGGGATGCCAGCGACGAGGACGACGGGCTCGGGGAGGCGACGACGCGGCGACGGGGATGAGGACGACGGGCTCAGGGCAACTGGTGGATGAAAACTGAAATTTTCTAAGTGTTTTCTTATATACAACAAGCATTTGTCCTGGTTGATGCCACCAACTAGGACTAAAGGTGGGTATTGGTCCCGGTTGGTGCCACCAACCGGGACCAAAGGTCCCTTTTCGTCAGCCCAAAGGGCGGGAACCAGCCACCTTTGGTCCTGGTTGGTGCCACCAACCGAGACTAAAGGTCCCATTTCGTCAGCCCAAAGGGCGGGAACCAGAGACCTTTTGTCCCGGTTCGTGCCACCAGCCGGAACTAAAGGTGTGTATTGGTCCCGGTTGGTGCCACCAACCGGAACCAAAGCCCTGTTCCTGGTGCGGTGGGAGTTTAGTCCCACCTCGCTGAGCGAGGAGCGCACATACTGGTTTATAAGCGCGGCAGAACTCAGTGTCTCGAACTCCTCTCTACCGTAGGCAGTGCATGCCTAATTGTCTCTGCCTGTTGGGCCTACTTGTCCCGTGAGCCTGCGTCCTGGTCCATGTAAATTGGGTTACTAGTCGTATGCAGGCCATGGTGGCTTAGTAGGTGGGCATTTTTTATGTTATTTTTTTGCATATTAAAAGTTCTTAACAAAAAATACTTTATGGTGGCTTAGTGTGTTTTATCATTATAATCTTTTTGCTATTAATTTTTTGAACAAACAATACTTTGATAATTTTAGTTGCATAATTTCCATTATTTTTGTTTTGTTTTTTGCTATATTTATTTTTTCTCTATTTTTTCCTTTATTTATTTCGGGTGTGTTTTATCGTTATATTCCTTTTGCTATTAATGTTTTAAACAAAAAATACTTTGATAATTTTAGTTACCTAATTTTTATATAATTATAGTTTCAGAAATACTAGAGGTTTATAAAAGCTTTTAGTTTATTCTTTTTTGAACTCCACTCGCACGATGTTTTGAAAGAAATTAAAAAACACTACAAATAAACTCTGAAAAGGTTGAAAGTTGGCATGGTGTCCGTGCTTGCCAACAATGACAACCCACTTTTTTGTTGCATTTTGTTCTCAGCCACAATCGAAATTTAAGAAAACCTGAATGAAAAAGCACTACAAATATATAATTGCTAGAGAGATATGTAATATATAATAGTTTAGATATCCATTACAGAAAGTACTCGTCCAAGCGAACACTACTAGCTAGTCTGAATCAGAAGAATATTCCCATGGTGGTGGTGGTGCGAGGTGACGCTGCCCATAGTTCACGGTTCGAATCTTGCGGTACAACTCATATGCAACGTATGCATCTTTTGCTGCATACTCAATGTTGATGGGCTAAAGTGGGGTCCTCTCCCACTCTTTGTGCTGTGCCCGGAGAAATTTGGTCTTCATATCTTTGTAATCATCGTCGATCAAGACGACTGCCATAGAAGCCATCGAAGTCCTCTCATACTGAAGCCTGAATATGTCTTGGATATTAATAAGGCAGCCAGCTGGTATCTCAATACCGAAGTTGCGCCTCATCATCAGCTTGTCATTCCTTACATCAACGCCAGCAAAATGTATGCGGCTGCGTAGGAAGTCCATGAGTGTTGGGCAGTGCTTGTCACTACTGCAACATCAACAAATTAAAATAGAACAAATGTTAAATATTACTGCAACAAGTATATTTCGGCAGAATTACAATATGCAACTATATAAAGGAATATTATTTCCCTGCAACAAAAGAGGAAGACGTAGAGTTTTTGCTCCTAGGCTCATTTGAGCCCGGTGAACAGTAATATCATAAAAAAATCAAAAATTATTTCACTACAACTTAAGAGAAATTGATCTTTGCCATAGGATTCAAAATAAAACATATATATTGCTATATTCTATATATATGCAATTTTCATATCCTATGAATTGATGAAGAAATCCTAAATTAACTATATGACATATATGTTCTCCCATGTTTTGCAACAAGGAAAATTGTTTTACTACAAACTTAAAAGAAATATTGATCTTTCCCATAGGATTCAAAACGGAACATATTTCTATCCGATGCAAGTTTCATAATAATCTATAAATTATTAATTGATCAAAGAAAATCCTCAAAACTCACCTTGTCCATTGGAAGATCATGACATATTTCTTGAAACATAGATGGATGACGACAACATCTTCTTGCTTGGCCGTGTACTCGAGATCAAGCCCTATGAACTTGTCTTTCTCATCCGCCACTTCAAGCCATTTCTGCAAAAGGGAAAGAAAACGCGGCACCATGGCGCTGTCGTTCGTGTAGACGATATCGAGATTGGTCGTGCCATGTGCGAGCACCTCCCCATAGCGA
The DNA here is from genome assembly GCA_022496015.1 of Hordeum marinum. Classification (NCBI taxonomy): domain Eukaryota; kingdom Viridiplantae; phylum Streptophyta; class Magnoliopsida; order Poales; family Poaceae; genus Hordeum; species Hordeum marinum. The sequence continues at coordinate 530,359,572 of CM039674.1, read as the reverse complement.
GAGATTGGAGTCATGGTAGATGATGTAGGGAAGAAGAGATGAGAATGGAGGAGAAGAAGAGAGGAGAATGGAGGAGAAGAAGAGAGGAGAAGAAGAGAAATGGGCGAAGTTACTGTAGCGCTCGCCGAGGAACAGTTGCCTCTTTCTCGGAGCGCGAAACGTCGTGGGATGCGAACCGTTCGAACCTTTAGTCCCGGTTTGAGCCACCAACCGGGACTAAAGGGGCTCGCACCAGGAGAACGGTTATCCCTTTGGTCCCGGTTCCAGCCACGAACCGGGACCAATGGTTGTGGGCCAGGAACAAGGCACATTGGTCCCGGTTCGTATATTGAACCGGAACCAAAGGTGTCCTACGAACCGGGACCAATGCCCCACGTGACCCGCCCGGCCCCCTAGCCTCACGAACCGGGACCGTTGCCCCCATTGGTCCCGGTTCGTGGATGAACCGGAACTAATGGGCTGGCCCGGACCGAACCAATGCCCTATTTTCTACTAGTGTGAGCTTCGGGATCCAGCATTACAATGAAAGTCATATGATCATTAACAAAGCAAATGCACCCAAACACCATAGGGGGCAACGAATTTATTTTCCCAAATCCCATTTCGTATGGAGTTCTCGTTACAAATATTCTACTTCCTCCGTTTCTAAATATAAGTCTTTCTAGAGACTAGTAAGTTTGCACGTGCAACGCACATTATCATCGCGTCGGGGGTGGATAATGAACTTGAGGCACCCTCATACCTATATATAGTGTGGAATTTGAGGTGGAGACTTGCGTTTGCATACCGACATCCTGACATGACGCACCTACACATGGAGGGACCAACAAATATATCAAGAAAGGAAATCAAGCTTTCATATGTGATTACAGCTTTAACTTTCCGGCTACAACATACAGCAAGGTGTATTGAGGTCTTTAAAAGGAGTCTCATCCCTGAACTCACTCCATGAGGCACTTTGCTAGTTCTCCGTCGAGTAAACTTTGGCACAGACGGCTTGTTGCGTTGCTGTTACATTGACAGAGCTCCCGTATGCGCTCGCACCAGTTGCGTAGAACATATTCTAGGTGGTACCAACGGCCCTCGTCAAACCCCTGACGTGGCTGGCGTCCTGTGTAGCATAGCACATGAGAAAAATTTCTCATCCCAATTAGGAAGGAATCATAAAAAAAAATACTAATATAGCAGATGCAATTGAAATATCTAACAAATTGTAATAGAAAAAGATCTTGGGATTTGTACCCAAAATCAAAGTTCGTATATATGTAAAGCCACAGGGAAGGCCTCTACAGCTGCTTAATGGTTGCTCCCCGGTCTTTTGTGTCGTCATTATGGTTTAGCTTATCACCATGGTTTTGATGGGTTCAATTGTCCGAATCTTAGGTGTTTTTCTTGGAGATTGCTTCGGGGTCTATTGCATGTTGAAAATGCATATAAGGTTGACAGTGCACTCATAGAGTTTCAAACTTTGGCAGTAGTCAGCATGTCATATGTTTGTATTGGTTTCAGCCCGGTTTTCCATTAATTAACCGGGCAACTCTCTTCTTCTTAATTAATCGATGAGGCAAATCTTTTGCCTCCTTTTCAAAAAGAAAATTATTTAAGAAAAATCCCTATTCTTTTGGCCAAACCTCGACTTGAATAATGTTGGCTATACATTTGTTGTCCTTGTATGTCAGGATGTGTACCAATACCTGGTAATCAAGCACGTCTTTCTATCAGCATAAATAAACTAAGTATACACGAGGAGTACAAAAAATAAGAACCACATTATAGCGCAGTTCATCTAAATATATTTTTGAACTGAATGTATCTGGAAATATTCTAGAGTAAAATTTGAAGATAAATTATAAAATGGTGCACCATACGAAATGAATAACATATAGTGAATTGTGTATATGCGGGAATGATTCAATAATTTCATTCGACCCACAATTACGAAATGGTGTATCAAATGAAATAAATAACAATTTGACGTAATAGACGGAGCAAAGAACGAAATTAAGATGAGTCCATCAAAGACAGCGACGACATACCTATCCATCATATACGCACTGAAGCAGGATGAGATCGACAATGTCATCTTCCTGGTCATAGAAAATAGGTCGAACTATGGTCCTGCACCACTCTTCTGACCCAACGATCCGATGTCCATACTCGATGCAACAAAGGCAACCAAATGAAGATCTTGGAATTCAATGGCACCAACCTATTCCAAAGTGCCTTGGTACCAGCAAAGCAAACATCTCCTTCCGGAAAATGACTTTTAAGTTTATCATAACTTATATAGTAATGTAGAGAAGCATGTTGGATGGAGCCAGAGTATGGCTGTTGCAATCGTCCTAGAAATTATTGGACCTTGGAGAGGTGTGTAGTAGCATTTCTGTTGGAAATAACCACGACGTGGTGTTGTGTCCGGTTCGTACACAACAGCAATCATCTAATAGTAGTAGGATTCGGACTTGTAATCAACTAGGTTAGCTTGTACTAGTCCTAGCTACTATATATACCTAGGTATCCCCTGTAAACTTTGATCAGACTGTGAGTTGAGAAGCAATAAAGTAATTACGGGAGCGACACGCTCCCGTGGCGATCAATATTGTTTCGCGTGTGTGTGCGTACGTGAGCTATTGGCAAGATCGATCAAAGCTGATAGTTTGAGCTAAGCTAGCTTTGGCCATCGGGCAACTAGTATTCGTGTCTTGGCAAAGGAATCGATCAGGACATTGTGATGTTAGCTTGTACGTACACATCTAGCTAGCTTGGGGCAGAAAATCAAGACGGTCAACGAGCTTTGTTCGTCATCGTCGTCCGTCGGTCGTTATCCTCACCGGAAAGTACTCGGTGACGGGTTTAAGCCAACAATTGATATCTAGAACTAGTTTGATCTTCTAGTAACAGAAGGTCATGATGGCCAAAGAGATCATGGAATTGACCGGCGCGCCTAAAGTACTTGTTGTGCCCAATTCGTCGTACCCACGGCTTGATCGCGAGAATTTTGGCACCTGGAAGGCTCTCCTGGAGTGTGGTCTCTCCGCGAACGATTTGTGGGACGCAGTCGATACATGAGGTGACGCTTTAAAAAAGGAGGAAGCCGAACACCCGAAGGATCGACAGACGGCATCAACAATTAGTTGGTGATGCCGATGGATTTCCTTCAACACCTAATCGCCAAAGAAACAACGAAAGAGGTGTGGGATACCTTGAAGCTCATGTTCGAGGGACACAACCGTGTCAAGCAAGCCAATCTTCAAACTCTTTTAAGGAACTATGAGACTTTGGTCATGGCCAACAATGAGTCCGTGAATGTATTCGCTTCACGGGTAGCTACTCTCGTCAATTGGATCCACGCACTTCGGGAAAACCTCACAGAGGCCTTGGTTGTCCGGTGGTTCTTGCGCACGGCTCCTCTCAGGTACCTGTAAATTGTCACGGCGATCGAGCAGTGCTTCGATCTCGCGACCCTCTTCGTTGATGATCTTGTCGGATGCTACAAGGCTCACGACGAGCATATGCGGTATAGTCTTGGGGACAGGAGGAACGATGAGCATGTCAAGCTCATGCGGGCTCTGTGGCAGGTGCTGGACTCAAGGAGAGGAGGCGAGGGCTCAAGCAGTTACATTTGCCAAGATCATGCACTAAACGAACAAAGTCAGAAGGAAGCCAGTGACGGCGCTCCGAAGAAGAAGAAGAAGTTTGACAAGCGCAAGATCAAGGGTCACAAGTGTGGCATCATGGGACACTTCAAATCGGAGTGCAAGAATCCCCAGCGGAGAAGGCGCTCATGGCCCAGCAAGAAGATGAAGCTAACATGATGTTGATGTGTGAACTCGTGGATGAGGAGGATCCAGTTCTTTAAGTGTCGGCTAAAGAAATTGTCGCGCTCCGTGAAGAAAAAGTTTGCTCTCAAGATCATGGTTCGGAAACTCGTGTCGATGCTACGGATGAGGAAGGTGATTTCGAAGTTTACGTCATGATACAAGCGTAAGTGCTATCTTTGCTGGAGCAAAGGAAGCGATCATCGCGTGCGCTCGGCCGTGGAGAAGCGACCTTGTTACAGACATGAGAGGTGATTTCAAAACTCGTGTCGAAGCTACTGACGCGAGACATAATTCTAAAAAATTTATCGATGCTACGGACACGAATGTCATTTCGGCATACATGACGCTTGAAGACCACAAATCAAAGTATGTTGATGCAAAAGTGAACACGTATGCATCAGCCTTACCACGCTATCCAGTAACAGTGTCCCGCTGAGTAGGCCAAAAGCACCGGCCGCAAACACCAGAGATGGATGTGTCGCACAAAGTCAGCATGCCTCATGCCCAGCTGCTAGCGGTGCAAGGGGGGCTCCAAGGCAACCCTGTGTGGTGTCCCAAAAGCAACGGAAGAGCCGCACGGTGAGCTACGTACCAGTTCAACAGGAGGGCTGGGTGGTTCACGTGGCTTCCGTGGTGAGCTTGGGCCGCTACCTATTGGTCTTTTACCTGGTTGCCTTGAAAGCGAACCAGGAGAGGAAGACCGTATCTCTGGAAGACCAGTTTCGGTTGACGGACTGTCAAGTTGTCATGTTCGTGCAGTTTTGCCACTTTTGGCCATTGCATCGCAAGGAGGCACGAACGGCAAGGAAATGCCGGTGTCAGTGAAGGAAAAGTAACATCCTGCTACGTCCGTATATCTTCGGCGGTGTTTGCTTAGCACCGAAGAACTGAAAGAATTTGAAGGCGTAAATACGAAGGAATGTTGGCGTCATGTTATGGAAGAAAAGTTGATGTCGATCTACAACAACAATGCATGGGAGCTTGTCGATCTTCCCAGCAATGATGAACAAGCTATGGATCTCAAGTAGGAATTTAAGATCAAGAGAGATGCCGAAGGGTGTTTGAAGCACAAAGCAAAGCTAGTGACCAAAGAGTACATACAAGAGAATGGTGTGGACTTCGAAGAAAAGTCCGTTCCCGTTGTACGGATGGAATCGCCACCGAGCTTCATCAAAGAGGGAGACGAACACAAGGCATTGAAGCTACACAAAGTCTTGTATGGGCGACGGCAGAACTTCGGACGTGGAGCGTCAAACTTGATCGGACTTTGATTTCTCTTGGATTTGAGAAAGCCCACTGGAGCATGCAATGTACAAGACAGATGAAGGAAGGGATCGTCTACTAGTTGGCATCTACGACGATGACATATTGATAACTGGAGCAGATGAAGAGGTCATTGCAAAGTTCAAGCTAAAAATAAAAGAGCTTTTCAAGATGGATGATCTAGGGATATTGAGTTACTACCTCGTGACCGAGGTACGACAAGAGCCGGACATGATCATGCTATGTAAGGAGGCATACACAAGGAAGGTGCTTCAAAGGTGTGGCAAGAAAGATTGCAATCCAATTGATGCTTCAATGGAACCTCATCTTGAGCTAAGCAAGATGGAGATGGTGAGACTACTCGGCTATAGTGATAGTGATAAGGAAGGAATTGTTGACGACTGTAATAGTACCTCGGGCGTGAAAGTGGTGACATCGACTTCAGGTGAAGCAGAGTGTCAAGGTGTATGGCTAGGGAGGCTACACGTTGATCTCGTGAACCGAGATCTGGGACAAGTGATGTTCAATGTTGACAGCGAGTCTATATTTTTTCTACGCGAGGATCCAGTGTGGCGTGACAGGAGCAGGCATATTATACGATGTATCACTACATAAAAAACTGCGTGAAAGAAGAGAAGACGAAGGTCATCTACAATCGCACCGATGATCAGCTGGCGGACATCTTAACCAAATCTTTGGATCGAAAGAAGTTTTTGGTGATGAAAAGAAGGATCGGCGTCGGAGTTGTGACGTGACGGCGTCGTGTTTAGAAGGGTGATTGTTGGAATTAAACCCAACGACCGATCCAATTACAAGTATGTATACAAGTCCAACTAATGTAGGAATCCAAAACCTACTGGGATTAGTAGCGGCCACAGCCTAGCTGTTATATATACGATGTAATAACTCCCTCCACTACCGACCAGATCATCGAGAACAAACAAAGCAATAAAGTAAACACAGGGCCGACACGGCCCTGTTGCAATCCAATCCGGCGTATAGTCTCATGTGTGTATTCTGGTGGGATTATTAAAGTGTATACGTACGTGCGAGTTGGAGTTGATAGCTAGCTAGCTTCCTGTTGGTAAGCTACTTCAGATCGATCCACCTGCTTGCTAGTCTACTTGGTGTGGCTAGCTCTGTACTACGGCGTGTCTCGGAGTAAAGTAATTAGTCAAGTTCGTCAGCGAGCTTCCTTCCTCATCGTCGTTAGTCGTTGGTCATAGTCTGTCGTCGGAAAGTACTCGTCGACGGGACTGGGCCAACAGACGCGAGCCGTGCCATGTCTGATGCTGCAGTACACGTGACGAGCGGTCACCTTGTGCAACATGCTCAACATCCGGAAGGAAGAGATGCTCGGCCAGGAGGGCCTGAAGCAGCCGTGTCACCCCCGCGTGGCACAGTAGCGAGCGTTACATCTATCGGAAGGCATGTTCCAGAGAGAAGCCCAACGGACGTGGCTGGAGCAAGCCGAGGTTGCCACGAGCAGGACGCCTCACATGGCATCTCCTCTTAAGGCAGCACACCACCACGTGAAGGGCCAGAAGTGCCAGAAATTGGAGTTTTGGAATCTCCTGAAGTAATTTGGTTTTCTCCAATAGTAATGGAGGAAAGGACACCATCACCTATACCGATAAAGCTACAACCGGTGTTACACACATATCCGGAGGATACTCCGGCAAAGATCAAAGGGAGTGGGCAAAGGTGTCTATCAAGCGCCGAGGATCCGGCAGAGTTTGATGACGCGAATACGAAGGAGTGTTGGCGTCATGCTAGAGAAGAAGAGCTGGGGTAGATCAACAACAACAATGCAGGGGAGCTTGTTGATCTTCCCAACAATGAAAAAGCCATGGATCTCAAGTGGAAATTTAAGATCAAGCAAGATGTCGGAGGAAATTGTGTGAAGCACAAGGCGAAGCTTGTGGCAAAAGAGTACATGAAATATGAAGGTGTGGACTTCAAAGAAGTGTTTGTTTCCGTTATACGGATGGAATCGGTGAGATTACTTATCATTCAACGAGCTTCATCAATGAGGGAGAAGAACACCAGATATTGAAGCTACCAAAGTCTTGTATGGGTGACGGCAAGACCTTCGGGCGTGGAACATCAAACTTGATCAGACGATGATTTCTCTTGGATTTGACAAAGCCCCACTGGAGCATAGAATGTACAAGAAAGGCGAAGGAAGGGATCGTCTACTAGTTGGCATCTACGACGACGATCTATTGATAACTGGAGAAGATGGAGAGGTGATTGCAAAGTTCAAGCTGTAAATGAATGAGCTTTTCAAGACGAATGAACTAGGGCTATTGAGTTACAACCTCGGGTTCGAGGTGAAGCAAAATCCGGAAGGGATCACGCTATGTCAGGAGGCATATACAAGAAAGGTACTTGAAAATTATGGCATGAAATATTGCAATCCAATTTATACTTCAATGGAACCTCGTCTTGAGCTAAGCAAGGAGATGGTGAAACTACTCGGCTATAGTGGTAGTGACAAGGAAGGAATTATTGATGACCGTAAGGGTACCTCGGACGTGGCATATTTCCTTGGTGAAATCATAGTAAGCTGGCTATTACGAAAGCAAAAAGTGGTGACATCAACTTCAAGTGAAGCAGAGTGTCAAGGTGTGTGGCTAGGGTGGCTACATGATGATCTTATGGAGAGATCCGAAAGAAGTGATGCTCAATGTTGACAGCGAGTCTATTATTTTTCTATACGAGGATCCAGTGTGGGGTGAAAGGACAAGCACATTGATACGATGTATCACTACATAAAGGACTACGTAGAAAAACAGAAGACGAAGGTCAACTACACTTGCATCGATGATCAGCTGACGGACATCCAGATTAAGGTTTTGGATCGAGAGAAGCTCTTGAAGATGCGAAGAAGGAACGGTGTCGGAGCCATAACGTAACGACGTCATGCTTAGGGGGTGATTGTTGAAAATATCCACGACGTGGTGTTGTGTCCGGTTCGTACACAACAACAATCATCTAGTAGTAGTAGGATTCGGACTTGTAATCAACTAGGTTAGCTTGTACTAGTCCTAGCTACTATATATACCCTTGTATACCCTTGTAAACTTTGATCAGACCGTGAGTTGAGAAGCAAGAAAGTAATTACGGGAGCGTGTGATCAATATTGTTTCGCGTGTGTGTGCGTACGTGAGCTATTGGCAAGATCGATCAAAGCTGATCGTTTGAGCTAAGCTAGCTTTGGCCATCGGGCAACTAGTATCCGTGTCTTGGCAAAAGAATCGATCAGGACATCGTGATGCTAGCTTTGTACGTACACATCTAGCTAGCTTGGGGCAGAAAGCCAAGACGGTCAGTGAGCTTCGTTCGTCATCATCGTTCGTCGGTCGTTATCCTCATCAGAAAGTTCTGGGCGACGGGTCTGGGTTAACAATTTAGAAAGCATATGTACTCTATGTACAGTTTACATGAAGGCCAAACATATCTAGTGTCTTACCAATGTTGATTCCTTCCTGCCCTTACCAATGTTGATTCCTTCCTGCCCATATGGTCTCAGCAGACTGTTTAGAAGTTATATTAAGTTTTTATATAGTACTCCCTTCATTTTTAAATATAAGCCTTTTTAGAGATTGTACTATAGATTACATACAGATGTATATAGTCATATTTTAGAGTGTAGATTCACTTATTTTGCTCTGTATGTAGTTTGCAGTGGAATCTCTAAAAAGACATCACGGCTAGAAAGAGGCCCATTTGTCCCGGTTCTAGAGGGCCAGTTGTCCCTGTTCCGGAACCGGGACTAAATGGTCGTTACTAATGCCCAAACACTTTAGTCCGGGTTTGCCCACCAACCGAAACAGATGGGGCTTCATGTGGCCTCTGCGGCTTGCCCCGGCAGAGCATCCACGCGTTAGCAGTTTCGGGGCTGGGTTTTTTTTTGAGAGGGGAGGGGGATGAGGGTTTTGTAGGATTAATTTTGGGGTTTAATATATTGTGTCAGCTAGCTAATAGAGAGAGGTGTCCTCTCTTATCTCCGTGCTTGGTCGACGCTACGTACTATACGTATATAGAGGACTCGACATGTTAGCTCGTAAGCAAATGAAGGAATTAAACCATTAAGTACAGAAGATCGTCATGAACATATACAGAGAGAAGTGAGATTGTTCGAACAACAAGTTTTCGTATATCTATCTGACGCTACTGGCTACATATATAAAATATAAGATCTCTTACAATACCCTAACATCTGAAATCAAGTTCCATATGGTATTCTCCCTCTTTCCTGATGACGTGTTCAAAAAAGAATCCCGCCAATTCCTTTTGAATAGCTATTATGCAATCTTGTGGTAGGAGTTGTTCCTGCAGCTCCCAAAGCTAATTCGAAGAAGGGGGTCAATACATATATATGAATGAAACTCAACACAAATGATGGTAATAAAATAACATTGCGAATATTATTGTTTACGCACATCAAAATCGTTTTTAGAGTAGCCGCCCTGCTTAGAGATCGTCGCGTTATAGATGAACTCGCATACGTAGTATCCACAAAGATTAGTCCCTGGTTGCTGCCACAACCACTTTACGAGAAATAGAGGTCAATCAAACTGATAATCAAGCATTATATAAATGGTGTTGATGAAACTAGATAGAATCAATATAATGGGAGATGCGCGGAACTAGCTAGTAGTACTTACTTTTGGGTGTGTAAATTTCAGCTCCTTCGGCAGTCCCGAAGATTTTATGGTGAACGGTATCCAAACCCTGCTAGACATAGAAAATAATTATTACCTGATATAAGGAAATGAACAAAGTTGCCGAAATGGTGCGATAATGATCGATTGAACTTACTTCTTAAGCATTTCAGTGATGATCTCATACGTCTTGGGATCTTTTCGTCTTGAGTCTAAGGCGGTTACTAGTCCCTCCTCAAGTATAATCTCTAGGAGAATAAAGTGGAAGCTGCGCACGCATGTATAACTCATCAATTACATTACTATAACCTCGAGTAAATAAAGGAAAACCGAATATACATAGTATAACACTCACTCGAAGTTGTAAGGAAAGATTATTTTTTGTTTGTTTTGATGTTGAAGCAACGATTATAGCAAGTTGGCCTCGGCTTGTTTGGGATTCTTTTTCATCTCCCATTCATTAAAGAGATTTAGGTTAATGAACCCAATATTATAGATTTCTCTTTGCTTGTATTCGACGATCTTCAATCGGCAGGATATAGTGAATTATATGTACATGCAATGAAAGAGTTGATCTATATATAGAGACTTAATTAAAGAAGTAGTACTTACATACAGTAGCAAGTGACGATTACTTTATCGATGGCCTTTTGATTGAAAAGCTGGAATAACTCCTCAAATGGAACACACAACACGTCAATTCCAATGAGGTCGTGCTTGTCTTTAACCATAATCATCAAATTAGCCAACCCAGAGTTCTTGCAGGTGTCCGTGTACCACTGATCAAATTTTCGCATCATCGTTGGTAGCTGTTGATCAGGTCTGATGAGAGGATACCCGTGCCGGAATTTGTGTTTGTCCACCTCAAGTGCATCAAAATGTGTATCGTCGGGCAGGTAATTAGTAGGATTGGTACCGGGCACCATCCCAGCCGGCAGATATGCGACGCCGATATCGCTAGACACTTGGAACGGGGGGCACGATTGTTTCCCCTGTTCGCCGAGCTGGGGATTTTTTTTCCCTATTGCAATTTGTTGTTCTCTCCTTTTGTCAGTTGCAGTGGTTCCGGACCGGCGCGCTTCTTGCACTTTCTTTTTAAGAGCACGAACATGGTTGTCATCCAGCGGAGCCGGTGCTGGTCGCTTCAGGGCATCCAAAGTGCGCTTCAATTTCACCTCATCTATCTTCTCCTCCGAAGGTGGATTTTTCTTTTTAAAAAAGGCATCCACTTCGCCTTTAGAGATCTTCGCGTTTTCCTCATCGCTCCTCTCGTATGGTAACGGCTCAAGAGGCTTGAGAGATGATGGACCGTATTGGTATCGCCTCCCGGCACTGGTTGTAGTGCTAGACGCCAAAGGACGGCTGCTATTTTCCTTTGTTGCTTAAGAGGTGCCGGGGCAGCCGGAGCGGCGGCGGCGGCTCTCTTCTGCTCTTGCTGACGAGGCAGAGGAGGAGACAGGCTGCTCGGACGCGCCGACGCAGGCGGAGAAGGAGGCGGAGGAGGAGGCAGAGGAGGAGGCGTGCACCGATCACTCGGGAGGAGGAGGCGGAGAAGGAGGCGTGCCCTGATCACTTGCCGGAGGAGGAGGCAGAGGAGGAGGCAGGCCCTTACTCGTCGGAGGAGGAGGCGAAGGAGGAGGCGGGCTTTACTCTCCGGAGGAGGAGGAGGCGGACGCGCCGTCCAGTTCGGAAGCTTGATGAATTCCTTCGGCCATAGACATGAAGTCCTCAGAGCATTCTCCAGGAGAGTTTCCCCTTCGCCGGTAGGGTAGTCAAGTTCGAGCTCCTCATATCCCTCCACTATTTCTGCGACCATCACAACAGCATAGCCTTGTGGAATCGGACGACAGTGAAAAGTTCCGTTTGGTCGAGGGTGTGCAACATGGCCGATAGCCACCGTGGGTGTGAGGTGCATCATCAATTGCTTCTTAAGGTGGCAATCTTGAGATTCCGTGATTTCATCGACGGGGTACCTGGGAGCCGTCAAGTCAGGCTGCGCAATGAGCTTGGTGGAAGCCAGGCTGCTTCTCCACTGAGATGGCGGGGTAGCTTCTAGGGTAGCTTCGTCAGCTCGATGCCTCTCCTCTAGCGCTTGTACTCTTGCATGCAGGTTCTGTATTTCACTTTGCTCCTGTTTCCTCTTCCTCTCCCTTCTTTTGTAACCGCCTGCGTCAGGAAACCCATGCTTACACGGAACGGAGCCTCTTGTGCCTCGTGTTCGTCCTGGGTGCTCAGGATTCCCGAGGTCCATTGTGAGCTCGTCGTTCTCTCTGTCGGGAACTAACGTCCATGCCTCAGTTTGGGCGATTAACTCCTGAAGCTTGGTGATTGGTACTGTCAGTTGTTCGTTCGTCCAACAGCACTTCCCTGTTTTAGGGTCCAAGGTTCCCCCAACCCCGAAGAACCAATTCCTTCCATGCTCTGGCCAGTTCAATGTCGCTGGTACGATCCCTTTGTCAAGAAGGTCCTTTTCAGCCTTGTCCCACAACGGTCGGACTTTGTGGTAGCCACTTGACCCCGTGCAATGGTGATGCTTCTTCTTTGCAGCATTTAGTTTGTTTATCGCTGACATCTTCTTACTCTTCTCCGATGTCTTGTGGGCCACAAATGCGGGCCACTGTTCTCTTATCTTCTCAAATCGGCCCTCGAGTATTGGAGTCTTCTTTTTGTCGACAAACGTTGTTTTTAACTCATTCTTCCACCTGCTGAATAGCTCTGCCATCTTCTTAAGAGCATGAGTCTTGACCTTTTGCTCTATAACTTGCTTTTCCGGATGCTCCTCTTCCGGTAGGGTGAAATTTGCCTTCAGCGCGGTCCAAAGATCATCTTTCTGTCTATCGGTGACAAAAGACACTTCAGGGTCTCCGGCCTTCGGCTTATTCCATTGCTGGATGGTGATCGGGATCATGTCCCTAACAAGAACCCCGCACTGAGCAGAAAATGCATCCTTGGTCCGGCTGGGTTCAATCGGTTGGCATCTCTATTAATGCTGGTGATCGTGAACCTTTCATCCGGGCGCAACTTTTTCTTCGGGCCTCGTCTCGTTACCAAAGTTTGGCTCGATCCGGATACGGAGGGCTAGAAAAGAAGAAAGAAGAGAGTTAATATGTGTACACATACCAAAACAATTAATGCATCAATTACCTAGTCAGCACAGGCTTAATTATTATATATACCTTGCCGGATTTTCCAACAACTCCTTCCTCCGTTCGCTCACCGGAGCCGTCATGACGGTATCCTTCCTCCGTTCGCTCACAGGAGCCATCATAAGCATGTCCTTCCACCTCTGTCCGATCACCGGAGCCTGCTTCACCCTCTTCTTCCAGACCATCGGTGTAGTTCAGAAACCCGAAGACATCACCTCCTTCCCCGACGATGTCGCCCACCAACAACGGTCCTTCGCGGATCATTTCCCCCAACATATCTTCTTGTTCTAAGTTTCTTTGACGATCGTCCATAGTTTCTGCAAAATATTAATTACAACATGACACTTAATATACAAACATGATATAACATGGATATATTAGTGTGCCAAACATACAAGTTTTGCCGAAAAACATGGGGGCATGTGTTGACACCAGTTTTTGGCACGACAATAAACCTATATAACATGGCGCCCGGAGCCAGACACCCGTGCAACCGATGTCTGATGGAAAACGTGACTAGGGGTGAAACCGGATCGGATTCGGACGGATAATCTCTCATGTCGAAGTTATCGGAGAGGGGGTATATCGGAGACGACGTGACTAGGGATGGAAAACGTGATGGGCTTCGAGAGTTGGTCGCCCAGATATCGAGACGGGGTGAACATTTTACCTTAGTAACTTAGAAAAAAATGTTATCGAGGAGGGGGTATATCGACCCCCCCCCCTCATGTCGAAGTTATCGGAGAGGGGGTATATCGACAATGACATACATTCCGGATCTGTTGGACATCTCTCGGGGAGCCGATGCCAACGTGATGATAGGGGGTCGGGGTGCTCCCGTGGCCTTGTTGATAGATAGAGCCGATGCCAACGTGATGATAGAGCCCATGCCAACATTTTCATTTAACAAAAAAAACAACTTCAAAAAAAGACTTGCTTCGCCAACATGAACATATCAAAAAAAGATTTTTTCTTCGCAAACTTGATGATAGAGCCGATGCCAACTTGAACATATATGAAATATTATTTTAACTTGCAATTTTCAGTTATCGTATGAAATATTATTTTAACTTAGAAAAAGATTTTTTTTTCAAGGGTGGTTGGTTAATGTGTGTACGGGGTAGCAACCTCGAAAAACCGTCTGAATATTCAGGAGTACCAAGCCAGATCTACAAGTAGCTTTATGACATGCCTTAAGCCACTATTGAATACAAAATAAAATTTGACAATCACTTTAATGGGAAAATTTACAACAATGCACAAATTGTTTAGAAATGCCAATATTCCCTCATACCTGGTGTAGAGTATATGCAAAGTTCATACATTAACAGAAATGGGTTTGTATGTAAATTCTCAAATATATAACTTAAACATTCACAATGGCGTGGTTGAAAAAATGACAATATAGCGGGGATGATCGATTATCTCTTGAACTTAGGGAAATTAGATAGCAAAGAGAAAGATTCCCAAACTATGATTTTAGGCAAAGAATAATATTACTGTTCATCAGATAAAATAATATTTCATATGATAACTGAAAATTGCAACAATTTTTCAAATTTGTAAGCAAGAAGTAGTCTGATGTTGTACAGATTTTTAATAATTGATAGTCAGATTCAGCGATAAAATTTAGTGCCTATAAATCCGTAACGATGTTGGACTAATTAATATAAAAACGCACCTGCTTTTCCAACACAATTGTAAGCTAGTTCAGCTTGCTTTGTCCTTCCAGCCGGTATAATGTTTTTTTCTATAGACCAGGCCCATCATCGGTATAACTGTTTTTTGCTATAGACCAGGCCCATCGTCGGCCAATGTCTATAAATACATTAATAGGTTAACTTTATTTTTCATTATAGTTGAAAGCTAGCTCAACTGGCTAAGCTCATAGAAATAGAATAGAAGGTGTGGGGTTCGAGTCCCACCGCCCACATCTTCTTTTTTCTGTTTGTAACGTGGGATTAATTATGTTGGCAGGCCGACCCCCAACATGGGCCGAGGGCCCGGCCAGGTCCATCCTGGTGTCTATGCTAACACAGCCTGATATTCATACATTTTTCTCAAAAAATAAATGATGCTCGTACGCCTGCACGACGATACTGATAACGGACGAAAAAACCGGACCTACATAGAAAGTCCTGATGACGAAAAAAGTGCCGAAACAATCCTCCCTTTAATATTAGATGATCCTGGAGTACCCACTATACCTTGCTCCATTAAAGTAAATTATGTTATAATTGCTTTATGTGATCTTGAAGCCGGTGTTAGTGTTATACCTCTCTCTTTATATCGTAGACTTGAATTGGATATGTTAACACGTACTGAAATTTCTTTTCAAATGGCCGATAAATCAACTGCTTTACCTATCGGCATTTGCGAGGACGTGCCTGTTATGGTTGCAAACGTTATTATCTTAACAAACTTTATTATTCTTGATTTTCCCGAGGATGATGCCATGACAATCATCCTTGGAAGACCCTTTTTGAACACTACAGTAGTTGTTAATGATTGCAACAAAGGCAATCTCACTTTCCATGTCAATGGTAATGAACACACGATGCATTTTCCGAAGAAACAATATCGGATTCATTGCATAAATTCTATTGAAAAATCTTCATCCATTATTATTGGAAGCTTTGAATTTCCTATACCTACTGTCAAGATAAGATATGATATACTTATTGTTGGGGATATGCATATTCTCATTGAGGTACCCTAGTGATTTTTCGAAAATTCTCCGGTTTCATGTGATTCAAAAAAGTTTGTCAAGGAGACTTGATCAACCTCATTGATGGATTTCTTTTGATGACCATGAGATAATTGAATCTAGAAGTCACAACGTTCTGTTCCCAACTTTTACTTTCTGTTATTTAGTAGAAAAATAATAAATATAGCATTACTTTCCTGTTTTCTGCATTATCCGTCCAATAAAAAATAACCTGAAAATAAAAGTTCTCTAAATGCCCTGAAATTAAAGTGTGAGTTTTTCTGTAATATTTTAGAATTTTGAGATAAAAAACTACCGAGGGGGATGCACCAGTGGGTCACGAGCCCACCAGGCACGGGCACCCCCTTGGCCGCGCCTAGCAGGCTCGTGGGGCCCATGTGGCCCCCTCCACCTATTCCACCCCCATCTCCTTCTTCTACCTCTAGTAAAAAATCATCTCGCAGCTCAAACCCGTGTTCTTGCTTATTTTGCTGCGTTTTTCGATCTCCTTGTGCAAAGCTCCCTTTACCGAAGTGTTGTAGTGGATTGTTCCTTGGTATGTGACTCCTCCATTTGTCCAATTAGTTTTTGTTCTAGTGCTTTATTCATTGCATATCATTGCTGCCTTGGTGACCCCGTTCTTGAGCTTTGCATGTTAATTTTATTTGGTCCCAAGTAGTTTTGATGCGAGATATGACCTCTAGGCACTTGTAGGAGTAGTTGCTATGAGTTTGGTTAAGTTTTGTTCACTTTTATTTTGAGTCACTAAAAATTTCAGAATTATTTCAAAAAAAGGAAAATGTCTAGGAAGAGCTATCATGGTGGTTCCTCAAGCAGGAGGGGTCCCCGTCTCGCGATTCGGGAGCCCGATTTTTATCAGCCGAGAGACGCATCGGTGCAACCATGTGAATGGCCTTCCGATGAATTCATGATTGATGCAGGCTTCAAGGACGAGTTTGATATACTTATTCATAACGCAGGGCTTGAAGAATTCATCTCCGATAAATGTGAACAGTATACTTCCCTCACTGCCTCCTTTGTCCGTAGATTCAAATTTTCACCTAGTCGTAACACATCCATATTGTTTGATCTTTATGATAAATCGTATACCATGGCTTTAGAGGATTTTAACAAAATATGCAAGATACCTGATTGGGGTAGCACCAATGACCCTCCTAAGTCATCGCTTAGAGATTTTATTTCTGGTATAACTGTTGGAGAGACTAGAGAAATTACGTAGGCTACCATGGGGAGCATTCATTTTCCTGCCTTACATTATTTTGCTCTCTTCATAGGTGGATGCATTAATGATAAGCGTGATCACAACCACCTCTGTGCTCCAAACCTCAGTATACTTAAGAGTGAAGTAATAGGTGATAAAATCACAACGCCTTCCTTGATCGAGCTGCTATGATACGCTTTCAGTTCCTTGAGAGGAGCAATGAGTCTCTTATACGCTCCAAACCTCAGTATTCTTCTTGTGTGTTTGGTTAACTTGAGAAAATCCAAAAAAAAATTAAAAATGAGAAAAAACAAAAAAATTAGTTATAACTTTATATTCTTGCATGCTAGGTAGTAACTAAAAAGAAAACCCAAAAAGATTTTCCCATTCTTCTTTTGCTTGTTGGGAGTTTTCCCGTGTAAATAGTTTTCTCTTTCTTTGGGTCGAGGTAGAATACCATGATTAAAATGATTTGTGGCTCTCATATGCATTATTGTTCATCCGTCAAAGAGCCATACTACCTTGTCTTCTCCTCTGAGTTTGCTTGCAGATTCCAGCTTAGTCCAATGCACGAACACTCTTATTATTATTCACATCATTCAGTCGTGCAAGTGAAAGGCAATAATGACAATATATGATGAAGTGACTGAGCCTGGAAAAGCTGGTATGAACTCAATCTATTTTGTTTTTGTAAATATCACTAGCTCATCGTTCCTAATTCAGCATTGTTATGAGAGAAACATGTTTGAAATCACAACTTAGAGATCATAGTTTCTTATGCCATGCTTAATCAGCTAGGAGCTTATAATGGTTTGTCTTGGATGCCAACATGAATTTTAAAATGATTGTGATGTGGTATGATAGGATGGTATCCTTCTTTGAATGATTCAAGTGGCTTGGCTTGGCACATGTTCGCGCATGTAGTTGAAACAAAATCAACATAGCCTCCACGATATTCATGTTCACGGTGATTTATATCCTACTCATGCTTGCACTCAATGTTGGTTAATCTCAATGCATGTTTATGACTGTTGTCGCTCTCTAGTTGGTCGCTTCCCAGTCTTTTGCTAGCCTTCACTTGTACTAAGCGGGAATACTGCTTGTGCACCCACTTCCATAAACCCAAAGTTGTTCCATATGAGTCCACCATACCTACCCATATGTGGTATTTACCTGCCGTTCCAAGTAAATTTGCATGTGCCATTCTCTAAACCTTCGAATAATAATCTGTTTTGTATGCCCGAACCGCTCATGTTGTGACAAGGGGCGGTCAGTATCTTCCATGCTAGGCGTGTTATTCTCGATATGTGTTTATTCACTATCACTCACGAGAAAGGGGCCGGTAATCGGAATGCCCAGCTCCATGCTCAAATCAAATAAAAATATAACTGCAAACAAAACTCCCCCCTAGATTGTTGTTGGTATGGACGGCACCCGAGGAGTCGGCTAGTCGTGGAATGTGATTGATCGGTGGTGGGGGAGTCAAAACTTTACTATTCTGTTTGGGAACCGCCTATAATACGTGTAGTATGTAAGACGGTGAAAACTCTTGGTCATCGCGTTAACAATGAAAGCATGCTACACCAAAAATTATTTATCTCTCTTTTAAAAAGCTTGAGGTCTGGCACCTGTGCAAATCAATGCTTCCCTCTGCGAAGGGCCTATCTATTTATATTTCTGTTGAGTCATCCTCTTCTTATTAAAAGCACCAGCTAGAGAGCACTTCCATCATTTGTATGCTTTGCTATTAATTGATATTGAGTATCATTATGACTGGATCTTCTTTACCATGAATTACAACTTCTAGTCAACCCTTCGTCTTTGAAGGTGCTCTGCATTTATGTTTTTCGGTCTCAGAAAGAGCTAGCGAGATACCATCTATTCATGTTGTATCATGATTGTTTTGATTGAAGTGTTGACGTTTGAAACTTATTATTATTGCTTGCTAGTTGATTATGCCATTGATATGAGTATACGATGAGACCTTTATGTCATTGCTTACGTGGTTAGCTTATGATCTTGCTGAAAATCTGAATATGAGTAAGACATAATTAAGCACATATGCCCGTGCGTTGCAACGGGACACAAGTAATAATATGACACTCATCTAGCTTAATAAACATGACTCAAAGACTCCACCTTGCATGTCGAGCAAGTCTGTGTCCTTTATTTCAACAACATCCATCTATTGCCCCTTATCCTTCTTTTCGCCCTTACTAACACTGATCCCAGTGTCCACCTGATCACAACACACCTAGACATGATGAATCCCAAGGCGATGAGCTTGACCATCACATGGCACACCTGTCACTGAATCTCACCAGGCCAAGGGATTGAACTGCGCTAGTGCAAGGGAATGCTTAAACTAATCTCTTAAGTTGGGCGTGAGGGCAGCCCTTTATGTCCTTTGGGCACATGCTCCATACAATGCCTCCTGCACGACCCTTGTACTTCGTGACGGAGAAAATGTGGCCCTGTAGCAGGTTCGTCCAGATCGCGGAACTGGTCTATGGAAGAAATGTCACTACTGAGGAAAACAATTGAATGCTTTGTGACAGGGTTCATTAGGAGGTCAATTCAGAACATTCAACAAGATTGTGTGTGGCTAAAAATTATGTTGGACACTTATCTACTACCACGTTGAGAGCTAACTCGACCACATGCTAGTCGGTCGCTGCCAAGGCAACTGGCCTACAACTCTAAGCGACTAATATCAATTGATGATTTTAGGGGATGCACCCATTGCCACGGCATGTGTCGCTTCATAGTGGGACTCCAAGAGACTAATATCAATTGATGATTTTAGGGGATGCACCCATTGCCACGGCATGTGTCGCTTCACAACATGTGCCCACTACCACCGCAAGAGCTATTGTTTTCTAGTTGCGTGGAAACCATGCTTGCTCGTCTTGACTGGGTATCTCAAATCCAGAGTTGCCTAATTCTCTCTTCCGGCTTAGCCACTGAAATATATATGAACTTAGACTACACAAGGTTCAATAAATGAACATGCAGACTATCAACTTGTGTTTGCTCTTGTCTTAATTTGGATATGTGGCGCCGGCATTGTTGTTTGAATCCTATTAGTCATGGTTGATGGTGAAGCTATAGTTAGTTACCATGGTACTTTCAGCTTGCAATCTGAGTTGAGCCTATGATTACTTAAAGTAAATAACAAAAACTATAGTAATTCAAGCTAGCACAAGTGTGAGTGCCGATGATTGGGATTGGGACGAAAAGAATGTCATATGTTGTAGTGTATAAATATGATGTAGCTCCTTTTTTTCCATGAGGGTTGACTGTCGTAGTTGGCTAATGTGGCGGGATTCACACGTCATTTCACCAACTCGAACTCCACTAATGCACATATCTTTTGATGATTTTTGCAATGAAAAGAAACTCAAGTATGCCAGGCTCTTGAGAGAGGAGTGTTCGTTAAGGCCTATTGGTAGAAAATGTTACCAATCCTATTTGACGCTTGTGATCATCAAAACTATATGTTTTAAATTTTTTACATAGTTTTGATGTATGTTTTAATTAGATTCTGTAGAGAGCTATATGTTGTTCAATAATGAGAACTATGTATGAACTGTATGTATTTATTTTGGTCACTAATGTACTTTGGCTTTAATGTGATGATGAATTTCTAATAATTTGGTCACTTCTCTATTCATGATATGTTGTAATGATTTTCAATACACTTTATTATATAACGCATGCAGATGAAGCGACAATGGATGTACGGTGACCGACGCACCTTCGAGTATATTAAGGGCCTGCATAATTTTCTCGAAGCGGATGAGGCAAACAAGTAGAATGGCTTTCTTCATTGTCCATGTAATGTCTGTGAGAATACGAAGGCTTTCTCCAACTCTAAAACCCTTCACTTCCACCTGTTTGAGAAGGGTTTTATGCCACACTATAATGTTTGGACTAAGCATGGAGAAAGAGGGGTTATGGTGGAAGACAACGAAGAAGAAGAGGATGATGACAACTATGTGCCTCCTGAATACGGTGATGCTACAATGGGGGAAGATGAAGATTAAGAGGAACCAGACGATGTGCCGGGTGATGATCTTCGCCGGGTCATTGTTGATGCAAAGAGACAATGCAAAAGTGAAAAGGAGAAGTTGAAGTTCGATCGCATGCTAGAGGATCACAAGAAAGGGTTGTACCCCAATTGCAAAGATGGCAACACAAAGCTCGGTACCACACTGGAATTGCTGCAATGGAAGCCAGAGAATGGTGTACCTGACAAAGGATTTGATAAGCTACTGAAAATATTGACGAAGAAGCTTCCAAAGGATAACGAATTGCCCGACAGTACGTACGCAGCAACGAAGGTTGTATGCCTTCTAGGATTGGAGATGCAAAAGATACATGCATGCCCTAATGACTGCATCCTCTACCTTGGTGCGTAGGAGGATTTTAACGCATGCTCTCTATGCGGTGCATTGCGGTATAAATCAGACGAGACGACCCTGGTGATGTTGACGGCGAGCACCCCAGGAAGAGGATTCCTGCCAAGGTGTTGTGGTATGCTCCTTAATACCACAATTGAAACGTCTGTTCAGAAACAAAGAGCATGCCACGTCGACACAATGGCACAAACAGGACCGTAAGAAATATGGGAAGTTGAGAGCACCCGCTGACAGGTCGCAGCGGAGAAAGATTGAGAGAAAACATAGACACTATACAGGTGACCCAATGAACGTATGGTTTGGTTTAAGTGAAGATGGTGTAAATCCTTTTGGGGAGCAGAGCAGCAAGCGTAGCACATGGCCTGTGACTCTATGTATGTATAACCTTCCTCCTTGGTTGTGCATGAAGCGGAAGTTCATTATGATCCCAGTGATCATCCAAGGCCCTAAGCAACCCGGCAATGACATTGATGTGTACCTAAGGCCATTAGTTGATGAAATTTTACAGCTATGGAATGGAAGAGCTGTACGTGTGTGGGATGAGAACGAACATGAGGAATTTGACCTACATGCTTTGCTGTTTGTAACCATCAACGATTGGCCTGCTCTTAGTAACCTTTCAGGACAGACAAATTAACAAGGGAGACCACGCATGCACACACTATTTAGATGACACCGACAGTATTTATTCGGACGAATGCAGGAAGAATGTGTACCTTGGGCATCGTCGATTTCTTGGGAGCATCTCTGCATGAACCTGCTAAGCTTCTTGGGAATGTATGGGAAGACAAAAGATACACCGAAGGCACGCAAGGAACAGCAACGTGTGCATGAAAAAGATGGCATGCATCAAGAGCAGTATGAAGGTCTTGCCAACTACGCTATTACCAAAGAAGAGAAGGAAATTGTGACAGCCCAAGTGCTCAACTCCAAAATCCTAAGCCTACACTATCCTTTGAGTGAAGCCTTTGGAAATCTCTTGCGGCTCAGACAAGTTCTTCAGTGACAGAGACGATGTTCTTCTTGTCTCTGAGGAAATTGATCTAACCGAGGAGTTCGGATTTCGCCAGTGCGAATTGCCGACATGTGAGGAATGTGATATGTCTGAGGACTTTCATAGTTCGAAATTCTGACCGTTGCTGTGCTTAGCGCCAGCTATCCCCATTCACAACTATCCACATAACGGTCATATGGTTGGGGGCATTTATGTCATATCATGTCAGGTTGCACCCTGGCTATAAATAGCCGACCCCCACAACCACTACCTGGTTGGCTGTTCCGAGAGAGAACTGACACTTGTCATTTGAGAGCAACCGATCCTCCGAGGACTCTGAGAGAAAATCATCAGTGCGGAAAAACCCACAACCAAACCACAAAAAACCCAAAGTGATTGAGAATCACTGAAGAATTTCCTGTGTGGAACCGACGCTTGTTACCTTTGAGGATTGTGCATCCTCCAGACGGTTAGGCGTCATGGTCTAGTGCTCCTGCAGTCAATTGGGTACCATGACGGGACCTTGGTCTAGAGCATCCAGCAGTAAATTGTGGATCGCCGGGTGACTAGTTTGTGAGGGTTTTGGATGTCTATCCTGAAGACTTACCACGAGTGTTGGGCGAGGACTGTGTGACCTTAGCTCAAGGAGAATACAGTAAGGACTGTGTGTCCTGGGACTGTGTGTCCTCTGGTTTAAATACCAGGCTGCTCCAACCAGACGTATAACTGTCACAGCCATTGGAACTGGGTCATCAAATCATTGTCTTCATGACGCTACCTGGTTATATTTCCTCAACTTCCCTATTCCTCATAAAACTGTTGATGAAGTTGATTGTTACTGTTTGAAGAATTTGACTGAAGACTTTCACAAATTCCTCATCTCAAATTCTTCAAGTTACCTTCTTCATCACTGCTTATCCTGTATCACGCTACTCACTGTTTGTGCATTTTTCATTTCATCATGAAGACTATGTTGTTACTATGTCCCTCATTCACTTGAGTACTTAATCCGCTGTTTGTTATTCATCACATTTCAAATTCCTCAACGTTGAAATTCCTCAAGTGATGAATTTGTAAAAATCGCCTATTCACCACCCCTCTAGCCGATATAACGCACTTTCAACAACATAATTATCTTGCTTTAATAATTGTTTAAAATGTTCAAGTGTTAGCCTAATATATTTTATGCATGAGAGTAGGATTCTTTTGTTGTTTGGAGTTTGCATGCATTTGTGATTTAAATATCAAGGGGGTTGTGGTTTTAAAATTATTTAATTTACTTGCTTCAAAATTTCCCCTTTCAATTTTAGTAACTAGCTGTCATTTTCGTGTAGCCAAATATAGTTTTTGCTCATTCCAATCCTTTTTATTTTTCTCCATCGGGTTTCCTTGCATGCTGGGTTATTTTAAAAAGGAAAACCCCTGTGTTTATTTGTCTGTGGAAGCAGGTGGGCCTCTCCCTTCCCCTCTGGCCCAGCCCAGGAAGGAGACGGGCACCTGCCCCGTCCTCCTCCGTCAGTGCGTGGTGAGAGAGAGCAGAGTGCAGAGAGAGAGAGAGTGCCGAAGCCATCACTGTTAAGGGTTCATGGATGTCGAGGCCTCCCTTTAAATAGGCGTGGATCCCTAGGGTTTCTCCCTTCCCCTCGCCGTCGTCGCTTCCCTCTCCTCCTCCCTCTTCCTTCCCCTTTCCTCTTCTCTGTCAGAGTGCGAGCCGAGAGAGCTGAGTTCAGAGAGGAGAGCTTTGCCGTTCTTCCTCCTCCTCCTCGTCGTTGGCCCGGTGGCCTCGTTGCAGGTGGAGATGACGTGCGGCTTCCTAGGTCCGTCCTCGTTCCATTATGCGCGCTAGGGGGGTGAGGAGCACCTCCCCATAGTGTCGCCTCACCGTCGCCACGTCCGCAAGGGAGCAAGGCATCGCCATATTCTTCTTCCCCTTCATCTTGCCGCCTCTCATGTCCCCGCATCGCCGAGCATCCCCTCGGTGAGCAGCCTGTCCTCGCTGCCTTCTCTTCTCACCATAGCCCGCTGCATCTCCACCGCAGCATTGAGGTCGCCGCCGACCGGAAAGGCGTAGCCAGGAGGTCGCCTCCGTGCTCCTCGTCGTGAGACGAGCGTGGGAATGGGTTCGCAGATGTGCCTTCTTCCTCCTTTGCCAGTTAGTGTCGCCGGAGGGCCCCTGTAGTAGCCGGAATCGTCGCCGCCATTTCCTATCGCCGGTGCCCTGTTTTCGTCTTTTGTTTCGTCAGACATGTGTGTGTATGCGTGTATATGAGGGTTAGCTCCCCACTCTCTGTCGAGTGTCGTGGCTCTGCATAGTGGTGTGGTGTGCGGGCGGAGACCAGGAGGTCTTGAGTTCGAATACGAACCCCTCCCCATTTTATTCTCTTTTTCTTTTTTGTTTTGGTTTCTTTGATTACTCCATTGCAAGTATTTGTGGGTGTGTAGTTAAAAAACCAGCATGCTAGTTTCTTTTTCTGTTTATCTGAGTGTATATGTGGGTGTGCTTTGCATCCATATGCATATATATATGTATGTTTGTAGTGTGTGTGTGTGTATGTGCCACATGATGTGGTGCATACATATGCAAGTGTGTGTGTTTGTTTGTGAGTGTGTGCATGAGCATATGTGTAGGCACATAGGGTATGTGCATGAGAATGTATGTGTAGGTGCTTGTGAATGTGCACATATGCATGACCTTGTGTGGTGTGAGAGTTTAGATGCATGCTTGCTTGTGGGAGTGTGTGTGTGTGTGTTACCATACACATATGCATATATGTATGCTTATGTGTGTGGACGACCACCCACACACATGAGCTAGTGTGTGTGTGGTGAGTGTATGTGCCTAGTGCTCTTGTGAGAGTGAGAGTGTGTGTGCCATATGCTTATGCATATATGGGCATGTGAGTGAGTGTGTGGATCAACACCCCCTTCATGGGTGGTATGATCTTGGTGGTTTTGAGATCATGTGCCTTGGGCATATATAGAGCATGGGTGTGTGCTAATAGTTGTGTGGAGTAGAGTATTTTTGGTCTGTAGGAGACTAGTGGGGTTTCCCACTTGTCATACCCCTTGTTGACATGTGATTGTCATGTAGGTGGTGTCACTTCATTTCCATTCTTAGCTAATTGCCATACATGCTCTTGCTCCCATTAAGTGCATTTTCTATTTAGAGTTGTCATGCCATGTTTTAGTGGGAAGTGTTGTTAAATTGTTTGTGTCATGTTGTTTCACATGGGCATATGAGTATGAGCCATGGTTTTGGGGTAGAAAGAGCCAATGATCTCACTGGAACTCTCAGATTTCACTTTTGAGCAAGTTCATAAATCTGTCTTTTTAGCTGTGATGCCTTTTTGTCATTTTTTTATGAATTAATCCATGCGTGCTTTGGGATATATGTCAACAAGGAAGTGCTAGTATTTTGTATCTAGTATGCCATGGTATTTTTGTTTAATATGAGAATCACCCATACAAGTGGGAACCATGCTGCAAAGTGACCAACTTAATGTTTCTGTTTCAGCAAGCTAAAAACTACCAAGTCTGGGAATCTGCTGTTATTTTTATGCCATGAAGAGTGGGTGGTATCTAGTGATGTGTTTGGAATTTGCTCATGCTCAGTTGTAGTTCTGATAGTAGATATTGCCTTCTACCATCCTGTTAATTTTCATGCCAATAGGAGCTCTCTAGCATATTGAAATACTGCTGTCAACTTGCAACTTTATAATCTCAGATTCCAGAAAACTGGAATTTTCACAAAGTCCCAGAAAACTGTTTCATCATGTCAACTTGATAGCTTCATGCTTATTGATGTGTGCCTCCTTTGCTGATTGTTTAGTTGGATAAGTTGATGTGGGTGTTAGTAGATTCTTTAAATTTCTTGTTTGTGGCTGTAGGGTTCCTGTAGCTCAAGTTGTGAGCTGTAGAAGTTGCTATGTTGCTGTTTTGTGGCAGATTGTGGGTTTTATTGTTTTGTGACTTGTGGGAGCTATGCTCCATGGAATTGATTTATTCTTGAGGCTATTGTGATTGGTTTTTCATCACCTATCCAGTGGATACCTTGGAATGCCAAGAATTTGCCCATGGCTTGGTGGTTTTGTGTATTTGCCTCCGTACCTTGTCGTGAGCGTATCGTGAGAACCGTAACTCCGTTTCTTGCGTTATTTATATGCATTTCCAGATTCATTAATAAACAAACTTTGCATCTGAAACATGACTAGTTTTGGATTGCCATGTTAAATTCTTTATCAATGAATCATGCATCATATTGTTTGTGCATTGAACCTTGGTTGGATGTTTATTGTTGCTGTTTCTCTTCGGTAGACGCGAGTGTCGATACTGAGTACGACGAACCACGAGAGTAGCACTACGAGGAACCTGCTACTTGTTCCGCTGAAGAACCAACAGGCAAGATGATCGTACCCGGATCCCGATACTATTTTTGCTTGCTAGTTTCTCGCTCTTATCGTTACAATTGCGCTACTTACCACTTGATATCAGCCCACTATTTGCCATGACAGTCTCTAACCTTCACCTCCTAGCAAACCTTTGCCTGGCTAAGTTACCGCTGCTCAGACCCTCTTATGGCATTTTAGTTGCAGGTGCAGGTTGTTCCATGTGATAACATGGATTTGGATATCACAATATTATCTGCTGTTTAATTTAATGCACATATATATCTTGGTATTGGTGGGAGGCTTGGCCTTTTGCTAAGTGATTTGTTCCGCCGTTACCGCCATTAGTTCCTTGTTACCGGTGTTATGTTTTCCATATTTTGCGCCCCTAACATGCTCGGGGTTGTTATGGGGACCCCCTTGTTTATTCGGTTGAGAGTAAAACTTGCCTGGCAAGACCCAACTATGGTACAAGATTTGCTAATAACTTAATAAAACTTGCATAGGGCTTTGCAACCCCATGGATAATTTAATCAACCCCTGGGCCAGTGCTCCTCATGAGTGTTGGTCCAAACTAAAGCACCGTGCGGGGCCAAACCGGGGAAACTCGGGAGATTTCTATCAGGCCATCGTATGCTTCGCTTATCCGTCGTGTCCTGAGAACAAGATACGAGGCTCTTATCGGGTTCGTCGACATGTCGGGTGGTCTTAATGGATTTGTTGTTCCTTTATCGAATGTCTTGCGTGTGGACTCTGACTTTCTTCGGGTTTACTCGATGTGTTGGAATTCCTTTGGAATTACCTATGATGATCGCGAGATGCGCGGTCGAGGCTATTCCCGCGGAGTGTGGTTAATTTGCAATGGATTAGTTGGAGCACCCCTACAGGTTTAAATCTTTCGGAAAGCCGTGCCCGCGGTTATGTGGTAACTTGGATATTTGTTTAACACCCGGTTCTAGTAAACTTGAAGTAAACTCTAATTAAAATACACCAACTTTGTGAGTAACCGTGATCGTCTTTGCTCATGAACATGATCCTAGAGAACACGGTGGGGTTATGATTGACATAAGTAAGTGTTCAGGATCTCATAGAGATTATGCTAGATTCGATCGCTTATCGTAGGCCACTCATATTACCTCTTGTTACATAAGTTAGCCACCATATTTGCTTAGTGCTGTTGCAAACTAAACACTTACCACATCCCAACCTTTCAGCTTGAATAGTCTCGGTACCCGGGCACATGATAGATGAGTCCTTGTGGCTGACAGTTTACTACAACGCTCCAGGTACAGGTTCAGATGAGTTCATGCAGGATTATCTTACCCAGCTCCAGTGGGAATATGATGAGGAAAGAGGGAGGATGTACGTGACGTACCTGGATGAGTAGAGGACCTGGTCATGATCTTTGGGATAGTTTCATAGTATCATTTGCAACTACTTTTATCATTTGTTTTCGTCCGTAGCCGGACCCTATCTTCAACTTGATGTTATGAAATTGTGTGGAATTGCAAGCTAGCATGTGGCGAGTGTATGCCAATCTTGTATACTCTTACCTTGAGTAATGTATGTTGTGATGATACTTATCTTGCTAATGGCAAGATGCGCATCTATTCCTTGCGAGGCCCTCATGACTTAAAGTGGATAGGCGTGCATCTTGGGCGTAACAAAAATCTTCTTTGAATGCCTACTCAGTATGAAGGTCCCATCTAGGTTCTCGTCGAATATAAAGGGAATAATAAATATGGCAGAGAAAAAGTTCCAGAACCCAAAGTCTCATGACTGCCACATGATTATGACACAACTGCTTCTGGTTGCATTGAGGGGGCTTCTACCGGAAAATGTTTGATTAGTCATTGTGAAGCTATGTGCATTCCTCAATGCAATCTCTCAGAAGGTGATTGATCTAGAAATCCTGGAAAGGTTAAGGAGTGATTTGATCAATGTCTTGTTAGTTTCGATCTGGTGTACCCACCGTCCTTCTTCAATATCATGATGCACGTCCTTGTTCATCTAGTCGACGAGATTGTCGTTCCGAGCCTAGTATTTCTACACAATATGTTCCCCTTTGAGAGGTTCATGGGAATCTTAAAGAAATATGTTCATAACCGTGATAGGCCAGAAGGAAGAATGTCCATGGGCCATCAAACAAAGGATGTCATAAGGTTTTGTGTTGACTTCATTCCTGACCTGAAGAAGATTGGTCTCCCTCAATTGCGGTATGAGGGGAGACTGACTGGAAAAGGCATGATAGGAGCGGACTCAATAATATGTAGGGACGGGCATTCTTCGTCTCAAGCACACTACACAGTTCTACATAATTATACCTTGGTGACCTCGTATGTCGATGAACACAAGAATATTCTATGCTCAAAGCTCCCGGAGTAGTGTGACGACTGTATTACATGTGAACACATCAGGACTTTTGGTAGTTGGTTGCAAGCACGTCTCATGCGTGACAACACTGTTTCTGATGAGCTGTACTCGTTGGCCAGGGGACCATCTTCGACTGTAATGACTTACAAAGGGTACGAGATAAATTGGAATACATTTTCACGATCGCTCAGGATCAAAAGAGCACCAACCAAAACAGCGGTGTCCGCTTTTATGCAGCAACCAAGAGGGGAAAGGACACATATTATGGTGACATAATGGACATATGGGAACTTGACTATGGACATGATTTCAAGGTCCCTTTGTTTCAGTGGAAATGGATCAATCTGTCAAGAGGCGGGGTACAGGAAGATCCACAGTACGGAAGGACAATAGTGGATCTGAACAATCTTGGGTACAGAGACGAACCATTCATCGTAGCCAATGATGTGGCGCATGTTTTCTATGTGAAGCACATCTCTACCAAACCGAGAAAAAGAAAAGATAAGGAAGCGAATACATCATATGATGAGCCAAAGCGCCACATAGTTCTTTAAGGAAAAAGAGACATCATGGGATTGGAGGACAAGATGGACATGTCTGAAGATTATGAAAAGTTCCATGAAATTCCTTCCTTCAAAGTCAAGGCTGACCCAAGCACCCTGTTAAATGATGAAGATTATCCATGGTTACGGCGCAATAAGCAAAGGACACAAGAGAAGAAATAGTGAAGACTTTCTCTCCACAACTATATCATTGCAGTTACATGTGAAGAAATGAAATGCATTTTGTAACACATGAGTTTTCGTCTGAAACCTTGATACTTCGAAAGAGATTGTCCGTTTTGTACGCGAAGTGCATCCAGTTTTTGCCGTAACCCTCTCAACTTTTTGTAACATGTTATGTGGGTGAAATGACTATACCATGACAACTTTCAACCTTTTCAGAGTTCATTTGAAGTGCTTTCCAATCTCACGGTTATTTAGCTCAAAATTCAGTAAGTGCATGAAAAATACCAAATGATCAAGTCAGAAAGGGTTGAAAATTTATGATGTGGCTTTGTATGGTGAATTTTGAACACAGAAAAATATGGAGTTCAAATAAGTTCAAAAAAATGAAATCCCTTTGTAATAGATGAGTTTTCGTCCGAAACCATGATAGTTCGAAAGGGATTGTCCATTTTGTACATGAAGTGCATCCAGTTTTTGCCGTAACCCTCTCAACTTTTTAGCACATGCTATGTGGGTGAAATAATGATACCATGCTAACATTCAACCTTTTCAGAGTTCATTTGTAATGCTTTTCAATTTCAAAGTTATTTAGATCAAAAAAATCAGTAAGTGCATGAAAAATACCAAATGATCAAATCAGAAAGGGTTGAAAATTGATGATGTGTATATGAATGGTGAATTTTGAACACACAAAAAGTATGGAGTTCAAATATGTTAAAAAAATTAAATCCCTTTGTAACAGATGAGTTTTCATCCCAAACCGTGATACTTCAAAAGAGATTGTCCATTTTGTACAAGAAGTGCATCCAGTGTTTGTCGTAACCCTCTTAACTTTTTAGCACATTCTATGTGGGTGAAATGATGGTACCATGCCAACTTTCAACCTTTTCAGAGTTCATTTGAAGTGCTTTTTCAATTTCAAGGTTATTTAGCTCAAAAAAAATCAGTAAGTGGATGAAAAATACCAAATGATGAAGTCGGAAAGGGTTGAAAATTGATGATGTGGCTTTGAATAGTGCATTTTGAACACACAAAAAAGTATAGAGTTTGAATAAGTTCAAAAAAATGAAATTCCTTTGTAACAGATGAGTTTTCATCCCAAACCGTGATACTTGGAAAGAGATTGTCCATTTTGTACGTGAAGTCCATCCAGTGTTTGTCGTAACCCTCTCAATTCTTTAGCACATGTTATGTGGGTGAAATGATGATACCTTGCCAACTTTCAACCTTTTCAGAGTTCATTTGAAGTGCCTTTTAATTTCTTTCAAAACATCGTGGGAGTGGAGTTCATAAAAGAATCAACTAAAAAGCTTTTATAAACCTCTAGTATTTTGAAACTATAATTGTATAAAAATTATGCAACTAAAATTATCAAAGTATTTTTTGTTTAAAACATTATTATCAAAAAGAATATAATGATAAAGCACACTCGAAATAAGTAAAGCAAAAAAAATAAAAAAATAAAGAAAAAAACAAAAAGAATGGAAATTATGCAACTAAAATTATCAAATATTTATTTGCTAAAAAGAATGAACTATAATAACAGAATAAAAATACTAGAATTTAAAAAAAAAGAAAAAAAGAAAACAAGAATACTGAAGAAAAAAAATAATGCCCCCATTGGTCCGAGTTGGTGGCTCCAACCGGGACCAAAGGTCTCTGCTTCCCACCCTTTGGCCTGACGGAAAGGGACCTTTGGTCCTGGGTGGTGGCGCCAACCGGGACTAAAGGTCTGTGCCTCCCGCTCTTTGGGCTGACGAAAAGAGACATTTGGTCCCAGTTGATGGCACCAACCGAGACTAAAGGTGGGCATTGGTCCCGGTTGGTGCCACCAACCAGGACAAATACTGAGTGTATATAAGCAACACTTGTGAAATTTCAGTTTTCATCTCGAGTGCGCCTACCCCATCCCCGTCGCCGCATCGTCGCCTCCACGAGCCCGCCGTCCTCATCGCCGACACCCCCGAGCACGTCGACGCTGCCGCCCGCCGTCCCTGCCGTCGCCGTCGTCCCCGCCCCCGTCTCCGCCCCCTACATCACCGTCCCCACGCCTTCTTCCTCCTCGGGCCTGGCATCCCCGAGCCCATCGTCGCCGCCGCCCGCCGCCCCCGCCGTCGTCGTCGTCCCCGCCCCTGTCGTTGCCGCCCCGCCCCAGTCGCCGCCACCTACATCGTCGTCCCTGTGCCTTCTTCCTCCTTGGGCCCGTCATCCCCGAGCCCGTTGTCGCCGCCGCCCGCCGGCCCCACCGTCGCCATCGTCCCTGCCCCCGCCTCACTCGGCGCCCCTGTCTTCGCCGTCGTCCCGGCCCCCGGCGCCAGCGCCGCCCCCTACATCCCCATCCCCGCGCCTTCCTCCTCCTCGGGCCGCCGTCGTACATCGTCGTCGATTACGTCACCGTCGAGCCTCCCCCGCGCATGCTTTGCGCGTCTACAGGGCCGCTGTAAGCCCCGCATCGTTCCCCTCTCCTCTCTCTGTCGTATTCGGCCACTAGCACCGATCCCCAACGTGCCCGACCCCATCACCGCGGGAGCTCATCGCCGGCGAGCTTCCGGTGACCTTTTGGTCATGCACTGCTATCCGTTGAGCTCACGTGAATCCGTGCTCACCAGAGTTCAACGCCGAATCGGCTATGTGTATATGTTCATGTAAAAAGTCTTTGTCGTTGTCGATATACCCCCTCCCCGATGACTTCGACATGAGGGGGGTCGATATACCCCCTCCCCGATAACTTCGACATGAGGGTGGTCGATATACCCCCTCCCTGATAACATTTTTTTTGAAGTTACTAAGGTAAAATGTTCATATAGAAAACTCAGGTAATATATATTTATCGATATCAGGGGAGACGTCGAACATAAAATGATGAGCGACGTCGGACATGAGGGGTGAGCGTCGTTGTCGTCTACCCCCCCCCCCCCCCCGATAACTTTGACATGAGGAGGCGTCGGACATGACATGAAGGGTGAGCGTCATTGTCGTCTGCCCCCTCCCCGGTAACATAGATTTATCAAGAATGCCCTCATTATGGATGTGCACGAGTTGATTCAATTTTTTCTGATCCCATCTATATATATTCTTCTATGTGTCATGTTGTGTACTGTCAAAGTATTGAAGAAATCCATGGCTTCATCATTAGCCAAAAGTAACCGGCGTATGATGCTACGAAGCTCTTCAAAGTTGTTTTGGAAAGGAGTTCCGGATATAATAACTCACTTTTTGGTACGAATTTTAGCAACGGCCTTCCAAATATTGATATTTGGAAGGCTCTTGTTGAACTTCGTACCAAAAAACTAATTATCCTATCTGGGACTCCGTTCCGAAACAATTTTCGAGAGATTTATCCATTATGCGCCTGTTACTTCCGGCTAATGATGAAGCCGTGGTTTTCTTGAATCCGTTGACACTAGACAACGTGACATATAGAAGGGTAGATGAGATCAGGAAAAATATGGACCATTTTCTGCACATACATAATGGTGACATTTTGTTAAATCCCTAAAAGGTTAAGAGAATCCCCTCTCGCCCGACCAAACCCTAGAAGCATCGAGGGCCACCCCTAACCCTGGAAGCGTTGTCGAGGCCACCCCAAATCATAGAGAAGTATATTAATTGCCGTGTTTTAATATTTGTAGAAACTATGGATCAAAGAGACTTGGGACAAGAAGAGTTGTTGGGGGACATAATCCGACGCGGTCATGATGCTGTCTTGTCGTTTCTCAACGACAGCGATGGTCTTGAAGGACAGGATTATTGCTCCGATGATCGAACATGGGAGAAGGAAGGACATGATCACGATGGCTCTGGTCACCGAATGCCGGAGGAAG
Organism: Hordeum marinum; assembly: GCA_022496015.1. Lineage (NCBI taxonomy): Eukaryota > Viridiplantae > Streptophyta > Magnoliopsida > Poales > Poaceae > Hordeum > Hordeum marinum. Next base: position 530,326,018 of record CM039674.1, on the reverse strand, counting down.
AAGGAGACCATGGTGACAGCTCCGGTGACCGAACAAAGGAGGGAGATGTTGCAAAGTCCGGCGACATATACATATTAATTAAGCATGTGTTGACTAGCTAATTGATCCATTAATTGTTTTGGTATGTACATATATTAACTCTTATCTCTTCTTTTATATAGCCCTCCGGATCGAGCCGAACTTCGATAACGAGACGAGGCCTGAAGAAGAGGTTGCGCAAGGATGAAAGGTTCACGATCACAGCACTCGTGGATGATGGCCTACAGATTGAACCCAAGCGGGCCAATGACACATTTTCTGCTCAGTGCGGAGCTATTGTTAGGGACAACATACCAATGAGCATCAAGCAATGGAATAATCCTAAGGGCGACGCCCACGAAGGTGATTATGTCATTGATAGACAGAAAGATGATCTTTCGACCGCGTTGAAGGCAAATTTCAGCCTACCGCCAGAGGAGGATCCGAATAAGCTAGTTATAGAGCCACTGGTCAAGGCATGTGGTGTTAAGACACTAGTAGAAAAGAGGGCATAGGTTCGGGCCTCCTAATCCTCTTAATCTTGGTTGGCTCACGAACCGGGACCAAAGGTGGCAACTGTCCCGGTTCGTGAGCCAAGGGGGCCAGCCGGGCCACGTGGGCCATTGGTCCTGGTTCGTCTGGCCCCTTTGGTCCTGGTTCCAGGCATGAACTGGGACCAATGCGCCTCGCTCCTAACCCATGAACATTGGTCCCGGTTCGTGGATGGAACCGGGACCAAAGGGAGCCACCAACCGGACCAATGGGGGCATTACTTTTTTTCTAGTATTTTTAATTTGTTATTTGCTTTATTTATTTATTTAAATTTTTTCTAGTATTTTTCTTCTATTATTTTAGTTCATTCTTTTTAACAAATAAATACTTTGATAATTTTAGTTGAATAATTTCCATTGTTTTAGTTTTCTTTTTTGCTTTATTTATTTTTGTTTTATTTTTTTCCTTTACTTATTCCCAGTGTGCTTTACCATTATATTCTTTTTGCTATTAATGTTTTGAACAACAAATACTTTGATAATTTTAGTTGCATAATTTTTATATAATTCTAGTTTCAAAAATACTAGAGGTTTATAAAAGCTTTTTAGTTGATTCTTTTTTGAACTCCACTCACACGATGTTTTCAAAGAAATTAAAACGCACTTCAAATGAACTTTGAAAATGTTGAAAGTTGGCATGGTATCATGATAACCAACAAGTATAGGGGATCAATTGTAGCCTTTCTCGATAAGTAAGAGTGTCGAAACCAACGAGGAGCTGAAGGTAGGACAAATATTCCCTCAAGTTCTATCGACCACCGATACAACTCTACGCACACTTCACGTTCGCTTTACCTAGAACAAGTATGAAACATGAAGTACTTTGTAGGTGTGATAGGATAGGTTTGCAAGATAATAAAGAACGCGTAAATAAAAACTAGGGACTGTTTAGATAAAGAAACAATTACGTTAGTTTAATGAGTGTGGAAAAGTGGTGGTAGAAGTTGCGGAATTGTCCCTAAGCAATTGACTATATTATTAGACCGATAGCATGTTTTATGTGGGAGAGGCCACTGCTAGCATGTCATCCCTGACTTGGAATTCTATGCACTTATGATTGGAACTATTAGCAAGAATCCGCAACTACTAACGTTCATTAAGGTAAAACCCAACCATAGCAATAAGATATATTGTCCCCCTTCAATCCTGTATGCATCAATTTCTATGCTAGGCTGAAGCTTCTGTCACCCTTGCCCTCCAATACATAGTTCTATCAACATACAACTAACCCTATGGTGTGATCAACGCGCGCGCTCATATGATGGGCACCAAAGGGCAGCAACATAACCACAAGCAATTTAAACCAATCATAGCAATTTATCAATCATCGATAGGACAACGAAAATCTACTCAGACATCATAGGATGGCAACACATCATTAGATAATAATATGAAGCATAAAGCACCATGTTCAAGTAGAGGGTACAACGGCTGAGGGAGAGTGGACCGCTGAATATAGATGGGGGAAGTTGATGGAGGTGTTGGTGAAGATCACGGAGGTGTTGGTGTAGATCGCCGTCACACGATGATGTCCCGTGCGGCGTTCCGGTGCCGCCTGGAGTGAGGGGGAGAGATCCCCCCTTCTTCTTTCTTCTTCTTCCTTGACCTCCTCCTTAGATGGGAGAAGGGTTTCCCCTCTGGTCCATGGTCTCCATGGCAACGGTGGGGCGAGAGCCTCTTCGCAATTGGATCTCTCTCTCTATGTCCTTCTGTTTCTGTGCTCCCAGATTCTGGCCTTTCACCGTTTCTTAAATTCCCAGAGATCCATAACTCCGATTAATGTGTCCTTTTAACACGATTTTTATCCGGATATTAGATTTCTTGGGGAAAGAAGGGCCCCAACAGCCTTAAGGGATGGTCACGAGCCTGCCAGGCGCGCCTGGGGGGGGGGGGTAGGGCGCGCCTCCTGGGCTCGTGACCCCCTCGGGCATCGTTTCGTGCTGATTCTTCTTCCCAAAAATCATAAATATTCCAAAAAAAATCCCTGTAGTTTGTTTAGACTTTGTTTGGTATGGATATTCTGCAAAACAAAAAACATGCAACAAACAGGAACTGGCACTAGGCACTGCATCAATATGTTAGTCCCAAAAATAGTATAAAAAGTTGCCAAAAGTATATGAAAGTTGTAGAATATTGGCATGAAACAATCAAAAATTATATATACGACGGAGACGTATCAGCATCCCCAATCTTAATTCCTGCTCATCCTCGAGTAGGTAAATGATAAAAAAGATAATTTTTGATGTGGAATGCTACCTAGCATAATCTTGATCATATAATCTAATCATGGCATGAATATTCAGACACGAGTGATTCAAAGCAATAGTCTATCATTTGATATAAAGACAATAATATTTCAAGCATACTAATAAAGCAATCATGTCTTCTCAAAATAACATGGCCGAAGAAAGTTATCCCTACAAAATCATATGGTCTGGCTATGCTCCATCTTCATCACACAAGGTATTAAATCATGCACAACCCCGGTTTTAGCCAACCAATTGTTTCATACTTTAGTATTCTCAAACTTTTTCAACTTTCACGCAATACATGAGCGTGAGCCATGGACATAGCACTATAGGTGGAAGAGAATATGGTGGTTGTGGAGAAGACAAAAAGTAGGAGATAGTCCAACATCAACTAGGCGTATCACCGGGCTATGGAGATGCCCATCAATATATATCAATGTGAGTGAGTAGGGATTGCCATGAACCGGATGCACTAGAGCTATAAGTGTATGAAAGCTCAAAACGAAACTAAGTGGGTGTGCATCCAACTTGCTTTCTCATGAATACCTAGGGCAATTTGAGGAAGCCCATCATTGGAATATACAAGCCAAGTTCTATAATGAAAATTTCCCACTAGTATATGAAAGTGACAATATAGGAGACTCTCTATCATGAAGATCATGGTGCTACTTTGAAGCACAAGTGTAGTAAAGGATAGTAGCATTATGCCTTCTCTCTTTTCTCTCATTTTTTTTTATTTTTTCTAATTATTTTTCTCTTTTTTTTGGTGGGCTTCTTTGGCCTCTTTGTTTTTATTTGGGCTTCATTGGCCTCTTTTATTACTTCCTCACATGGGACAATGCTCTAATAATGATGATCATCACACTTTTATTTACTTACAACTCGATATTTAGAACAAAATATGACTCTATACGAATGCCTCCGGTGATGTACCGGGATGTGCAATGATCTAGCGTAGCAATGACATCAAAAAAACGGACAAGCCATGAAAACATCATGCTAGCTATCTTACGATCATGCAAAGCAATATGACAATGATGGTGCGTGTCAGAATAAACGGAACGATGGAAGTTGCATGACAATATATCTCGGAATGGCTATGGAAATGCCATAATAGGTAGGTATGGTGGCTGTTTTGAGGAAGGGTATATGGTGGGTGTAATGCACCGGCGAAAGTTGCGTGGTACTAGAGAGGCTAGCAATGGTGGAAGGGTGAGAGTGCGTATAATCCATGGACTCAACATTAGTCATAAAGAACTCACATACTTATTGCAAAAGTCTATTTGTCATAGAAACAAGGTACTACACGCATGCTCCTAGGGGAAGGGTTGGTAGGATTAACCATCGCGCGATCCGGACCTCCACACAAAGGATGACAATCAATAAATAAATCATGCTCTGACTTCGTCACATAACAGTTCACCATACGTGCATGCTACGGGAATCACAAACCTTACACAAGTATTTATACGAATACACAATTACTCACTTGCATGACTCTAATATCACATCTTCATGTCGCAAAACCATTGCAAGGAATCAAACATATCATATTCAGTGATCTACAAGTTTTATGTAGGATTTTATGACTAACCATGTGAAGGACCAACTCCGGTTAACTCTCTAAATAGGTATAAGTGAAGCATGAGAGTTTAATTCTTTCTACAAAAGATATGCCCTGCTCTAACAAATATAAGTGAAGCAAAAGAGCATTCTACAAATGGTCGTTTTCTATGTGTAGGGAAACAGGTAATCCAAACTTCAAATGATATAAGTGAAGCACATGAAGCATTCTATAAAGCCATACTCAAAAGATATAAGTGAAGTGCAAAGAGCATTCTATAAATCAACCAAGGACTATTTCATACCAGCATGGTGCATAAAATAAAAAGGGGAAATAAACACAAAATATGCTCCAAGCATTTGCACATATCATGTGACGAATAAAAATATAGCTCCGAGTAAAATTACCGATAGATTGTAGACGAAAGAGGGGATGCCTTCCGGGGCATCCCCAAGCTTAGACGCTAGAGTGTTCCTTGAATATTACCTTGGGGTGCCTCGGGAATCCCCAAGCTTAGGCTCTTTCCTCTCCTTATTCCTTCATCCATCGTGGTCTCACCCAAAACTTGAAAACTTCAATCACACAAAATTCAACAAAACCTTCGTGAGATCCGTTAGTATAATAAAGTAAATCACCACTTTAAGTACTGTTGTGCACTCATTTCAAATTCATATTAGTATTATATCTACTGTAATCCAACTTCACCATGGGTCATACCCCCCGATACTACCCATAGATTCATCAAAATAAGAGAACAATGCATAGAAAACAGAATCTATCAAAAACAGAACAGTCTGTAGTAATCTGAAAACAGAATCAACTCAATAGCACTCACTCTATAGAAATAAAAAATGATTTCGTGAGTGCAAAGTTTCTGTCTTTTTCAGCATGATCAAACAACTATCACCAAAACTAATCATAAAGGCTCTACTTGGCACATTATTTTTATAATACAATGGAATTTTAAAAGGGTATATTTATTTTTGCAAGAAACTTCCATGAAAAATTCTACATTGTTTCCACGAGCATGAACACAAGTGTTCAAGGTCGACCCTCACTTCCGCAATGCATCACCTTTCAATCGCTTCTCTTTTTGAAAAAGTTTTAAGTTCCCCTCTATATTTTTTGTTTTTAAACTATATAAAAGAACTCAACAGAAATAAATGACTCTCTAAAACTTCCGGGTTGTCTCCCAGGCAGTGCTTTGTTTAAAGCCATTAAGCTAGGCATAAAGTGCTCAAGTAATGGATCCACCCGGATCCCAATGTATATCAAAGACAATTTTAATTAACAATGATTTGTAATTTAGTAGTGAGCACAAGGTAACATATATCATGCAATGACAAAGTCTAACTCTCTTACTATGCATTGGCATGTCATAAAAGAACAATTCATGCACATCAAGTAAAGGCCAATACATAGCATAAGCAGTTTCTTGCAATTTTATCGTATTGGAAACATAGAGAGGTGGAGATGTAGTTCCTCTCTCATAATAATTGCAAGTAGGAGCAGCAAGAACATGCATATTATATTCATCAAAATCATCATGTGTAATAGTAGAAGGCAACCCATCAATGTAACCCCTAATAAGAGCAAACTTTTCCGATATAGTGTAGTTGGGAGAATTCAAAAAGATAATAGGACTATCATATGTGGGTGCAATAGCAACAAGTTCATGTTTAACATAAGGAACTATAGCAAGGTCATCTCCATAAGCATCATTCATATTGGCATCATGGCCACAAGCATAGCAAGCATCAAGTTCGTAAAAAAGGGATATTTCAAATGAATCCAAGGGATCATAGCAATCAACATAACATTCATCCTTCTTGGGCAGCGGTGAATTTCTCCATAAATCGATAAATATGGGCATTATATTCATAATTAGTATAACAATAACGAAGGATAACCAAATTTTCAGATCGGTAAAAAGCATCATCATTATTATCACACTTTTTAAACAGAGCTTCAATTTCATAAGCACCCATAAAAGCAACAAACTCTTCTATTTGTTCCACATAATAGTAATCATATATACCATTAGCATAATTGGCCAAGGTTTCATTAGCATTAAATTTACAAGAAAAGGGAAGGTGTTTAGACTTCATCCTAGAGCAACAAGTAATATCATATCTCAAGCATAGATCCCAAACATACCATTTCAACATATGAATTTGATCCCATAATAGTTTCCCTTTCTTAGTCAAGCGATAATCCCTAAAGTATTCACGTTGATCCAATTGGTCTCTGATACGTCTCCAACGTATCTACTTTTCCAAACTCTTTTGCCCTTGTTTTGGACTCTAATTTGCATGATTTGAATGGAACTAACCCGGACTGACGCTGTTTCAGCAGAACTGCCATGGTGTTGTTTTTGTGCACAAATAAAAGTTCTCGGAATGACCTGATAATTGACGAGGAATTTTTGTGGAATATATAAAAAATACTGGAGAAAGAATCAAGCGGAGGGGAGGGGCCAGTGGGCCACGAGCCCAGGAGCCCCCACCCTAGGCCGCGCCTGGTGGGCTTGTGGGGCCCACGTGGCCCTCCGACCTCCTCTCCAGTCCCATATAACCCTATTCGTCCCAGAAAAAATCAGAGAGAAGAAATAATCGCGTTTTACGATACAGAGTCGCCGCCACCAGCTGTTCTTCCTCGGGAGGGCAGATCTGGAGTCCGTTCTGGGCTCTGGAGAGGGGAAATCGAAGCCATCGTCATCATCAACCATTCTCCATCGCCAATTTCATTATGCTCTCCATCGTTCGTGAGTAATCTCATCGTAGGCTTGCTGAACGGTGAGGGTTTGGATGAGATTTATCATGTAATCGAGTTAGTTTTGATAGGGTTTGATCCCTAGTATCCACTATGTTCTCAGATTGATGTTGCTACTACTTTGCTATGCTTAATGCTTGTCATTAGGGCCCGAGTGCCATGAGTTCAGATCTGAACCTATTATGTTTTCATCAATATATGGGTGTTCTCGATCCTATTTTGCAAGTTGTAGTCACCTACTATGTGTTACGACCCAGCAACCCCGAAGTGACAATAGCTGGAACCACTCCCGGAGAGGACCATAGTATGAGGAGTCCATGTATTCACCATGTGTTAATGCTTTGTTCCAGTACTCTATTAAAAGGAGACCTTAATATCCCTAAGTTTCCATTAGGACCCTGCTGCCAGGGGAGGGATGGACAAAAGATGTCATGCAACTTCTTTTCCATAAGCATGTATGACTATATACGGAATACATGCCTACATTACATTAACGAACTTGAGCTAGTTACATATCACCTTATGTTATAACTGTTACATGATAAATGCTATCCAACATAATTATCCATCACCGATCCAATGCCTACGAGCTTTTCCTATACTGGTCTTTGCTACGCTACTTTACCGCTACTACTTTTACACTTGCTACACAAATCACTACTGCTACTGCTGCTATTGTTACTGTTACTATCATATTGCTTTGCTACTAAGAACTTTGCTGCATATATTAAATCTTTCAGGTGTGGCTGAATTGACAACTCAACTGTTAATACTCTAGGATATTCTTTGGCTCCCCTTGTGTCGAATCAATAAATTCGGGTTGAATACTCTACCCTCGAAAAATGTTGCGATCCCCTATACTTGTGGGTTATCAAGACCTTTTTCTTGCGCCGTTGCCAAGGAGTATAGCTCTATTCTCTGAGATACTTGGGATTTATATCTGTTGATCACTATGAAGAAATTGCGAGATCCAAAAACTAAAGTTCTGCCCTCAACTACGAGGACAGGTAAGGAACTGCCATCTAGCTCTCCACTTGATTCACCTTTTGTTATGAGTAAATTTGCGACACCGCCACCTGCTATTAATTCTGATATGTCGCTTGTGCTTGATGATGCTACTTCTTCTATACATGATAATTATGATGATGCTTTGCTTTACAATGAGATTCCACTTGGTGAATTTCTGGATGCACAAATTGCTAGAGTTACTAGTGAATCAAATGATACTTCTGAAACTGATGAAATTATTGAAACTAAACCTGTTGTTACTCCTACTAGACCTAGCCCTCCTAGATATGAATTGCCTGATATACCTAAGGGTTATGTTATGGAAGGAGAGGTAGCTGAAGACTTTCTTGCTTGTAAGGATAGCTATGATCTTGAGAAATTATTATGCAAGTGGAAAGAAAAATCTCTGAATGCTAGAATTAAATATGATCCTAAGTTTGCTAATTCACCTATCTTTGTTACTGATAAAGATTATGAATTCTCTGTTGATCCTGAGTTAATCATTTTGGTTGAATCTGATCCTTTTCATGGTTATAAATCTGAAACTGTTGTAGCACATCTTACTAAACTGAATGATATTCCCACCCTATTTACTAATGAGGAAAAAAATCGCTATTACTATATCCTTAAGTTGTTTCCTTTCTCACTAAAGAGTGATGCTAAAACTTGGTTTACCTCTCTTGCTCCTGGTTGTGTGCGTAGTCCCCAGTATATGGTATACTACTTCTTTGAGAAATATTTTCCTGCCCATAAGAAACAAGTTGCCTTGCAGGATATATATAACTTTGTGGAAATTGAAGAAGGTCTCCCACAAGCTTGGGGGAGGCTTGTCCAGTTACTTAATGCTTTGCCTAAACATCCTATTAAGAAAAATGGAATACTTGATATCTTTTATAATGGACTAACCAATGCTTCTAGGGACCACCTAGATAGTTGTGTTGGTTGTGTTTTTAGTGAACGAACTGTGGAACAAGCTGAAATTCTATTAAATAATATCTTGAGCAATGATAATGCCTGGACTATTACCGAACCACCTCTGAAGCCAACTCCAAAGAAAAGAGGTATTCTATTCCTCAGTCCTGAAGATATGCAAGAAGCAAAGAAATCTATGCGAGATAAAGGTATTAAATCTGAAGATGTTAAGAATCTACCACCTATTGAAGAGATACATGGTCTTGATAACCCGACACAGGTAGTAGAGGTAAATTCTCCCCGTAGATTCAATGAGAGTGAGATTCCTGATGATAAACCTGCTAGCTTATGTTTAGATGAATTTGATAACTTTGTTGTCAAACAACAAAGTTTTAATGATTATGTTAGTAGACAACTGGAACAAAATACTCGTATGATTAATCATATAAGTGCTTGGGTGGATAGAAATGTCAATGATCTTAAGCTTATTAGTAAACATGCTTGTATGGTCACTACTCAAGTAGAGCAAGTACTTAAGGCTCAAAATTACTTGCTTAATTAATTGAATGATAATTCTATTAAAGTTGTTACTAGAGGTGGTAAAATGACTTAGGAACCTTTGTATCCTAAGGGCCATCCTAAAAGAATTGAACAAGATTCTCAAGGAATTAATACTGATGCACCTAGTCATCATGGTAATAAGAAAAAGAAAGATGATAGGAACTTGCATGCTAGTAAACATGTTTCTGTTACACCTGAGAATCAAAATGATATATCTATTTCTGATGCTGAGACACAATCTGGTGATGAACATGAACCTAGTGATAATATTGATAATGATGTTCATATTGATGCTCAACCTAGTAATGATAATGATGTGGAAATTGAACCTGCTATTGATCCTGATAACCCACAACTTAAGAATAAAAGATATGATAAGAGTGATTTTATTGCTAAAAAGCACGGTAAAGAAAGAGAACCATGGGTTCAGAAACTCATGCCCTTTCCTCCCAAACCATCCAAGAAAAAGGATGATGAGGATTTTCAGCACTTTGTTGAAATGATTAGACCTATCTTCCTACAAATTTGTTTGACTGGTATGCTTAAAATGTCTCCTTATGCTAAATACATGAAATATATTGTGACAAATAAAAGAAAGATACCTGATATTGAGATTTCCACCATGCTTGCCAATTTCACTTTTAAGGGTGGGACTCCTAAGAAACTAGGTGATCCCGGAGTAGCCACTATACCTTGCTCCATTAAAGGAAATTATGTTAGAACTGCTTTATGTGATCTTGGAGCCGGTGTTAGTGTTATGCCTCTTTCTTTATATCATGGACTTGAATTAGATAAGTTGACACCTATTGATTTTTTTTTGCAAATGGCCGAGAAATCAACTGCTTTACCTATCGGCATTTGCGAGGATGTGCCTGTTGTGGATGCAAACGTTACTATCTTAACAGACTTTGTTATCCTTGATATTCCCGAGGATGATGCCATGGCAATCATCCTTGGAAGACCCTTTTTAAACACTACAGGAGCTGTTCTTGATTGCAACAAAGGCAATGTCACTTTCCATGTTAATGGTAATGAGCACACAGTGCACTTTCTGAAGAAACAATATCGAATTCATTGAATAAATCCTATTGAAAGATCTTCATCCATTATTGTTGGAAGCTTTGAAATTCCTTTACCTACTGTCAAGATGAGATATGATATACTTACTGTTGGGATATGCATATCCCCATTGAGGTAACTTAGTGATTTTTCGAAAATTCTTCGGTTTCATGTGATTCGAAAAAGTTTGTCAAGGAGACTTGATCAACCTCATTGATGGATTTCTTTTGATGACCAAGAGATGGATGAATCTACAAGTCACTGTTGGGAGACGTAGTAGTAAATCAAAATTGTCCTACGTTCACCAAGATATATCTATGGAGAAACCAGCAACAAGAGGGGAGAGATTGCATCTTCATAGCTTTGAAGATCGCTAAGCGGAAGCGTTACAAGAACGCGGTTGATGGAGTCGTACTCGCAGCGATTCAGATCGCGGTAGATCCGATCAAGTGCCGAACGGACGGCACCTCCGCGTTCAACACACGTGCAGCCCGGTGACGTCTCCAACACCTTGATCCAGAAAGGAGGAAGGAGAGGTTGGGGAAGGGCTCCAACAGCAGCACGACGGCGTGGTGGTGGTGGAGTAGCAAGGTATTCCGACAGGGCTTCGCCTAAGCGCTGCGGAGGAGGAAGAAGAGAGGTAGGGCTTCGCCGTGAGAGAGAGAGATCAAATCCTGTCTCAAAACATCCAAAACCTCAAGTATATATAGGAGGAGGGACGTGGAGGGCTGGCTTGGCCTCTACTCCAAAGAGGAGAGGGCCGGCCGAATTAAAGGGAGAGTCCACCTCCCACAAGGGAGGTGGATCTCCTCCTTTTAAATCCTTTTTGCCTTATCTCCTTATCTCCAGCCGCATGGGCCTTTAGCAAAAGTATTGCCCAGCCCAATAAGGGCTGGCACACTTTATCTAACAGCCCATGTGGTCCTTTGGTCGTCACACCCCTCCCGGGGGTCCTCCGGCACCCTCCCAGCACTCCCGGTACACTACCGATGAGCCCGAAAACTTTCCGGTGACCAAAACTGGACTTCCTATATATCAATCTTTACCTCCGGACCATTTCGGAGCTCCTCGTGACGTCCGGGATCTCATCCGGGACTCCGAACAACCTTCGGTAATCACGTATACCTTTTCCCTAGCGTCATCGAACCTTAAGTGTGTAGACCCTACGGGTTCGGGAGACACGTAGACATGACCGAGACACTTCTCCGGCCAATAACCAACAGCGGGATCTGGATACCCATGTTGGCTCCCACGTACTCCACGATGATCTCATCGGATGAACCACGATGTCGGGGATTCAATCAATCCCGTATACAATTCCCTTTGTCTATCGGTATGGTACTAGCCCGAGATTCGATCGTCGATATCCCTATACCTTGTTCAATCTCGTTACTGGCAAGTCTCTTTACTCGTTCCGTAATACATCATCCCGTGGCTAACTCCTTAGTCACATTGAGCTCATTATGATGATGTCTTACCGAGTGGGCCCAGAGATACCTCTCCGTCACACGAAGTGACAAATCCCAGTCTCGATTCGTGCCAACCCAACAGATACTTTCGGAGATACCCGTAGTGCACCTTTATAGCCACCCAGTTATGTTGTGACGTTTGGCACACCCAAAGCATTCCTACGGTATCCAGGAGTTGCACAATCTCATGGTCTAAGGAAACGATACTTGACATTGAAAAGCTTTAGCAAACGAACTACACGATCTTGTGCTATGCTTAGGATTGGGTCTTGTCCATCACATCATTCTCCTAATGATGTGATCCCGTTATCAACGACATCCAATGTCCATGGCCATGAAACCGTGACCATCTATTGATCAACGAGCTAGTCAACTAGAGTCTCACTAGGGACATGTTGTGGTCTATGTATTCACACATGTATTATGGTTTCCGGTTAACACAATTATAACATGAACAATAGACAATTATCATGAACAAGGAAATACAATAATAACCATTTTATTATTGCCTCTAGGGCATATTTCCAACAGTCTCCCACTTGCACTAGAGTCAATAATCTAGTTCACATCACCATGTGATTAACACTTACATCACCATGTGATCATATCATCATGCGATTAACACCCAATAAGTTCTGGGGTTTGTTCATGTTCTGCTCGTCAAAGAGGTTTTTAGTCAACGGGTCTGCGACATTCAGATCCGTGTGTACCTTGCAAACTTTCCATGTCATATTTATAGATACTACTCCCACGCTCCACTTGGAGCTATTCCAAATGGCTGCTCCACTATACGTAGCCAGATTTCTACTAAGAGTCATCCGGATTGGAGTTAAAGCTTGCATCATCGTAACCCTTTACGATGAACTCTTTATCACCTCCATAATCGAGAAATATTTCCTTAGTTCTCAAGTTACTAAGGATAACTTTGACCATTGCCCAGTGATCCACTCTTGGATTACTCTTGTACCCCTTGACAGACTCATGGCAAGGCACACACAGGTGCGGTACACAGCATGGCATACTATATAGAGCCTATGGCTAAAGCATAGGAGATGACACTCATCTTTTCTTTATCTTCTGCCGTGGTCAGGTATTGAGTCTTACTCAATTTCGCACCTTACAATACAGTCAAGAACTCCTTCTTTGACCCATATTTTGAACTCCTTCAAAAACTTGTCAAGGTATGTCTTCGTCGAAAAAACTTATCAAGCGAATTGATCTATCCCTATAGATCTTGATGCTCAATAACATAGTAGCTTTATCTGGGTCTTCCTTTGAAAAAACTCTTTTCAAACAACCCTTCATGCTCTTCCAGAAATTCTACATCATTTCCGATCAATAATATGTCAACTACATATTCTTATAAGAAATTCTATAGTGCTCCCACTCACTTTCTTGCAAATACAAGTTTCTCATAAACTTTGTATAAACTTAAACACTTTGATCACCTCATCAAAGCATATATTCCAACTCCGACATGCTTGCTCCAGTCCATAGAAGGATCGCTGGAGTTTGCATATTATTAGCATCCTTAGGATTGACAAAACCTTCTGGTTGTATCACATACAACTCTTCCTCACAGAAACCATTACGGAAACCTTGTTTTGTCATCCACCTGCCAGATTTCATAATCGAAAAATTTAGCAACTGCTAACAAAATTTTAATAGACTTTTAGCATCGCTACAGATGAGACAATCTCATCGCAGTCAACTCCTTGAACTTGGCAGAAACTTCTTTGCGACAAGTCGAGCTTTATAAACGGTGACATTTCACCATTAGCGTCTATGTTTATCTCAAAGATCCATTTGTACTCAGTGACCCGCCATTCAACAGGCAAGTCTACCAAAGTCCATACTTGGTTTTCATACATGGATCCTTTCTCGGATTTCATGGCTCCTAGCCATTTGTTGGAATTCGGGCCCACCATCGCTTCTCCATAGTTCGTAGGTTCATCGTTGCCCAACAACATGATTTCCAAGACAGGGATGCCTTTGCCTGGCTAAGTTACCGCTGCTCAGACCCTCTTATGGCATTTTAGTTGCAGGTGCAGGTTGTTCCAGGTGCAGGTGCAGGTGCAGGTGCATTTTAGTTGAGATTTCCACCATGCTTGCCAATTTCACTTTTAAGGGTGGGACTCCTAAGAAACTAGGTGATCCCGGAGTAGCCACTATACCTTGCTCCATTAAAGGAAATTATGTTAGAACTGCTTTATGTGATCTTGGAGCCGGTGTTAGTGTTATGCCTCTTTGTTTATATCGTGGACTTGAATTAGATAAGTTGACACCTATTGATTTTTTTTTGCAAATGGCCGAGAAATCAACTGCTTTACCTATCGGCATTTGCGAGGATGTGCCTGTTGTGGATGCAAACGTTACTATCTTAACAGACTTTGTTATCCTTGATATTCCCGAGGATGATGCCATGGCAATCATCCTTGGAAGACCCTTTTTAAACACTACAGGAGCTGTTCTTGATTGCAACAAAGGCAATGTCACTTTCCATGTTAATGGTAATGAGCACACAGTGCACTTTCTGAAGAAACAATATCGAATTCATTGAATAAATCCTATTGAAAGATCTTCATCCATTATTGTTGGAAGCTTTGAAATTCCTTTACCTACTGTCAAGATGAGATATGATATACTTACTGTTGGGATATGCATATCCCCATTGAGGTAACTTAGTGATTTTTCGAAAATTCTTCGGTTTCATGTGATTCGAAAAAGTTTGTCAAGGAGACTTGATCAACCTCATTGATGGATTTCTTTTGATGACCATGAGATGGATGAATCTACAAGTCACTGTTGGGAGACGTAGTAGTAAATCAAAATTTTCCTACGTTCACCAAGATATATCTATGGAGAAACCAGCAACAAGAGGGGAGAGATTGCATCTTCATAGCTTTGAAGATCGCTAAGCGGAAGCGTTACAAGAACGCGGTTGATGGAGTCGTACTCGCAGCGATTCAAATCGCGGTAGATCCGATCAAGTGCCGAATGGACGGCACCTCCGCGTTCAACACACGTGCAGCCCGGTGACGTCTCCAACACCTTGATCCAGAAAGGAGGAAGGAGAGGTTGGGGAAGGGCTCCAACAGCAGCACGACAGCGTGGTGGTGGTGGAGTAGCAAGGTATTCCGACAGGGCTTCGCCTAAGCGCTGCGGAGGAGGAAGAAGAGAGGTAGGGCTTCGCCGTGAGAGAGAGAGATCAAATCCTGTCTCAAAACATCCAAAACCTCAAGTATATATAGGAGGAGGGACGTGGAGGGCTGGCTTGGCCTCTACTCCAAAGAGGAGAGGGCCGTCCGAATTAAAGGGAGAGTCCACCTCCCACAAGGGAGGTGGATCTCCTCCTTTTAAATCCTTTTTGCCTTATCTCCTTATCTCCAGCCGCATGGGCCTTTAGCAAAAGTCTTGCCCAGCCCAATAAGGGCTGGCACACTTTATCTAACAGCCCATGTGGTCCTTTGGTCGTCACACCCCTCCCGGGGGTCCTCCGGCACCCTCCCAGCACTCCCGGTACACTACCGATGAGCCCATAAACTTTCCGGTGACCAAAACTGGACTTCCTATATATCAATCTTTACCTCCGGACCATTTCGGAGCTCCTCGTGACGTCCGGGATCTCATCCGGGACTCCGAACAACCTTCGGTAATCACGTATACCTTTTCCCTAGCGTCATCGAACCTTAAGTGTGTAGACCCTACGGGTTCGGGAGACACGTAGACATGACCGAGACACTTCTCCGGCCAATAACCAACAGCGGGATCTGGATACCCATGTTGGCTCCCACGTACTCCACGATGATCTCATCGGATGAACCACGATGTCGGGGATTCAATCAATCCCGTATACAATTCCCTTTGTCTATCGGTATGGTACTAGCCCGAGATTCGATCGTCGATATCCCTATACCTTGTTCAATCTCGTTACTGGCAAGTCTCTTTACTCGTTCCGTAATACATCATCCCGTGGCTAACTCCTTAGTCACATTGAGCTCATTATGATGATGTCTTACCGAGTGGGCCCAGAGATACCTCTCCGTCACACGAAGTGACAAATCCCAGTCTCGATTCGTGCCAACCCAACAGATACTTTCGGAGATACCCGTAGTGCACCTTTATAGCCACCCAGTTATGTTGTGACGTTTGGCACACCCAAAGCATTCCTACGGTATCTGGGAGTTGCACAATCTCATGGTCTAAGGAAACGATACTTGACATTGAAAAGCTTTAGCAAACGAACTACACGATCTTGTGCTATGCTTAGGATTGGGTCTTGTCCATCACATCATTCTCCTAATGATGTGATCCCGTTATCAACGACATCCAATGTCCATGGCCATGAAACCGTGACCATCTATTGATCAACGAGCTAGTCAACTAGAGTCTCACTAGGGACATGTTGTGGTCTATGTATTCACACATGTATTATGGTTTCCGGTTAACACAATTATAACATGAACAATAGACAATTATCATGAACAAGGAAATACAATAATAACCATTTTATTATTGCCTCTAGGGCATATTTCCAACAGTCTCCCACTTGCACTAGAGTCAATAATCTAGTTCACATCACCATGTGATTAACACTTACATCACCATGTGATCATATCATCATGCGATTAACACCCAATAAGTTCTGGGGTTTGTTCATGTTCTGCTCGTCAAAGAGGTTTTTAGTCAACGGGTCTGCGACATTCAGATCCGTGTGTACCTTGCAAACTTTCCATGTCATATTTATAGATACTACTCCCACGCTCCACTTGGAGCTATTCCAAATGGCTGCTCCACTATACGTAGCCAGATTTCTACTAAGAGTCATCCGGATTGGAGTTAAAGCTTGCATCATCGTAACCCTTTACGATGAACTCTTTATCACCTCCATAATCGAGAAATATTTCCTTAGTTCTCAAGTTACTAAGGATAACTTTGACCATTGCCCAGTGATCCACTCTTGGATTACTCTTGTACCCCTTGACAGACTCATGGCAAGGCACACACAGGTGCGGTACACAGCATGGCATACTATATAGAGCCTATGGCTAAAGCATAGGAGATGACACTCATCTTTTCTTTATCTTCTGCCGTGGTCAGGTATTGAGTCTTACTCAATTTCGCACCTTACAATACAGTCAAGAACTCCTTCTTTGACCCATATTTTGAACTCCTTCAAAAACTTGTCAAGGTATGTCTTCGTCGAAAAAACTTATCAAGCGAATTGATCTATCCCTATAGATCTTGATGCTCAATAACATAGTAGCTTTATCTGGGTCTTCCTTTGAAAAAACTCTTTTCAAACAACCCTTCATGCTCTTCTAGAAATTCTACATCATTTCCGATCAATAATATGTCAACTACATATTCTTATAAGAAATTCTATAGTGCTCCCACTCACTTTCTTGCAAATACAAGTTTCTCATAAACTTTGTATAAACTTAAACACTTTGATCACCTCATCAAAGCATATATTCCAACTCCGACATGCTTGCTCCAGTCCATAGAAGGATCGCTGGAGTTTGCATATTATTAGCATCCTTAGGATTGACAAAACCTTCTGGTTGTATCACATACAACTCTTCCTCACAGAAACCATTACGGAAACCTTGTTTTGTCATCCACCTGCCAGATTTCATAATCGAAAAATTTAGCAACTGCTAACAAAATTTTAATAGACTTTTAGCATCGCTACAGATGAGACAATCTCATCGCAGTCAACTCCTTGAACTTGGCAGAAACTTCTTTGCGACAAGTCGAGCTTTATAAACGGTGACATTTCACCATTAGCGTCTATGTTTATCTCAAAGATCCATTTGTACTCAGTGACCCGCCATTCAACAGGCAAGTCTACCAAAGTCCATACTTGGTTTTCATACATGGATCCTTTCTCGGATTTCATGGCTCCTAGCCATTTGTTGGAATTCGGGCCCACCATCGCTTCTCCATAGTTCGTAGGTTCATCGTTGCCCAACAACATGATTTCCAAGACAGGGATGCCTTTGCCTGGCTAAGTTACCGCTGCTCAGACCCTCTTATGGCATTTTAGTTGCAGGTGCAGGTTGTTCCAGGTGCAGGTGCAGGTGCAGGTGCATTTTAGTTGAGATTTCCACCATGCTTGCCAATTTCACTTTTAAGGGTGGGACTCCTAAGAAACTAGGTGATCCCGGAGTAGCCACTATACCTTGCTCCATTAAAGGAAATTATGTTAGAACTGCTTTATGTGATCTTGGAGCCGGTGTTAGTGTTATGCCTCTTTGTTTATATCGTGGACTTGAATTAGATAAGTTGACACCTATTGATTTTTTTTTGCAAATGGCCGAGAAATCAACTGCTTTACCTATCGGCATTTGCGAGGATGTGCCTGTTGTGGATGCAAACGTTACTATCTTAACAGACTTTGTTATCCTTGATATTCCCGAGGATGATGCCATGGCAATCATCCTTGGAAGACCCTTTTTAAACACTACAGGAGCTGTTCTTGATTGCAACAAAGGCAATGTCACTTTCCATGTTAATGGTAATGAGCACACAGTGCACTTTCTGAAGAAACAATATCGAATTCATTGAATAAATCCTATTGAAAGATCTTCATCCATTATTGTTGGAAGCTTTGAAATTCCTTTACCTACTGTCAAGATGAGATATGATATACTTACTGTTGGGATATGCATATCCCCATTGAGGTAACTTAGTGATTTTTCGAAAATTCTTCGGTTTCATGTGATTCGAAAAAGTTTGTCAAGGAGACTTGATCAACCTCATTGATGGATTTCTTTTGATGACCATGAGATGGATGAATCTACAAGTCACTGTTGGGAGACATAGTAGTAAATCAAAATTTTCCTACGTTCACCAAGATATATCTATGGAGAAACCAGCAACAAGAGGGGAGAGATTGCATCTTCATAGCTTTGAAGATCGCTAAGCGGAAGCGTTACAAGAACGCGGTTGATGGAGTCGTACTCGCAGCGATTCAGATCGCGGTAGATCCGATCAAGTGCCGAATGGACGGCACCTCCGCGTTCAACACACGTGCAGCCCGGTGACGTCTCCAACACCTTGATCCAGAAAGGAGGAAGGAGAGGTTGGGGAAGGGCTCCAACAGCAGCACGACGGCGTGGTGGTGGTGGAGTAGCAAGGTATTCCGACAGGGCTTCGCCTAAGCGCTGCGGAGGAGGAAGAAGAGAGGTAGGGCTTCGCCGTGAGAGAGAGAGATCAAATCCTGTCTCAAAACATCCAAAACCTCAAGTATATATAGGAGGAGGGACGTGGAGGGCTGGCTTGGCCTCTACTCCAAAGAGGAGAGGGCCGTCCGAATTAAAGGGAGAGTCCACCTCCCACAAGGGAGGTGGATCTCCTCCTTTTAAATCCTTTTTGCCTTATCTCCTTATCTCCAGCCGCATGGGCCTTTAGCAAAAGTCTTGCCCAGCCTAATAAGGGCTGGCACACTTTATCTAACAGCCCATGTGGTCCTTTGGTCGTCACACCCCTCCCGGGGGTCCTCCGGCACCCTCCCAGCACTCCCGGTACACTACCGATGAGCCCATAAACTTTCCGGTGACCAAAACTGGACTTCCTATATATCAATCTTTACCTCCGGACCATTTCGGAGCTCCTCGTGACGTCCGGGATCTCATCCGGGACTCCGAACAACCTTCGGTAATCACGTATACCTTTTCCCTAGCGTCATCGAACCTTAAGTGTGTAGACCCTACGGGTTCGGGAGACACGTAGACATGACCGAGACACTTCTCCGGCCAATAACCAACAGCGGGATCTGGATACCCATGTTGGCTCCCACGTACTCCACGATGATCTCATCGGATGAACCACGATGTCGGGGATTCAATCAATCCCGTATACAATTCCCTTTGTCTATCGGTATGGTACTAGCCCGAGATTCGATCGTCGATATCCCTATACCTTGTTCAATCTCGTTACTGGCAAGTCTCTTTACTCGTTCCGTAATACATCATCCCGTGGCTAACTCCTTAGTCACATTGAGCTCATTATGATGATGTCTTACCGAGTGGGCCCAGAGATACCTCTCCGTCACACGAAGTGACAAATCCCAGTCTCGATTCGTGCCAACCCAACAGATACTTTCGGAGATACCCGTAGTGCACCTTTATAGCCACCCAGTTATGTTGTGACGTTTGGCACACCCAAAGCATTCCTACGGTATCCAGGAGTTGCACAATCTCATGGTCTAAGGAAACGATACTTGACATTGAAAAGCTTTAGCAAACGAACTACACGATCTTGTGCTATGCTTAGGATTGGGTCTTGTCCATCACATCATTCTCCTAATGATGTGATCCCGTTATCAACGACATCCAATGTCCATGGCCATGAAACCGTGACCATCTATTGATCAACGAGCTAGTCAACTAGAGTCTCACTAGGGACATGTTGTGGTCTATGTATTCACACATGTATTATGGTTTCCGGTTAACACAATTATAACATGAACAATAGACAATTATCATGAACAAGGAAATACAATAATAACCATTTTATTATTGCCTCTAGGGCATATTTCCAACAGTCTCCCACTTGCACTAGAGTCAATAATCTAGTTCACATCACCATGTGATTAACACTTACATCACCATGTGATCATATCATCATGCGATTAACACCCAATAAGTTCTGGGGTTTGTTCATGTTCTGCTCGTCAAAGAGGTTTTTAGTCAACGGGTCTGCGACATTCAGATCCGTGTGTACCTTGCAAACTTTCCATGTCATATTTATAGATACTACTCCCACGCTCCACTTGGAGCTATTCCAAATGGCTGCTCCACTATACGTAGCCAGATTTCTACTAAGAGTCATCCGGATTGGAGTTAAAGCTTGCATCATCGTAACCCTTTACGATGAACTCTTTATCACCTCCATAATCGAGAAATATTTCCTTAGTTCTCAAGTTACTAAGGATAACTTTGACCATTGCCCAGTGATCCACTCTTGGATTACTCTTGTACCCCTTGACAGACTCATGGCAAGGCACACACAGGTGCGGTACACAGCATGGCATACTATATAGAGCCTATGGCTAAAGCATAGGAGATGACACTCATCTTTTCTTTATCTTCTGCCGTGGTCAGGTATTGAGTCTTACTCAATTTCGCACCTTACAATACAGTCAAGAACTCCTTCTTTGACCCATATTTTGAACTCCTTCAAAAACTTGTCAAGGTATGTCTTCGTCGAAAAAACTTATCAAGCGAATTGATCTATCCCTATAGATCTTGATGCTCAATAACATAGTAGCTTTATCTGGGTCTTCCTTTGAAAAAACTCTTTTCAAACAACCCTTCATGCTCTTCCAGAAATTCTACATCATTTCCGATCAATAATATGTCAACTACATATTCTTATAAGAAATTCTATAGTGCTCCCACTCACTTTCTTGCAAATACAAGTTTCTCATAAACTTTGTATAAACTTAAACACTTTGATCACCTCATCAAAGCATATATTCCAACTCCGACATGCTTGCTCCAGTCCATAGAAGGATCGCTGGAGTTTGCATATTATTAGCATCCTTAGGATTGACAAAACCTTCTGGTTGTATCACATACAACTCTTCCTCACAGAAACCATTACGGAAACCTTGTTTTGTCATCCACCTGCCAGATTTCATAATCGAAAAATTTAGCAACTGCTAACAAAATTTTAATAGACTTTTAGCATCGCTACAGATGAGACAATCTCATCGCAGTCAACTCCTTGAACTTGGCAGAAACTTCTTTGCGACAAGTCGAGCTTTATAAACGGTGACATTTCACCATTAGCGTCTATGTTTATCTCAAAGATCCATTTGTACTCAGTGACCCGCCATTCAACAGGCAAGTCTACCAAAGTCCATACTTGGTTTTCATACATGGATCCTTTCTCGGATTTCATGGCTCCTAGCCATTTGTTGGAATTCGGGCCCACCATCGCTTCTCCATAGTTCGTAGGTTCATCGTTGCCCAACAACATGATTTCCAAGACAGGGTTGTCGTACTACTCAGGAGCAGTACACGTCCTTGTCGACCTACGAGGTTCGATAGTGACTTGATCCGAAGCTTCATGATCATCATCATTAACTTCTTTTTCAACTGAGTAGGCTCTACAGAAACATCTTTCTGTGTTGCGCTATTCTCTGGTTGAAACAAAGGTTCAACAACCTTATCAAGTTCTATCTTCCTCCCACTCAATTCTTTCGAGAGAAACTCTTTCTCAAGAAAGGACCCATTCTTAGCAACAAACACCTTTTGCGCTTGGATCTGAAATAGAAGGTATACCCAATGTCTCATTAGGGTATTCTATGAAGATACATTTGTCTGCTTTGGGTTCGAGCTCGCTAGGTGAAAAACCCATTTTCACATAAGCGTCGCAGCCCCAAACATTTAGAAATGACAGCTTAGGCTTCTGTCAAACCATAATTCTCACGGTGTCATCTCAACAGACTTAGATGGTGCCCTATTAAAGTGAATGGATTTGTCTTTAATGCATAACCCCATAATGATTGTGGTAAAACGATAAGAGACATCATAGTACTCACTATATCCAATAGAGCACGACTACGACGTTCGAACACACCATCACACTATGGTGTTCCAGGAGGCGTGAGCTGGGAAACAATTTCCACATTGTCTAAAATTGCATACCAAACTCGTAACTTAGATATTCACCTCCATGATCATATCATAGACATTTATCTTCTTGTCACGATGATCTTTAACTTCACTCTGAAACTCCTTGAACCTTTCAAACATTTCAGATTCGTGTTTCATTAAGTAAATATCCCCATATTTACTCAAATAATCAGTGAAGGTAAAGAGAAACAACGATATCCACTGTGTGTTTCAACACTCATTGGACCACATACATCAACATGTATTAATTCCAATAAGCCACTTGCCCGCTCCATCATATTGGATGACGGGGTCTCAGTCATCTTGCCCAAGAGGCATGGCTCGCATGTCTCAACCGATTCAAAATCGAGTGAGTCAAAAAATCCATCATCATGGAGTTTCTTCATGCGATTTATACCAATATGACATTTAGCGGCAGTGCCACAAGTATGTGGTACTATCATTATTAACTTTATATATTTTTGGTACCAACGTTATGAACATGTGTACTACTACGATCATGATTCGATAAACCATTCCGAGTGGGTGCATGACCATTGAAGGCATTATCCATGTAAATAGAATAACCATTATTCTCTAACTTATATGAATAACCGTATTGCACTAATCATGAGCTAATCACGTTCATGCTCAACGCAAACACCAAATAACATTTATTTAGATTTATCACAAATCCCGAAGGTAGAGAGAGCGTGCGATGGTGATCACATCAATCTTGGAAATACTTCCAACACACATCGTCACCTTTCACCTAGCTAGTCTCCATTTACTCCGTAGCTTTTATTTCGAGTTGCTAACACTTAGTAACCGAACCGGTATCCAATACCCAGGTGCTACTAGGAGTACCAGCAAGGTACACATCACTAACACGTATATCAAATATACTTCCATTGACATTACCAGCCTTCTTATCTACCAAGCATCTAGGGTTTTTCCGCTTCAGCGAACATTCTCCTCATAACAGAAGCACTTAGTCTCGGGTTCGGGCTCAACCTTGGGTTTCTTCACTAGAGCAACAACTGGCTTGCCATTCCTGAAGTTTTCCCTTCTTGCCCTTGCCCCTTTTGAAACTAGTGGTTTCACTTAACCATCAACACTTGATGCTCCTTCTTGATTTCTACCTTCGTGGTGTCAAACATCACGAACAACTCAGGGATCATCTTATCCATCCCTGGCATGTTATAGTTCATCACGAAGCTCTAGTAGCTTGGTGGCAGTGACTTGGAGAACTGCATTAATCACTATGTCATCTGGAAGATTAACTCCCACTTGATTCAAGTGATTGTAGCACCCAGACAATCTGAGCACACGCTCACCGATTGAGCTATTCTCCTTTATCTTGCAGACAAAGAATCTTGTTGGAGGTCTCATACCTCTCAACATAGGCACGAGCCTGAGATCACAATCTCAGCTCCTAGAACATCTCATATGTTCCGTGACGTTCAAAACGTTTTGGAGCCTCAATTCTAAGCCGCAATGCATGACGCATTGAACTATCACGTAGTCACCAAAAAGTGCCTGTCATATGTTCACAACATCTACAGACAACGCTTGAGGGAGTGGTGCAGTTAGCGGTACATCAAAAACATAAGCTTTCTGTGCAGCAATGAGGACAATCCTCAGATCACGGACCCAGTCCGCATTATTGCTACCATCAACTTTCAACTTACTTTTCTCTAGGATTGTATCAATAAAACTGGGGAGCTACAGCGCGAGCTATCTACGACATAATTTGCAAGGACATTTTTAGACTAAGTCCATGATAATTAAGTTCATTTAATCAAATTATTAATGAACTCCCACTTAGATAGACATCTCTCTAGTCTTCCAAGTGATACATGATCCATGTCAACTAGCCCGTGTCCGATCATCACGTGAGACGGACTAGTCATCCATGGTGAACATCTCTATGTTGATCGTATCTTCTATACGACTCATGTTCGACCTTTCGGTCTTCCGTGTTCCGAGGCCATGTCTGTACATGCTAGGCTCGTCAAGTCAACCTAAGTGTTTCGCATGCGTAAATCTGGCTTACACCCGTTGTATGCGAACATTAGAACCTATCACACCCGATCATCACGTGGTGCTTCGGAACGACGATCCTTAGCAACGGTGCACAGTTAGGGTGAACACCTTTCTTGAAATTTTATTGAGAGATCATCTTATTCACTACCGTCGTTCTATGCAAATAAGATGTAAACATGATAAACATCACATGCAATCAATATAGTGACATGATATGGCCAATATCATCTTGCTCCTTTGATCTCCATCTTCGGGGCACCATGATCATCACTGTCACCGGCACGACACCATGATCTCCATCATCATGATCTCCATCATTGTGTCTTCATGAAGTTGTCTCGCCAACTATTACTTCTACTACTACAGCTAACGTTTAGCAATAAAGTAAAGTAATTACATGGCGTTTATGATTGACACGCAGGTCATACAATAATATAAGACAACTCCTATGGCTCCTGCCGGTTGTCATAGTCATCGACATGCAAGTCGTGAACCCTATTACAAGAACATGATCAATCTCATACATCACACTGCATCACATCACATCCTTTTGGCCATATCACATCACACGGCATATGCTGCAAAAACAAGTTAGACGTCCTCTAATTTGTAGTTGCAAGTTTTTACGTGGTTGCTATAGGTTTCTAGCAAGAACGTTTCTTACCTACGTCAAAACCACAACGTGATATGCCAATTGCTATTTACCCTTCATAAGGACCCTTTTCATCGAATCCAATCCGACTAAGGTGGGAGAGACAGACACCCGCTAGCCACCTTATGCAACTAGTGCATGTCAGGCGGTGGAACCGGTCTCACGTAAGCGTACGTGTAAGGTTGGTCCGGGCCGCTTCATCCCACAATACCGTCGAATTAAGATAAGACTAGTAACGGCAAGCATATTAACAAAATCGACGCCCACAACTGCTTTGTGTTCTACTCGTGCATAGATTCTACGCATAGACCTAGCTCATGATGCCACTGTTGGGAGACGTAGTAGTAAATCAAAATTTTCCTACGTTCACCAAGATCTATCTATGGAGAAACCAGCAACAAGAGGGGAGAGATTGCATCTTCATACCTTTGAAGATCGCTAAGCGGAAGCGTTACAAGAACGCGGTTGATGGAGTCGTACTCGCAGCGATTCAGATCGCGGTAGATCCGATCAAGTGCCGAACGAACGGCACCTCCGCGTTCAACACACGTGCAACCCGGTGACGTCTCCAACACCTTGATCCAGCAAGGAGGAAGGAGAGGTTGGGGAAGGGCTCCAACAGCAGCACGACGGCGTGGTGGTGGTGGAGTAGCAAGGTATTCCGACAGGGCTTCGCCTAAGCGCTGCGGAGGAGGAAGAAGAGAGGTAGGGCTTCGCCGTGAGAGAGAGAGATCAAATCCTGTCTCAAAACATCCAAAACCTCAAGTATATATAGGAGGAGGGACGTGGAGGGCTGGCTTGGCCTCTACTCCAAAGAGGAGAGGGCCGGCCGAATTAAAGGGAGAGTCCACCTCCCACAAGGGAGGTGGATCTCCTCCTTTTAAATCCTTTTTGCCTTATCTCCTTATCTCCAGCCGCATGGGCCTTTAGCAAAAGTCTTGCCCAGCCCAATAAGGGCTGGCACACTTTATCTAACAGCCCATGTGGTCCTTTGGTCGTGACACCCCTCCCGGGGGTCCTCCGGCACCCTCCCGGCACTCCCGGTACACTACCGATGAGCCCGAAAACTTTCCGGTGACCAAAACTGGACTTCCTATATATCAATCTTTACCTCCGGACCATTCCGGAGCTCCTCGTGACGTCCGGGATCTCATCCGGGACTCCGAACAACCTTCGGTAATCACGTATACCTTTTCCCTAGCGTCATCGAACCTTAAGTGTGTAGACCCTACGGGTTCGGGAGACACGTAGACATGACCGAGACACTTCTCCGGCCAATAACCAACAGCGGGATCTAGATACCCATGTTGGCTCCCACGTACTCCACGATGATCTCATCGGATGAACCACGATGTCGGGGATTCAATCAATCCCGTATACAATTCCCTTTGTCTATCGGTATGGTACTTGCCCGAGATTCGATCGTCGGTATCCCTATACCTTGTTCAATCTCGTTACTGGCAAGTCTCTTTACTCGTTCCATAATACATCATCCCGTGGCTAAATCCTTAGTCACATTGAGCTCATTATGATGATGTCTTACCGAGTGGGCCCAGAGATACCTCTCCGTCACACGGAGTGACAAATCCCAGTCTCGATTCGTGCCAACCCAACAGATACTTTCGGAGATACCCGTAGTGCACCTTTATAGCCACCCAGTTACGTTGTGATGTTTGGCACACCCAAAGCATTCCTACGGTATCTGGGAGTTGCACAATCTCATGGTCTAAGGAAACGATACTTGACATTGAAAAGCTTTAGCAAACGAACTACACGATCTTGTGCTATGCTTAGGATTGGGTCTTGTCCATCACATCATTCTCCTAATGATGTGATCCCGTTATCAACGACATCCAATGTCCATGGCCATGAAACCGTGACCATCTATTGATCAACGAGCTAGTCAACTAGAGGCTCACTAGGGACATGTTGTGGTCTATGTATTCACACATGTATTATGGTTTCCGGTTAACACAATTATAGCATGAACAATAGACAATTATCATGAACAAGGAAATACAATAATAACCATTTTATTATTGCCTCTAGGGCATATTTCCACAGCTCAAACCCGAGTTCTTGCTCATTTTGCTCCGTTTTTCGATCTCCTTGTGTAAAGCTCCATTCACCGAACTGTTTTAGGAAATTGTTTCTTGGTATGTGACTCCTCCATTGGTCCAATTAGTTTTTATTCTAGTGATTTATTCATTGCATACTATTGCTTCCATGGTGACCCTGTTCTTGAGATTTCCATGTTAATTTTATTTTGTCCCAAGTAGTTGTGATGCAAGATATGGCCTCTAGGCACTTATAGGAGTAGTTGCAATGAGTTTTTGTTGAGTTTTTTTTTCACTTTTATTTTGAGTCACTAAAAATTTCAGAATTCTTTTAGAAAAAGGAAAATGTTTAGGAAGAGCTATCATGGTGGTTCCTCAAGCAAAAGGGGTCCCTGTCTCGCGATTCGGGAGCCCGATCATTATCAGCCGAGGGTAGCACTGGTGCAACCATGTGAATGGCCTTCCGACGAATTCATGATTGAAGCAGGCTTCAAGGACGAGTTTAATATAGTTATCCGTAACGCCGTGCTCGAAGAATTCATCTCCGATAAATGTGAACAGTATACTTCCCTCACCGCCTCCTTTATTCATAGATTTAAATTTTTATCTGGCCGTAACACATCCATTTTGTTTGATCTTTATGATAAATCGTATACCATAGATTTAGAAGATTTTAATAGAATATGTAAGATACCTGATTGGGGTAGTCTCAATGAACCTCCTAAGTCCTCGGTTAGAGATTTTCTTTCCAGTATAACAGTCGAAGAGACTAGAGATATTACGCAGGCTACCATAGGGAGCATTTATTTTCCTGCTTTACATTATTTTTTCATCTTCGTAGGTAGATGGATTAATGGTACGCGTGATCATAGCCACCTCTGCGCACCTGATATCAGTATACTTAAGAGTGCAGTAACAGGTGATAGATGTTTTAACATGGGAGCTATAATTGCTAGGAGACTAAATAACAATGCTAATGAAGGAGATTTATTTGGTGGGATCTATGCCACTCGCCTTGCTAATTATTTTAGAATACCCATTCCGACTAGAGATCCCCCACTTCACATTGCTTTCCTTGATCGTGCTGCTATGATGTGTTTCCAGTTTCTCGAGAGGAGCAATGAGTCCCTCCTATACTGGCTAATATTTAACCGGCAGCATGTTTTTCATATTACCCTTCCTGCTCCTGCCTTCTTTGATTTTCAAAGTAAACGGAGATATTAAATAACCAGAGAAGAGGCAGAGGAGTATGAGAGGGAGGAGAAGGCTGCTCGCCTCCGTGAGGCAGCTATTCAAGCGGTAGCTGCCGCATCCCAGTACAACCCACATTATGATTTTGGATACGCTCCAGAGTACCCCGGAGCCGGTTACTTTCCTCCTTGGGAGTAGACCAACTTAGGCCAAAAGCCTAAGCTTGGGGGAGTACGTGTTTCTCACTGACTTTATAGTCCTGTTCACACATTTACTTTGTACTTTATTTTCTTTTTCTTGCATTCTTCTTGTGTGTTTTATTAGCTTGAGAAAACCCCAAAAAAATAAAAATGAGAAAAAAAATAGTTGTAACTTTACATTCTTGCATGCTTAGGAGTAACTAAGAAAAGAAAACCCAAGAATATTTCTCGTTCTTCTTTTGCTTGTTGGGAGCTTCCCGTCTAAATAGTTTTCTTTTTCTTTGGGTCGAGGTAGAAGACCATGATTAAAATGATTAGTGGCTCGCGTATGCATTATTGTTTATTCGTCAAAGAGCCATACTACTTTGTCTTCTCCTCTGAGTTTGCTTGCAGATTCCAGCTTAGTCCAATGCACGAACACTCTTATTATTATTCACATCATTCGGTCGTGCAAGTGAAAGGCAATAATGATGATATATGATGAAGTGACTGAGCCTGGAAAAGCTGGTATGAACTCGATCTATTTTGTTTTTGTAAATATGACTATCTCATCGTTCCTAATTCAACATTGTTATGAGAGAAGCATGTTTGCAATGACAACTTAGAGATCATAGTTTCTTATGCCATGCTTAATTAGCTAGCAGCTTATAATGGTTTGTCTTGGAGGCCAACATGAATTTTAAAATGATTGTGATGTAGTATGATAGGATGGTATCCTCCTTTGAATGATTCAAGTGGCTTGACTTGGCACATGTTCACGCATGTAGTTGAAACAAAATCAACATAGCCTTCACGATATTCATGTTCATGGTGATTTATATCCTACTCATACTTGCAC
Organism: Hordeum marinum; assembly: GCA_022496015.1. NCBI lineage: Eukaryota > Viridiplantae > Streptophyta > Magnoliopsida > Poales > Poaceae > Hordeum > Hordeum marinum. The sequence goes on along the minus strand of CM039674.1, from coordinate 530,296,243 downwards.
TCAATGTTGGTTAATCTCAATGCATGTTGATGACTGTTACCACTCTCTAGTTGGTCGCTTCCTAGTCTTTTGCTAGCCTTCACTTGTACTAAGAGGGAATACTGCTTGTGCATCCACTTCCATAAACCCAAAGTTGTTCCATATGAGTCCACCATACCTACCTATATGCGGTATCTACCTACCTATATGCGGTACCTATATGCTTGTGCATCCACTTCCATAAACCCAAAGTTGTTCCATATGTGCCATTCTCTAAACCTTCAAATAATAATCTGTTTTATATGCCTGAACCGCTCATGTGGTGACAAGGGGCGGTCAATATATTCCATGCTAGGCGTGTTATCCTCGATATGTATTTATTCACTATCACTCACGAGAAAGCTGCCGGTAATTGGAATGCCCAGTTCCATGTTCAAATAAAATAAAAATATAATTGCAAACAAAACTCCCCCAGGATTGTTGTTGGTATGGACGGTACCCAAGGATTCGGCTAGCCGTGGAGTGTGATTGATTGGTGGTTGGGGGAGTTAAAACTTTACTATTCCGTTTGGGAACCGCCTATAATATGTGTAGCATGGAAGATAGTGAAAACTCTTGGTTATCGCATTGACAATGAAAGCATATCACCTCCAAAATTGTTCATCTCTATTAAAAAAGCTTGATCTCTGGCACCTCTGCATATCAATGCTTCCCTCTGCGAAGGGCCTATCTATTTACATTTCTGTTGAGTCATCCTCTTCTTATTAAAAGCACCAACTAGAGAGCACCTCCGTCATTTGTATGCTTTGCTATTAATCGATATTGAGTACGATTATGACTGGATCTTCCTTACCATGAATTATAGTTTCTAGTCAGCCCTTGGTCTTTGAAGGTTGCTCTGCATTTATGTTTTGCGGTCTCAGAAAGAGCTAGCGAGATACCATTTATTCATATTGTATCATCATTGTTTTGATTGAAGTGTTGACATTTGAAACTTATTATTATGACTCGCTAGTTAGTTGTGCCATCGATATGAGTATACCATGAGAACTAAATGTTATTGATTATGTGGTTAGATTATGATCTTGCTGAAAATCTGAATATGAGTTAGACATAATTGCAACAACAAGATCAAACAGAGTTCGTAAAAGTTTTTCTTTTGTCTCTTTTAGTTTATCAACTGAATTGCTTGAGGACAAGCAAGGCTTTAAGCTTGGGGGAGTTGATACGTGTCCAACGTATCTACTTTTTTGAACTCTTTTGCCCTTGTTTTGAACTCTAATTTGCATGATTTGAATGGAAGTAACCCAGACTGACGCTGTTTTCAGCAGAACTGCCATGGTGTTGTTTTTGTGCAGAAATAAAAGTTCTCGGAATGACCTGAAAATTGACGAGGGATTTTTTTGGAATATATAAAAAATACTGGCGAAAGAATCAACCGGAGGGGAGGAGCCAGTGGGCCACTAGTCCAGGAGCCGCCCCCCCCTACGCCGTGCCTGGTGGGCTCGTGGTGCCCACGTGGCCCCTCTGACCTCCTCTCCAGTCCCATATAACCCTATTCGTCCCAAAAAAAAGAGAATAAATAATCACGTTTTACGATATGGAGTCACCGCCACCACCTGTTCTTCCTCGGGAGGGCAGATCTAGAGTCCATCGAAGCCATCGTCATCATCAACCATCCTCCATTGCCAATTTCATGATGCTCTCCATCGTTCGTGAGTAATCTCATCATAGGCTTGCTTGACAGTGAGGGTTTGGATGAGATTTATCATGTAATCGAGTTAGTTTTGATATGGTTTGATCCCTAGTATCCACTATGTTCTTAGATTGATGTTGCTACTACTTTGCTATGCTTAATGCTTGTCACTAGGGCCCGAGTGCCATGATTTCAGATCTAAACCTATTATGTTTTCATCAATATATGTGTTTTCTCGATCCTATTTTGCAAGTTGTAGTCACCTACTATGTGTTATGACCCGGCAACCCCGAAGTGACAATAGTCGGAACCAGTCCCGGAGATGACCATAGTATGAGGAGTCCATGTATTCACCATGTGTTAATGCTTTGTTCTGGTACTCTATTAAAAGGAGACCTTAATATCCCTAAGTTTCCATTAGGACCCCGCTGCCACGGGAGGGATGGACAAAAGATGGCATGCAAGTTCTTTTCGATAAGCACGTATTACTATATACGGAATACAAGCCTACATTACATTGACGAACTTGAGCTAGTTACATATCACCTTATGTTATAACTGTTACATGATAAATGCTATCCAACATAATTATCCATCATTGATCCAATGCCTACGAGCTTTTCCTATACTGGTCTTTGCTACGCTACTTTACCGCTACTACTTTTACACTTGCTACACAAATCACTGCTGCTACTGTTGCAACTGTTACTGTTACTATCATATTACTTTGCTACTAAGAACTTTGTTGCTGATATTAAATCTTTCGGGTGTGGTTGAATTCACAACTCAACTGTTAATACTCGAGGATATTCTTTGGCTCCCATTGTGTCGAACCAATAAATTTGGGTTGAATACTCTACCCTTGAAAACTATTGAGATCCCCTATACTTGTGGGTTATCAGTCTCCCATTATATAATTGAATGGGGTTTCCTCAGGATTATTAAAGAAGTGCATAATGTTTTCCATATAATGAGCATCGAGGGTTTTAGGAGGTTCCCCATCTCCATGAGTAACAAGTACACCTAATTTTTTTGGTATTTCATGTTCCATATCCATAACTAAAGATAGAGAACAACTTCGAACAGCAAATAAATCTACTTAGTGATAAAGCAAACAAGCACACACGAGAATATTCACCCCACGCTATTGCTCCCCGGCAACGTGCCAGAAAAAGGTCTTGATAAACCACAAGTATAGGGGATCAATTGTAGCCTTTCTAGATAAGCAAGAGTGTCGAACCCAACGAGGAGCTAAAGGTAGGACAAATATTCCCTCAAGTTCTATCGACCATCGATACAACTCTACACACACTTTACGTTCACTTTACCTTGAACAAGTATGAAACTAGAAGTACTTTGTAGGTGTGATAGGATAGGTTTGCAAGATAATAAAGAACACATAAATAAAAACTAGGGACTGTTTAGATAAAGAAACAATTACGTTAGTTTAACGAGTGTGGAAAAGTGGTGGTAGGAGTTGCGGAATTGTCCCTAAGCAATTGACTATGTTACTAGACCGATAGCATGTTTTATATGGGAGAGGCCACTGCTAGCATGTCATCCCTTACTTGGAATTCTATGCACTTATGATTGGAACTATTAGCAAGCATCCGCAACTACTAACATTCATTAAGGTAAAACCCAACCATAGCAATAAGATATATTGGTCCCCCTTCAATCCCGTATGCATCAATTTCTATGCTAGGCCGAAGCTTCTGTCACCCTTGCCCTCCAATACATAGTACTATCTATTGGAAATATGCACTAGAGGCAATATATAAAGTGTTTATTATTATATTTCCTTGTTCATGACAATCATTTATTATCCATGCTATAATTACATTGATTGGAAACACATTGCATGTGTGGGTAAATAGACAACATTGTGTCCCTAGTATGCCTCTAGTGAACTAGCTCGTTGATCAAAGATGGTCAGGGTTTCCTAGCCAATTGACATGTGATGTCATTTGATAACGGGATCACATCATTAGGAGAATGATGTGATGGACAAGACCCAAACTACAAACGTAGCATATGATCATGTCAGTTTATTGCTACTGTTTTCTGCGTGTCATTGTATATGTTCCTATGACCATGAGATCATGCAACTCACAGATATCGGAGGAGTGCCTTGTGTGTATCAAACGTCGCAACGTAACTGGGTGACTATAAAGGTTCTCTACCGGTATTTCCGATGATGTCTGTTGAGTTGGCATGGATCGAGACTGGGATTTGTTACTCCGTGTGACGGAGAGGTATCTCGGGGCCCACTCGGTAATGCAACATCACAATAAGCGTTGCAAGCAATGTGACTAATTGTTAGTTGCTGGATCTTGTATTATGGAACGAGTAAAGAGACTTGCCGGTAACGAGATTGAACTAGGTATGGAGATACCGACGATCGAATCTCGGGCAAGTAACATACCGAAGAACAAAGGGAACGTTATACGGGATTAACTGAATCCTTGACATAGAGGTTCGACCGATAGATCTTCGTAGAATATGTAGGAACCAATGTGGACGTCTAGGTCCCTCCATTGTTTATTGGCCGTAGAGGTGTCTCGGTCATGTCTACATAGTTCTCGAACCCGCAGGGTCTGCACACTTAAGGTTCGGTGACGTTTTGGTAGTGTAGAGTTATATATGGTGGTTGCCGAAGGTTTTTCGGAGACCCAGATGAGATCCCGGACTTCACGAGGAGCTCCGGAATGGTCGATAGGTAAAGATTCATATATAGGAAGTCCCAGTTTGGTCGCCGGAAAAGTTTCGGGCTCATCGGTAGTGTATCGGGAGTGCCGGTAGTGTACCGGAAGGCCTTCGGGAGGGGTATTTCGACCCCAAGAGGTCCATGGGCTGTGGGAGGGTGTTAACCATCCCTTTGTGGGCTGGGAAACCCAGACACAAAGGCCCAAGGCGCAGGAGGTGAAAATTCCTAAGGAAAAAGGAAAAAGGGAAAAATCAGCCAATAGGAAGCAATCCTACTCCAACTAGGATTGGAGTAGGAGTAGGATTGCTCCCACCTTGCCCGGCCGAATCCCCTAGGGTGTCTTGGTGCGCCATCCCCCTTCTCTCTATTCCTCCTATATATACTAGTGGATTGGGTGGTTTTTGGACACAACTTACGGCCACGTGCTACCCGATTCACCGGTGCTCCTCTAGATCAGATTTCTGCAGTGCTTAGGTGAAGGCCTGTCGGAATTGCTCCACCACCACCATCACCGGAGCGTCGTCACGCTGCCGGTGAACTCTCTCTCCTCTCCACCTTCTCTTGCTAGATCAAGACGGTGGAGATCGTCATCAAGCTGCACGTGTGCTAAACGCGGAGGTGCCGTCCGTTCGGCACTAGATCGGAAGGATCGTGATCAAGGCCATGGGACGTTCATGATCGGATTGCGGGACGGATCATGACGAGATCGCGGGACGGTTCGTGGTTGGTTCGCGGGACGGTTCGTGATTAGATCGCGGGACGCTCGGCGATTTGAATCACGAAGAAGTTCGACTACACCAACCGCGTTTCTTAACGCTTCCCGCTTAGCGATCTACAAGGGTACGTAGATCCACTCTCCCTCTCGTAGATGCTCATCACCATGGATAGGTTTGCGTGTGCGTAGGAATTTTTTGTTTCCCATGCGATGTTCCCCAACAGTGGTATCAGAGCTAGGTTGATGGTTCGATGAGATCTCGAGTAGAACACAAAAGGTTTGTGGGCATTGATGCTTAGATTGCTTCCTCCCTTGGTCGGATTTTGGTTCGGCGGGATTGTGAGATGAAGCGGCCCGGACCAACATTACTCGTACACTTACGAGAGACCGGTTCCCTCGACGCAACTTGTTGCTTAGATGGCTGGCGGGTGACAGTTTCTCTCACTTTAGTTGGATTGGATCCGACAAAGGCGGTCCTTGAGAAGGTTGAAAAGCAATCTATGTATCACCGTTGTGGTTTATGCGTAGGTGAGAATTGTTCTTGCTAGATACCCGTAGCAGCCACGTAAAACATGCAACAACAATTAGAGGACGTCTAATGTGTTTTTGCAGGGTATGTTGTGATATGATATGGCCAATTACATGATCTGATATATGTGATGTATGAGATGATCATGTGATGTATAGATTATCACGACTTGCATGTCGATGAGCACGGCAACCAGCAGCAGCCATAGGGTTGTCTTTAATTATTGTATGACCTGCATGTCAATCATTAAGCGCTATGTAATGCTTCACTTTATCGCTACGGTAGCAATAGTAGTAGAAGCATGTTGGGCGCGACAACCACAATGGCGACACGTTGATGAAGATCAAGATGATGGAGATCATGGTGTCTTGCCGGTGACGATGGAGATCATGCCGGTGTTTTGAAGATGGAGATCTTAAACACAAGTTCATGGCCATATCATGTCACTTATGAATTGCATGAGATGTTAATCCTTTTATGCACCTTGTTTTGCTTAGTACGGCGGTAGCATTATCAGGTGATCCCTCACTTAAATTTCAAGATGAACTGTGTTCTCCCCGAGTGTGCACCGTTGCGAAAGTTCGTCGTGTCGAGACACCACGTGATGATCGGGTGTGATAGAATCTACATTCACATACAATGGGTGCAAGCTAGATTTGCACGTGCAGAACACTCGGGTTAAACTTGACGAGCCTAGCATGTATAGACATGGCCTCGGAACACAAGAGACCAAAAGGTCGAACATGAATCATATAGTAGATATGATCAACATAGTGATGTTCACCATTGAAGCCAACTTAACTCACGTGATGATCGGACTTGAGTTTGTGAATTTGGATCATGTGACACTCAGATGACCTGAGGGATGTCAATTTGAGTGGGAGATCTAGTAATTTGATTAACTAGACTCATTATCATGAACAATAGTCTAAGTGACCTTTGTATATTTAAGTTATAGATCAATGGCTCGCGCAGGAGCACCCCTGAATTTTAATGCGTTCCTCGAGAAAGCTAAGTTGAAAGATGATGGTAGTAACTTTGTTGATTGGGCCCGTAATCTGAGGATTATCTTTACGGCTTCCCAGAAACAATATGTCCTTGATGCACCACTTGGTGACCAACCAGAAGACATGACCTCCGAAGACGTTAAGAACGCTTGGGAGGCTCGTGCTGGAGACTACTCAATAGTTCAATGTGCAATATTGTATGGCTTAGAACTGGGACTTCAAAGATGTTTTGAACATCATGGAGCATATGAGATGTTCCAGGAGTTGAAGTTTATCTTTCAAAAGAATGCCCGGATTGAGAGGTATGAGACCTCTGATAAGTTCTATGCTTGCAAGATGGAGGAGAACAGGTCTATCAGTGAGCATATACTCAGAATGTCTGGGTACTCAAACCGTCTAGCTGAGTTGGGAATTGCCTTTCCGCAAGAGGCGATCATTTATAGAGTTCTTCAATCGCTGCCACCAAGTTACAAAAGTTTTGTGATGAACTATAACATGCACGGGATGAACAAGTCATCATCCGAGCTGTTTGCAATGTTGAAAGTTGCTGAGTCTGAAATCGAGAAAGAACATCAAGTGTTGATGGTCAATAAAACCACTAGTTTCGGGCTCATCGGTAGTGTACCGGGAGTGTCGGTAGTGTACCGGGAGGCCTCCGGGAGGGGTATTTCGACGCCAAGAGGTCCATGGGCTGTGGGACGGTGTTAACCAGCCCTTTGTGGGATGGGAAACCCAACCACAAAGGCCCAAGGTGTAGGAGGTGGAAATTCCTAAGGAAAAAGGGAAAAGGGAAAAATCAGCCAATAGGAAGCAATCCTACTCCAACTAGGATTGGAGTAGGAGTAGGATTGCTCCCACCTTGCCCGGCCGAATCCCCTTGGGGGTCTTGGTGCGCCAGTCCCCCTCCTCTCCCTTCCTCCTATATATACTAGTGGATTGGGTGGTTTTTGGACACAACTTACGGCCACGTGCTACCCGATTCACCGGTGCTCCTCTAGATCGGATTTCTGCAGTGCTTAGGCGAAGCCCTACCGGAATTGCTCCACCACCACCATCACCGGAGCGCCGTCATGCTGCCGGTGAACTCTCTCTCCTCTCCACCTTCTCTTGCTGGATCAAGATGGTGGAGATCGTCATCAAGCTGCACGTGTGCTGAACGCGGAGGTGCTGTCCGTTCGGCACTAGATCGAAAGGATCGTGATCAAGGCCACGGGACATTCGTGATGGGATCGCGGTACGGATCGTGACGAGATCGCAGGACGGTTCATGATTGGTTCGCGGGACGGTTCGTGATTACATCGCGGGACGCTCGGCGATTTGAATCGCGAAGAAGTTCGACTACACCAGCTGCGTTTCTTAACGCTTCCCACTTAGCGATCTACAAGGGTACGTAGATCCACTCTCCCTCTCATAGATGCTCATCACCATGGATAGGTTTGCGTGTGCATAGGAAATTTTTTGTTTCCCATGTGACGTTCCCCAACACTATCAACATACAACTAACCCCTATGGTGTGATCCACGCACGCGCTCATATGATGGGCACCAAAGGACAACAGCATAACCACAAGCAATTTAAACCAATCATAGCAATTCATCAATCACCGATAGGACAACGAAAATCTACTCAGACATCATAGGATGGCAACACATCATTGGATAATAAGATGAAGCATATAGCACCATGTTCAAGTAGAGGGTACAGGGGGTTGCGGGAGAGTGGACCGCTGAATATAGATGGGGGAAGGTGATGGAGGCGTTGGTGAAGATGACGGAGGTGTTGGTGTAGATCGCCGTCACACGATGATGTCCCGAGCGGCGTTCTAGCGCCGCTGGGAGAGAGAGGGAGAGAGTTCCCCTCCTTAGTTTTCTTCCTTGACCTCCTCCCTAGATGGGAGATGGGTTTACCCTCTGGTCCATGGTCTCCATGGCAACGGAGGGGCGAGAGCCCCTCCGAGATTGGATCTCTCTCTCTCTCTATGTGTCCTTCTGTTTCTGCGCTCCCAGATTCTGGCCTTTCATCGTTTCTTAAATTACCGAAGATCCATAACTCCGATTAAGGTGTCCTTTTAACATGATTTTTATCCGGATATCATATTTCTTGCGGCGAAATAAGGGCCCCAACCGCCTTAAGGGTTGGTCACGAGCCTATCAGGCGCGCCTGGGGGGTAGGGCACGCCTCCCGGGCTCGTGACCCCCTCGAGCATCGTTTCGCGTTGATTCTTCTTCCCAAAAATCATAAACATTCCAAAAAAAATCCCCATAGGTTTTTTGTTGTGTTTAGACTTCGTTTGGTATGGATATTCTACGAAACAAAAAACATGCAACAAACAGGAACTGACACTAGGCGTTGGATCAATATGTTAGTCCCAAAAATAGTATAAAAAGTTGCGAAAAGTATATGAAAGTAGTATTGGCATGAAACAATTAAAAATTATAGATACGACAGAGACGTACCATATCATCATTTCACCCACATAGAATGTGCTAAAAAGTTGAGAGGGTTACGGCAAAAACTGGATGCACTTCGTGTACAAAATGGACAATCTCTTTCAAACTATCATGGTTTTGGACGAAAACTCATCTGTTAAAGAGGTATTTCATTTTTTGAACTTATTTGAACTCCATATTTTTGTTTGTTCAAAATGCACCATTCAAATCCGCATCATCAGTTTTCAACCCTTTCTGACTTGATCATTTGGTATTTTTCATGCACTTACTGATTTTTTGAGCTAAATAACCCCTAAATTACCTTCAAATGAACTATGAAAAGGTTGAAAGTTCGCATGGTATCATCATTTCAGCCACATAGCATGTGCTAAAAAGTTGAGAGGGTGACGGCAAAAATTGGATGCACTTCGTGTACAAAATGGACAAGCTCTTTTGAAGTATCACGGTTTCGGACGAAAACTCATCTGCTACAAAGGGATTTCATTTTTTGAACTTATTTGAACTCCATACTTTTTGTGTCTTCAAAATGAACCATTCAAAGCCACATCATTAATTTTCAACCCTTTCTAACTTGATCATTTGGTATTTTTCATGCACTTACTCATTTTTTGAGCTAAATAACCCCGAATTTGAAAAACACTTCAAATGAACTCTGAAAAGGTTGAAAGTTGTCGTGGTATCATCATTTCACCCACATAGCATGTTCTAAAAAGTTGAGAGGGTTACGGAAAAACTAGATGCACTTCGTGTACAAAATGGACAACCTCTTTCGAAGTATCATAGTTTCGGTTGAAAACTCATCTGTTACAAAGGGATTTCATTTTTTTGAACTTATCTGAACTCCGTATTTTTGTGTGTCCAAAATGCACCATTCAAAGCCACATCATCAATTTTCAACCCTTTCTGACTTGATCATTTGGTATTTTTCATGCACTTACTGATTTTTTGAGCTAAATAACCCTGAGATTGAAAAGCACTTCAAATGAACTCTGAAAAGGTTGAAAGTTGGCATGGTATAATCATTTCATCCACATAACATGTTACGAAAAGTTGAGAGGGTTACGGCAAAAACTGGATGCACTTCGTGTACAAAACGGACAATCTCTTTCGAAGTATCAGGGTTTCAGAAGAAAACTCATGTGTTACAAAATGCATTTCATTTCTTCACATGTAACTGCAATGATATAGTTGTGGAGAGAAAGTCTTCACTATTTCTTCGCTTGTGTCCTTTGCTTATTGCGCCATAAAGATGGATAATCTTCATCATTTAACAGGGTGCTTGGGTCAGCCTTGACTTTGAAGGGAGGAATTTCATGGAAGTTTTTATAATCTTCAGACATGTCCGTCTTGTCCTCCAATCCCACGATGTCTCTTTTTCCTTAAAGAACTATGTGGCGCTTTGGCTCATCGTACGATGTATTCGCTTCCTTATCTTTTCTTTTTCTCGGTTTGGTAGAGATGTCCTTCACATAGAAAACCTGCGCCACATCATTGGCTCGGACGAATGGTTCGTCTATGTACCCAAGATTGTTTAGATCCAATGTTGTCATTCCGTACTGTGGATCTTCCTATAACCCGTCTCTTGACAGATTGACCCATTTGCACTGAAACAAAGGGACCTTGAAATCATGTCCATTCTCAAGTTCCCATATGTCCATTATGTAACAATAATATGCGTCCTTTCCCCTCTTGGTTGCTGCATCAAAGCGGACACCGCTGTTTTGGTTGGTGCTCTTTTGGTCCTGGGTGATCGTGTAAAATGTAGTCCCATTTAACTCGTGCCCTTTGTAAGTCATTACAGTCGAAGATGGTCCCCTGGTCAATAAGTACAACTCAATAGAAACAGTGTTGTCACGCATGAGACGTGCTTGCAACCAACTGCCGAAAGTCCTGATGTGTTCACATGTAATCCAGTCGTCACACTGCTCTGGGTGTTTGGAGTGCAAAATATTCTTGTGTTCATAGACATACGGGGTCACCAAGATAGAATTATGTAGAAATGTGTAGTGTGCTTGAGACCAAGAATGCCCGCCCCTACATATTATTGAGTCCGCTCCTAGCATGCATTTTCTAGCCAGTCTCCCCTCATACCGCGATTGAGAGAGACCAATCTTCTTAAGGTTAGGAATGATGTCAACACAAAACACTATGGCATCCTCTGTTTGATGGCCCATGGAGATGATTCCTTCTGGCCTAGCACGGTTATGAACATATTTCTTTAAGACTCCCATGAACCTCTCAAAGGGGAGCATATTGTGTAGAAATACAGGGCCCACAACGACAATCTCGTCGCCTAGATGAACTAGGACGTGCGTCATGATATTGAAGAAGGACGGTGGGAACACCAGATCAAAACTAACAAGACATTGCACCAAATCACTCCTTAACCTTGCCAGGATTTCTAGATCGATCACCTTCTGATAGATTGCACTGAGGAATGCACATAGCTTCATAATGGCTAATCGAACGTTTTCCAGTTGAAGCCCCCTCAATGCAACCGGAAGGAGTTGCGTCATAATCAAGTGTCAGTCATGAGACTTTAGGTTCTGGAACTTTTTCTCTGCCATATTTATTATTCCCTTTATATTCGGTGAGAAGCCAAACGGGACCTTCATACTGAGCAAGCATTCAAAGATGATTTCCATCTCTTCTTTGGTAAGACCGTAACTGGCAGGACCTTCAAACTGCTGTGAATGCATGCCGTCTTTTTCATGCACACGTTGTTGTTCTTCGCGTGCCTCCGGTGTATCTTTTGTCTTCCCATACACTCCCAAGAAGCCTAGCAGGTTCACACAAAGATTCTTCGTCACGTGTATCACGTCATTGCAGAGCGGACCTCTAGGTCTTTCCAATAGGGTATGTCCCAAAATATAGAATTCTTCTTCCACATGGGTGCGCGTCCCTCAGCATCATTCGGAATAGATAATCCGTCGGGAACCTTTCCAAGTATTACTTGTAAATCATTGACCATAGCAAGTATGTGATCACCAGCACGGAGGGAGGGCTTGTTCCGGTGATCTGCCTCACCTTTGAAATGCTTTCATTTCTTTCGACATTGATGGTTGGTCGAAAGAAATCGACGATCCCCTACGTACACATTCTTCCTACATTTGTCCAAATATATACCATTGGCGTCATCTAAACAGTGTGTGCATGCATGATATCCCTTGTTTATCTGTCCTGAAAGGTTATTGAAAGCAGGCCAATCGTTGATGGTTACAAACAGCAATGCATGTAGGTCAAATTCCTCCTGTTTGTTCTCATCGCACACACGTACACCTCTTCGATTCCATAGCTAAAAAAGTTCATCAACTAATGGCCTTAGGTACACATCAATGTCATTGATGGGTTGCTTAGGGCCCTCGATGAGCACTGGCATCATAATGAACTTCCGCTTCATGCACAACCAAGGAGCAAGGTTATACATACATAGAGTCACGGGCCATGTGCTATGCTTGCTGCTCTGCTCCCCAAAAGGATTAACGCCATCTGCACTCAAACCAAACCATACATTCCTTGGGTCACTTGTAAAGTCGCTCCACTTTCTCTTGATCTTTCTCCACAGCGACCCGTCAGCGGGTGCTCTCAACTTCCCGTCTTTATTAGGGTCCTGTTTGTGCCATCGCATTGACTTGGCATGCTCTTTGTTTCTGAACAAACGTTTGAATAGTGGTATTATAGGAGCATTCCACATCAACTGGGTAGGAACCCTCTTCCTGGGGCGCTCGTCGTCAACATCACCATGGTCATCTCGTCTGATCTTATAACGCAATGCACCACATACCGAGCATGCGTTCAAATCCTCGTACGCACCACCGTAGAGGATGCAGTCATTAGGGCATGCATGTATCTTCTGCACCTCCAATCCTAGAGGGCATACTGTTGGAAATATGCCCTATAGGCAAAAAATAAAGTTTTTGTTATTATATTTCCTTGTTAATGATAATCATTTATTATCCATGCTATAATTGTATTGATTGGAAACACATTACATGTGTGGGATAATCATTTACAACGCTCTGTCCCTAGAATGCCTCTAGTGAACTAGCTCGTTGATCAAAGATGGTCAAGGTTTCCTAGCCATTAACATGTGATGTCATTTGATAACGGGATCACATCATTAGGAGAATATTGTGATGGACAAGACCCAAACTACAAACGTAGCGTATGATCGTGTCAGTTTATTGCTACTTTTTTCTGCATGTCAAGTATATGTTCCTATGACCATTAGATCATGCAACTCACGGACATCAGAGGACTGCCTTGTGTGTATCTAATGTCGCAACGTAACTGGGTGACTATAAAGGTGCTCTAAAGGTATCTCCGAGGGTGTCTGTTGAGTTGGCATGGATCAAGACTGGGATTTGTTACTCCGTGTGACGGAGAGGTATCTCAGGGCCCACTCGGTAATACAACATCACAATAAGCCTTGCAAGCAATGTGTCTAAATGTTAGTCACGGGATCTTGTATTACGGAACAAGTAAAGAGACTTGCCGGTAACGAGATTGAACTAGGTATGGTGATACCGACGATCGAACCACAGGAAAGTAACATACCGAAGAACAAAGGGAACATCATACAGGATTAACTGAATCCTTGACATAGAGGTCCGACCGATAAAGATCTTCGTAGAATATGTAGGAACCAATATGGGCATCCAGGACCTACTAATGGTTATTGACCGTAGAGGTGTCTCGGTCATGTCTAGATAGTTCTCGAACCCGCAGGGTCTGCACACTTAAGGTTTGGTGACGTTTCGGTAGTATAGAGTTATGTATGGTGGTGACCGAAGGTTGTACCGAGTCCCGGATGAGATCCCGGATGTCACGAGTAGCTCCGGAATGGTCCGGAGGTAAAGATTTATATATAGGAAGTCCTGTTTTGGTCACCAGAAAAATTTCGGGCTCATCGGTAGTGTACCGGGAGTGTCGATAGTGTACCAGGAGACCACCGGGAGGGGTATTTCTACCCAAGAGTATTAATGAGCTGTTGGAGAGTGAATACCATCCCTTAGTGGGCTGGTGGAAGTCTCACACAAGGCCCATGCAGCTGGGAAGAAAAGCCCAAAAGGAAAAAAGGTGGAAAAAGGCAAAAAAGGCAAAAATAAGGAAGGAGTCCTAATCCTACTAGGAGTGGAGGAGGTGGACTCCTCCCTCCTAGTTTGGCTGAACCAGCCTTGGCTTGGAAGCCAAGGCTGCCTCCTCTCCTCCTCTCCTCCTATATATACTAGAGGGTTTTAGGGTATTTGCACTTGATTTTCACCCACGTGCAACCCGTTCCTCCAGTGCATAGTTTATCCTCTAGATCGGATTTCTGCAGAGCTTAGGTGAAGCCCTGCCAGAATAGCTCCACCACCATCATGCTGCCGGAGAACTCTTATTCCTCTCCGCTCCGTCTTGCTGGATCAAGAAGGCGGAGATCGTTATCAAGCTATACGTGTGATGAACGCGGAGGTGTCGTCCGTTCGGTGCTTGATTGGGACGGTTCGTGATTAGATCACGGGACGCTCGGCGATTTGGATCGCGAAGACGTTCGACTACACCAATCGTGTTTCTTAACGCTTCCCTCTTAGCGATCTACAAGGGTACGTAGATCCACTCTCCCTCTCGTAGATGCTCATCACCATGGATAGATCTGCGTGTGCGTACGAATTTTTTTGTTTCCCATGCAACCTTCCCCAACAGTGGCATCATGAGCTAGGTCTATGTAACATCCCAATCTTTGGAATGTTGTAATAAATATTAGAATGAGTGAGTGAAATTGAGTGAAAATTTGAAACTTTTCAAAACTTTTTGAATGAGAGGGAATAAAATGACTTTCCCATTTTTCTTTGAATTAAAATTCTTACCTTTTAAATTAGTGAGAGAAGATGACATGACTTCTTCAACATGAAAAGATTTGGAAAGGGAATTTGAAAACTATTTGAAAATTTCTCATATGGAGTTTCACTTCCATATTTGATTTCTTATTTGAAATTTGTAAAGAATTCAAACCCCTTGACAAGTTTTTGAGAGGAGTAATATGACACTCCAAACCAGCGGTATTTTTGTGAAGTATTTGAACCATAAAACCCAAGGGGTTATTTGAAACAAATATTGGTAAAAATAAATAAAGCCATTTAGGCATTTTCTGAAAATAATTTTTTTAAAAGTAATTAATTTGGCCGTGGAAAAATGTTCATTAAATGGCATTTATTTCCTGGATCATTTTGGTATATTAAACTTTATTTTTTTGGACATGTTCTGATGGCCATAAATGAGATTTCAATGCTCTAGTAATTAAAAAGGAAACTATTAAACTTTAGTAATAAAATCCCACCGGCCACCGCTAACCGCACCCTCTCTCTCTCTCTCTGACGCGTGGGACCACCAACCGACCGAGCCATCCCCGCAGTCGTCCCCTCCACCGCGCCCCTGACCTCATCGGAGATCCCTCCCGCGACGGTTTCGCTTCCACCTACCTTCTCTCGACCACCCGCGGTCCTATAAATACCCCGGCCTCCCTCCACGCTCCATTCCACCCCGAAACCCCCTCTGCTCTCGCCAGAACCACCCCGCACGAGCTCGCCGGAGTTCTGCATCACAATCGGAAGCTCCCGGAGCTCGTGCTGCTCACCACCGTCACCCCCTCGTCTCTCCTTTGACACCAACTATCCCCGAAGGATCCCCGCTGTCGATTGGAGGCCTCGCCATTGCCGGAGGACGACCGTCCCCGTCGCCCCTGCCACCTGTGCCTGGCCGGAGACCACGCCGGAGCTCCCCACCCTCTGTAAGTCACCGGCGACGCCATCCACGTCCGATATAGATCCAACGTACCGTAATAGATCACTTAAGCAGCGAAACGTTTTCTTCTAAGGCCCGGCAGTCCGCTCGTTAGCACCCACGCGTTAGCAACCAATAGGAAGCCGCCACGTAGCCCCTGTCCGTTAGCTAAATTTTTTCTTTTTCTGTTTTTGTTTTAGAAAACAGAATAGGTTCTGTTTTTATTTTTGTTATATATTTTTATGTTTTTAGGTGTTTTAATTTGATTCTTTTTGCATTGTGTCAAAAAATTGTTCTAGTTTCTGCAGATATCAAGGTTGACCATATTTGAATAATTTAAAATTTCATTCAAACAGATTTGATTCAAATCTTATTTTCTGAATATCTTGAGTTCAAAAATATATTTTGAGTTGATTATTTTTTCCACTTGTCACTAGTGACCTTAGTTATCAGTAGGTAGAGTTTGGAAATTTTTAAAATATTTATAGTAGTCTTTTCAAGCAAAACAGATTCCGTTTAGTTCTATTAGGTTTATTTATATTCCCTTTTGTTTAAAATTATTTTAAATTATTTTCTTTTATATTAGTGATGGACTTTATAAAGTTTTCTGTTAGATAATAGTAGCTCTTCAAAACAAATAATATTTTATTAGTTGATTGCTTGAAAATCAATCCTAGTTCAATTATAACTTGCAATTGGATTTTCATTGCTATGTCGATATTCTATTTGAAAATAGATTCCACAAATTGTTTTATAAGTTTGATTTGCTATTAGTCTAAGATTAGACCAGAAACAATTTGTATTATAGTTGAGATTGTTTGTGGTTTAAGCCAAGGATGACCTTGTTTTATATCAAAAGAAGAGTCTTTATAAAAGCTTTTCAATTAGTTCTTTTTGCAAAATAAAGACTTATGATAAAAATACTTTCTATTAATTATTTGTTTTAAAATTTTGTTTTTATTTATTAACTTAGTGTTTTCTACTGATATATTCTAGTAGTTAAAAACTTATGTTGCTAGATTATTGTTTTCTAAATAATTATTTGTTCTTCAAAAGTAATTCTTTTTGCTAGTAAAATATTTACCAAAATACTATGGTTATATTTTACTTTGTTTTTGTTTAGTTACTTCTTAAAATAGGACCATTTGTAGAGAAAACCAACCCTTGGTTGTGTTGATGAAGTTTTGTTACTTTGTGTATTGTCTTAAGTATTTCCTTCATCACAACCTTAGTTGTGTTGATGTATTTTTGTTACTTGGAGTTTTGTCTTAAGTATTTCCTTCATCACAACCTTAGTTGTGTTGATGTAGTCTTGTTATTTTGAGTTTTGTCTTAAGTATTTCCTTTATCACCACCATGTTTCTTTTGGTTTTGTGTTGCCTTTTTGATTGTTAGTATTGACTGCTAGTATGATTGCTTATAAGAATGCAATGTTTGATTATATAGATTTTTATCGAAGAGTGATGAATAGTCTATCAAGTTACTTCTGAGAGCGACATTATTCTACATCAACAGTACAAGCAAGTTCACTTTGACCATCCATTTCATACCTATGTTTTATTGCATGTAGTGACATCATTCAACATACCCCTCTAGTAGTGTTAGTGAAATTCTTGTAGTTGAGTACAATGCATGAGGTAGGAACCCACCACTTGTTACTAAAGGCCTGGGAACGTTAGTTATTTTAATGTTATGCTAAAGTAGACGGGGTCTGGTATGAGTATAAATGAGTGGTGTGAGAAGGAGGACTCTACGTCAAGACGACAACTTCATGACGGCATCTTCAAGTCCTGCATCTTCAAGACCTCAAGACTTCGAGACTCGAGAAAGAAGTTTTCAATACACACTATTGGGTGAAGGATGGTTGATTGGGCATCCCTGGAGTAACCAGTGGATGGCCGAGATGCATGGAGAAGCACCATGACATCTTGTGGAAAGCTTCACCCAGACTCAAAGAGACAGATGAATACTTCATGCCCGGAAGCTTACCTGTGTAGCCACAAGTCATTATGGGCTCTGGCTTGGTTGATCTTTGTTGTGACTCTGGCTGGGCAGTGCTACAAGATGTAGTCGACGTTAGGAATGGATGGGCACTGACAGTAGTCAGGGAAACACTTTGAAAGACCATGTTTCGTTCGTCCAGTTCTCAAACACCCAGCAGTGCGAGAACTTACCAGGAGGGAACTAATATTGTGGGTAAAGTACACAACACTCTGCAGAGTTAAACCTAATCGATTAGCCGTGTCCCGGGTTATGGACAAATTGAGCTTCTAGACTTGGATCTATCTCTGAACTCTCAACACTGGACTGATAATTAATTGTGGGCAACTTATGATACTTGTGGGCATTTAGATATCGGTTGGCGGAACCATGTCATGATAGGTAACTCTCTAGTGAAATTCCTGATATTCCTTTGTTGTAGGAAAACAAAACCAGCTTTTACGCAAAAACTCAGACACAGAGCCACAAAGCCTTTTGCATATAGAATAGTTTTTATCTTCTGTTCTGCTATGGTGAGCTTGCCAGTACATTCAATGTACTGACCTACACGGCTGCAAATTCTTATGTTGCAGATACTCTTCTACAACGAGTAAGAGTGCGATTCATGGTTACAGTCCGCACTCAACCTGCCATTGGTGTTATTGGGACTCCATTCCCGTTGACCGCTTCCGCCGAAATTTTAAGGTATATATCAGTTTTACGTTATTTTACATGTGATTGCACTTTGATATATACATTGATGAACTGTGTGTGCCAGCATACTGATCCAGGGATGGCACAGAACACACAGAGGCTTGACTCGTTTTGAGTCGGGTCGCTACAGTCTATGTGTAGATGAGATCTCGAGTAGAACACAAAGAGTTTGTGGGTGTTGATGCTTACATTGCTTCCTCCCTTGGTTATGTTTTGGTTTAGAGGTATTGTGAGATGAAGCGGCCCGGACCAACATTACTTGTACGCTTACGAGAGACCGGTTCCCTCAAGCACAACTTGTTGCATAGATGGCTTGGGGTGCTAGTTCTCTCACTTTAGCTGGATCGGATTCGACAAAGGCGGTCCTTGAGAAGGTTGAAAAGCAACTAGTGTATCACCGTTGTGGTTTGTGCGTAGATGATAATTGTTCTTGCTAGATACCCGTAGCAGCCACGTAAAACATGCAACAACAATTAGAGGACGTATAACTTGTGTTTGCAGGGTATGTTGTGATGTGATATGGCCAATTACATGATGTGATATATGTGATGTATGAGATGATCATGTGATGTATAACTTATCACGACTTGCATGTCGATGAGTATGGCAACCGGCAGGAGCCATAGGGTTGTCTTTAATTATTGTATGACCTGTGTGTCAATCATTAAGCGCTATGTAATGCTTTACTTTATCACTACGGTAGCAATAGTAGTAGAAGCATGTTGGGCACAACAACCCCGATGGCGACACATTGATGGAGATCAAGATGATGGAGATCATGGTGTCGTGCCGGTGACGATGGAGATCATGCTATTGCTTTCTAGGTGGAGATCAAAAGCACAAGTTCATGGCCATATCATGTCACTTATGATTTGCATGTGATGTTAATCCTTTTATGCACCTTGTTTTTATTAGGATGACGGTAGCATTATAAGGTGATCCCTCACTTAAATTTCAAGATGAACTGTGTTCTCCCCGAGTGTGCACCGTTGCGAAAGTTCGTCATGTCAAGAGACCACATGATGATTGGGTGTGATAGACTCTACATTCACATACAACGCGTGCAAGCCAGTGTTGCACATGCAGAACACTCGGGTTAAACATGACGAGCCTAGCATGTACAGACAAGGCCTCGGAACACAAGAGACCGAAAGGTCGAACATGGTTCATATAGTAGATATGATCAACATGATGATGTTCACCATTGAAGGCACCTCAACTCACATGATGATCGGACTTGAGTTGGTGAATTTGGATCATGTGACACTCAGATGACCTGAGGGATGTCAATTTGAGTGGGAGCTTTAGTGATTTCATTAACTAAACACATTATCTTGAACAATAGTCTAAGTAACCTTTGCATATTTATGTTGTAGATAAATGGCTCGCGGAGTAGCACCCCTGAATTTTAATGTGTTCCTAGAGAAAGCTAA
The DNA here is from genome assembly GCA_022496015.1 of Hordeum marinum. NCBI lineage: Eukaryota > Viridiplantae > Streptophyta > Magnoliopsida > Poales > Poaceae > Hordeum > Hordeum marinum. Next base: position 530,276,271 of record CM039674.1, on the reverse strand, counting down.
GTTGAAAGATGATGGAAGTAACTTTGTTGACTGGGCCAGTAATCTTAGGATTATCCTCACGGCTTCCCAGAACTCGTATGTCCTTGATGCACCGCTTGGTGACCAACCAGAAGACATGACCTCCGTAGACATTAAGAACGTTTGGGAGGCACGCACTAGAGATTACTCAATAGTTTGGTGTGCAATATTGTATGGCTTAGAACTGGGACTTCAAAGACGTTTTGAACGTCATGGAGCATATAAGTTCTATGGTTGCAAAATGGAGGAGAACGGGTCTATCAGTGAGAGTATACTCAGAATGTCTGGGTATTCAAATCGTCTTGCAGAGTTGGGAATTACCCTTCCGCCAGAAGCGATCACTAACAAAGTTCCTCAATCACTTCCATCCAGTTACAAGAGCTTTGTGATGAACTATAACATGCACGGGATGAACAAGTTGGTCGCCGAGCTGTTTGCGATGCTGGAAGTTACTGAGTCTGAAATCCAAAAGAAACATCAAGTGTTGATGGTCAATAAAACCACTAGTTTAAAGAAAAATGGCAAGGGAAAAGGGAAGAAGGGTAAATCCAAGAAGGATGGCAAAGCAGTTGCTACTCCTGTAAAGAAGCCTAAGCATGGACCTAAGCCAGAAATTGAGTGCATTCATTGCAAGGAAACTTTTCACTCGAAGCGGAACTGCTCCAAGTACCTGGCTGACAAGAAGGCAGACAACGACAAACAAGGTATATATGATATACATGTTATTGATGTGTACCTTACTAGCTCTCGTAGTAGTGCCTGGGTATTTGATACCGGTTCGGTTGCTCACATTTGCAACTCAAAGCAGGAACAACGGAATAAAAGAAGGCTGGCAAAGGACGAAGTGACGATGTGCATGGGAAATGGTTCCAAGGTTGATGTGATCACCGTCGGCACGCTCTCTCTTCGATTACCATCGGGATTAGTGATGAACCTGAATAATTGTTATTTAGTTCCTGCATTAAGCATGAACATTATATATGGATCTTGTTTATTGCGAGACGGTTACTCATTTAAATCAGAGAATAAAGGTTGTTCTATTTATATGAGTAATATCTTTTATGGTCATGCACCCAATGTGAGGGGTTTATTCATGTTGAATCTTGATAGTGATGATACACTTGTTCATAACATTGATGCCAAAAGATGTAGAGTTGATAATGATAGTACCACTTTCTTGTGGCACTGCCGTTTAGGTCATATTGGTGTAAAACGCATGAGGAAGCTCCATGCTGATGGACTTTTGGAGTCACTTGATTTTGAATCACTTGACACATGTGAACCATGCCTCATGGGCAAGATGACTAAAACGCCGTTCTCTAAAACAATGGAACGGGCAAGTGAATTATTGGAAATCATACATACTGATGTGTGCGGTCCAATGAATGTTACAGCGCGTGGTGGATATTGTTATTTCCTCACCTTCACTGAGGACTTATGTACATATGGGTATATTTACTTAATGAAACACAAGTCTGAAACGTTTGAAAAGTTCAAGAAATTTCAGAGTGAAGTTGAGAATCATCGTAAAAAGAAGATTAAATTCCTGCGATCTAATCGAGGAGGTGAATATCTGACCTATGAGTTTGGCAGTCACTTAAGACAGTGTGGACTTGTTTCACAGTTGACACCGCCCGAAACACCATAGAGTAATGGTGTGTCCGAACATCGTAATCGAACCTTATTAGATATGGTGCGTTCTATGATGTCTCTTGCTGATTTGCCAATATCGTTTTGGGGTTATGCATTAGAGGTAGCTGCATTCACTTTAAATAGGGCACCATCTAAATCCATTGAGACGACGCCATATGAACTATGGTTTGGCAAGAGGACAAAGTTGTCATTTCTTAAAGTTTGGGGATGTGATGCTTATGTCAAAAAGCTTTAGCCTGAAAAGCTGGAACCCAAAGCGGAGAAATGCGTCTTCATAGGATACCCGAAAGAGACAGTTGGGTATACCTTCTATCTCAGATCCGAAGGCAAAGTGTTTGTCACTAAAAATGGAATATTTCTTGAGAAAGAGTTTCTCTCGAAAGATATGAGTGGGAGGAAAATAGCGTTTGATGAGGTTATTGAACCTTTACATCAACCAGAAAGTAGCCCAGCGCAGAAAGATGTTTCTGTGGAACCTATTGCTGGAAATATGCCCTAGACGCAATAGTAAAATGGGTATTATTGTATTTCCTTGTTCATGATAATTGTCTATTGTTCATGCTACAATTGTATTAACCATAAAACTGTAATGCATGTGTGAATAGATAGACCACGACAAGTCCCTAGTGAGCCTCTAGTTGGCTAGCTCGTTGGTAAATAGATGGTTACAGTTTCATGACCACGGACATTTGATGTCGTTGATAAACGGGATCACATAATTAGGAGAATGATGTGATGGACAAGACCCAATCCTAAGCATAGCACAAGATCGTGTACTTCAATTGCTAAAAGCATTCCAATGTCAAGTATTGTTTCCTTAGACCATGAGATTGTGCAACTCCCGGATACCGTAGGAATGCTTTGGGTGTGCCAAACGTCACAACGTAACTGGGTGGCTATAAAGGTGCACTATGGGTATCTCCGAAAGTGTTTGTTGAGTTGGCACGAATCGAGACTGGGATTTGTCACTCCGTGTGACGGATTGGTATCTCTAGGCCCACTCGGTAAGACTTCATCATAATGAGCTCAAAGTGACTAAGGAGTTAGCCACGGGATGATGTATTATGTAACGAGTAAAAGAGACTTGCCGGTGACGAGATTGAACAAGGTATAGGGATACCGACGATCGAATCTCGGGCAAGTGTCATACAGATAGACAAAGGGAATTGTATATGGGATTGATTGAATCCCCGACATTGTGGTTCATGCGATGAGATCATTGTGGAGTAAGTGGGAGCCAACATGGGTATCCAGATCCCGCTATTGGTTGTTGAGCGGAGAGTTGTCTCGGTCATGTCTACGTGTCTCCCGAACCCGTAGGGTCTACACACTTAAGGTTCAATGACGCTAGGGTTATAGGGAAATGGTATGCGTGATTACCGAAGGTGGTTCAGAGTCCCGAATGTCACGAGGAGCTCCAGAATGGTCCGGAGGTAAAGATTGATATATAGGAAGCCCAGTTTTGGTCACCGAAAAGTTTTCGGGCTCATCGGTAGTGTACCGGGAGTGTCGGGAGGGTGCCGGGGGACCCCGGGAGGGGTGTGACGACCATAGGACTTCGTGGGCCCTTAGAGGAGGTGTACCGGACCTTACTGGTTTGGCCAAGACCTTCCGGAAGGGCCCATGCGGCCGGAGAGAAGGAGATAGGGCAAAAGAGTTTGGACAGGAGGAGATCCACCTTCCTTGTGGGAGGTGGACTCTCCCCCTAGTTCGGCCGAACCTCTCCTCCTTGGAGGAGGGGCCAAGGAAGCCCTCCCCGTCCCTCCTCCTATATATACTTGAGGTTTTGGCCTTTTGAGAGAAGATCTGATCTCTCTCTCACGGCGAAGCCTTACCTCTCTTCTTCCTCCTCCGCAGCGCTTAGGCGAAGCCCTGCCGGAATACCTTGCTACTCTACCACCACCACGCCGTCGTGCTTCTGTTGGAGCCCTTCTCCAACCTCTCCTTACTTCTTGTTGGATCAAGGTGTAGGAGACGTCACCGGGCTGCACGTGTGTTGAATGCCGAGGCACCATTGTTTGGCGCTTAGATCGGAATCCACCGCGATCTAAATCGCTGCGAGTATGACTCCACCAACCGCGTTCTTGTAACGCTTCCACTTAGCGATCTTCAAAGGTATGAAGATGCAATCTCTTCCCACTCGTTGCTGGTTTCTCCATGGATAGATCTTGGTGATCGTAGGAAAACTTTTGATTTACTACTACGTCTCCCAACAGTGGCATCATGAGCTAGGTCTATGCGTAGACTCTATGCACGAGTAGAACACAAAGAAGTTGTGGGCGTTGATTTTGTTAATTTGCTTACCACTACTAGTCTTATCTTGATTCAGCAGTATTGTGGGATGAAGCGGCCCGGACCAACTTTACACGTACGCTTACGTGAGACCGGTTCCACCGCCAGACATGCCCTAGTTGCATAAGGTGGCTAGCGGGTGTCTGTCTCTCCCACCTTAGTTGGATTGGATTCGATGAAAAGGGTCCTTATGAAAGGTAAATAGCAATTGGCATATCACGTTGTGGTTTGGCGTAGGTAAGAAACATTCTTGCTAGAAACCTATAGCAGCCACGTAAAAACTTGCAACTACAAATTAGAGGACGTCTACCTTGTTTTTGCAGCATATGCCTTGTGATGTGATATGGCCAAAAGGATGTGATGTGATGCATTGTGATGTATGAGATTGATCATGTTCTTGTAATAGGATTCACGACTTGCATGTCGATGAGTATGACAACTGGCAGGAGCCCTAGGAGTTGTCTTATTTTATTCTATGACCTGTGTGGCAATCAAAAACGCCATGTAATTACTTTACTTTATTGCTAAACGTTAGCCATAGTAGTAGAAGTAATAGTTGGCGAGACAACTTCATGAGGACACGATGATGGAGATCCTGATGATGGAGATCATGGTGTCGTGCCGGTGACAGTGATGATCATGGTGCCCCGAAGATGGAGATCAAAGGAGCAAGATGATATTGGCCATATCATGTAACTATATTGATTGCATGTGATGTTTATCATGTTTATATCTTATTTGCTTAGAACGACGGTAGTAAATAAGATGATCTCTCAATAAAATTTCAAGAGATGTGTTCACCCTAACTGTGCACCGTTGCTAAGGATCGTTGTTCTAAAGCACCACATGATGATCGGGTGTGATAGGTTCTTCGTTCGCATACAACGGGTGTAAGCCAGATTTACACACGCGAAACACTTAGGTTGACTTGACGAGCCTAGCATGTACAGACATGGCCTCGGAACACGGAAGACCGAAAGGTCGAACACGAGTCGTATAGAAGATGCGATCAACATGGAGATGTTCACCATGGATGACTAGTCCGTCTCACGTGATGATCAGACATGGGCTAGTTGACATGGATCATGTAACACTTGGATGACTAGAGAGAAGTCTATCAAGTGCGAGTTCATTAAATAATTTGCTTATGTGAACTTAATTATCATGAACTTAGTCTAAAATTTGTCTTTACTATCTATATTGTAGATCCAATGGCCAACGCGAATGTTACCCTTAACTTTAACGCGTTCCTAGAGAAAACCAAGCTGAAAGATGTTGGAAGCAACTATGCAGATTGGGTCTGTGGCTTGAAGATCATCCTCATAGCTTCCAAGAGATTGTATGTCCTTGATGCACCGCTAGGTGACACACCCATTTTCCCAGAGGACCAAGACGTTATGAACGCTTGGCAGTCGCACTGCGATGATTACTCCCTTGTTCAGTGCGGCATGCTTTACAGTTTAGAATCGGGGCTCCAAAAGCGTTTTGAGCAACACGGAGCATATGAGATGTTCCAAGAGCTGAAACTGGTTTTCCAAGCCCATTCCCGGGTCGAGAGATATGAAGTCTCCGACAAGTTCTTCAGCTGTAAGATGGAGGAGAATAGTTCTGTCAGTGAGCACATCCTCAAGATGTCTGGGCTACACAACCGCTTGACTCAGCTAGGAGTTAATCTCCCGGATGACTCGGTTATTGACAGAATCCTCCTGTCGCTTCCACCTAGCTACAAGAGCTTTGTGATGAACTACAACGTGCAGGGTATGGAGCAGTCCAATCCTGTGTTGTACTCGATGTTGAAATCAGCAGAGGTCCAGATCAAAAAGGAGCATCAAGTTTTGATGGTGAATAAGACCACTAGTTTCAAGAAAGGCAAGGGTAAGAAGAACTTTAAGAAGGACGGCAAAGTTGTTGCCCTGCAAGGTAAGCAAGTTGCCGGGAAGAAGAAGAACAAGAATGGACCCAAGCCTAAACTGAGTGCTTTTATTGCAAGGGTACCGGTCACTAGAAGCGGAACTTCCCCAAGTACTTAGCGGATAAGAAGGACGGCAACGTTAAAGGTATATGTGATATACTTGTTATTGATGTGTACTTAACCAGCACTCGTAGTAGCTCCTGGGTATTTGATACCAGTGCAGTTGCTCACATTTGTAACTCCAAGAAGGAGCTACGGAATAAGCGGAGGCTGGCAAAGGATGAGGTGACGATGCGTGTCGGGATTGGTTCCAAGGTCGATGTGATCGCCGTCGACAAGCTACATCTACATATACCTTCGGGATTAGTTTTGAACCTTAATAATTGTTATTTAGTACCAACTTTGAGCATGAACATTGTATCTAGATCTCGCTTGATGCGAGATTGCTACTCATTTAAATCTGATAATAATGGTTGTTCTATTTATATGAGAGAAATGTTTTATGGTCATACCCCGCTGATCAATGGTTTATTTTTGATGAATCTCGAACGTGATGTTACACATGTCCATAGTGTGAGTACCAAAAGTGTAAGGTTGATAACGATAGTCCCACTTACATGTGGCACTGCTACCTTGGTCATATTGGTGTCAAACGCATGAAGAAGCTCCATGCTGATGGACTTTTGGAGTCTCTTGATTTCGAATCATTTGACACGTGTGAACCATGCCTCGTGGGCAAGATGACCAAGACTCCGTTCTCCGGAACGATGGAGCGAGCAACTGACTTGTTGGAGATAATACATACCGATGTATGCGGTCCAATGAGCGTCGAAGTTCGCGGTGGCTACCGTTATGTTCTCACCCTCACTGATGACTTGAGCAGATGTGGGTATGTCTACTTGATGAAACATAAGTCTGAAACCTTTGAAAGGTTCAAGGAATTCAGAGTGAGGTAGAGAATCAACGTGACAGGAAAATAAAGTGCCTACGATCTGATCGTGGCGGAGAATATTTAAGTCACAAGTTTGGCACGCACCTAAGGAAATGTGGAATTGTTTCACAACTCACGCCGCCCGTCACACCTCAGCGAAATGGTGTGTCTGAACGTCGTAATCGCACTCTATTGGATATGGTGCAATCTATGATGTCTCTTACCGACTTACCGCTATCATTTTGGGGTTATGCGTTAGAGACTTCCGCATTCACTTTAGGGCACCGTCAAAGACCGTTGAGACGACACCGTATGAATTATGGTTTGGAAAGAAACCTAAGCTATCATTTCTAAAAGTTTGGGGATGCGATGCTTATGTGAAGAAACTTCAACTTTAGAAGCTCGAACCCAAAGCGGAAAAGTGTGTCTTCATAGGATATCCCACAGAGACTATTGGGTACACCTTCTACCTCAGATCCGAAGGCAAAGTCTTTGTTGCCAAGAATGGATCCTTTCTCGAGAAAGTGTTTCTCTCGAAAGAAGTAAGTGGGAGGAAAAAAGAACTTGATGAGGTAATTGTACCTCCACTCAAACTGGAGAGTGGCGCAGCACAAGAAGTTGTTTCTGTGGAGCCTACACCGGCTGGAGAGGAAGTTAATGATGATGATCATTAAACTTTAGATGAAGTTGCTATTGAACGTCGAAGGTCCACTAGGACACGTTCCGCACTAGAGTGGTACGGCAACCGTGTCCTAGAGATCATGTTGTTGGACAACGGTGAACCTTCGAACTACGAAGAAGCGATGGCAGGCCCGGATTCCAACAAATGGCTTGAGGCCATGAAATCCGAGATAGGATCCATGTATGAGAACAAAGTATGGACTTTGGTGGACTTGCCTGATGATAAGCGAGCCATTGAAAATAAATGGATCTTTAAGAAGAAGACTGATGCGGACGGTAATGTGACCGTCTATAAGGCTCGGCTTGTCGCTAAGGGTTATCGACAAGTTCAAGTAGTTGACTACGATGAGAATTTCTCACCCGTAGCGATGCTGAAGTCTGTCCGAATCATGATAGCAATTGCCTCATTTTATGATTATGAGATCTGCGAAATGGACGTCAAAACGGCATTCCTTAATGGTGTCCTCAAGGAAGAATTGTATATGATACAGCCGGAACGTTTTATTGATCCTAAAGATGTTAATAAAGTATGCAAGCTCCAGCGCTCCATCTATGGGCTGGTGCAAGCATCTCGGAGTTGGAACATTCGCTTTAATGAGGTGATTAAAGCATTTGGGTTTGTACAGGTTTATGGAGAACCCTGTATTTACAAGAAAGTGAGTGGGAGCTCTGTAGCATTTCTCGTATTATATGTGGATGACATACTGATAATTGCAAATGATATAGAACTCTTGGAAAGTGTAAAGGCCTACTTGAATAAGTGTTTTTCAATGGAGGACCTTGGAGAAGCTGCTTACATATTAGGTATTAAGATCTGTAGAGATAGATTGAGACGCCTAATAGGTCTTTCACAAACCACATACCTTGAAAAGATATTGAAGAAGTTCAATATGGATCAGTCCAAGAAGGGGTTCTTGCCTGTATTACAGGGTGTGACATTCAGTACGACTCAATGCCTGACCATGGCAAAAGATAGAGAAGAGATGAGTGTCATCCCCTATACTTCAGCCACAGGATCTATTATGTATTCCATGCTATGTACCAGACCTGATGTGAACCTTGCCATAAGTTTGGTAGGGAGGTACCAAAGTGATCCTGGAGCAGAGCACTAGACAATGGTCAAGAATATCCTAAAGTACCTGAAAAGGACAAAGGACATGTTTATTGTAGCGACCCGACTCAAAACGAGTCAAGCCTCTGTGTGTTCCGTGCCATCCCTGGATCAGTATGCTGGCACACATAGTACATCAATGTATATATCAAAGTGCAATCACATGTAAACGTAAAACTGATATATACCTTAAAAATAGCAGCGGATACAGTCAACGGGAGTGGAGTCCCAATAACACCAACGGCAAGTTGAGTGCAGACCGTAACCCTGAATCGTACTCTTACCCGTCGTTGAAGAGTATCTGCAACATGATACGTTGCAGCCATATAGGTCAGTACATTGAATATACTGGCAAGATCACCATAGAAGAACAAAAGAATAAAGACTATTCTATATGCAAAGGCTTTGTGGCTCTGTGTCTAAGTTTTTGCGTAAAAGCTGATTTTATTTTTCCTACAACAAAAGGAATATTAGGAATTTCACTATGGAATTACCTATCATGACATGGTTCCGCCAACCAATGTCTCAATACCCACAAGTATCTTAAGTTGCCCACAATTAAGTTATCAGTCCAGTGTTGAGAGTTCCGAGATAGATCCATGTCCAGAGGCTCAAATTGTCCGTAACCGTGGACACGGCTAATCGATTAGGTTTAACTCTGCAGAGTGTTGTGTACTTTACCCACAAGATTCGTTCCCTCCTGATAAGTCCTCGCACTGCCTGGTGTTTGAGAACAGGATGAACGAAACATGGTCTTTCAAAGTGTTTCCCTGACTGTCCGACAGTGCCCATCCAATCCTAACGTCGACTACATCTCGTAGCACTGCCCAGCAGAGTCACAACAAAGATCAACCAAGCCAGAGCCCATAATGATTGCAGCGCTGAAAAAGCCCATAAATACCAGAAACCCCAGAAATAAAGAGAGACTCTTTGTTCCGCTGCCGCAACTCTCTGTATCAACAAAAAACCAATCTGGACGCGTTCAAGTACCCTGTCAGAGAGGGTAGATCATCTCCGGTGGCCATCTTCATTATCCCGGCAGAGGCCATGACGAGGAGGGAGTAGTCCACCCTTGGGGCTGACAGTTTGTACCAGTAGTTATGTGTTCAATCTCTCCCTATCTATCTATCTATCTATCTCTCTCTCTCTCTCTCTCATGTTCTTGAGATGGCACAATCTTGATGTATCACGGGCTTTGTTAATATAGTTGGATCATATGAGGTGTTTCCCTTGCTATCTTGTTGTGATGAATTGAATCTTTCCCTTTGAGATATCGTTATGTTGAATTGAATATTGGATTTGAGAACACTTGATGTATGTCTTGCGTGGGATACCCATAGTGGCATTTGGGTATTCTAATGATTCACTTGATATATGTTAAGACATCAACTTGCGGATTCTGGTGACCTTGGGACTCTATGCATAAGAGTTGATTGCATGTTTTCATACCACGTTCTCCGATAGAAATCTTGGGGTGCTCCTTGAAGTTATTTGCGTTGGATTGAATATGATAGATCTGAAATTGTTTGATGCATGTCGCATAATTTACCCACGGATACTTGAGGTGACATTGCAGTATCTAGGTGACATTAGGGTTGATTGATATGTATCATTGGTGTTATTTTACTACGAACTCTAGGGTTGTTTGTGATACTTATAGGAATAGCCCAAAAGATTGATCGAAAAGGATAACTTTGAGGTGGTTCTACTACCTACACCAATTTTATTATAAACACCCAATGTGATTAACACCCAATGAGTTCTGGGTTTTGATCATGTCTTGCTTGTGAGAGAGGTATTAGTCAACTGGTCTGTAACACTCAGATCTGTGTGTACTTTGCAAATCTATATGTCATACTTTAGATGCTTCGAAGCTCCACTTGGAGCTATTCCAAATGGTTGCTCCACTATACGTATCATGTCTGCTACTCAGAGTCGTCTAATACGTACCATGTTGGCTCCCACATGCTCCACGATGATCTCATCGGATGAATGATACGTCTCCAACATATCTACTTTTCCAAACTCTTTTGGCCTTGTTTTGGACTCTAATTTGCATGATTGGAATGGAACTAACCCGGACTGACGCTGTTTTCAGCAGAACTACCATGGTGTTGTTTTTGTGCAGAAATAGAAGTTCTCGGAATGACCTGAACACTTACGAGGATTTTTTGTGGAATATATAAAAAATGCCAAAGACAGAATCAAAGGAGGAGGAGCAGCCAGTGGGCCACGAGCCCAGGAGGAGCGGGCCCTCCCTAACCGCGCCTGGCAGGCTCGTGTGGCCCACGTGGCTCCTCCGACCTCCTCTCTAGTTACATATAACCCTATTCATCCCAGAAAAAATTAAGAAGAAGAAGTATTCGCGTTTTACGATACGGAGCCGTCGCCACCACCTGTTCTTCCTCCGGAGGGCATATCTGGAGTCTGTTTTGGGCTTCGGAGAGTGGAAATCGAAGCCATCGTCATCATCAACCTTCCTTCATCGCCAATTTCATGATGCTCTTCATCGTTCGTGAGTAATCTTATCATAGGCTTGCTGGACAGTGATGAGTTGGATGAGATTTATCATGTAATCGAGTTAGTTTTGATGGGGTTTGATCCCTAGTATCCACTATGGTCTAAGATTGATGTTGCTACTACTTTGCTGTGCTTAATCCTTGTCACTACGACCCGAGCACCATGATTTCAGATCTAAACCTATTATGTTGTCATTAATATATGTGAGTTCTTGATCCTATTTTGCAAATTGTAGTCACCTACTATGTGTTATGACCCGGCAACCCCGGAGTGACAATAACCGGAACCACTCCCGGAGATGACCATAGTATGAGGATTCCATGTATTCACCATGTGTTAATGCTTTGTTCCGGTACTCTATTTAAAGGAGACATTAATATCCCTAAGTTTCCATTAGGACCCCGCTGCCACGGGAGGGATGGACGAAAGATGTCATGCAAGTTCTTTTCCCTAAGCACGTATGACTATATACGGAATACATGCCTACATTACATTGTCGAACTGGAGCTAGTTGCGTATTACCCTATGTTATAACTCATACATGATGAATATCATCCGACATAATCATCCATCACCGATCCAATGCCCACGAGATTTTCCTATATTGGTTCTTGCTTAGTTGCTTTTCTGCTACTGCTGTCACACTTGCTATACCAATCACTACTGCTACTGTCACCACTACTACTGTTACTATCATATTACTTGGCTACTAAACTCTCCTGCAGATACTAAATCTTTCAGGTGTGGTTGAATTGACAACTCAACTGCTAATACTCGAGGATATTCTTTGGCTCCCCTTGTGTCGAATCAATAATTTTGGGTTGAATAGTTTACCCTCGAAAACTGTTGCAATCCCCTATACTTGTGGGTTATCAAGACCTTTTTCCGGCGCCGTTGCCGGGGAGCATAGCTCTATTCTCTAAGTCACTTGGGATTTATATCTATTGATCACTATGAAGAATTTTCGAGATCCAAAAACTAAAGTTCTGCCCTCAACTATGAGGACAGGTAAGGAACTGCCATCTAGCTTTGCACTTGATTCACCTTCCATTATGAGTTAATCTGCGACACCGCCGCCTGCTATTAATTCTAATATGTCGCCTGTGCTAGATGATGCTACTTCTGCTATACATGATAATTATGATGATGCTTTGCTTGGTAATGACATGCCACTTGGTGAATTTCTTGATGCACAAATTGCTAGAGTTATTACTGAATCAAATGATACTTCTGAAACTGATGAAACTATTGAAATAGAACCTGTTGTTACACCTGTTAGACCTAGCCCTCCTAAATATGAATTGCCTAATATACCTAAGGGTTATGTTATGGAAGGAGAGGTAGCTGAAGACTTTCTTGCTTGTAAGGATAGCTATGATCTTGAGAAATTATTACGCAAGTGGAAAAAAATCTCTAAATGCTAGAATGAAATATGATCCTAAGTTTGTTACTTCACCTATCTTTATTACTGATAAGGATTATGAGGTCTCTATCGATCCTGAGTTAATCACTTTGGTTGAATCTGATCCTTTTCATGGTTATGAATCTGAAACTATTATAGCACGTCTTACTAAGCAGAATGATATTGCCACCCTATTCACTAATGAGGAAAAAATTCGCCATTACTATATCCTTAAGTTGTTTCCTTTCTCACTAAAGGGTGATGCTAAAACTTGGTTTACTTCTCTTGCTCCTGGTTGTGTGCGTAATCCCCAGGATATGATTTACTACTTCTCGGAGAAATATTTTCCTGCCCATAGGAAACAAGCTGCCTTGCAGGATATATATAACTTTTTGCAAATTCAAGAAGAGAGTCTCCCACAAGCTTGGGGGAGGCTTGTTCAGTTACTTAATGCTTTGGCTGATCACCCTCTTAAGAAAAATGAAATACTTGATATCTTTTATAATGGACTAACCAATCCTTCTAGGGACCACCTAGATAGTTGTGCTGGTTGTGTTTTCAGGGAACGAACTATGGAACAAGCTGAAATTCTATTAAATAATATCTTGATCAATGATAATGCTTGGACTATTCCCGAACCACCTCCGAAGCCAACTCCGAAGAAAAGAGGTATTATATTCCTCAGTTCTGAAGATATGCAAGAAGCAAAGAAATCTATGCGAGAGAAAGGTATTAAATCTGAAGATGTTAAGAATCTACCACCTATTGAAGAAATACATGGTCTTGATAACCCAACAAAGGTAGAAGAGATACATGGTCCTGATAACCCGACACAGGTAGTAGAGGTAAATTCTCTTCGTAGATTCAATGAGAGTGATATTCCTTATGATATACCTGCTAGCGTATGCTTAGATGAATTTGATAATTTTGTTGCCAAACAACAAAGTTTTAATGATTATGTTAGCAGACAACTTGAACAAAATGCTCGTATGATTAATAATATAGGTGCTTGTGTGGATAGAAATGTTAATGATCTTAAGCTTATCAATAAACATGCTTCTATGGTCACTACTCAAGTAGAGCAAGTACTTAGGGCTCAAAATGACTTGCTTAATGAATTAAATGATAATTCTATTAAAGTTGTTACTAGAGGTGGTAGAATGACTCAGGAACCTTTGTATCCTGAGGGCCATCCTATGAGAATTGAGCAAGATTCTCAAGGAGTTAATACTGATGCACCTAGTTATCCTGGTAATAGGAAGAAAAACAAAGATGATAGGAACTTGCATGCTAGTAAACCTGTTGCTGTTACACCTGAGAATTCAAATGATATATCTATTTCTGATGCTGAGACACAATATGGTGATGAACATGAGCCTAGTGATAATATTGATAATGATGTTCATATTGATGCTCAACCTAGTAATGATAATGATGTGGAGATTGAACCTCCTATTGAACCTAATAACCCACAACCTAGGAACAAAAGATATGATAAGAGTGATTTTATTGCTAGGAAGCACAATAAAGAAAGAGAACCATGGGTTCAGAAACCCATGCCCTTTCCTCCTAAGCCATCCAAGAAAAAGGATGATGAGTATTTTGAGAGCTTTGTTGAAATGATTAGACCTATCTTTTTGCAAATGCGTTTGACTGATATGTCTAAAATGTCTCCTTATGCTAAATACATGAAAGATATTGTGACAAATAAAAGAAAGATACCTGATATTGAGATTTCCACCATGCTTGCTAATTACACTTTTAAGGGTGGGACTCCTGAGAAACTAGGGGATCCCGGAGTACCCACTATACCTTGCTCCATTAAAGGAAATTATGTTAGAACTGCTTTATGTGATCTTGGAGCCGGTGTTACTGTTATGGCTCTATCTTTATATCGTAGACTTGAATTGGATAAGTTAACACCTACTGAAATTTCTTTGCAAATGGCCGATAAATCAACTGCTTTACCTATCGGCATTTGTGAGGATGTGCCTGTTGTGGTTGCAAGCGTTACTATATTAACGGACTTTGTTATTCTTGATATTCCCGAGGATGATGCCATGGCAATCATCCTTGGAAGACCGTTTCTAAACACTGCAGGGAATGTTATTGATTACAACAAAGGCAATGTCACTTTCCATGTCAATGGTAATGAACACACGGTGCTCTTTCTGAAGAAACAATGGCGGACTCATTGCATAAATTCTATTGAAAAATCTTTATCTATTATTATTGGAAGCTTTGAATTCCCTGTACCTACTGTCAAGATGAGATATGATATACTTAATGTTGGGGATATGCACATCCCCATTGAGGTAACTTAGTGATTTTTTGAAAGTTCTCCGGTTTCATGTGATTGGGAAAAAGTTTGTCAAGGAGACTTGATCAACCTCATTGATGGATTTCTTTTGATAACCATGAGATGGATGAATCTAGAAAAATAATAAAAATAACATCATTTTCCCGTTTTCTGCATTATCCGTCCAATAAAAAAATGACCTGACAATAAAAGTTCTTCAAATGCCCTGAAATTCAAGTATGATTTTTTCTAGCATATATTACAATTTTTGAGACAAATAACAACTGGAGGGATGCACCAGTGGGTCACGAGCCCAAGAGGCACGGCCACCCCCCTGGCCACGCCTGGCAGGCTCGTGGCACCCACGCTGGTCCCCACTCCACTTATTCCTTCCCCCATCTCCTTCTTCCACCTCCAGAAAAAATCATCCCACAGCTAAAACCCGTGTTCTTGCTCATTTTGCTGCGTTTTTCGATCTCCTTGTGCAAAGCTCCATTCACCAAACTGTTTTAGGGAATTGTTCCTTGGTATGTGACTCCTCCATTGGTCCAATTAGTTTTTGTTCTAGTGCTTTATTCATTGCATATTATTGCTGCCTTGGTGACCCTGTTCTTGAGCTTTGCATGTCAATTTTATTTGGTCCTAAGTAGTTTTGATGCAAGATATGGCCTCTAGGCACTTGTAGGAGTAGTTGCTATGAGTTTTGTTAAGTTTTGTTCACTTTTATTTTGCGTTACTAAAAATTTCAGAAATATTTCAGAAAAAGGAAATTTTTTAGGAAGAGCTATCATGGTGGTTCCTCAAGCAGGAGGGGTCCCCGTCCTGCGATTCGGGAGCCCCATTTTTATCAGCTGAGAGACGCATCGGCGCAACCATGTGAATGGTCTTCTGATGAATTCATGATTGACGCAGGCTTCAAGGACAAGTTTGATACGTTCATCTGCAACGCCGGGCTCTAGGAATTCATCTCTGATAAATGTGAACAGTATACTTCCCTCACTGCCTTCTTTGTCCATAGATTTAAATTTTCATCTGGCCGTAACACATCCATATTGTTTGATCTTTATGATAAATCGTATACCATGGATTTAGAGGATTTTAATAGAATAAGTAAGATACCTGATTGGGGTAGTACCAATGATCCTCCTAAGTCATCGGCTAGATATTTTACTTCTGGTATAACTGTTGGAGAGACTAGAGATATTACGCAGGCTTCCATGGGGAGCATTCATTTTCCTGCCTTACATTATTTTGCTCTCTTCAAAGGTAGATGCATTAATGGTAAGCGTGATCATAGCCACCTCTGCGCTCCTGACCTCAGTATACTTAAGAGTGCAGTAACAGGCGATAGAAGTTTTAACATGGGAGCTAGAATTGCTAGGAGACTAAATAACAATGCTAATGAGGGTGATTTCTTTGGTGGGATCTATGCCACTCGCCTAGCCCATTATCTTAGAGTACCCATCCAGGCTGGAGATACCCCGCTCCACAATGCCTTCCTTGATCGTGCTTCCATGATACGCTTTCAGTTCCTTGAGAGGAGAAATGAGTCCCTTTTATACCGGCTAATATTTGATCGATAACGTGTTTTCCATATTACTCTTCCTGCTCCTGCGCTCTTTGATTTTCAGGGAAAACGAAGATATTACATAACTAGAAGAGAGGCACGGGAGTATGAAATAGAAGTGAAGGCTGCTCACCTTCATGAGGCAGCTATTTAGGCGGTAGCTGCTGCGTCCCAGTACAACCCCCACTATGATTTTGGATATTACCCGGATCAGCCATGGGAGTAGACCAACTTAGGCCAAAAGCCTAAGCTTGGGGGACTTTATATTCATGTTCACACATTCACTTTGATAGTCGGTGTTTACACTTTTTCATTGTATCATCCATGACAGATTATTTTCTTTTCTCGCATCCTTCTTGTGTGTTTGTTTAACTTGAGAAAAAACCAAAAAAATATAAAAATGAGAAAAAACAAAAAAATAGTTATAGCTTTATATTCTTGCATGCTTAGTAGTAACTAAAAAGAAAACCCCAAAAGATTTTTCCGTTCTTCTTTTGCTTGTTGCGAGCTTTCCCGTGTAAATAGTTTTCTTTTTCTTTGGGTCAAGGTAGAAGACCATGATTAAAATGATTAGTGGCTCTCATATGCATTATTGTTTACCCATGAAAGAGCCCTATTACCTTGTATTCTCCTCTAAGTATGCTTGCAGATTCCAGCTTAGTCCAATGCATGAACACTCTTATTATTATTCACATCATTCGGTCGTGCAAGTGAAAGGCAATAATTACGATATATGATGAAGTGACTGAGCCTGGAAAAGCTGGTATGAACTCGACCTATTTTGTTTTTGTAAATATGACTAGCTCATCGTTCCTAATTCAGCATTGTCATGAGAGAAAGATGTTTGCAATGACAACTTAGAGATCATAGTTTCTTATGTCATGCTTAATTTGCTAGGAGCTTATAATGGTTTGTCTTGGATGCCAACATGAATATTAAAATGATTGTGATGTAGTATGATAGGATGGTATCCTCCTTCGAATGATTCAAGTGGATTGACTTGGCACATGTTCACGCATGTAGTTGAAACAAAATCAACATAGCCTCCATGATATTCATGTTCATGGTGATTTATATCCTACTCATGCTTGCACTAAATGTTGGTTAATCTCAATGCATGTTTGTGACTGTTGTCGCTGTCTAGTTGGTCGCTTCCCAGTCTTTTGCTAGCCTTCACTTGTACTAAGCGGGAATACTGCTTGTGCATCCACTTCCATAAACCCAAAGTTGTTTCATATGAGTCCACCATACCTACCTATATGCGGTATCTACCTGTCGTTCCAAGTAAATTTGCATGTGCCATTCTCTAAACCTTCGAATAATAATATGTTTTGTATGCCCGAACCGCTCATATTGTGAAAAGGGGCGGTCAATATCTTCCATGCTAGGCGTGTTATCCTCGATATGTGTTTATTCACTATCACTCACGAGAAAGGGGCCGGTAATCGGAATGCCCAGTTCCATGCTCAAATAAAATAAAAATATAATTGCAAACAAAACTCCCCTTGGATTGTTGTTGGTATGGACGGCACCCGAGGATTCGGCTAGTCGTGGAGTGTGATTGATGGTGGTGGGGGAGTCAAAACTTTACTATTCTGTTTTGGAACCGCCTATAATACGTGCAACATGGAAGATGGTGAAAACTCTTTGTTATCGCATGGACAATGAAAGCAAGCCACCCCAAAAATCATTTGCAAATTAATGCTTCCTTCTGCGAAGGGCCTATTCTGGCACCTCTGCAAATTAATGCTTCCCTATGCGAAGGGCCTATCTATTTGCATTTCTGTTGAGTCATCCTCTTCTTATTAAAAGCACCAGCTTGAGAGCACTACCGTCATTTGTATGCTTTGTTATTAATTGATATTGATTATGATTATGATTGGATCTTCTTTACCATGAATTACGATTTCTAGTCAGCCCGTGGTCTTTGAAGGTGCTCTGCATTTATGTTTTGCGGTCTCAGAAAGGGCTAGCGAGATACCATCTATTCATATTGTATCATGATTGTTTTGATTGAAGTGTTGACGTTTGAAACTTATTATTATTACTCGCTAGTTGATTATGTCATTGATATGAGTGTACCGTGAGACCTTTATGTTCTTGCTTATGTGGTTAGCTTATGATCTTGCTGACAATCTGAATATGAGTTAGACATAGTTATAACAACAAGATCAAACAGAGTTCATAAAAGTTTTTCTTTTGTCTCTTTTAGTTTATCAACTGAATTGGTTGAGGACAAGCAAGGCTTTAAGCTTGGGGGAGTTGATACGTCTCCAACGTATCTACTTTTCCAAACTCTTTTGCCCTTGTTTTGGACTCTAATTTGCATGATTTGAATGAAACTAACCCGGACTGACGGTGTTTTCAGCAGAACTGCCATGGTGTTGTTTTTGTGCAGAAATAAAAGTTCTGGAATGACCTGAAAACTTACAAGGATTTTTTGTGGAATATATAAAAAATACCGGAGAAAGAATCAACGGAGGAGGAGCACCTATGGGCGACGAGCCCAGGAGGCGCGGGCCCCCCACTTGGCCGCACCTGGCAGGCTCGTGGGGCCCACGTGGCTCCCCCGACCTCCTCTGCAGTTCCATATAACCCTATTAGTCCCAGAAAAAATTAAGAAGAAGAAATATTCGCGTTTTACGATATGGAACCGCCGCCACCACCTGTTCTTTCTCCGGAGGGCAGATCTGGAGTTTGTTTTGGGCTTCGGAGAGTGGAAATCGAAGCCATCGTCATCATCAACCTTCTTCCATCACCAATTTCATGATGCTCTTCATCGTTCGTGAGTAATCTTATCGTAGGTTGCTGGACGGTGATGAGTTGGATGAGGTCTATCATGTAATCGAGTTAGTTTTGATGGGGTTCGATCCCTAGTATCCACTATGTTCTAAGATTGATGTTGCTACTACTTTGCTATGCTTAATGCTTGTCACTAGGGCCCGAGTGGCATGATTTCAGATCTGAACCTATTATTTTTTCATCAATATATGTGAGTTCTTGATCCTATTTTGCAAGTTGTAGTCACCTACTATGTGTTATGACCCGGTAACCCCGGAGTGACAATAACCGGAACCACTCCCGGAGATGACCATAGTATGAGGATTCCATGTATTCACCATGTGTTAATGCTTTGTTCTGGTACTCTATTAAAAGGAGGCCTTAATATCCCTAATATTCCATTAGGACTCCGCTGCCACGGGAGGGATGGACGAAAGATGTCATGCAAGTTCTTTTCCCTAAGTACGCATGACTATATACGGAATATATGCCTACATTACATTGACGAACTGGAGCTAGTTGCATATTACCCTATGTTATAATTAATACAAGATGATATCATCCGGCATAATCATCCATCACCGATCCAATGCCTACCATTTTTTCCTATACTGGTTCTTGCTTAGTTACTTTTCCACTACTGCTGTCACACTTGCTATACCAATCACTACTGCTACTGTCACCGCTACTACTGTTACTATCATATTACTTTGCTACTAAACTCTGCTGCAGATACTAAATCTTTCAGGTGTGGTTGAATTGACAACTCAACTGCTAATACTCGAGGATATTCTTTGGCTCCCCTTGTGTCGAATCAATAAATTTTCGTTGAATACTTTACCCTCGAAAATTGTTGCGATCCCCTATACTTGTGTGTTATCAATGAATCACGATGTCGAGGATTCAATCAATCCATATACAAGTTCCTTTGTCTGTCGGTATGATACTTGCCCGTGATACGATCGTCGGTATCCCTATACCTTGTTTAATCTCGTTACTGGCAAGTCTCTTTACTCATTCCGAAACACATCATCCCGTGGCTAACTCCTTAGTCACACTGAGCTCATTATGATGATGTCTTACCGAGTGGACCCAGAGATACCTCTCTATCATACAGAGTGACAAATCCCAGTCTTGATTCGTGCCAACCCAACAAACACTTTCGGAGATACCCGTAGTGCACCTTTATAGCTGATATGTCTCCAACATATCTGTAATTTTTTTGATCGTTCCATGCTATTATATTATCGACTTTGGATGTTTTCTGTGCATGAATATGTTGTTTTATATGATTTGTGGGACTAACTAATTAATCCTGTGCAAGTGCCAGTTCTTGTTTCTTCCGTGTTTTTGACCTTTTTCAAATAGGAATATCAAACGGAGTCCAAATGGAATAAAAATTTCGCCGTGATTTTCTACGGAAAATTTGAAAAATACCTGAACAAAAAAATACCGGAGAGGCGGCCCGAGAGAGTCACGAGCCTGGGAGGCACGCCACCCTGGCCGCGGCTAGGGGGCTCGTGACCTCCTCGTGCCACCTCTTGACTTGTTCCCGACTCCAGACGGCCTTATAAATACGGAAACCCCTGAAAATAAAGCTAGATCGCAACTTCCGCCGCCGCAGACGTCCAGAGCCACCAAAAACCAATCGGGAGACCATTCCTGAATCCTGTCGGAGGGGAATTCATCACCGCTGGCCATCTTCATCAACACCATTGCCTCTCCGATGATGCGTGAGTAGTTCAACTCAGACTCACAGGTCCATGGCTAGTAGCTAGATAGCTTCTTCTCTCTCTTTGATCTTCAATACAAAGTTCACCATGATCTTCATGGTGATCTATCCGATGTAATCTTCTTGTGCGGTGTGTTTGTTGAGATCAAATGAATTGTGGATTTATGATCAGATTATCTATGAATATTATTTGAGTCAATTTTGAATTCTTATATGCATGATTTCGTATCCTTGTAATTCCCTTCGAGTTATGGGTTTCGTTTGGCCAACTTGATCTATAGTTCTTGCAATAGGAGAAGTGCTTGGATTTGGGTTCATACCGTGCGGTGTCCTCACCTAGTGACAGAAGGGGTAGCGAGGCACGCATCATGTTGTTGCCATCAAGGGTAAAAAGATGGGGTTTATATCATATTGCATGAATCTATCCCTCTACATCATATCATCTTGCTTAAAGCATTACTCCGTTTATCATGAACTTAATACACTAGATGCATGCTGGATAGCGGTCGATGTGTGGAGTAATAGTAGTAGATGTAGACAGTATCGGTCTACTTGTCTCGGACGTGATGCCTATATGTATGATCATTGCCTTAGATATCGTCATGACTTTGCGCTATTCTATCAATTGCTCAAGAGTAATTTGTTCACCCACCGTAACACTTGCTATCATGAGAGAAGCCTCTAGTGAACACTATGGCCCCCGGATCTATTTTACATATTTTATATTCAGATCTAAACACCAAAAACATTAAAAATACCTTGCTGCAATTTTACTTACTAATTTATATTCATCTACTATTACTATCAGATCTCACGTTGCAAACAATCGTGAAGAGATTGACAACCTCTTTATCGCGTTGGGTGCAAGTTTGTTGGTGTTTGTGCAGGTTCCTTGTTGCCTCATCTTGTTACTCCTACTGGATTGATACCTTGGTTCTCAAACAGAGGGAAATACTTACCGCTACTTTGCTGAATCACCCATTCCTCTTCAAGGGAAATAACCAACGCAAGACAAGAATTCTGCCATCAACTAGCCAACTTTTGGTGACATTGTGGAGAAGTAGCGAGAAGAATTTCTGGCGCCGTTGCTGGGGAGTATTCAAGTGAAGAACATCTACAAGTATCTATAACAAACCTATCTCTTGCATTTACATTACTTGCTATTTGCCTCTCATTTTCTTCTCCCCCACTTCTAAAAAAAAACTACAAAAATATTTGTCTTTATTTATTTGCCTTTTTCTGTTTGATTGTGTGCTTGTCTGCTTGCTAAGTCACCATGTCTGAAAACACTAAATTGTGTGACTTCTCTAATACTAATAATAATGATTTTGTTATTTCTCCAATTGCTCCCGCCACTAGTGCGGAATCATATGAAATTAATGCTGCCTTGTTGAATCTTGTTATGAAAGAGCGATTCTTCGGCCTTTCGAGTGAAGATGTCGCATCCCATCTTAATACCTTTATTGAGTTATGTGATATGCAAAAGAAAAGAGATGTGGATAATGATATGATTAAATTGAAGCTATTTCCGTTGTCACTACGAGATCGAGCAAAAAATTGGTTTTCATCTTTACCTAAAAATAGTATTGATTCATGGAACAAGTGTAAAGATGCCTTTATTTCCAAGTACTTTCCACCTGTTAAGATTATCTCTCTCCGTAATGACATCATGAATTTTAAGCAACTAGATCATGAACATGTTGCACAATCTTGGGAGAGAATGAAATTTATGATTAGAAATTGTCCCGCTCATGGGCTAAGTCTTTGGATGATTATACAAATTTTCTATGCTGGTTTGAATTTTGCTTCTAGAAATATCTTGGATTCCGCCTCCGGTGGAACTTTTATGGAAATTACACTAGGAGAATCTACAAAACTCTTTTATAATATCATGACAAATTATTCTTAATGGCATACTGAAAGGTCACCTACTAGTAAAAAAGTGCATGCTATAGAAGAAATTAACTCTTTGAGTGCTAAGATGGATGAGTTAATGAAATTGGTTGCTAGTAAGAGTGTTCCTCTAGATCCTAATGATATGCCTTTATCTTATTTTATTGAGAGTAGCAATGAAAATTTAGATGTTAATTTTCTTGGTAGGAATAATTTTGGTAACAACAATGCTTATACAGGTAACTTTAATCCTATGCCTTTTCCTAGTAATCCCTCTAATAATTTTGGAAATTCCTACAACAATGCTCATGTAAATTATAATAAAATACCCTCTGATCTTGAGAGTAATATTAAGGAGTTTATTAATTCGCAAAAGATTTTCAATGCTTCCATAGAAGAAAAACTGCTTAAAATTGATGACTTGGCTAGGACCGTTGATAGAATGTCTCTTGATATTGATGCTTTGAAATTGAGATGTGTTCGTCCCAAGATTAATATGGATGAAACTTTTAAATCTATGCATATTTCTATGAATGAGAGTAAAGAAAGAACCGCCCAAATTCGTGCTAGACATGAATGGCTCAAAAAGGCGTGTTCTCGTGATGAGAATCACGAAGATCTTAAAGTGCTTGATGTGACTTCTATTGAATCCTTGTTTTCTAATGTAAATCTTAATGATGATGGGGCTGGATGCGAATCCACTTTGGTTGACAAACACCCCAATGATTCGGAGTCTTTTTATCTTGATGCTAAAATACTAAAAGTGGAGTAGAATATGTCAAAACTTTGAATAGTAATGAAACTACTACTTTGGATCTCAAGGAATTTAATTATGATAGTTTCTGTTTGATTGAATGTATTTCCTTGATTCAATCCATGTTAAACTCTCCACATGCCTATAGCCAAAATAAGGCTTTTACTAAACATATCGTTGATGCTATGATGAAATCTCTTGAAGAGAAACTTGAGTTGGAAATATCTATTCCTAGAAAACTTCATGATGAGTGGGAACCTACTATAAAAATCAAGATTCAAAATTATGAATGCCATGTTTTGTGTGATTTGGGTTCTAGTGTTTCCACAATTCCAAAATCTTTATGTGATGTTCTAGGTTTCAATGAGATTGATGAGTGCTGTCTTAATTTGCATCTTGCGGATTCTACTACTAAGAAACCTATGGGAAGGATTAATGATGTTATTATTATTGCAAATAGGAATTATGTGCCCGTAGATTTCATTGTGCTTGATATTGATTGCAATCGTACATGTCCCATTATTCTTGGTAGACCTTTCCTTAGGACTATTGGCGCGGTTATTGATATGAAGGAAGGGAATATTAAATTTCAATTTCCATTGTAGAAGGGCATGGAACATTTTCCTACAAATATAATAAAATTGCCTTATGAATCTATAATGAGAGCTACTTATGGTTTGAGCACTAAAGATGATAATACTTGATTCTATTGCCTTATGCCTAGCTAAGGGCGTTAAACAATAACGCTTGTTGGGAGGCAACACAATGAATAGGTTTATTTTTGCTCTTTTACTTTCTGTTTTGTTGAGTTAACACCATCATGATTCTCTTATGATTGTGTTTTTTATGTTTTAATTAGTGTTTGTGCCAAGTAGAACCTTTATGATTAGTTTTGGTGACAGTTGTTTAATCATGCTGGAAAAAGACAGAAACTTTGTGCTCACGAAATTATTTTTCATTCTAGGAAGAAAGAGCTTTTGAGTTGATTCTTTTTGCTTCTGATTGATATGCAAATTCCCCTAATTTTCATAATTGTTTCAGAATTTTTGAGTTAACAAAGATATACGAAATATACAGATTGCTTCAGACTGTTCTGTTTTTGACAGATTTTGTTTTTTTGTTGTGTTCATTGCATATTTTGATGAAACTATGGGTAGTATCGGGGGGTACGATCCATGGAGAAGTGAGAATAAAGTAATATAACCTCAATCTTAATGTAAATTAAAGTTTACTACAGAACCTAAAAGTTGGTGGTTTGTTTTCTTATGCTAATGTTATCACGAGTTTCTGTTTAAATTTTGTGTTGTGAAGTTTTCAAGTTTTTGGTGATGTTCTAATGGACAATGGAATAAAGAGTGGAAAGATCCTAAGCTTGGGGATTCCCAAGGCATCCCAAGACAAATTCAAGGACACCAAAAAGCCTAAGCTTGGGGATGCCCCAGGAAGGCATCCCCTCTTTCGTCTTCAATCCATCGGTAACGTTACTTGGAGCTATATTTTTATTCAGCACATGATATGTGTTTTGCTTGGAGCATCGTGTATTATAAGAGTCTTTGATTTCTGTTTTGTCACAATCATACTTTCTGCACACCTTTTGAGAGAGACATGCATTCATCGTGAATTTTTTAGAATACTCAATGAGCTTCACTTATATCTTTTGAGCTCGGCAATTTTCCTCACATGTGCTTTACTTATATCTTTTGAGCTAGATAATTTTGCTCTAGTGCTTCACTTAAATATTTGTAGAGCACGGCGGTGTCATATTTTGTAGAAATACAAACTCTCGAGTCTTCACTGATATCATTTTGAGAGTGATCTATCTAAGTAACTTGGTAATTGGCGTGTGTTATGAAATTAGTCCTAAATATGATAGGCATCCAAAGAGGATATAATAAAAACATTCATATTCAAGTGCATTGATTAGTAAGATAAAGTTTGATTCCTCGCAATTAGTTTTGAGACATGGATATGGTAATATTAGAGTTATTTTAGTAGGGTGTTGTGAATCTAGAAATACGTGTGTTGAAGTTAGTGATTCCCGTAACATGCACGTATGGTGAACCGCTATGTTAGGAACTCAGAGCATAATTGATTTATTGATTGTCATCCTTTGTGTAGAGGTACGGATCGCGCGATGGTTAACTCCTACCAACCCTTCCCCTAGGAGTATGCGCCTAGCACTTTGTTTCGATTACTAATAAAACTTTTGCAATAAGTATGTGAGTTCTTCATTACAAATGTGAGTCCATGGTATAGATGCACTTTCACCTTCCACCATTGCTACCCTCTCTAGTGCCGCGCAACTTTCGCCGGTGCACAAACCCACCATATGCCTTCCTCTAAACCGCCACCATACCTACCTATTATGGTATTTTCATATCCATTCCGAGATATATTGCCATGCAACTTTCACCGTTCCGTTGATTATGACACGCACCATCATTGTCATATTTCTTTGCATGATCGTAAGATAGCTAGCTTGATGTTTTCATGGCTTGTCCCTTTTTTGATGTCATTGCTATGCTGGATCATTGCACATCCCGGTACCGCGCCGGAGGCATTCATATAGAGTCATATATTGTTCCAAGTATTGAGTTGTAAGTAAATAAAAGTGTGATGACCATCATTATTAGAGCATTGTCCCATGTGAGGAAAAAAAAGAGGCCAAAGAAGCCGACCAAAAAAATAAAAAAGGGGCCAAAGAGCCCAAACAAAAAAATAATGAGAGAAAAAGAGAGAAGGGACAATGCTACTATCTTTTACAACACTTGTGCTTCAAATAGCACCATGTTCTTCATGACAGAGAGTCTCTTGTTTTGTCACTTTCATATGCTAGTGGAAATTTTCATTATATAACTTGGCTTGTATATTCCAATGATGGGCTTCCTCAAATTACCCTAGGTCTTCGTGAGCAAGCAAGTTGGGTGCACACCCACTAGTTTTCATTTGTGAGCTTTCATACACTTATAGCTCTAGTGCATCCATTACATGTCAATCCCTACTCATTCACATTGATATCTATTGATGGGCACCTTCATAGTCTATTGATACGCCGAGTCAATGTGACCATCTCCTCCTTTTTGCCTCACAACCTCCACCACACTCTATTCCACCTATAGTGCTATATCCATGGCTCACGCTCATGTATTGCGTGAGAGTTGAAAAAGTTTGAAAAAATAAGAGTGCAAAAACAATTACTTGATCAATACCGGGGTTGTTCATGATTTAAATTTGTTGTGTGGGGATAATGGAGCATAGCCAGACTATATGATTTTGTAGGGATAACTTTCTTCGGCCTTGTTATTTCGAAAGTTCATGATTACTTTGCTATTATGCTTGAAGTATTATTGTTTTCATGTCAATATTAAACTATAGTTTTGAATCTTACGGATCTAAATATTCATGCCACAATAAAGAGATTACATGAAACAGATATGTTGGGTAGCATTCCACATCAAAAATTCGTTCTTTATCACTTCCCTACTCGAGGTTGAGCAAGAGTTAACCTTGGGGATGCTTGATACATCTGCAGCATATCTAAAACATTGCTGCAGATACTAAATGTTTCGGGTGTGGTTGAATTGACAACTCAACTGCTAATACTCGAGGATATGCTTTGGCTCCCCTTGTGTCGAATCAATAAATTTGGGTTGAATACTTTACCCTCGAAAACTGTTGCGATCCCCTATACTTGTGGGTTATCAATGAACCACGATGTCGAGGATTCAATTAATCCGTATACAATTCCCTTTGTCTGTCGGTATGATACTTGCCTGAGATTCGATCGTCGGTATCCCTATACCTTGTTCAATCTCGTTACTGGCAAGGCTCTTTACTCATTCTGAAACACATCATCCCGTGGCTAACTCCTTAGTCAGACTGAGCTCATTATGATGATATCTTACCGAGTGGGCCTAGAGATACCTCTCCGTCATACGGAGTGACAAATCCCAGTCTCGATTCGTGCCAACCCAACAAACACTTTCGGAGATACCCGTAGTGCACCTTTATAGCTGATACGTCTCCAACATATCTATAATTTTTGATCATTCCATGCTATTAGATAATCAACTTTGGATGTTTTCTATGCATGAATATGTTGTTTTATATGATTTTTGGGACTAACTTATTAATCCAGTGCCCAGTGCGCGTTCCTGTTTTTTCCATGTTTTTGACCTTTTTCAGATAAGAATATCAAACGGAGTCCAAATGGAATAAAACTTTCGCCGTGATTTTTTATGGAAAATATGAAAAATACCTGAAGAAAAAAATACCGGAGAGGTGGCCCAAGGGAGTCACGAGCCTGGGAGGCATGCCCCCCCTGGCTGCGGCTAGGGGGCTCGTGACCCCCTCGTGCCACCTCTTGACTTGCTCCCGACTCGAGACGGCCTTATTAATAGGGAAACCCTCGAAAATAAACCTAGATCGCAAGTTCCGCCACCGCAGACTACAGAGCCACCAAAAACCAATTGGGAGACCGTTCCGGCATCCTGCCGGAGGGGAATTCATCACCGGTGGCCATCTTTATCAACACCATTGCCTCTCCGATGATGTGTGATTAGTTCACCTCAGACCTACGGGTCCATGGCTAGTAGCTAGATGGCTTCTTCTCTCTCTTTGATCTTCAATACCAAGTTCACCATGATCTTCATGGTGACCTATCCGATGTAATCTTCTTGTGCGGTGTGTTTGTTGAGATCCGATGAATTGTGGATTTATGATCAGATTATCTGTGAATATTATTTGACTCAATTCTGAATTCTTATATGCATTATTTTGTATCCTTGTAATTCTCTTCGAGTTATGGGTTTCGTTTGGCCAACTTGATCTATAGTTCTTGCAACAGGAGAAGTGCTTGGTTTTGGGTTCATACCGTGCGATGTCCTCACCTAGTGACAGAAGGGGTAGCGAGGCACGCATCATGTTGTTGCCATCAAGGGTAAAAAGAAGGGGTTTATATCATATTGCATGAATCTATCCCTCTACATCATGTCATCTTTATTAAAGCGTTACTCCGTTTATCATGAACTTAATACACTAGATGCATGCTGGATAGCGGTCGATGTGTGGAGTAATAGTAGTAGATGCAGACAGTATCGGTCTACTTGTCTCGGACATGATGCCTATATGTATTATCATTGCCTTAGATATCGTCATGACTTTGCGCTATTCTATCAATTGCTCAATAGTAACTTGTTCACCCACCGTAGCCCTTGCTATCATGAGAGAAGCCTCTAGTGAACACTATGGCCCCCGGGTCTATTTTACATATTTTATATTCAGATCTAAACACCAAAAACATTAAAAATACCTTGCCTCAATTTTACTTACTAATTTATATTAATCTACTATTACTATCAGATCTCATGTTGCAAACAATCGTGAAGAGATTAACAACCTCTTTATCGCGTTGGGTGCAAGTGTGTTGGTGTTTGTGGAGGTTCCTTGTTGCCTCATCTTGTTACTCCTATTGGATTGATACCTTGGTTCTCAAACTGAGGGAAATACTTACCGCTACCTTGCTGCATCACCCTTTCCTCTTCAAGGGAAATAACCAACGCAAGACAAGAATTCTTCCATCAACTAGCCAACTTTTGGTGACGTTGTGGAGAAATAGCAATAGCCACCCAGTTACGTTGTGATGTTTGGCACACCCAAAGCATTCCTATGGTATCGGGGAGTTCCACAATCTCATCACCTAAGCAAGCGATACTTGACATTAGAAAAGCTTTAGCAGATGAACTACATGATCTTGTGATATGCTTAGGATTGGGTCTTGTCCATCACATCATTCTCCTAATGATGTGATCCCGTTATCAACGACATCCAATGTCCATGGTCATGAAACCGTGACCATCTATTTATCAACGAGCTAGCCAACTAGAGGCTCACTAGGGACATATTGTGGTCTATGTATTCACACATGTATTACGGTTTCTGGTTAATACAATTATAGCATGAGCAATAGATAATTAATATGAACAAGGAAATACAATGATAACCATTTTATTATTGCCTCTAGGGCATATTCCAACAGTTTCCCGCTTACACTAGAGTTAATAATCTAGTTACGTTGTGATGAATCGAACACCCATAGCATTTTGGTCTTGATCCTGTTTCGCTCGTGAGAGAGGTTTAGTCAACGGATCTGGGACATTCAGATCCATATGTACTTTACAAATATCTATATATCCCTCTTGAATGTAATCACGGATAGAGTTGAAGCGGCACTTGATGTGTCTTGTCTTCTTGTGAAAGCTAGGCTCCTTGGCAAGGGCAATAGATTCAGTGTTGTCATAGAATAGAGTCATCGGGCCTAACGCATTGGGAATTACTCCTAGGTCGGTGATGAACTCCTTCATCCAGACTCCTTCCTTTGCTGCTTCCAAAGCAGCTATGTACTCTGCTTCACATGTAGATGCCGCCACAAAGCTTTGCTTGCTGCTACACCAGTTGATTGCCCCTCCATTCAAAATATTCAAGTATCCGGTTTGCGACTTGGAGTCGTCCGGATCTGTGTCGAAGCTAGCATCGACATAACCCTTTACGACGAGCTCTTCGGCACCTCCATATACGAGAAACATGTACTTTATCCTTGTCAGGTACTTCATGATATTCTTGACCGCTGTTCAGTGATCCGCTTCGGGATCACTTTGGTACCTCGCTACCAAACTTATGGCAAGGTTCACATCAGGTCTGGCACACAACATGGCATACATAATAGAGCCTATGGCTGAAGCATAGGGGGTGACACTCATCTATTCTCTATCCTTTGCCGTGGTCGGGCATTGAGTCGTACTCAATATCACACCCTGTAACACAGGCAAGAACCCCTTCTTGGACTGATCCATATTGAACTTCTTCAATATCTTTTCAAGGTATGTGCTTTGTGAAAGACCTATGAGACGTTTCGATCTATCTCTATAGATCTTAATACCTAATATGTAAGCAGCTTCTCCAAGGTCCTTCATTGAAAAACACTTATTCAAGTAGGCCTTTACGCTTTCCAAAAGTTCTATATCATTTCCCATTATCAGTATGTCATCCACATATGATATGCGAAATGCTACAGAGCTCCCACTCACTTTCTTGTAAATCTTTGGTTCTCCATGAACCTGTACAAATGCAAATCGCTTTAATCACCTCATTAAAGCGAATGTTCCAACTCCGAGATGCTTGCACCAGCCCATAGATGTAGCGCTAGAGCTTGCATACCTTGGTAGCATCTTTCGAATCGACAAAACCTTCCGGATGCATCAGATACAGTTCTTCCTTGAGGAAGCCATTAAGGAATGCCGTTTTGACATCCATTTGCCAGATCTCATAATCATAAAATGCGGAAATTGCTAACATGATTCGGACAGACCTCAGCATCGCTACGGGTGAGAAAGTCTCATCGTAGTCAACTCCTTGAACTTGTCGATAACCCTTACCGACAAGCCAAGCCTTATAGATGGTCACATTACCATCCCCGTCAGTCTTCTTCTTAAAGATCCATTTATTTTCAATGGCTTGCTTATCATCAGGCAAGTCCACCAAAGTCCATACTTTGTTCTGATACATGGATCGTATCTCGGATTTCATGGCTCTTCAAGCCATTTGTTGGAATCCGGGCCCGCCATCACTTCTTCATAGTTGGATGGTTCACTGTTGTCCAACAACATGATCTCCAGGACAGGATTGCCGTACCACTCTGGTGTGGAACGTGTCCTAGTGGACCATCGACATTTAATAGTAACTTGATCTGAAGTTTCCTAATCATCATCATTAACTTCCTCTCTAGCCGGTGCAGCCTCCACAAAAACAACTTCCTGTGCTGTGCTACTCTCCGGTTCGAGTGGAGGTACAATTACCTCATCAAGTTCTATTTTCCTCCCACTTACTTCTTTGAGAGAAACTCTTTCTCGAGAAAGGATCCATTCTTGGAAACAAAGACTTTGCCTTCGGATCTGAGGTAGAAGGTATACCCAATAGTCTCTTTGGGATATCATATGAAGACGCACTTTTTCGCTTTGGGTTCGAGCTTCTCAGGTTGAAGTTTCTTCACATTAGCATAGCATCCCCAAATTTTTAGAAACGACATCTTAGGATTCTTTCCAAACCATAATTCATACGGTGTCATCTCATAAGATTTTGACGGTGCCCTATTTAAAGTGAATGCGGCAGTCTCTAATGCATATCACCAAAATGATAGCGGTAAGTCGGTAAGAGACATCATAGATCACACCATATCCAATAGAGTGCGATTACGACGTTCAGACACACCATTACGCTCAGGTGTGCCAGGCGGCATCAATTGTGAAACAATTCCACATTTCCTTAGGTGTGTGCCAAACTCCTGACTTATCTATTCTCCGCCACGATTAGATCGTAGGCACTTTATTTTCCTGTCACGTTGATTCTCTACCTCACTCTGAAATTCGTTGAACCTTCCAAAGGTTTCAGACTTGTGTTTCATTAAGTAGACATACCCATATCTGCTCAAGTCCTCAGTGAGGGTGAGAACATAACGGTAGCCACCGCAAGCCTTGACGCTCATTGGACTGCATACATCGGTATGTATTATCTCCAACAAGTCAGTTGCTCGCTCCATTGTTCGGGAGAACGGGGTGTTGGTCATCTTGCCCATGAGGCATGGTTTGCACGTGTCAAATGATTCAAAATCAAGAGACTCTAAAAGTCGATCACCATGGAGCTTCTTCACGCGTTTGACACCAATATGACCAAGGCGGCAGTGCCACATGTAAGTTGGACTATCGTTTTTAACCTTACATCTTTTGGTACTCACACTATGGACATGTGTAACATTACTTTCGAGATTCATTAAAAATAAACCATTGACTAGCGGGGCATGACCATAAAACATTTCTCTCATATAAATAGAACAACCATTATTCTCAGATTTAAATGATTAGCCATCTCGCATCAAACGAGATCCAGATACAATGTTCATGCTCAAAGCCGGTACTAAATAACATTTATTGAGGTTTAAAACTAATCACGAAGGTAGATGTAGAGGTAGCATGCTGACAGTGATCACATTGACCTTGGAACCATTCCCGACGCTCATCGTCACCTCGTCCTTTGCTAGTTTCCGCTTATTCCGCAGCTCCTGCTTGGAGTTACAAATGTGAGAAACTGCACCGGTATCAAATACCCAGGAGCTACTACGAGCGCTGGCTAGGTACTCATCAATAACAAGTATATCAAATATACCTTTAACATTGCCGGCCTTCTTATCCGCTAAGTACTTGGGGCAGTTCCGCTTCCAGTGACCGGTACCCTTGCCATAAAAGCACTCAGTCTCAGGCTTGGGTGCATTATTGTTCTTCTTCCTGGCAATTTGCTTACCGGGCACGGCAACAGCTTTGCTATCCTTCTAGAAGTTCTTCTTACCCTTGCCTTTCTTGAAACTAGTGGTCTTATTCACCATCAACACTTGATGCTCCTTTTTGATCTCGACCTCTGCCGATTTCAGCATCGAGTAAAACTCAAGAATGGACATCTCCATACCCTGCATGTTGTAGTTTATCACAAAGCTCTTGTAGCTAGGTGGAAGCGACTGGAGGATTCTGTCAATGACCCAGTAATCCGGGAGATTAACTCCCAGCTGAGTCAAGCAGTCGTGCAACCCAGATATTTTGAGTATGTGCTCACTAACAGAACTATTTTCCTCCATCTTACAACTGGAGAACTTGTTGGAGAAATCATATCTCTCGACCCGGGCATGAGCTTGGAAAACCAGTTTGAGCTCTTGGAACATCTCATATGCTTCGTGTTGCTGAAAATGCTTTTGGAGCCCCGGTTCTAAACTGTAAAGCATGCCCCACTAAACAAGGGAGTAATCATCGCAGCGTGACTGCCAAACGTTCATAACTTCTTGATCTGCTGGGAAAATGGGTGTGTCACCTAGTGGTGCATGAAGGACATACAATCTTTTGGAAGCTCTGAGGATGATCCTCAAGCCACGGACCCAGTCCGCATAGTTGCTTCCATCATCTTTCAGCTTGGTTTTCTCTAGGAACGCGTTGAAGTTTAGGGTAACATTAGCGTTGGCCATTGGATCTACAATATAGATTGTAAAGACAATTTTAGACTAAGTTCATGATAATTAAGTTCACGTAATCAAATTATTTAATGAACTCCCACTTAGATAGACATCTCTCTAGTCATCCAAGTGATACATGATCCACGTCAACTAGCCCGTGTCCGATCATCACGTGACACGGACTAGTCATCCATGGTGAACATCTCCATGTTAACCACATCTACTATACGATTCATGTTCGAACTTTCGGTCTTCTATGTTGCGAGGCCTTGTCTATACATGCTAGGCTCGCCAAGTCAACCTACGTGTTCCTCGTGTGTAAATCTGGCTTACACCCGTTGTATGCGAACGTTAGAACCTATCACACCCGATCATCACGTGGTGCTTCGGAACAACGATCCTTAGCAACGGTGCACAGTTAGGGTGAACACAATTATTGAAATTGTAGTGAGAGGTCATCTTATTTACTATCGTCGTTCTAAGAAAATAAGATGTAAACATGATAAACATCACATAAAATCAATATAGTGACATGATATGGCCAATATCATCTTGCTCCTTTGATCTCCATCTTTCGGGCACCATGATCATCACTGTCATCGGCACGACACCATGATCTCCATCATCGTGTCTTCATGAAGTTGTCTCGCCAACTATTACTTCTACTACTATGGCTAAACTTTAGCAATAAATTAAAGTAATTACATGGTGATCTTGATTGACACACGTGTCATACAATAAAATAAGACAACTCCTATGGCTCCTACCGGTTGTCATACTCATCGACATGCAAGTTGTGAATTCTATTACAAGAACATGATCAATCCCATACATCAAAATGCATCACATCACATCCTTTGGTCATATCACATCACAAGGCATATGCTGCAAAAACAAGTTAGACGTCCTCTAATTTGTAGTTGCAAGTTTTTACGTGGCTGCTATAGGTTTCTAGCAAGAACGTTTATTACCTACGCCAAAACCACAACATGATATGCTAATTGCTATTTACCCTTCACAAATACCCTTTCATCGAATCTGATCCGACTAAGGTGGGAGAGACAGGCACCCTCTAGCCACCTTATGCAACAAGTGCATGTCAGGCTGTGGAACCGGTCTCACGTAGGTGTACGTGTAAATTTGGTCCGGGCCACTTCATCCAACAATACCGTCGAATCAAGATAAGACTAGTAATGGCAAGCATATTAACATGATCGACGCCCACAACAACTTGTGTTCTACTCGTGCATAGATTCTACGCATAGACCTAGCTCATGATGCCACTGTTGGGAGACGTAGTAGTAAATCAAAAAAAATTCTACGTGTTCACCAAGATCTATCTATGTAGAAACCAACAACGAGTAAGGGGAGAGTGCATCTTCATACCTTTGAATATCGCTAAGCAGAAGCATTACAAGAACGCGGTTGGTGGAGTCGTACTCGTAGCGATTCAGATCGCAGTGGAATCCGATCTAAGCACCCAACAATGGCGCCTCCGCGTTCAACACACGTGCAGCCCGGTGACGTCTCCTATGCCTTGATCCAGCAAGGAGGAAGTAGAGGTTGAGGGAGAGCTCTAGCAGAACGATGACGTGGTGACGGTGGAGCTGCGTGGTACTCCGATAGAGCTTCGCTAAGCACTACGGAGAATGAGGAAGAGGAAGGGTAGGGCTGCGCCGAGAGAGAAAGAAGTCATGTGTCTGGCGGCCCCAAAACCCTCTACATATAGGAGGAGGAGGAGGGAGGTCTGAGCCCTAGGGTTCCCACCCTAGGGGCCGACAGTAGCCCCAGATCCCATCTGGTGCGACGGGTAGAGGGAGAGAGGGGAGGCCGGCGCCCTAGGTGGGCCTTAGGCCCATCTGAGCCTAGGGTTTGCCCCCTCTCCTCCCTTGTTGCGCCTTGGGCCCTTGTGGGGGGCGCACCAGCCCACCTAGGGGCTGGTTCCCTCCCACATGCGGCCCATGCAGCCCTCTGGGGCTGGTGGCCCCACTTGGTGGACCCCCTAAACCCTTCCGGTGGTCTCGGTACGTTACCGGTAATCCCCGAAACACTTCCGATGACCAAAACCTAACTTCCTATATATGAATCTTTACCTCCGAACAATTCCGGAGCTCCTCGTGATATCCGGGATCTCATCTAGGACTCCGAACTACCTTCGGTAACCATGTACACTATATCCCTATAACCCTAGCGTCATCGAACCTTAAGTATGTAGACCCTACGGGATCGGGAGACACGTAGACATGACCGAGACACCTCTCCAGTCAATAACCAACAGAAGGATCTTGATAGACATGTTGGCTCCCACATGCTCCACGATGATCTCATCGGATAAACAACGATGTCGGGGATTCAATCAATCCCGTTTACAATTCCCTTTGTCTACCGGTATGATACTTGCCTGAGATTCAATCGTCGGTATCCCTATACCTTGTTCAATCTCATTACCGGAAAGTCTCTTTACTCGTTCCGTAACACATCATCCCATGGCTAACTCCTTAGTCACATTGAGCTCATTATGATGATGTCTTACGGAGTGACAAATGCCAGTCTCGATTCGTGCCAACCAAACAAACACTTTCAGAGATACCCGTAGTGCACCTTTATAGCCACCCAGTTACGTTGTGACATTTGGCACACCCAAAGCATTCCTAGAGTGTCCGGGAGTTGCACAATCTCATGGCCTAAGCAAGCAATACTTGAGATTAGAAAAGATTTAGCAGACGATGTACATGATCTTGTGGTATACTTAGGATTGGGTCTTGTCCATCACATCATTCTCCTAATGATGTGATCCCGTTATCAACGACATCGACTGTCCATGGTCATGAAACCGTGACCATCTATTGATCAATGAGCTAGCCAACTAGAGGCTCACTAGGGACATATTGTGGTCTATCTATTCACACATGCATTACGGTTTCTGGTTAATACAATTATAGCATGAACAATAGACAATTAACATGAACAAGAAAATACTATGATAACCATTTTATTATTGCCTCTAGGGCATATTTCCAAAAACTACGTTCCCAACATAGACACCAGGGGTACCTTGGGTTACACATCACCGACCTACAAGCCGGGATAGATACGCAAACCTCATCTTCAAAGCTTGGAGGCCACGCCAATATCCAGAGCTTTGGTTTTTGATTACAGCATCACCTAATAGTTCGGCCCTCCACAGAGCAGCCCAACAAGTCGGCCTATGAGGAATGAGCCGACGTCCCAAGGACTACTTAGTCTCGGACTCCCTCAGTAGCTCCCAAACTAGCCTCCAATGCCGATGTATAAAGTCTTCGGAAGCTTCACGTATCCATGGTATTTGGATTGTGAGGCAAGTTCCCTCTATGGTCGCCTGACTCCAACCTGGTTCTTGACGACACCTTGTTTTCCAAAACGCGCTTCGCTTATCCCTGAAGGCCAAACGCTCGGGTGTGAATAGTACCCTTATCTGACAACCTTTTTTATAAAAGCCACATCAGCCAGTTACGAAAACTCGATTTGCGGTCTGATGCCACTTTTCTATCGGCATGCCTTATCAAAATGAAGATCGTGCCCCGTATTTCACGGACGTGTGTAATGATCCGGATAACCACGCACGCATGTAACAACACGGTTGTTTTAGGAAGTGCCAAACTTGCGGCAGTAAAAGACAACCCTTGGTATTACGGCCTACCATAACAAGGAGAAAAACCCCAAGGCCTTTCTATGCATCCAGACTCGATTCCTTCTCGCATCCAAGCCCCAAGCGCCTAGATCCATTTACTTCCTCCCCTTCCAAGCCACCCTCCCTGAGGGAGTCCTGGATTAAGGGGTCCTCGGGAAGCTGACTAGTTCCTTATGGGCCGGACTATATGGGCCGCTAACCGGACGCTGGATCGATCAAAGGGTATGTCTCTAGGAAGGAATCTTCGGGAATCGTGCCTTGTCCTCCACGTTTGATGTAGCAAATAGGCATGTTTATCTCTTTGGCGTGTAACCGACCATGTGTAAACCCTAGGTACCCTCGGCGTCTATATAAGCCGGAAAGTTTTAGGTTCTAGGGACAGAACTACTCATCCAGGGTTTAGCTCCGTAACCCACATATCATCATTACAATTAAGCAGGATGTAGGGTATTACCTCCCTAGGAGGGCCCGAACCTGGGTAAACCTTGTCTCCCTCGTCTCCTGTTACCATCGATCCCAGTGTCACAGTTCGGGAACTGTTGGGGATATAACCCCGTGATATGACCCGGCTAGAAGGTTCCGGTTGATAACATTGGTTCATGAGCCGGCCCACGGAGACAGGTGTCGGCTGGAGGCCCAATAGCACTAGCGGCCCTTGGTGTGGGCCGGACGACGGAGACCCGGAGGTGCAGGACGTCTCAAAGATGACTTGGGTAAGAATATAGAGATAGACTCGGAGATATAAACGTGATCCAATTGTGTAATTGTGAGACCCGGTGGTCTTGACCTCTTATATAAAGGTAGACCCGGGGCGACTTAGGGGTAGGTGATCGAAAACTAGGTCAAGCTTCTAGCTCCTTGTAATCGATACAACAAGCAATAACGATGGGTAAATCCGTGTCTCTTGTCCCACCAAACCCCTTTGGGTCCACTGCAATGGCGATGGCTCCGAACTCAAGTCTGGTCACCCGTACATCTGCCGTGAGAAAACCACGACAGTTGGCGCCCACCTTGGGGCTACTGCTTGGTGGTGTTGAGTTCTCAAAGGGATCTCTTCCGGGGCTCAAGGGATACGTGGTTGGAAGGATGAGCAAGAGTTGCCGCGGCCGTCTCTACATCGACAACGCCGGCTGGGGGCTTGATGCTGATTCCGTGGAGTATGGCTTCCGGGTTCCGTTCGGCGGGATCCAGGTGTTCATCGGAAAGATTGATGGGTCTGCACCCGGGCCGGACATCCGCACCAACATCGTTGAGCCGGCTCGGTGTCTTAAGCCTGCACGTGAGATATGCCCTGCCCGCGTCAACCCGGCTCAAGAGCACGTCTTTGTGGGTTTCACCCAAGGTATGGATCTGGAGCCTTCCGGATCTCAGGGAATGCTTGTGCACTCGGAGGATGAGTCTTCGAGCGGAGAAACAGAATCTGTGTATCAGCTTAGAAACGGCGGCCTTGGGGGCTACGGTGACACTTGCCCCGAGTCAGGGCGCGACGAGCCAAGCGAGCTCGAACAGCCGACTTATGCGACAGTATTCATGGCAGGGGTAGGGGCGGCTGGCTCAGGAGCTAACCCGCCCCCGCCGCCACCGCCGGCTTAGAGTCTCGTGGAACTGATGGATGAGCTTGAGGCCTTGATGGCCACGGAGGTCACGCCGGACAATCAAGCGGCCCGGAATGCGGAGATTGCAAGGATCAAGGGTTGGATGACCGAGGAACGTCAGAGGATAGCTGAGTTGAAGGATCAGATGGAGGCAGAGGCGGCCCGACTCAAAGCCGATGTTTTCCGTTTGGGGATAGAACAAGTTTCAGCGGCGGCTGTGCATCGCCGTTGGCATCAATCTTGTTTACCGGAGCGCTATGAGGCGAGGAATGTCTTCAACACCCCCGACTCTGGGAGAGCGGCGGCTGCCCCTGAGGAAGGGCGAGCAACGGCTCCCACGGCTACACCCGGAAGGTTCACAACACCGACGGGTCATTATTCCAACCCGGCTGAGAACATGATCGCGGCGGCTGCCCGGCTCAGAACGATTCCTATCCCGGACGAGGCGCCTTTTGCGGAGGAAGTACGGGGTGCCATTGAATACTTGCAGACGGCCGTGGCCCAATAGGAGAAATACACTCACAGCCGGAGCCGGGTCCATTCTACCCCTCTCCATAGTCAAAGCTTCAGCCGGTGTTATGAGTCGCCGGCGGCCTCCAGCAGCGGCCCGCATCGCAGGCCGGAGTGGGGACAAGCGGTTTTAGACGCTCAGGCCCTTATGGACAGAGCAAGGAGCAGACAAGAGGAAGAGGCGGCAATGACTCACCCGGAGCCCATGCGTTCTGTATCTGTGGGAGCCGAAGCCGCTGGTAGTGCCAGGGCCATGGGAGTTCCATGCTTAACTCCGGCTCTGAGAAGTGAAAGGTTGCTAAAGGATTTTAAAGGACCCCGTAAGGTTCTAAACTACACAGCAAATCTCCCTCCCGAGGCCTGGATCGAGAGCTATGAGCTGGCTATGGAGATGTTAGATGTCAGTGAAGTGGTCTTCGCCAAATAATTTATCATGATGCTCGAGGGTCCGGCTCGCACATGGTTAAAGGGCTTGCCGCCTAATACGATAATCTCCTGGGCTGAGTTAAGGGCGAATTTCATTTAAAAAATTCAGGGGACTTGCAATCAACCCATGACCATTGTGGATTTAGATCATTGTGTCAAGCAGGTGGGTGAATTGGCTCATCATTGGGTCTGGCGGGTGTCAACCATCATTCACTATTCAGAACAGATAACGGCGGCTCAAGCAGTACTCATTCTGGAAAAGAATCATCACTTCATCCCGTTGAAACAGAAGCTCGGCCGGCTCAAACGTACGTGTCAGGATATGGGAGAGCTCATGACGGCTCTAACCAAGTATGCCGACTCGGACAACATTAAGGATCCGGGATCAGATGAGGAAAGGTCCAGTCAGGGAAAGAAGAACAACCAAGGCAAGAACTTTGGGAACAATGGGAATCAGAGAAGGCAGAGTTGGAAGCAGAACGCTGGCGGCGGGTCAGAGCTGGTAGCGAATGCTAACATAGGGACGAACACTCCTAAGTCGAACGGATGATATAAGCTGTATCAGCAGGGAAACAGGGCTCCTTTCAACTTAGAAGCGGCTCTCCGGAGGCCATGCCCGACGCACGATACGCCTGACCAGCCGTCGACACATGCGTGGGGCGATTATTTTATCATGCAGAGGTTCAAGAACCAGCCCTCTCAGCCGCCTTATAATCAGGGCAGTGGACCGCCCGGCAGCTCAGGGCCGGGTGGCTCAGGGCACGGCGGCTCAGGGCTGGGCGGCTCAGGGCACGGCGGCTCAGGAGCTGGGCCTCTGGGTCAGAACAACCAAGGGGGGCATCAGCAGCACCCTAGTAACAACCATAATAATAATAATAATAATAATAATCAGCAGCAGCAGTGTAATCAATCTGGGTTCCAGAGTAATCCGAAGCAGCTCAGCTCCGGTCAATATCATGTATTTACGACGGGTCACAGCAAACGAGATGAGAAGTTGCGGAGGCGAGCGGTTAATTCAGTTGTGCCGGCTCTCCCGCGTTATTTGCCTTGGTCTGAATATAACATCATGTGGAGCCGAGAGGATCACCTGCCACAGGTGGATGACCCGGGCCGGTTGTCTATGGTGGTGGTCCCTCAAATACATGGGTACGGTGTGAATAAGGTGCTCATGGATGGAGGCAGCAGCATCAACATCTTGTACTATGACACCTTAAGGCGAATGAAGCTGCTGGATAAGGATCTTAAA
Source organism: Hordeum marinum (assembly GCA_022496015.1). Classification (NCBI taxonomy): domain Eukaryota; kingdom Viridiplantae; phylum Streptophyta; class Magnoliopsida; order Poales; family Poaceae; genus Hordeum; species Hordeum marinum. The sequence goes on along the minus strand of CM039674.1, from coordinate 530,235,230 downwards.
CCTTCTTCCACTGTTTTTCATGGCGTAGTACCAGGTAGATCAGCACACCCTGTAGGCAAAATTGCTTTGGAGGTGGCCTTCGGCGATGAATATAACTACAGGGTAGAGACCTTGTGGTTTGAGGTGGTTAAAATCAAGAGTCCTTATAATGCATTGTTTGGACATCCGGCTTATGCCAAGTTCATGGCTAGGCATTGCTATGTCTATCTGCAGCTCAAAATGCCCGGCTTAAATGGCACAATTACGGTTCATGGAAATCAAAAGACGGCTCTTGAGTGCGAGGAAGGAGATGCCGCTTACGTAGAAGCCAGCTGTGCCCAGGAGGAGTTAAAATTTTACACGAGGAATGTTGACCCGGAGGACATGACCCTGCTGAAGAAACCAACTACGGAGGCAGAGCCGCCACTCAAGTTCTCAGCGGATGATACCAAGGCAGTGGATTTCAATCCGGGTGATTCATCCAAGCAGTTCATCATTGGGGCTCAAATGGATCCCAAATAGGAAAGCGCGCTCATCGAATTCATCCATGAGAATCAGGACGTGTTTGCATGGAAACCTTCTGACATGCCGGGTGTACCGAGAGAGTTCGCTGAGCACAATCTGAATGTGAATCCGAAGTTTAAGCCGATTAAACAGTTTCTGCGGCGGTTCAATGAGGATAGACACAAAGCTATTGGGGAAGAGGTTGCCCGGCTCTTGGCTGCAGGATTTATAGTAGAGGTCTTTCACCCGGAGTGGTTAGCTAATCCAGTGTTGGTGCTCAAGAAGAACGACACTTGGCGTATGTGCATAGATTACACAGACCTCAACATGGCTTGTCCGGCTGATCCCTTTGCACTCCCCCGTATTGATCAGATCATCGACGCTACAACCGGATGTGAAAGCTTGTGTTTTTTGGATGCGTATTCAGGGTATCATCAGATTAAAATGGCAGTGAAGGACCAGGAGAAAACATCGTTCATCACACCTTTTGGGGCGTTCTGTTACGTCTCCATGCCTTTTGGGCTCAAGAGTGCCCAGGCAACTTACCAGCGGTGTGTACAGAACTGCCTTCATAGTCAGATTGGTCGCAACGTTCATGCTTATGTAGATTACATAGTGGTCAAGTCCAAGAAGAAGGAAATACTCTTAGAGGACCTGAAGGAAATCTTTGATAATCTCCGGGTCTACAAGATGATGCTTAACTCGACAAAGTGCGTTTTTGGAGTTCCGGCTGGAAAGCTTTTGGGTTTCTTGGTTTCTGAGCGTGGTATTCAAGCTAACCCAGATAAAATTAAGGCTATTACTTCTTTGCGAGAGCCGGCGGTGTTCAGAGAATCCTGCACATATCAAAACAGCCGAATAAGCATTGATTCGCTAAAGAAAATTAAGCAAGTCTCAAACAGATTGCAAGCAATATATTTGACACTTGGGGGCTAATGTATATTTCGTCTGTCTAAGCATGCAGTTCCGGCTCATCTTCTTAGAAATTAATACGGAACTTTGGGGCTACACAATGGCTCTGTTCAGCTAAGACCCGATTCAAATGAAATTTGAGTCGGACCTTGGGGGCTACATTGTGGCTCTGAACAGTTAAGAAAGACCCGACTCAAATAAAATCTGAGTCGGCCCTTGGAGGCTACAATCGGCAGGGTGTTACAAGTCTATAGTATGCAATTTACATTACTACATTACTGCAAAGATGATTTTGGCATAACCTCAAGGAAGACCCGGATCAACTACACACAAGAATTAATCCGGCTCTTGGGGGCTACAGAAGGTTATGGCTGGAGAAAGGTAACATACCTCATATTTTGTCTTCATCATGGCGACCAGCCGGAGTTCCAAGTCTTGGCTGGTGTTTACCCGGTTCATGTAGCCGGAGTGGAGTTCTTCGGCTGTCATCTTGTCGTATGACGAGTCAAACACAAGTTTTCGCGAGGCTTCAGCTGGCTCAGGATGCCGAGTTAGAGCGCGCTCCGGAAGAGGAGACTTTTGGGCAGACCAAGTGATGACGACATCCGGAGTTACAAGTGTCTTGATGGGTGTGACCGGTCTTGAAGGAGCAGCTGGAGAGTTCTCCATTACAACATCGTCTGTTGCTGGCTCTGTGGAAGCTGCAGGTGGGGCCTCCTCTGCTATAGTTTCTTCCGGTTGTCCAAGATCCGGTTGAGCCGGGGCCAGTTGTTCAGACTCTTTATTCTCAAGGACAGAGCCGGAAGAGGGATGGTTGGTCTTGTGACGTTTCGCCTGAGCGCTGCGAGATGAAGAGTCAGCATTTGAAGGAGACTGATATTTTGTCAAAGCATCTGGATATTTGAATACTTACAGAGGATTGATTTTTGGTGGAGGTATGACAAATGCAGAAGAGTCGCCAGAAGAGGGCGTCTTCTGAAAGGGTAAGACACGGAAATGATAAGACACTAAGGTACGAGGAGAAGCAAAAAGAAAATAGGAATGGTAACCTCTGCAGGCCACTTCTTGGGAGCCGGCGAGTGTGGTAGTCCAGTCACAAGTTCCGTAGAGCCGGAGCTCCGGGACTGGTGACGTTCAGTCTGCTGTTTCTTTTTTAAGAAGAAATCGGGAGCCAGGTGAGCGAGAGGGTGAGAAAGAGGGAATTTCCTAATGACCCGCCGCGGCTTTCGGATGAAATGTTCAGAGTCGGAGTATATATAAGTTACCTCAGGGGCATTGGCGTGACTTGTTTCTACTTCGTCCTGTGAATATGGTAAACATTAATGAAGAGCTGGCAAGACAAAGAGTCAAGTAAGTAAGTGAAAAGATTTTACCTCCGAGCCTGAGGAGGCCGGGTGTTCAAACCAGTCCTCTTGGGGAGCTGCCTTTCTTTGCTTCTTGGTGGCGGCTTTCTTCTTGGTTGCCTTCGGAGGTGGTACATATTCCTTCTTCCAGAAGTCCAAGTCAGCCTGCGCAAATTGACCTGGAAGAAAGATATCAAGCTTAGTAAAGAAGAGCAAGTAAACATGCAACAGACGGAAGAAAGACAAAAAATACTTACAAGAGGCACCGGACTAGTCGCGCAGAAGGGCGCCAGCCCAATGGTGCTGCAAGAGCCGGAGGACTCATGTACAAGACTTCAGAGGGTCATGCAGATGTCGTCCTTAGTCAAAGTGACATTGGTGAAGCATAATTCGCTGTCATACTGCCCTCGATATTCATACATGAGCCGGTTCCTGCGGCTCAGAGGCGTGACCCGCCATTCTACCCAGCAGAGGATAAGGTCAGCTCCGACAAGGCCATTGGCCAGGAGAGCCTTCACTCTGGCATGAGGCTTCTCGTATCTGGCACGGTCAGCAGCTGAGAGCCAGTCGGGTAGGGCTTTATCAGTCGAGAGCCAGGAAGGACGGTAACCCGACAGGCGATGTTCCGTGTCAGGAGACGTGTCTTTGCAGTAGAACCATGTCTTGTTCCAATCCTTTGGGTGGCTGGGCATCTGAATAGCCAGAAAGGTCATGCCCCTTCGCCGCTGGATGGTGATCCCCTCGAGTTCTAGGCTTGGCCCGCTCTTGTATTTTGTTTGGCGGTGGGCGTAGAAGAGCTCACGGAAGAATCCGACTGATGGCCTGGACTGAAGGTATGCCTCACAGAGGAATTGGAAGTGGCAAATATTGGATACGGAGTTCGGTGCCAGGTCTTGGGGACGCAGCTTGTATAGGTGGAGAATGTCCCGAAAAAACTTTGACCTGGGTGGCACGAACCCCCGCTCGATATGGTCCGTAAAAACTATGACCTCCCCTTTCTTTGGTGCGGGGCGGGTCTCATCACCTGGAACCCGCAAGTTGATCACTTCCTTTGGAGGAAGGGTGCCAGCAGCTACAAGGTCTGACAAATACTCTTCGGTGACGCAAGAGCCGACCCAATTGCATGAATTTGTGGCGCGTGTCATGTTGGCGGCTTAAAAGCACTATGCAAAAAGAAAATGCTGACTAGTCAAACAAAAAGCAGATGGCTACAACGGCTTACAGTTTACAGGGTTCTAAAAAATTAACCTTTGAAAGACTTGGCTGACAACAGCCGGGAGGAGTCTAGCGGCTCACTATGGAAGAAAGAGCCGGAAGTCAGTCAAGACCCAGACAAACAGATTTCACAGGCTGTTGCTAAAATTTTGGATCTATCGAAGCGGAGAAAAAGGTTCTACGTTGACCTAGGTGAAGAACAACGGGAAATGAAAAGCTCGTCTACAGCCCTAAGGGCCCGCGTACGGCGGGGGCGGTGACGGCGCGGTCTAAAGACGTGCGGCGGGCCCCGAGACTTGCCCATGCGGCCGCGCCGGAGATTGGAACACGTGATGGAGGATCCGACGGAGAAACCCTATCTCTAGCGATCTAAAGCTATGGGAAAGAGAAGCTTACGAGAGATGGAGACGGCAGAGGATGAGATTCTGGTCTGAATAGGTCGATGCAGCGGCCAACGTTGGTGATGGACGAGCGGCGACGCCGGAGAGGAGCGGAGCAAGGCTCGGTCGACGTGCAGCGGCAGCAGGAAGACGACAGGCGCACGAGCGGGAATGGAAAGTTTTTGACCCGTGCGGGTCCTATTTAACAGGAGGACAGTGCGGAATCCCAGGTGTCCACACCGGTCTTGCCGAGGCGGACGCCTCGATTCCCGATAAGTAGTTAAATGCGAAAGATTTGGTGGTACGTCAGCGGATCCTATGACGTCACGCCGGGTCGTTCGATGGCGACTCTCAAACGATTGTGAGAGAAGGATCAAATGATTTGGCTCACTTCAACCTGGGGCCTAATGTTGGGGATATAACCCCGTGATATTACCCGGCTACAAGGTTCCGGTTGATAACATTGGTTCATGAGCCGGCCCACGGAGACAGGAGTCGGCTGGAGGCCCAAGAGGACTAGCGGCCCTTCGTGTGGGCCGGACGGCGGAGACCTAGAGGTGCAAGACGTCTCAAAGATGACTTGGGTAAGAAGATAGAGATAGACTCGGAGATATAAACGGGATCCGATTGTGTAATTGTGAGACCCGGTGGTCTTGACCTCTTATATAAAGGCAGACCCGGGCCGATTTAGGGGTAGGTGATCGAAAACTAGGTCAAGCTTCTAGCTCCTTGTAATCGATACAACAAGCAATAACAACTCAAGCAGGACGTAGGCTTTTACCTCGACTAGAGGGGCCGAACCTGGGTAAATCCGTGTCTCTTGTCCCACTCAACACCTTTGGGTCCACTGCAATGGCGATGGCTCCGAACTCAAGTCTGGTCACCCGGACATCTGCCGTGAGAAAACCACGACAGGACCCCTTACCTGAGATCTGCCGGTTTTGACACCGACATTGGTGCTTTCATTTAGAGTTCCGCTGTGAGCGCCCAAGGAATCGATGTCTTGCCTTGTCATCAACGAAGAGGTCCATAACAAGGACACTTTCGTCCCCGGATAGATCTTCGCCTTTGCCAGCGTGGTACTGCACTCCGACCCGACCGGCCATCTAGGCCGCGTCGAAAGCTTTGCCCCTGGTCAAGAGGTCAGATTCGGGAACCTAGAGTTCTCCGTAGATCCTAGGGGTGACTTATCACTAACCGGGCTTGCAGTCTCGCCTGCCATGCCCGACGACTCAGAGGCTTTAACCTCTAGTTCCTTTTTCGGTCACGCCTGCGGGGTTAACCCCGATGATGGCCCGATTCCTAGTCCAGATCCGGCCATAGTGCTATTGGACCGGATACTTGTTCTTGCCGAAAACTTCACCGGCCTGGATACACCGGAGATCAACCTCGAAAGTTCCATGGAGTTTGACCCGATCGAGCTCTCGACACCCAGAGAGGCCCTAGATCGGATCTCGTCGATGAAGATTACCGATGACCCAACCCCGATCTATGCCCAGATAAGCTACAAGGTGGGTCAGGACGAATTTTTTGACCCACCAACCGCCCACTTGATAGCCACAGTCGAAGACTTAACCGACATGTTGGACTATGCCTCCGAGGAGGCAGAATATATGGATGAATAAGATTGCGCTCCCACCACTGTTAACACCGGGCGATGGCCCGCCACCTTCACATACGATGTCTACATGGTGTGCATTCCTGCCGTTAATGGCGAGAACACGCCCAATAATGACGGCGACAAGTCGGGCGACACGCCGTCAAGGCGCCGGAATCCGCATAAACGGTCTAAAGGCAAGAAGGGGAGGAAATGTATCATAGGTACCGGGGACGGAGCTACGACGGAACACCTCGGCGATCCCGATATTCCTGAAAACCCGCTAGAGGATCAGGAGAGGCCTGAAGACCAGCGTGACCCCTATGAACTTAATGATTCCGAGGACGAAAACTACGCCCCCCTGTAGAGGAGGGGGACATCCCGGAAGCCAATGACTTTAACATCCCTGATAATAGGGAAGATCAGGAACTGTTCAGGCAACAGCTTATAGCAACAACCCACAACCTGAAAGCAAAAGAGCGGAAGCTTAAAGCCGAACAAGATAACCTCAATGATCGATGGGCAAGCGTCGTCTCAACTGAGGAATGACACGATATCGGCTTGTCGGACCAACCGAAGAGTTACCCATGCGGAAGGCTGATGCCACAATTTGACGATGAGCTCACGGATACGGCGTCCCCTGAAAACACTCCATACGACAAGCCAGACCGCCCTCCTCGAGGACGATACAGGATGGCTGACAACACCGGTTATAGGTCGGCAATGCCCTGAAGACGGGGAATGGAGCCTTTAGGGCCCAACGACAGGTTTGACCTAAGAGACGGCCTAGACTATAGAGCAGGTCGTACAAGATCCATCTATGGATCAAGATGATACTCACCGACAGACGCGACGGGCACAACACCTGGCTCGACCGCAATGATAGAGGCCGGTAACGCAACAGGGCTAGAATAGATGCCGAATATCGACGCGACATAGCTCGGGTTAGGGGCGTCGCCCACCCACTGTGTTTCACGGATGAGGTAATCCAGTATCAGTTCCAAGAGGGGTTTAAACCCATGAACATCAGCGAGTACGATGGGACAACTGGCCCTAATTGTATGGATTGAGGACTTCCTCCTCCACATCCACATGGCGCGAGGAGACGATCTCCACGCCATCAAATATCTACCCCTAAAACTGAAGGGGCCAGCTCGGCACTGGTTAAACAGCCTCCCCGAAAACTCCATCGGATGCTAGGAAGACCTAGAGGATGCATTCCGATCTAACTTCCAAGGCACCTATGTTCGGCCGCCGGATTCCTCTGACCTAAGCAACAGCGTTCAGAAGCCCAGAAAATTGGCACGACAATTCTGGAATCGGTTCTTGACCAAGAAAAACCAGATAGTTGGCTGCCCGGACGCTGAGGCAATAACCTCCTGCCGGCACAATATTCGGGATGAATGGTTGCCTCGCTAGCTCCGCCAGGATAAACCTCGGAGTATGTCCACCCTCAAATCACTGATGACCCGCTTTTGCATGGGCGAGGATAATTGTCTAGCAAGAGGCAACCATAACTCCGAAGACCCCGGAAGCTCCGAAGTTTGGGATGGTAACGTGAAACCAAAGCGCAACAAGAACAAGCGTCGACACAACAACCGTGATGCCAATGACACGACCATTAACGCCGGCTTCCGCAACTCCCGACCTGGGCAGCGGAAGAAGCCTCCTAAAGGCAATCGCGACGGACCAACCCTGCTAGAGAAGATCATGGAGAGACCCTGCCAAACCCATGGCACTCAAGAGAAGCCCGCCAACCACACGCACCGCAATTGCTGGGTATTCAAACAGGACGACAAACTCGCACCTGAGGATCAAGGCAAGAGCCCTCGCTGCAAGTATAAGGATGAGCCTCGGGTTCTGATTTGTGGCGGAGAAAAGAAATTCCCTCCAGAGGTCAAAACAGTAAACATGATATACTCCACCCATATACCAAAGAAGGATTGGAAGTGCGCCCTTCGAGAGGTCTACATTGTAGAGCCTGTAGCCCCGAAGTATAAACCATGGTCGGCCTATCTCATCACCTTTGATCGACATGCTAACCCAACCAGTATCCGTCACGGGGTTTCGGCCGCACTCGTCCTAGACCCCATCATAGATGGGTATCACCTCACAAAAGTCCTAATGGACGGAGGAAGTAGCCTTAACCTGATTTAATCAGACATGGTGAAAAAGATGGGTATAGATCCGTCAAGGATCAAACCCAGCAACACTACCTTCAAAGGAGTGATTTCAGGCGTCGAGGCTCGGTGTACGGGCTCCGTCAGCCTGGAAGTAGTATTCGGCTCGCCCGACAACTTTTGAAGCGAAGACTTGATCTTCGACATTATACCCTTTCGTAACAACTATCATGCCCTGCTAGGCCGAACAACGTTTGCTCGCTTCAATGTCATACCGCACTATGCATACCTCAAGCTAAGGATGCCTGACCCTAAGGGGGTCATTACTGTCAACGACAACACACAGCGCTTCCTCCGAACTGAGGAACATGCACTGGCCCTGGCAGCCGAATTTAATTACAACGATGATCAACAAACTCCGACATCTCTCGCAAAGGCATGTAAGGTGGGGAAGCGAGAACGGTTTCAGTCCAAACTCTCAGAACCTTCCCCACCCCTTAAATAGGGATTCACCCCCATCACAGAACTCCAGGACTAGCAAAGTACATGCCAAGGAAGCACAACTTCGCACTTAAAATTCGATGGAGACGGTGGGGAAAAAAGGGCAAGTGTTCGGCTGGACCGAACTAATACCATTACACTGTCTTCGGACACAATGCAGGCACTATCAAAGGACCTACCAAAGGCGTAAAGATCAACCACACTTCGGGATCTTCTCAAGACCTTGTTTGCAAGATCCGTTCGCCAAACAATACCACCCATTGAGGCGCAACAAGGCGCGGGAGTAAAGAAGCGGTGGGACACATCGAGGACCTAAGGTCCCCAATCGGTGTACAACCACTCCTGTAGAATTTATTCCTCTTTCACATGCCTGTAAACAGTTGCAATCCGAGCAATAAGAGTTGTTGAGAAAAATATTGTATCATTATACATGTTTGTCTCATCGCCCTCGTTGGCACATATTTTGTTTCTCCCTCTTCTAATGAAACTGTTCGGTATGTTGCGATGCAACCGACTAATAGATCTGGGGATCGAGTTTAAAAATAAAATTAGCTTACGAATATTTGCTTATATGTTCGGTGTCTTGGAATTTTCTTTATATCACTAGTACAAAATAGGGCTTTGGTCCTAGGCAGATCAGAGCATTAGTCCCGGTCGTGTTACGAACTGGAACTAATAGGAGCATATGTCCCGGTTCGAGCGGCTAGGATGCCGGTCGTGCCTCGATAGCCATCAGTCCGGTTCAACTGGGACCTTTAGTCCTGGCTCCAGCCACCAATCGGGACTAAAGGCGTTGCTACCCTTTAGTACCGGTTGGTGTCTCGAACCGGGACTAAAGGGTAGGCCATTAGTCCCGGTTTTAGGCACAAAGCGGGACTAAATGGGTTGAGGGTTTAGTCCTGGTTGGTGTCTCCAACCGGGACTAAAGGATAGACCGTTAGCCCCGATTGGAGATACCAACCCGGACTAAAGGGTTTTGAAAGTTTCTTTTTTGTTTTTCTATTAGTTTTATGTTTTTAGTTTCTATTTTAAATTGCTTATATCTTTTAGGATATTTGATGTTTTTGAGTGATTGTGTTTGCATTAGATTCAAAATTTTGTTCTAGTTTTGTTTGCGCAATTAGTTTTGAAATTTGAATGGTTTCAATTTGAATTTGTTCAAATTTTCTTCAAACCCTAGATTGTCAATAACTTGAGTTAAAAATTGTTTTTAATTTAATTTTTTTGCTCCTAGGCACATGTTAGATGGTGCATGTTGAACGCACAAAAAGTCTGGAGTTGAAATAAGTTTAAACAATGAAATGCGTTTGTAACAGATGAGTTTTCGTCCGAAACCAAGATACTTCGAAAGAGATTATCCAGTTTGTACACAAAAGTGCATCCAACTTTTGCCGTACCATCTCAACTTTTTAGCACATGCTATGTGGGTGACATGATGATACCGTGCCAAATTTCAACCTTTTCAGTGTTCATTTGTAGTGTTTTTAAATTTCGGGGTCATTTAGCTCAAAAAATCGATAAATGCATGAAAACTAGCGAATGAAGTGGGAAAGGGTTGAAAATTGATGATGTGTCTTTGAATGGTGCATGTTGAACGCATGAAAAAGTCCGGATTTTAAATAAGTTTAAAAATGAAATGCCTTTGTAACAGATGAGTTTTCGTCCCAAACCCTTATACTTCGAAAGGGATTGTCCAGTTTGTACACGAAGTGCATCTAGTTTTTACCGAACCCTCTCAAGTTTTATCACATGCTATGTGGGTGAAATGATGATACCATTCCAAGTATCAACCTTTTCAGAGTTCATTTGTAGTGCTTTTCAATTTCAGGGTCATTTAGCTCAAAAAATGCAAGAAAAATTGCAAATGAAGTGGGAAAGGGTTGAAAATTGATGTTGTGGCTTTGGATGGTGCATGTTGAACGCACAAGAATTAGGGTTAGGAGACCAACCAAGAGGCGACAAGCCTGCTAGGCGGAGTTAGGGGGACGCCTAGCAGGCTTGTGGCACTCTGGCTCCTCCCCTGACGTGCACTCCAAGCTTGGATGACATGTTTCCTTCCAGAAAAATTCCATCCGAAGGTTTTATTCCGTTTGGACTCCGTTTAATATTCCATATCTGCAAAACTCAAAAACAAGGAAAAAACAGAAACTGACACTTGGCTCTAGATTAATAGGTTAGTCCCAAAAATAATATAAAATAGTATAATAATGCTTATAAAACATCCAAAATAGATAATATAATATGATTCCATCATCAAAAATTATAGACACATTGGAGATGTATCAGCATCCCCAAGCTTAATTCCTGCTCGTCCTCGAGTAGGTAAATGATAAAAAACAGAATTTTCGATGTGGAGTGCTACCTAACATATTTATCCATGTAATATTCTTTATTGTGGCATGAATATTCAGATCCGTAAGACTCATAACAAAAGCTTAATATCGATATAGAAACAATAACATTTTAAGCATACTAGCAAAGCAATTGTATCTCTTCAAAATATAATGGCAAAAGAAAGGTATCCCTACATTATCATATGCTCTAGCTATGCTCCATCTTCCCCACACAAAGTATTTATATCATGCACAACCCCAATGAGAAGTCAAGCAATTGTTTTCACACCTATATTTTCTCGAACTTTTTCAACTCTCACGCAATACATGAGCGCGAGCCATGGATATAGCACTATAGGTGGAATATAATATGGTGGAGGTTGTCAAGTAAAGGGAGAATATAGTCTCACATCAACTAGGCATATCAACGGGCAATGGAGATGCCCATCAATACATATCAAAGTGAGTGAGTAGGGATTTCCATGCAACGGATGCACTAGAGCTATAAGTGTATGAAATCTCAAAAGGGAAACTAAGTGAACGTGCATCATGAAGAAAAATTCCACTAGCTATATGAAAGTGACAAAATAAAAGACTCACTATCATGAAGATCATGGTGCTAGTTTGAAGCACAAGTGTGGAAAAAGGTAGTAGCAATGTACCTTCTCTCTTTTCTCTAATTTTTTAAGTGGGCATCTAAGGCCTATTTTATTCATTTTTTGTTTGGGCTTCGCTTGCCTCTTTTATTTTTTATAAAGTACGGAATCGCTTCCCCACTTGAGAGGGAATCATAGCTTCCATCATCCTTTCCTCACATGGGACATGCTCTAATAATGATAATCATCACACTTTCATTTACTTACAACTTGATACATATGACAAAATATGACTCTATATGCAATATGGAAGTGATGGTGCATGTCATAAAAGGAAACAGTGGAAGTTGCACGGCACTAGAAAGGCTAGCAAAATTGGAAGGGTCAGAGGGCTTATAGTCCATGGACTCAACATTAGTCATAAAGAACTCACATACTTATTGCAAAAGTCTATTAGTCATTGAAACAAGGCATTAAACGCATGCTCCTAGGGGGGAGGTTGGTAGGATTTAACCATCGCACGCCCTCGACCCTCACACAAAGATCGACAATCCATAAACAAGTCATGCTCCAACTTCCTCACATAACGGTTCAGTATACATGCATGCTACAGGAATCAAAAACCTTTACACAAGTATTTTTACCAAATCACAACTTACTTCCTATCATTTCTCTTAACATTACCATCTTTATATCTCAAAAATTTATGACTTCTCATAAATACTCAATGCACTTCATATGGAAGTTTTTATTATATCCCTTTTGGATGCCTATCATATATGGCATATATACATAACCTAGGAGAATTACCCTTCTGTTTTAGAAGTTCTCAAAGTAATATAAGTGAGGTATGAGAGTTCAAGTATTTCTATAAAAATGCAAACACCACCGTGCTCTAAAAGATATAAGTGAAGCACATAAGAAAATTGCCCAACTCAAAAGATATAAGTGAAGCACACACTAGTAGAAAACTGGCCATTAGTCCCGATTCTAGAGGGCATTTAGTCCCGGTTCTGGAACCGGGACTAAAGGGTCTGTACTAAAGCCTCCACCCTTTAGTCCCGGTTGTGGTACGAACCGGGACTAAAGGCCCTCCACGTGGCAGCTTTGTGGAGCGGGACCTTTAGTCCCGGTTGGTGTTACAAACCGGGACTAAAGGTATTTTTTTTAAATAATTTTTTTAATTTTTTTTTCGATTTTTTTTTCTGATTTTCAAATCTATTTGACAATTATTCTAATCACCCCTCCTCACTGCTTTTCAATTATTTGACAATTTAATCTCTAATCACCCCTCCTCACTGCTTTTGAATTATTTGACAATTTAATCTCTAATCACCCCTCACTCCAAATCATCTAACTTCCCTGCCGGTCACCCATCCTATCACTACTCTAACCCGAGCACACTTAACTTTCGAGTTCTATCACCCTTTGTTTCCAAGTCTGCACTTGTTGTTTTCTTGACAATAGTAAGCTATCAATCCCATTAACCCTTAGGTCTTGATGTCACATTATTTAATTTTTTGAATTCCAAACAATTATTAAAATAATAAAAATAAGTAATAATAATATTGAATTTCGATGAAAATAAAATAAGTAACATTATTATTTTATTCATTTTTTCCATATATTCAATTCATATGGCATAATTAATATCTTTACATCTCTAAATCGAAATTCAACAAATAATATACACATTATTATCACAAAAATGTGAGGAATCCAAATATGACATCATTTATTTATTTTTAATTAAAATTATTTTTTAACATTATTTTTTTATTTTGTAGGAAAAAATCTTCTTATTGAAATAACTTTTTTTACTTTTGGGATTTCGAGAATGTGAGAAAACTTCACCGGGTAAATGACCCTGAAATTCAAAACCCTACAAATGAACTCTGAAAATGTTGAAACTTGGCATGATATCATCATTTCACCCACATAGCATGTGCTACAAAGTTGAGAGGGTTATGGCAAAAACTGGATGCACTTCGTGTACAAACTGGACCATCTCCTTCGAAGTATCAAGGTTTTGGACGAAAACCCATCTCTTACGAAGGCATTTCATTTTTTTTAACTTATTTCAACTCCAGACTTTTTGTCCATTCAATATGCACCATTCAAAGCCACATCCTCAAATTTCCACCCTTTCTAACTCCCTTTGCTATTTTTCATGCATTTAATGATTTTTTTCGAGCTAAATGACCCTGAAATTGCAAATCCCTACAAAGGAACTCTGAAAAGATTGAAACTTGGCATGGTATCATCATTTCACCCACATAGCATGTGCTACAAAGTTGAGAGGGTTATGGCAAAAACTGGATGCACTTCATGTACAAACAGGACCATCTCCTTCAAAGTATTAAGGTTTCGGACGAAAACCCATCTGTTACAAAGGCATTTCATTTTTTTAACTTATTTCAACTCCAAACTTCTTATGCATTCAATAAACTTGGCATGGTATCATCATTTCTAACTTCATTTGCTATTTTTCATGCATTTAATAAAAAAATCGAGCTAAATGACCTTGAAATTGAAAAGCCCTACAAATGAACTCTGAAAAGGTTGAAACCATGGTATCATGATTTCACCCACATAACATGTGCTACAAAGTTGAGAGGGTTATGACAAAAATTGGATGCACTTCGTGTACAAACTGGACCATCTCCTTCGAAGTATCAAGGTTTCGGACGAAAACTCATCTATTACGATGGCATTTCATTTTTCTAATTTATTTCAACTCCAGACTTTTTGTGCATTCAATATGCACCATTCAAAGCCACATCCTCAAATGTCAACCCTTTATAACTTCATTTGCTATTTTTCATGCATTTAATCATTTTTTTGAGTTAAATGACCCTGAAATTGAAAAGCCCTACAAATGAAATCTGAAAAGGTTGAAACTTGGCATGGTAACATCATTTTACCCACATAGCATGTGCTACAAAATTGAGAGGGTTATGGCAAAAACTGGATGCACTTCGTGCACAAACTGGACCATCTCCTTTGAACTATCAAGGTTTCAAACGAAAACCGATCTGTTACGAAGGCATTTCATTTTTCTAATTTATTTTAACTCCATACTTTTTGTGCATTCAATATGCACCATTCAAAGCAACATCCTCAAATTTCAACCCTTTATAACTTCATTTGCTATTTTTCATGCATTTAATGATTTTTTTTGAGTTAAATGTCCCAGAAATTCAAAAGCTCGACAAATGAACTTTGAAAAGGTTGAAACTAGGCATGGTAACATCATTTCACCCACATAGCATGTGCTACAAAGTTGAGAGGGTTATGGCAAAAACTGGATGCACTTCGTGTACAAGCTGGACCATCTCCTTCGAAGTATCAAGGTTTCGGACGAAAACTCATCTGTTACGAAGGCATTTCATTTTTTTAACTTATTTCAACTCCAGACTTTTTGTGCATTCAATATGCACCATTCAAAGCCACATCCTCAAATTTCAACCCTTTCTAACTCCCTTTGCTATTTTTCATGCATTTAATGATGTTTTTCGAGCTAAATGACCCTGAAATTGCAAATCCCTACAAAGGAACTCTGAAAAGGTTGAAACTTGGCAAGGTATCATCATTTCACCCACATAGCATGTGCTACAAAGTTGAGAGGGTTATGGCAAGAACTGGATGCACTTCATGTACAAACCGGACCATCTCCTTCAAAGTATTAAGGTTTCGGACGAAAACCCATCTGTTACAAAGGCATTTCATTTTTTAAACTTATTTCAACTCCACAATTTTTATGCATTAAATATGCACCATACTACAAGATGTTATAATCTACAGAAAAAACTAACTAAAAATAATAATAAAAGAACAATGAAATGACTAAAACAACTATATAAGCAAAACAGTAATGTTTTAATTAAAATAATAATTAAAATTATTATTTAAATAATCAAATTAATCTTAATGTGACAACAATCTAACACGTGACTAGGAGCAAAAAGAATTAAATTAAAAACTTTTTGTAAACTCAAGTTATTCACAATCTAGGGTTTGAAGCAAATTTGAACAAATTCAAATTTAAACCATTCAAATTTGAAAACTAATGGCACAAACATAAATTAGACAAAATTTTGGATCTAATGCAAAAAGAATCACTCAAAACATCAACTATCCGAAAAGATATAAGCAATTTAAAACAGAAACTAAAAACAGAAAACAAATGTAAAAACAGAAGAAAAAAACTTTCAAGGACCCCTTTAGTCCCGGTTCGTGTCTCCAACCGGTACTAAAGGTCTAACCTTTAGTCCCGGTTGGAGACACCAACCGGGACTAAAAGCCTCAACCCCCTTTATTCCCGGTTGGTGTCTCCAACCGGGACTAAAGGTCTCATTTAAACCAAGACTGATGCCCTAGCCGCTTGAACCGGGACTAATGCTCACATTAGTCCCGGTTCGTAATGCAACCGGGACTAATGGGCTTTACAGAAATGGACGAAAGCCTTGTTTTCTACTAGTGACATAGAGTATTCTAATAAATTCATGATTCAACGTGTCTTTCTCAAAAGATGTGTTAAGCAAGGATGATTGTGGCAAAGTAACAAGCAAAGACTCATAACGTACAAGACTCTGCAAGAAAAACACATATCATGTGGTGAATAAAAATATAGCCTCAAGTAAATTTATCGATGGATTGAAGAAGAAAGAGGGGATGACTTCTGGGGCATCCCCAAGCTTAGGCTTGTTGGCATCCTTGAATATGACTTGGGGTGCCTTGGGCATCCCCAATCTTAGGCTCTTGCCATTCCTTATTCCATAGTCCTGTTCGAAATATTGCCTAGAGGCAATCATAAATTAGTTATTATCATATTTCCTTGTTCTTGATAATCGTTTATTATCCATGCTATAATTGTGTTGATCGGAAACTCAGATATAAGTGTGGATACATAGACAACACCATGTCCCTAGTATGCCTCTAATAGACTAGCTTGTTGATCAAAGATGGCTATGGTTTCCTAGTCATGGACATGAGATGTCATTTTATAACGGGATCACGTCATTAGGATAATCATGTGATGGAGAAGACCCAAACTACAAACATAGCATACGATCGTGTCAGTTTATTGCTACTGTTTTCTGCATGCCAAGTATTTGTTCTGATGTCCATGAGATCATGCAACTCACTGACACCGGAGGAATACCTTGTGTGTATCAAACATCACAACCTAACTTTGTGGCTATAAAGGTGCTCTACAGGTATCTCCAAGGGTGTCTGTTGGGTTGGCATGGATCAAGACTGGGATTTGTTACTCCGTGTGACAGAGAAGTATCTCAGGGCCCACTCGGTAATTCAATATCACAATGAGCCTTGCAAGCAATGTGACTAAGTGTTAGTCACGTGATCTTGTATTATGGAACAAGTAAAGAGACTTGCCGGTAATGAGGTTGAACTAGGTATGGAGATACCGACGATCGAATCTCGGGCAAGTAACATACCGAAGAACAAAGGGAACATCATACGGGATTAGCTGAATCCTTGACATAGAGGTTCGACCGATAAAGATCCTCATAGAATATGTAGGAACCAATATGGGCATCCAGGTCCCGCTATTGGTTATTCACCGTAGAGGTGTCTCGGTCATGTCTACATAGTTCTCGAACCCGCAGGGTCTGCACACATAAGGTTCGGTGACGTTTCGGTAGTATAGAGTTATGCATGGTGGTGACCGAAGGTTGTTCGGAGTCCCAGACGAGATATCAGACCTCACAAGGATCTCTAGAATGGTCTGTAGGTAAAGATTCATATATAGGAAGTCCTGTTTTGGTCATTGGAAAAGTTTCGGGCTCATCGGTAGTGTACCGGGAGTGCCGGTAGTAGTGTACCGGGAGACCACCGGGAGGGGTATTTCGACCCAAGAGGCTTCATAGGCTATGGGATAGTGAATACCAGTCCTTAGTGGGCTGGTGGAAGTGCCACACAAGGCCAATGCGGCTACGGAAAGAAAAGCCCAAAGGAAAAGGTGGAAAAAAGGCAAAAAGGGGAGGAATCCTAGTCCTACTAGGATTGGAGGAGGAGTCATCCTCTCCTCCCCACTTTGGCCGACCCATGGAGGCTTAGACCATGCGCCAATGCATCTCCTCCTCTCCTCCTATATATACTAGAGGGTTTTACTGTTTTTGCACTAGATTTTTAGCAACATTTTGCCCGTTCGTCTAGTGCATAGTTTCTCCTCTAGATCCGTTTTCTACAGTGCTTAGGCGAAGCCCTGCCGGAATAGCTCCACCACCATCGCTAGAGCACCGTCACGCTGCCGAAGAACGCATCTACCTCTCTGCTCCCTCTTGCTAGATCAATAAGGCAGAGATCATCATCGAGCTGTACGTGTGCTGAACGCGGAGGTGCCGTACGGTCGGCGCTAGATCGGAAGGACCGTGATCAAGATTGCGAGACGGATCATGATGAGATCATGGGATTCTCGGCAATTTGGATCGCGAAAACGTTCGACTACACCAACCGCGTTTCTTAACGCTTCCCTCTTAGCGATCTACAAGGGTATGTAGATCCACTCTCCCTCTCGTATATGCTCATCACCAAGGATAGATCTTGCCTGTGCGTAGGAATTTTTTTGTTTCCCATGCAACGTTCACCAACAGTGGCATCATGAGCTAGGTCTATGTGTAGATGAGATCTCGACTAGAACACAAAGAGTTTGTGGGTGTTGATGCTTATATTGCTTCCTCCCTTGCTCGTGTTTTGGTTCATCGGTATTGTGAGATGAAGCGGCCCAGACCAACATTACTCGTACGCTTACGAGAGACCGGTTCCCTCAACCGAAAGTTGTTGCATAGATTGCATGCGGGTGCTAGTTTATCTCACTTTAGTTCGACCGTATTAGACAAAGGCAGTCCTTGAGAAGGTTGAAAAGCAACTAGTTTATCACCGTTGTGGTTTTTGCATAGGTGAGAATTTTTCTTGCTAGATACCCGTAGCAGCCACGTAAAACATGCAACAACAATTAGAGGACGTCTAACTTGTTTTTGCAGGGTATGTTGTGATGTGATATGGCCAATTACATGATGTGATATATGTGATGTATGAGATGATCATGTGATGTATAGAATATCATGACTTGCATGTCGATGAGTATGGAAACCGTCAGGAGCCGTAGGGTTGTCTTTAATTAGTGTATGACCTGCATGTCAATCATTAAGCGCTATGTAATGCTTTACTTTATCGCTAAACGGTAGCAATAGTAGTAGACGCATGGTGGGCGCGACAACCCCGATGGCGACACGTTGATGGAGATCAAGATGATGGAGATCATGGTGTCATGTCACTGACCATGGAAATCATGCCGGTGCTTTCTAGATGAATATCAAAAGCACAAGTTCTTGGCCATATCATGTCACTTATGATTTGCATGTGATGTTAATCCTTTTATGCACCTTGTTTTGCTTAGGATGATGGTAGCATTATAATTGTGTTCTCCCCGAGTATGCACCGTTGCGAAAGTTCGTCATGCCGAGACACCACGTGATGATCGGGTGTGATAGACTCTATGTTCACATACAACGGGTGCAAGCCAGTGTTGCACATGCAGAATACTCAGGTTAAACTTGACGACCCTAGCATGTATAGACATGGCCTCGGAACACAAGAGACCGAAAGGTCGAACATGAATCATATAGTAGATATGATCATCATGATGATCTCCAGCATTGAAACCACCTCAACTCACGTGATGATCGGACTTGAGTTTGTGAATTTGGATCATGTATCACTCGAATGACCGGAGGGATGTCAATTTGAGTGGGAGTTCTTAAGTAATATGATTAATTGAACTCATTATCATGTACATAGTCAGTAGTGTCTTTGCAAATTATGTTGTAGATTACTTGCTCGCGCTGTAGCTCCCTTGAATTTTTATATGTTCCTAGAGAAACAGAGTTGAAAGATGATGGTAGCAATATTGCGGATTGGGTCCGTGATCTGAGGATTGTCCTCATTGCTGCACAGAAGGGTTATGTCCTTAATGCACCACTCGGTGCGCCAACCCCTCTAGTGTTGTCTGTAGATGTTGTGAACATCTGACAGGCACGTTCTGATGAATACTTGATAGTTTAGTGCGTCATGCATTACGGCTTAGAATTGAGGCTTTGAAATGTTTTGAACGTCACGGAACATATGAGATGTTCTAAGAGCTGAAATTAGGATCTCAAGGCTCGTGCCCATGTTGCGAGATATGAGATCTCCAACAAGATTCTTGCCTGCAAGATGAAAGAGAATAGCTCAATCGTTGAGCATGTGCTCAGATTGTCTGGGTGCTACAAAGGCTTGAATCGAGTGGGAGTTGATCTTCTAGATAAGATAGTGATTGATATAGTTCTCCAAGTCACTGTCACTAAGCTACTAGAACCTGGTGATGAACTATAAAATACCAGGGATAGAATTAATGATCCCTGAGCTATTCGCGATGTTTGACACCGCGAAGGTAGAAATCAAGAAGGATTGTCAAGTGTTGATGGTTAGTATAACCACTAGTTTCGAGAAGGGCAAGGGCAAGGATGGAAACTTCATGGATGGTAAGTCAGTTGCTGCTCTAGTGAAGCAACCCAAAGTTGAACCCAAACCCGAGACTAAGTGCTTCGATTATGAGGGGAGCGGTTGCTAAAGCAGAACAACCCTAGATACTTGGTTGATAAGAAGGCTGGCAACATCGACAGAGGTATATTTGACATACGTGTTATTGGTGTGTACCTTGCTAGTAATCCTAGTAGCACCTGGGTATTGGATACCGGTTTGGTTGCTAAATGTTAGTAACTCGAAGTAAAAGCTACGGAATAAACAGAGACTAGCTAGGTGTGAGGTGACGATGTTTGTCGAAAATGTTTCCAAGGTTGATGTGATCAACATTGCACGCTCTCTCTACCTTCGGGATTAGTGACTGATAACCCACAAGTATAGGGGATCGCAACAGTTTTTCATGGTATAGTATTCAACCTAAATTTATTTATTCGACACAAGGGGAGCCAAATAATATCCTCGAGTATTAGCAGTTGAGTTGTCAATTCAACCACACCTGAAAGATTTAGTATCTGCAGCAAAGTTTTAGTAGCAAAGCAGTATGATAGTAACGGTAACAATGGTAACAGTAGCAATAGTGATTGGTATAGCAAGTGTGACGGCAGTAGCGGTCAAGTAACTAAGCAAGGACCAGTCTAGGAAAAGCTCGTAGGCATTGGATCGGTGATGGATGATTATGTCGTATGGCATTCATCATGTAACAATTATAACATAGGGTGATATGTAATAGCTCCAGTTCGTTAATGTAATGTAGGCATGTATTCCGTATATAGTCATACGTGCTTAGGGAAAAGAACTTGCATGACATCTTTCGTCAATCCCTCCTGTGGAAGCGAGGTCCTAATGGAAACTAAGGGATATTAAGGTCTCCTTTTAATAGAGAACCGGACCAAAGCATTAGCACATGGTGAATACATGGAATCCTCATACTATGGTCATCTCCGGGAGTGGTTCCGGCTATTGTCACTCCGGGGTTGCCGGGTCATAACACATAGTAGGTGACTACAACTTGCAAGCTAGGATCAGGAACACACATATATTGATGAACACATAATAGGTTCAGATCTGAAATCATGGCACTCGGGCCCTAGTGACAAGCATTAAGCATAGCAAGGTAGTAGCAACATCAATCTTAGAACATAGTGGATACTAGGGATCAAACCCCATCAAAACTAACTCGATTACATGATAGATCTCATCCAAACCATCATAGTCCAGCAAGCCAATGATGATATTTCTCACGAACAATGAAGAGCATCATGAAATTGGCGATGGAGGATGGTTGATGATGACGATGGCTTCGATTTCCACACTCCGGAGCCCAGAACGGACTCCAGATCTGCCCTCCCGAGGAAGAACAAGTGGTGGCGGTGGCTCCGTATCGTAAAACGCGATGATTTCTTCTTCTTGTAATTTTTATATATTCCTTAAAAAATCCTATTAAGTTTCCAGGTCATTCCGAGAACTTTTATTTCTGCACAAAAACAACACCATGGCAGTTTTGCTGAAAACAGTGTCAGTCCATGTTAGTTTCATTCAAATCATGCAAATTAGAGTCCAAAACAAGGGCAAAAGAGTTTGGAAAAGTAGATACGTTGGAGACGTATCAACTCCCCCAATCTTAAAGCCTTGCTTGTCCTTAAGCAATTCAGTTGATAAACTGAAAGAGACAAAATAAGAACTTTTACAAACTCTATTTGATCTTGTTGTTGTAATTATGTCCAACTCATATTCAGATTTTCAGCAAGACCATAAGCTAACCACATAAGCAATGACATTTAGGTCTCACAGTATACTCATATCAATGGCATAATTAACTAGCGAGTAATAATAATAAGTTTCAAACGTCAACAATTCAATCAAAACAATCATGATACAATATGAATAGATGGTATCTTGCTAGCCCTTTCTGAGAATGTAGAGCATAAATGCAGAGCACCTTCAAAGACCAAGGGCCAAATAGAAATTATAATTCATGGCAAAGAAGATCCATTCATAGTCATACTCAATATCAATTAATAGCAAAGCATACAAATGACGGAGGTGCTCTCTAGCTGGTGCTTTTAATAAGAAGAGGATGACTCAATAGAAAAGTAAATAGATAGGCCCTTCGCAGAGGGAAGCATTGATTCACAAAGGTGCGAGAACGTAAATTTTTGGGGTGGCATGCTTTCATTGTCAACGCGATGACCAAGAATTTTCACCATCTTCCATGCTACACGTATTATAGGCGGTTCCCAAATAGAATAGTAAAGTTTTGACTCCCCCACTACCATCAATCACACTCCACGACTAGCCGAATCCTCGGGTGCCGTCCATACCAACAACAATCCAGGGGGACTTTTGTTTGCAATTATATTTTTATTTGATTTGAGCATGGAACTGGGCATTCCGATTACCGGCCCCTTTCTTGTGAGTGATAGTGAACAAACACATATCGAGGATAACATGCCTAGCATGGAATATACTGACCACCCCTTGTCACAACATGAGCGGTTCCAGCATACAAAAACAGATTAGTATTTGAAGGTTTAGAGAATGGCACATGCAAATTTACTTGGAACGGCAGGTAGATACCGCATATAGGTAGGTATGGTGGACTTATATGGAACAACTTTGGGTTTAGGAAGTGGATGGACAAGCAGTATTCCCTCTTAGTACAAGTGAAGGCTAGCAAAAGACTGGGAAGCGACCAACTAGAGAGCGACAATAGTCATTAACATGTATTGAGATTAACCAACATTGAGTGCAAGCATGAGTAGGATATGAATCACCATGAACATGAATATCGTGGAGGCTATGTTGTTTTTGTTTCAACTACATGCGTGAACATGTGCCAAGTCAAGCCACTTGAATCATTCAAAGGAGGATACCATCCTATCATACTACATCACAATCATTTTAAAATTCATGTTGGCATCCAAGGCAAACCATTATAAGCTCCACAATTAAGCATGGCATAAGATTTATGATCTCTAAGTTGTCATTGCAAACATGTTTCTCTCATAACAATGCTGAGTTAGGAACAATGAGCTAGTCATATTTACAAAAACAAAATAGGTAGAGTTCGTACCATCTTTTCCAGGCTCCGTCACTTCATCATATATCGTCATTATTGCCTTTCACTTGCACGACCGAATGATGTGAATAATAATAAGAGTGTTCGTGCATTGGACTAAGCTAGAATCTGCAAGCAAACTCAGAGGAGAAGACAAGGTAATATGGCTCTTTGATGGATGAACAATAATGAATATGAGAGCCACTAATCATTTTAATCATGGTCTTCTACCTTGACCCAAAGAAAAAGAAAACTATTTACACGGGAAATCTCCCAACAAGCAAAAGAAGAAAGGGAAAATCTTTTTGGGTTTTCTTTTAGTGACTACTAAGCATGCAAGAATGTAAAGTTACAACTGTAGTTTTAGTTTTTCTCATTTTTTATTTTTTGTTGGATTTTCTCAAGTTAACCAAACACACGAAAAGAATGCGAGAAAAGAAAAGAAAATAAGCTAGCATGGATGATATAATGAAAAAGTGTGAACACCGACTATCAAAGTGAATGTGTGAACATGAATACAAAGTCGGTGAGAAACACGTACTCCCCCAAGCTTAGGCTTTTGGTCTAAGTTGGTCTACTCTCATGGAGGAAAGTAGCCAGCTCCGGGGTACTCCAGGCGATATCCAAAATCATAATGTGGGTTGTACTGGGACGCGGCAGCTACCGCCTGAATAGCTACCTCATGGAGACGAGCAACCTTCACTTCTCTCTCATACTCCTCTGCCTCTTTTCTAATTATGTAATATCTCCGTTTACTCTGAAAATCAAAGAAGGCAGGAGCAGGAAGGGTAATATGAAAAACACGCTATCGGTTAAATATTAACCGGTATAGGAGGGACTCATTGCTTCTCTCAAGGAACTGGAAGCGTATCATAGCAGCACGATCAAGGAAGGCACTATGAAGCGGGGGATCCCCAGTCTGGATGGGTATTTTAAGATAATTAGCTAGGCGAGTGGCATAGATCCCACCAAAGAAATCTCCTTCATTAGCATTGTTATTTAGTCTCCTAGAAATTATAGCTCCCATGTTAAAACTTCTATCACCTGTTACTACACTCTTAAGTATACTAAGGTTAGGTGCACAGAGGTGGCTATGATCATGCTTACCATTAATGCATCTACCTATGAAGAGGGCAAAATAATGTAAGGCAGGAAAATGAATGCTCTCCATGGTAGCCTACATAATATCTCTAGTCTCTCCAATAGTTATACTGGAAATAAAATCTCTAACCGAGGACTTAGGAGGGTCATTGGGACAACCCCAATCAGGTATCTTGCATATTCTATTAAAATACTCTAAATCCATAGTATACGATTTATCATAAAGATCAAACAGTATGGATGTGTCACGGCCAACTGAAAATATGAATCTACGAACAAAAGAGGCAGTGAGTGAAGTATACTGTTCATATTTATTGGAGACGAATTCCTCGAGCCCGGCGTTACGAATAAATGTATCAAACTTGTCCTTGAAACCTGCATCAATCATGAATTCATCCGAAGGCCATTCACATGGTTGCACCGATGTGTCTCTCGACTAATAAGGATCGGGCTCCCGAATCGCGGGACGGGGACCCCTCTTGCTTGAGGAACCACCATGATAGTTCTTCCTAAATATTTTCCTATTTCAAGGAACAATTCCCCAAAACAGTTTGTTGAATGGGGCTTTGCACAAGGAGCTCGAAAAATGCAGCAAAATGAGGAAGAACACGGGTTTGAGCTGTGGGATGATTTTTTCTGGAGGTAGAAGAAGGAGATGGTTGCTGGAATAAGTGGAGGGGGGCCATGTGGGCCCCACGAGCCTACCAGGCGCGGTCAGGGTGTGGCCGCGTCTCGTGGGCTCGTGGCCCACTGGTCCATCCCCTTGACTAGTTATCTATCTCAGAAATTCCAAAATATTCCAAAAAAAATCATACTTGAATTTCAGGGTATTTGAAGAACTTTTATTTTCAGGTCATTTTTTATTGGACGGATAATGCAGAAAACAGGAAAATAATGCTATTTTTATTGTTTTCTACGAAATAACAGAAAGTAAAAGTTGGGAACAGAAAGTTGTGACTTCTAGATTCATCCATCTCATGGTCATCAAAAGAAATCCATCAATGAGGTTGATCAAGTCTCCTTGACAAACTTTTTTCGAATCACATGAAACCAGAGAATTTTCTAAAAATCACTAGGGTACCTCAATGGGGATATGCATATCCCCAACAATAAGTATATCATATCTCATCTTGATAGTAGGTACAGGAAATTCAAAGCTCCTAATAATAATGGATGAAGATTTTTCAATAGAATTTATGCAATGTACCCGATATTGTTTCTTCGGAAAGTGCACCGTGTGCTCATTACCATTGACATGTAAAGTGACATTGCCTTTGTTGCAATCAATAACAGCCCCTGCAGTGTTTAAAAGGGTCTTCCAAGGATGACTGCCATGGCATCATCCTCGGGAATATCAAGAATAACAAAATCTGTTAAGATAGTAACGTTCGCAACCACAACAGGCACATCCTCGCAAATGCCGATAGGTAAAGCCGTTGATTTATCGGCCATTTGCAAAGAATTTCAGTAGGTGTCAACTTATCCAATTCAAGTCTACGATATAAAGAGAGAGGCATAACACTAACATCGGCTCCAAGATCACATAAAGCAGTTCTAACATAATTTCCTTTAATGGAGCAAGGTATAGTGGGTACTCCAGGAACACCTAGTTTCTTAGGAGTCCCACCCTTAAAAGTGTAATTAGCAAGCATGGTGGAAATCTCAACATCAGGTATCTTTCTTTTATTAGTCACAATATCTTTCATGTATTTAGCATAAGGAGACATTTTAAGCATATCAGTCAAACTCATTTGCAAAAAGATAGGTCTAATCATTTCAAAAAAGCACTCAAATTCCTCATCATCCTTTTTCTTGGATGGTTTGGGAGGAAAGGGCATGGGTTTCTGAACCCATGGTTCTCTTTCTTTACCATGCTTCCAAGCAATAAAATCACTCTTATCATATCTTTTGTTTCTAGATTGTGGGTTATCAGGTTCAATAGCAGGTTCAATCTCCACATCATTAGCATTAATAGGTTGAGCATCAATATGAACATCATTATCAACATTATCACTAGGCTCATATTCATCACCAGGTTGTGTCTCAGCATCCGAAATAGATATATCGTTTGGATTTTCAGGTATAACAGCAACATGTTTACTAGCATGCAAATTCCTACCATCTTTCATTTTCTTCCTATTACCAGGATGACTAGGTGCATCAGTATTAATTCCTTGAGAATCTTGCTCAATTCTCTTAGTGTGGACCTCAGGATACAAAGGTTCCTGAGTCATTCTACCACCTCTAGTAACAACTTTAACCGAATTATCATTCAATTCATTAAGAAAGTCATTTTGAGCCTGAAGTACTTGCTCTACTTGAGTAGTGACCATAGAAGCATGTTTACCAATAAGCTTAAGATCATTAACATTTCTATCCACACAAGCACTTATATGATTAATCATACTAGCATTTTGTTCCAGTTGCCTGTTAACATAATCATTAAAACTTTGTTGTTTGGCAACAAAATTATCAAATTCATCTAAGAATAAGTTAGCAGGTTTATCATAAGGGATATCACTCTCATTGAATCTACGAAGAGAATTTACCTCTACTACCTGTGTCGGGTTATCAAGACCATGTATCTCTTCAATAGGTGGTACATTCTTAACATCTTCAGATTTAATACCTTTCTCTCGCATAGATTTCTTTGCTTCTTGCATATCTTGAGGACCGAGGAAGAGAATACCTCTTTTCTTTGGAGTTGGCTTCGGAGGTGGTTCGGGAATAGTCCAAGCATTATCATTGTTCAAGATATTATTCAATAGAATTTTAGCTTGTTCCACAGTTCGTTCCCTGAAAACACAGCCAACACAACTATCTAGGTGGTCCCTAGAAGCATTGGTTAGTCCATTATAAAAGATATCAAGTTTTTCATTTTTCTTAAGAGGGTGATCAGGCAAAGCATTTAGTAACTAGAAAAGCCTCCCCCGAGCTTGTGGGAGACTCTCTTCTTCAATTTGCACAAAGTTATAAATATCCTGCAAGGCAGCTTGTTTCTTATGGGCAGGGAAATATTTCTCAGAAAAGCAGTATATCATATCCTGGGGACTACGCACACAACCAGGAGCAACAGAAGTGAACCAAGTTTTAGCATCACCATTTAGTGAGAAAGGAAACAACTTAAGGATATAGTAATAACAAATTGTTTCCTCATTAGTGAATTGGGTGGCTATATCAGTCAGTTTAGTAAGATGTGCTACAACAGTTTCAGATTCATAAGCATGAAAAGGATCAGATTCAACCAAAGTGATTAACTCAGGATCGACAGAGAACTCATAATCCTTATTAGTTACAAAGATAGGTGAAGTAGCAAACTTAGGATCATATTTCATTCTAGCATTCAGAGATTTTTCTTTCCACTTGCGTAATAAATTCTCAAGATCATAGCTATCCTTACAAGCAAGAAAGTCTTCAACTACCTGTCCTTCCATAACATAACCCTTAGGTATGTTAGGCAATTCATATTTAGGAGGGCTACTTCTAACAGGTGTAACAACAGGTTCCATTTCAATAATTTCATTAGTTTCAGAAGTATCATTTGATTCAATAGTAACTCTAGCAATTTGTGCATCAAGAAATTCACCAAGTGGCATATCATTATCAAGCAAAGCATCATCATAACTATCATGTATAGCAGAAGTAGCATCATCAAGCACAGGCGACGTATCAGAATTAATAGCAGGTGGTGGTGTCGCAAATTTACTCATAACAGAAGGTGCATCAAGTGTAGAGCTAGATGGTAGTTCCTTACCTGTCCTCGTAGTTGAGGGCAGAACTTTAGTTTTTGGATCTAGTAAATTCTTCATAGTGATCAATAGATATAAATCCCAACTTACTCAGAGAATAGAGCTATGCTCCCTGGCAATGGCGCCAGAAAAAGGTCTTGATAACTCACAAGTATAAGGGATCGCAACAGTTTTCGAGGGTATAGTATTCAACGCAAATTTATTGATTCGACACAAGGGGATCCAAAGAATATCCTCGAGTATTAGCAGTTGAGTTGTCAATTCAACCACACCTGAAAGATTTAGTATCTGCAGCAAAGTTTTAGTAGCAAAGCAGTATGATAGTAACGGTAACAATGGTAACAGTACCAGTAGTGATTGGTATAGCAAGTGTGACGGCAGTAGCGGTAAAGTAACTAAGCAAGGACCAGTCTAGGAAAAGCTCGTAGGCATTGGATCGGTGATGGATGATTATGTCGGATGGTATTCATCATGTAACAATTATAACATAGGGTGATATGTAACTAGCTCCAGTTCGTCAATGTAATGTAGGCATGTATTCCATATATAGTAATACGTGCTTAGGGAAAAGAACTTGCATGACATCTTTCGTCTATCCCTCCCGTGGCAGTGGGGTCCTAATGGAAACTAAGGGATATTAAGGTCTCCTTTTAATAGAGAACCGGAACAAAGCATTAGCACATGGTGAATACATGGAATCCCCATACTATGGTCATCTCGGGGAGTGGTTCTGGCTATTGTCACTCCGGCGTTGCCGGGTCATAACACATAGTAGGTGACTACAACTTGCAAGATAGGATCAAGAACACACATATATTGATGAAAACATAATAGGTTCAGATCTGAAATCATGGCACTTGGGCCCTAGTGACAAGCATTAAGCATAGCAAGGTAGTAGCAACATCAATCTTAGAACATAGTGGATACTAGGGATCAAAGCCCATCAAAACTAACTCGATTACATGATAGATCTCATCCAACCCAGCACCGTCCAGCATGCCTATGATGAGATTACTCACGAACGATGAAGAGCATCATGAAATTGGCGATGGAGTATGGTTGATGATGATGATGGCTTCGATTTCCACTCTCCGGAGCCCATATGGACTCCAGATCTGCCCTCCCGAGGAAGAACAGGTGGTTGCGGCGGCTCCGTATTGTAAAACGCGATGATTTCTTCTTCTTGTATTTTTTATATATTCCATAAAAATCTTCGTAAGTTTTCAGGTCATTCGGAGAGCTTTTATTTCCGCCCAAAAACAACACCATGGTAGTTCTGCTGAAAACAGCATCAGTCCGGGTTAGTTTCATTCAAACATGCAAATTAGAGTGCAAAACAAGGGCAAAAGAGTTTCGAAAAGTAGATACGTTGGAGACGTATCAGTGACGAACCTAAATAAATGTTATTGGGTGTTTTGCGTTGAGCATGAATGTGATTACGTCGTGTTTATTACAACACGATTATTCATTTAAGTTAGAGAATAATGTTTATTCTGTTTACGTGAATAATATCTTCAATGGTCATGCACCCAGTGAGAATGGTTTGTTGAATCTTCATCGTAGTAATACACATGTTCATAAAATTGATTCCAAAAGATGCAAAAGTTAATAATGATTGTACCACATACTTGTGGCACTACCGCTAAATGTCATATTGGTATAAATCGCATGAAGAAACACCATGCTGATGGATCTTTGGACTCATTAAATTTTGAATCGGTTGAGACATGCGGACCATGCCTCTTGGGCAAGATGAATAAAACCCCATTTTCCGGAACGGGCAATTGACTTATTGGAAATGATACATGTTGGTGTATACGGTCCAATGAGTGTTGTAGCATGCAGTGGATATCATTATTTTCTTTCTTTCACTGATTTGAGTATATATGAGTATATTTACTTAATGAAACACAAGTCTGAATCGTTTGAAAGGTTCAAGAAAAATCATAGTGAAGTTTGAGATCATCATGACAAGAAGATAAAAATTTCTACGATATGACGAATATCTAAGTTACGAGTTTGGCATACAACTTTAGACAATGTGAAAATTGTTTCACAACTCACGCCACCTGGAACACCATAGTGTAATGGTTTGTCTGAACGTCATAGTCGTGCTCTATTGGATATGGTTTGTGCTATGATGTCTCTTATCGTTTTGTTACTATAATCTTGGGGTTATGCATTAGAGACAACTACATTCATTTCAAATAGGGCACCATCTAAATCCGTTGAGATGACACCTTATGAATTATGGTTTGATAGAAACCTAAGCTATCATTTCTTGATGTTTGGGGCTACGACGCTGGTGTGGAAAATGTTTTTACCTAATGAGCTCGAACCCAAAGCGGACAAATGCATCTTCATAGAATACCCTAAGAACAGTTAGGTGGACCTTCTATCTCAGATCCAAGCAGAAAATGTTTGTTGCTAAAACTGGGTCCTTTCTCGAGAAATAGTTTCTCTCGAAAGAATTGAGTGGGAGGAAGATAGAACTTGATGAGGTTGTTGAACCTTTGTTTTAACCAGAGAGTAGCGCAGTGCAGAAAGATGTTTCTATGGAACCTACGTCAATTGAACAGGAAGTAAATGATGATGATCATGAAGCTTCGAATAAAGTTGCTATCGAACCTCGTAGGTCGACAAGGATGTGTACTGCTCCTGAGCGGTATGACAACCCTGTCTTGGAGGTCATGTTGTTGGACAACGATGAACCTACGAGCTATGGAGAAGCGATGATGGGACTGGATTCTGACAAATGGTTAGAGGCCATGAAATCCGAGAAAGGATCCATGTATGAAAATCAAGTATAGACTTTGGTAGACTTGCTCGTTGGACGGTAGGACGTTGAGTACAAATGGATCTTTAAAATGATGACAGACGCTGATGGTGAATGTCACCATTTATAAAGCTCAACTTGTCGCAAAGAAGTTTCCGGCAAGTTCAAAGAGTTGACTGCGATGAGACTTTCTCACTCATAGAGATGCTAAAGTCTGTTCGAATTATGTTAGCAGTTGCTGCATTTTTCAACTATGAAATCTGGCAGATGGATGACAAAACATCATTTCCTTAACAGTTTACTTGAGGAAAGGTTGTATGTGATACAACCAGAAGGTTTTGTCAGTACTAAAGATGCTAAAAGGTTTGTGAGCTCCATCAATCCATCTAAGGGCTGGAGCAAGCATCTCGGAGTTGGAATATACACTTTCATGAGGTGATCAAAGTTTAGTAGTTTATACACAGTTTACGAGAAACTTGTATTTACAATAAAGTGAGTGGAAGCACTATAGGATTTCTGATAAGTATATGTGGATGACATATTCTTGATCGGAAATAATGTAGAATTTCTGGAAAGCATAAATCGTTGTTTGAAAAGTGATTTTGAAAGGAAGACCTGGATAAAGCTACCTAATTGTTGAGCATCAAGATCTATAAGATAGATCAAGATGCTTGATGAGACTTTCAATGAGTACATACCTTGACAAGATTTTGAAAGAGTTCAAAATGGATCAGTCAGAGAAAGAGTTCTTTCTTGATTTGTAAGGTGTGAAGTTGAGTGAGACTCAAAGCTCGACAATAGAAGAAGAAAGAGAAAGGACGAACGTCGTCCCATATGCCTTAGCCATAGGCTTTGTATAGTATGCCATGCTGTGTACCGCACCTGTGTGTGCCTTGCCATGAGTCTGTCAAGGGGTACAAGAGTGATCCAGGAGTGTATCACTGGACAGCGGTCAAGATTATCCTTAGTAACTAGAATACTAAGGAGATGTTTCTCGATTATGGAGGTGATAAAGAGTTCATCGTAAAGAGTTACGTCGATGCAAGCTTTAACACCAATCAGGATGACTCGTAGTAACAATCTGGATACGTATAGTGGAGCAGCCATTTGGAATAGTACCAAGTGGTTTGTGGTAGCAGTGTTTATAGTTTGACATATAGATTTGCAAAGTACATACGGATCTGAATGTCGCAGACCTGTTGACTATAAGACCTCTCTCACATGCAAAGCCTGATCGAGCCCCAGAACTCATTGGGTGTTAGATTCATAATGATACGAATCACATGGTGATGTGAAATAGATTATTGACTCTAGTGCAAGTGGGAGACTATTGGAAATATGCCCTAGAGGCAATAATAAATTAGTTATTATCATATTTCCATGTTCGTTATAATCGTTTATTATCCGTGCTATAATTGTGTTGATCGGAAACTCAGATACATGTGTGGATACATAGACAACACCATGTCCCTAGTATGCCTCTAATAGACTAGCTCGTTGATCAAAGATGGCTATGGTTTCCTAGTCATGGACATGAGATGTCATTTTATAACGGGATCATGTCATTAGGATAATGATGTGATGTACAAGACCCAAACTACAAACATGGCATATGACCGTGTCAGTTTATTGCTACTGTTTTTCTGCATGTCAAGTATTTATTCCTATTACCATGAGATCACGCAACTCACTGACACCGGAGGAGTACCTTGTGTGTATCAAACGTCGCAACGTAACTGAGTGGCTATAAAGGTGCTCTACAGGTATCTCCGAGGGAGTCTGTTGGTTTGGCATGGATCAATACTAGGATTTGTTACTCCGTGTGACGGAGAGGTATCTCAGGGCCCACTCGGTAATGCAACATCACAATGAGCCTTGCAAGCAATGTGACAAAGTGTTAGTCTCGGGATCTTGTATTACGGAACAAGTAAAGAGACTTGCCGGTAACGAGGTGGAACTAGGTATGGGGATATCGACGACTGAATCTCGGGCAAGTAACATACCGAAGAACAAAGGGAACATCATACGGGATTAACAGAATGCTTGACATATAGGTTTGACCGATAAAGATCTTTGTAGAATATGTAGGAACCCATATGGGCATCCAGGTCCCGCTGTTGGTTATTGACCGTAGAGGTGTCTCGGTCATGTCTACATAGTTCTCGAACCAGCAAGGTCTGCACACTTAAGGTTCGGTGACGTTTCGGTAGTATAGAGTTATGCATGGTGGTGACCTAAGTTTGTTCGGAGTCCCATATGAGATCCTGGGCATCATGAGGAGTTCCAGAATGGTTCGGAGGTAAAGATTCATATATAAGAAGTCCTGTTTTGGTCGCCGGAAAAGTTTCGGGCTCATCGGTAGTGTACCGGGAGTGCCGGTAGTGTACCGGGAGACCATCGGGAGGGCTATTTAGACTCAAGAGGCTTCATGGTCTGTGGGAGAGTGAATACAAGTCCTTAGTCTGCTAGTGGAAGTCCCACACAAGGCCCATGCAGCTAGGGAAAGAATAGCCCAAAGGAAAAGGTGGAAAAAGGCAACAAGGGTAGGAATCCTAGTCCTACTAGGATTGGAGGAGGAGTCCTCCTCTCCTACCCACTACGGCCGAGCTAGGGAGGCTTGGACCTTGCGCCAAGGCATCTCCTCCTCTCCTCCTATATATACTAGAGGGTTTTAGGGTTTTTGCACTAGATTTTTAGCTACGTGCTGCCCGTTCCTCTAGTGCATAGTTTCTCCTCTAGATCGGTTTTCTGCCGTGCTTCGGCGAAGCCCTACCGGAATAGCTCCACCACCATCGCCGGAGCACCGTCACGCTGCTGGAGAACTCATCTACCTCTCCGCTCCCTCTTTCTGGATCAAGAAGGCGGAGATCGTCATCGAGCTGTACGTGTGCTGAACGCGGAGGTGTCGTCTGTTCGGCGCTAGATTGGAAGGACGGTGATCAAGATCACGGGACAAATCATGATTGGATTGGAGGAAGGATCATGATGAGATCGCAGGATGCTCGGTGATTTGGATCACGAAGACGTTCGACTACACCAACCGCATTTCTTAACGCTTCCCGCTTAGCGATCTATAAGGGTATGTAGATCCACTCTCCCTCTCGTAGATGCTCGTCACCATGGATAGATCTTGCATGTGCGTAGGAATTTTTTTGTTTCCCGTGCAACGTTCCTCAACAATTCCATCAAATCTTTACCCAAAACTTGGAAACTTCACAACACAAAACTTAACAGAAAACTCGTGAGATCCGTTAGTATAAGAAAGTAGATCACTACTTTAGGTACTGTTGTGAACTCATTATTTATTTATATTTGTCTTATAACTACTGTAATCTAACTTCTCCATGACCCATACCACATGATACAACCCATAAATTCATCCAAATAGGCAAACAACTCAAAGAAAACAGAATCTGTCAAAAACAGAACAGACTATATCAAATTGAAAACTTCGTATACTTCCGTTACTTAAAATATTCTGAAAAATTAGGAAAACATGTGAAAATTATATATAAATCTTTTGAAAAAATTCAGATCAATTAGATGCTCTAAAAATTAGAAAATTTCTGGACTGAGCGCAAATGTTTTTGGTTTTCAGCAAGATCAAATCAACAACTACCATAGATCACCCCAAAGGTTTTACTTGGCTCAAACACTAATTGAAACACCAAAGCACGATTACTACAGATGTAATAATGTGGTAAACACTCGAAAACAGAAGCAAAAATAAAACACAAAAATGAAATTGGGTTGCCTCCCAACAAGCGTTATTGTTTAACGCCCCTAGCTAGGCAAAACGCAACATACCTAGGTGTTGTCCATAAATTTTAACGCCCCGTTTGTAGGCAGAGGATCCATCTTGGTGTCCATAATGTCCAAATGATTATTGCAAAGGGTAATCAAATTATTCAAGCGATTAAGGTTACCGTTGATATGTTTGAGGGGTTCGTGATATTGTTGTAACTCGACCAAGTGTTTGGTGGAGGAACTCCCAATTTGTCTACAACTTGAACTCCCTCTTGTGAAAACTCAAACGCCCTTTTTGGTGGAGGAACCCCCAAAATCCCTTCTAAAACTTCATAAGCGGCATTCGTGTCAACCTCAATAAAATTTCCTTTAGAGGCGAAATGTAGGAGCTCCCTCTGATGCAAAGCTAAACCAATTAAAAAAATTATAAGCAAAACTTTTGGATCGCTGTTTAGATTGGAAATACAATAAGTTTCCATTAACCTATAACAAGCATATTTCAAATTTTCCCCTTGTTTTTGTTTGAAGTAAAGAACTTCAAAATCTGGTGACAAGGGGGACGTGGTAATACTGGACATAGTGGTCCAGCAAGAAAGAAGTAACCAAAAGAGGGAGAATAGAGAGGCGAATCTTTTCGGTATTTTATGAAAATCATTTTAGAAGTGGGGGACAAGAAAACGAGAGGCAAATGGCAAATAAAGTAAATGCAAGCGATGAGTTTGTGATGGGTACTTTGTAGGCTTGATGTGTATCCTCCCCGGCAACGGCGCCAGAAATTGGCAAGTTAAGAGGAGAGATCTTGTCTTGACTTGCTTGTCGCCTCCCCGGCAACGGCGCCAGAAATCCTTCTTGCTACCTCTTGAGCTTGCATTGGTTTTCCCTTGAAGAGGAAAGGGTGATGCGGCAAAGTAGATGTAACATCCCAAACTTTGGAATGTTATAATAAATATTAGAATGATTGTTTGTTTGTTTGAGTGATTTGAAAGTGAGTGAAATTTGAAACTTGTTGAAACTTTTGAAAATTTGACGAGAGGGAATGAAATGACTTTCCCAAAACTTTCACTCTGCATTTTGATCATCAGGAATTCAAATTCATTTCATCACAAAACCCTAGAGTGAAGATGACATGACTTCTTCCATTTTAGAAAATGAAAAGGGATTTGAATTTGGTTTGAATTCTGTTTTAAAGATATTTCAAATTCAGAAAACTTTATGCAACTCAATGATTTTCATGAGAGAGGATAATATGACTTCTTCAATGTATATGAAATATGAGTTGGGAGTTTAAAAAGAATTTGAAAGTGCCACTGAATTATTTTTGGAATCCATTTCCTATGTGGTTCCTATTCAAGTTTTCAAAGTATTCAAACCCCTTGTAAAAAAATTGAGAGGAGTAAATATGACACTCCAAAACCAGGGGGTATTTTGTGAAGTTTTTAAATCATAAAACGCAAGGGGTCATATGAAAAATATTTGCAAAAACAAATAAAGCCAATTAGGCAATTTTCTGAAGAAAAAATAATATATTTTAAAGTATTAAATTTGACAGAATAAAAATGTCCATTAAATGGCATTTATTCTTCTAATAATTTTGGTATAAAATTTTTCGTTTTTAGGCAAGTATTTATGGCCCTTTATTTGGTTTTGAATCGCTGGTAAATAAAAAAAAGGGAAAGTCTTTAAATCCTCTTAATACCCGCCGGCCCAGTTTCCTTTTAGCCTCCCCGAAACCGCTCCGCACCGGCCGCCCGATCACTGCGCCTCCCTCTCTCTCTCTCGCTGACCGCTGGGACCCGCTGTCCAATCC
Source organism: Hordeum marinum (assembly GCA_022496015.1). Lineage (NCBI taxonomy): Eukaryota > Viridiplantae > Streptophyta > Magnoliopsida > Poales > Poaceae > Hordeum > Hordeum marinum. The sequence goes on along the minus strand of CM039674.1, from coordinate 530,198,965 downwards.
GGAAATCCCGCGGCCACCTCCTTCCTCCTCCTTCTCCCCGACGACCTCGCCGGATCTCCTTGCCACGATCCTCTCTCCTCCTTCCATTTCGGCCGCCCTGACCCTCCCTATAAAGCCCGAGGCTCTCTCCCTCCATTCCCTCGCTTTTCCCTCTCTGTCGCACCTTCTCTTCGCCGGAATCCCTCGCCGGAGTCCGAGCCGCCGCCGTGCCATTTCTCGTCGTGCCACACCACCCTGCCCTCCCCCAACGCCCCGAGCCCTCCGACGACCTCCCCGCACCCGTGCACACCATCCCATCCCCTCGCCTTCACCGAAGACCCACCGGAGCCCCCACACCATCGACCTCGCCGCAGTCCGAACCGCCCCCGAGCTCCTGTCGCTCGTCACCGTCGCCCCGAGGCCCCTCCGATGCCACCATCGCCTTCGCCGTGCTCCCCTGCGTCGAACGGAGCCCGCGCCGTCGTCGAAGACCCCCTAGAGCCGTCGCACGCTTCGATCCCGCGCCGCCGCCGTTGTCGGAACTTCGCCGGAGCTGACAACCACCGCGGTGAGCCCCCCATGCTCTCGTCCTCCGTCCGATCTCGAATGAACGGTGTAGATTAGAATAGGATACCCCTTCGGTTTATTTTAAAAGAACCGCTCGGTTTTCTTTTCTGTTTTTAGACCAAAACGTTTTTCTTTAGAAGCTGGCCGTCCGCTCAAATCAATAGATCACGCGCACCCCTTCAACCAATCAGAGCGCGACACGCCACCCCCTGACCGTTAGCTAGGATTTTTCTTATTTTCAGTTTTGTTTTAAAAACAGATATAGTCCTAATTTTGTTTTTATCATATCTTTTAGGTTTTTAAGTGTTTTTAATTGATTCTTTATGCATTAGGTCACAAATTTTATCTAGTGTCTATAGATGCCAAGTTTGACCATGTTTGAACATTTAAATTTTAATTTAAACAGATTTGATTTAATTTTTTTTCCTGAATATCTTGAGTTTTAAAATATATTTTTGATTGATTCTTTTTGCTACTTGTCACTAGTGATATTAGTTATCATTAGGTAAAGTTTGAGAATTTTTAGAATAAATTTGATTAGGGTTTTAACTAGAAACAGATTCTGTCTATTAGTTAGTATAGTTTAAATTAACTTAGTTTTAGTTAGTTTAAATCAGAATTTAGTTTTATTTGTTTAATAGGTTCTGATGCTTAAACTTTAGGTGTTTTACTTACTGTTAAGAAAAATATAAAATTGCTTAGTTTATTTCTTTATGGTTATAAGGATCTCAACTCCTTTTTCAAATAGGATTAATTCGTTATAAAACAAACTAGTTAGTAATAGTTTATTCCAACAAAGTTCTATATAATCAGATTATGTTTTCAAATAAAGTTTTAGTATATCTTTTCTGTTAAGAAATGTTTTGTTAATAAAAATAGTTTAGTTTCACTCTATTATTATAAGAAACTATATTCTTCATCATTAGGTAATGTTTGATAAAACAACTTTGTATTAGTAGAGATTATTTTTCACAAAAAGTTTTAGATGATTTAATTCTGTTTTATAATAAATATTTTTATAAATTATTTTCTGTTAACTATTAGTTTGGTTACAAAAAAATAATATAATTTTGTCTTGGTAGTAGTTTATCCACTAAAACTTAGAGTCCATTGCTTTGGTTTGTTATGTTTTGACATGTTGATCTAGTAATGCTAGTTGGTTCTTATTTAAAAATATTTAAAATAACTGTTTTATAAATTTTATTTTTTTTGTTAAATTAATTGTTTTATGCTTTTTTCTCTTATTTTCATATTTTATTGTTTTTACTTGTTGTTAAGCTTAGTGGGCAAACACTTATGTTTAGGATGTTATTTGCATAGTTTTACTTGTTCTTCAAAAGTAATTCTTTTGTTAGTAAAATATTTACTAAAATCCTTTTGTTATATTTTACCTTGTTTTTGTTTGAAAATAATTGTTTGTAGGATAGAACTACCTTAGTTGTGTTCGTGAAAACTTTGTTGATTTTTGAGATTTGTCTTAAGTATTTCCTTCATCAACCTTGTTACTTTTGGTTCTTGTGTTACCTTGTGATTGTTAGTATTGATTGCTAGAAGTGTTTGCTTATGAGTGCAATGTTTGTTTATAGATTTTCATCGGAGAGTGACGAATAGTTCTATCAAGTATTCCTCTGAGAGCAATATTATTTTTTCTTCATCAACAGTACAGACAAGTTCACTTTGACCATCTATTTCATACCTATGTTTTATTGCATGTAGTGACATCATTCAACAAATCCCTCCCGTAGTGTTATTGAAATTCTTGTAGTTGAGTAGAATGCATGAGGTAGGAACCCACCACTTGTTACTTAAGCCCCGGAACGCTAGTTAGTACAATGCTATGCTAAAGTAGACGGGGTGTGGTATGAGTATTCGTGAGTGGTGTGAAGAAGGACTCTACGTCAAGACGACAACTTCATGAAGACATCTTCAAGTCCTGCATCTTCAAGACCTCAAGACTTCGAGACTCGAGAAGCAAGTTTTCAATACACACTACTGGGTGAGGGATGGTTGGAACGGCACCCTGGGGAAACCAGTGTTTTTGCCTAGGTGATGCTGGGGAAGTGCCAGTATTCACGCGGAAAGCCTCACCCAGACTCAAAGAGACGGATGAATACTTCATGCCCAGAAGCTTACCTGTGTAGCCACAAGTTATTATGGGCTCTGGCTTGGTTGATCTTTGTTGTGACTCTGTCTGGGCAGTGCTACAAGATGTAGTCGACGTTACGATTGGATGGGCACTGTCGGACAGTCAGGGTAACACTTTGAAAGACCATGTTTCGTTCATCCTGTTCTCAAACACCAGGCAGTGCGAGGACTTACCAGGAGGGAACAAATCTTGTGTGTAAAGTACACAACACTCTGCAGAGTTAAACCTAATCGATCAGCCGTTTCCCCGGTTACGGACAATTTGAGCTTCTAGACTTGGATTTATCTCTGAACTCTGAACACTGGACTGATAACTAATTGTGTGCAACTTAATGATACTTATGGGCTTTGAGACATTGGTTGGCGGAACCATGTCATGACAGGTAACTCCATAGTGAAATTCCTGATATTCCTTTGTTGTAGGAAAAATAAATAAAATCAGCTTTTACGCAAAAAAATGCAGACACAGAGCCACAAAGCCTTTTGCATATAGAATAGCCTTTATTCTTCTGTTCTACTATGGTGATCTTGCCAGTACATTCAATGTACTGACCTACACGGCTGCAACGTCTTATGTTGCAGATAAGCTCTACGATGGGTCGGAGTATGATTCAGGGTTACGGTCCGCACTCAACTTGCCGTTGGTGTTATTGGGACTCCACTCCCGTTGACTATATTCGTTGCTATTTTAAGGTATATATCATTTTTACGTTATTACATGTGATTGCACTTTGATATAAGTGTACTGTGTGTGCCAGCATACTGATCTAGGGATGGCACAGAACACACAGAGGCTTGACTCGTTTTGAGTCGGGTCGCTACAGTATATAAGTATTTCCCTGAATTGTTGAGAACCAAGGTATCAATCCAGTAGGAGGAACAAGCAACTTAGCAATGGTTACACCTGCACAAACAATCAAACTCTTGCGCCCAACGCTATAAAGGAGCTGTCAGTCCATTCATGTTTATTTGCAAGGATTAGATCTGAAAGAGATAGATGTAAACGAGTGCGGAAAGTAAAAGATAAATAAATTGCAGGAAGGTATAGATATGAAAATATATGATGGAAAATAGACCTGGGGGCCATAGGTTTCACTAGAGGCTTTTCTCTTTAAGGAAAATATCATGGTGGATAAACAAATTACTGTCAAGCAATTGATAGAAAAGTGAATAATCATGTAGTTACCCAAGGCAATGATTATGCATATACTACTATTACTCCACAATGTAGTTACCCAAGTACACCAAAATGATCCTGCATCTACTACTATTACTCCACACATCGACCGACTCCTGCCTGCATCTAGGGTATTAAGTTCATGAAGAACAGAGTAACACATTAAGAAAGATGACACGATGTAAAGGGATAAACTCAAGCAATATGATGAAAACCCCATCTTGTTACACTTGATGGCAACAATACAATACATGCCTCGCTACCCCTACTATATTACTGGGTGAGGACATCGCAAGATTGAACCCAAAACCAAGCACTTCTCCCATTACAAGAATTACCAATATAGTTGGCCAAACCAAACCAATAACTCAAAGAGACTTGCAAGGATATGAAATCATGCAAATAGGAATTCAGAGGATATTCAAATATGTTCCATGGACACTCTGAACTTAAACTCACAATTCATCGGATCTTGACAAACACACCACAAAAGAGGATTACATCGGATACATCTGCATGAAGGTAATGAAGAACATGGTATTGAAGATAAAAGAGAGAGAAGAAGCCATCTAGCTACTAGCTATGGACCCATAGGTGTGTGGTGGACTACTCACACATCATTGCAGGGAAATGGAGTTGATGTAGATGCCCTCTGTGATCGATTCCCCCTCCGTTAGATTACCAAACAAGGCCCCAAAATTGGATCTCTTGGGAACATAGGCTTCCGGCGGCAGAAAAGTATTTACGTGGCTCGTTCTGATGTTGGGGGAATATTTGGGTATTTATAGACCAAGAATTAGGGTTAGGAGACCTGCTAGGAGGCGACAAGCCTACTAGGCGAGGTCAGGGGGGCCGCGCCTAGTAGGCTTGTGGCGCCCTGGCTCCTCCCCTGACGTGCACTCCAAGCTTGGATGACTTGTTTCCTACCAGAAAAATTCCTTGCAAAGGTTTTATTCCATTTGGACTTCGTTTAATATTCCATATCTGCAAAACTCGAAAACAAGGAAAAAACAGAAACTGGCACTTGGCTCTAGATTAATAGGTTAGTCCCACAAATAATATAAAATAGCATAATAATGCTTATAAAACATCCAAAACAGATTATATAATAGCATGCCATCATAAAAATTATAGATACATTGGAGATGTATCAGGCTACAAATGAGTTATAAAGGAATGAACACAACTAAAAACATGATAACCCATGCATAACAAATATACAAGCGTTCAAAAGTCTCCGGACATATTACAACGCATCTAATCGTACATGTTCTCTTTGGAATATTGAGACTCTGTCGCCCGAGCACCCTCCGTTACTCCGGAGAAGTACAACTCGGGGCGCCTATGTTCCTTTCCAGGAGGCGGCGGGGCGGTGGCTATCTTCGTTGGGTCCAGCCCCAGCAAGTTCACCTTGGCCTTTGCAGAAGGAGAACTTCAGAGGGCGAGGCGGCACTCAGCCTCTACACCAGGCCGAAGTAGCTGCATGACAGTGGCTCGTTGGGACATAACCGGATGCAGAGATCCTTCATGGCTGGCTCCACCATCCGGTGCAACTCCATCAGCTACTTCAGCTGCTCGACAAGAAGAGGAGAATGATCGGGGGCTTCGAACTGAGCCTAGAATAAACGGGCTTCGTCTCCTTCTTCCTGCGAAGCGTATAGTTGATTTGGGTCTGCCGTGCTCTTCTGAAGGTAGGAGCAGGCGCCTGAGGAATGCCACACTCGGGTAAGCAACTCAAACTTGCTATCCCTAAAGACACACTGTAATAAGTTCAGCTTACCATCTGTTATAGCCTTCGCTTGGCGAACTTGCTCTTCGAAAATCTCCTATCCACCCGCTCCTTTTGGAGTTCGGTTTTCATGGTGCATAGTTCGGCATCCTGCTCCTTGCCTTTTTGCTCAAGGTACTCGCACTTGTGGCCGATGTCCTTGAGCTCCTGTTGGATCTCCTTCACCTGATCCTTGTGATTATCGTTGGTGGCCCTTAATGCTAACAATGTGGAAGCCGCTCGATTCGGCCACCGCCCTCTCAATCGAAGCCTCCTGCTTCGCATTTTGTAGCTCGGCCCCGAGCTTTTCCATCTCCTTTGCAAGGCTATGTAAGCATCAAGAATAAGAATACTGCATCGACAGTAGTATAACCACAATTTTTTGCATACCGAGTAAGGCTTACCTTGTGCCTTGTCGAATATTTTGTTAAGAGCATCAAGCTCGTCTTCGGAGCTTTTGAGCTTCTGATTCAGCTCGTCTAGCTCGGCGGCATTCACAGCCGCTGCCGATGACAAAGCCTGCAAAAAAGCAAATCCTTATCAGGTTACATGAGCTGAAAATTACCGACCAAACGTCAATCTGATCCTATGGCCGGTATTCTTATGGGCTGGTTAGAACATTCCGAACATATAATTTGGTATATAGTTCGGATAATGTTCCATGATTGACCCCTAGGTAAGGTTTCTCCAACTCACCTAGGGCTCGCGGGCTGTCATATATATAATAATAAATAGAAACTAATATTTTACAAATAAAGTGTCGTGTGGCTCACATGAAAGCCCGTCAGGAGACCCTTGAAGGCCTCCTTTGGTCCATTGTCAACGGACTGAATGCTCAACAATAAAGCACCCATAAGGGTGCGGTGCTCCTCAGAGATGGAGGTGCACGATAGATCCTCACCCATGACCGACCACCCATTGGTCGATGGTGCTGGTGGTGATCGGACAACCCGATCATCGACTAGGGACTGAACCGGAGCCCCCGGAGCCATGGTCTGCTCCGGAATGGTTCTCGGAGGAGACTGAACGTTTGCACGTCCGGTCTCCTCATTATCCGGGTGGGGTCCCGCCCCCTGGTCTTAGGTGGGAGAGGTGTTAGCCTAGACCATGATATCATCTCCCCCATCGCCGGTTCCCGGCTCCATAGGAGCGTGCTGGGACGACACCTTTGCGGCGTCCTTTGCGGCGCCCTAAGTGGTGAGATGGGACGTGTTTCCGATCTTCGCCAAATTGGCGAGCGGGGTCTCCCTGTCCGAAATCTGGTTTGTAGGAAGGACACGTGGGGCGGGAGGGCTGCATAATGAGCAAATGCTCGCATATTAGTAACCCTCAAAGGCTATCAAAAACAGCCGATGGAATGTTCGGATCCTTACCTCCGAGCTAGGGGCTTGACCCTCAGGCTCCTTCAAGGAACCCTCTTGACGTCACTAGACTCAGTATCCGAGTCCGAACTATTGTCGGATAGGATTACCTATGTTCGACGCGCCTTCTTTGTGGCGGGAGGGGGTACCTCCTCTACGGCGTCCGACGACACCACTATCTTTCTTGCGAGGGGGACTCGCCCTTCCCCTCACCTTTGTCCTCGTCCTCATGCTCCTCTTGATTCGAGGAGCCATGGGTTTCTTTGGACACAACCTCTGGCTGGTCCTTGATGCTTAGGCCTTCTTGGCATGGTTTCTTTTTCTTCTCTTTCTTCGTAGGAGCCTCGTAAGGTGCCTCGACGAGTATCTCCGCTAATAGCCCGGACCTATTGTCTTCAGGCTGAGGCGTCGGGCAGTCGATGCCCATGGCTTTGCTCAGCCATTTATGCAAAGAATGATCGGAAGGACGTTTTAGAAACTTCTTTAGGAGAAATAGAGCCGATCAAATAGAGCTATGTTATACCTTGGAGGCAGGCTTGGCTATGTGTAGACCCGATCCTCCTCTTCGGCCGGCCAATCCTTCTGCGACTTGAAGAGCGCCTTCCACAGCTTGTCTCGAGTAGTGCGGAAGAGGTGCCGAATCATGGGCTCATCATCGAGCTGACGAGCCCATAGGGGAGTATCTAGGCGCTGAAAGGGGAGGATGTGACGCCGGAGCATGACCTTGACCACGTTGGTCAGCGCAATGTAGTTCTCGATCATGGAGCCGATGCGCTTCTACAGGTTGCTGACCTCCTTGCTCGACCCCCAGTTGAGGCGCTTCTGGAGCCATGATGTTAATCTAGTGGGGGACCAAATCTGAATCTGGCTAGGGCAGCTTGACCTTCCTCCCTCGGCTCAGTGATGTAAAACCACTCCTTCTTCCATACTTTGATGGTGTCGATGAAGGTGCCGGAGGGCCATACAACGCAGGTGAGCTTGCCGATGACAGCCCCGCCCCAGTCTGTGTGTTCCCCCACGACACACTTCGGCTTGATGTTAAACACCTTGAGCCAATGACTGAAGTGTGGCTCATCCCGCAGAAAAGCCACACGGTCGAGGATGAGGGCCGATATGTGCATGAAGGATTTTGGCGGGAGGTCGTGGAAGTCGAGGCCATAGAAGAACATGAGCCACCTAACGAAGGGGTGGAGTGGGAAGCTCAATCCCTGTATGAAGTGGGCAATAGAGACCACCCTTTCGCCTGGCTTGGGTGTGGGGATCACCTGGTGCTTCTCTGACTCGTAGTGGAAGATGTTGGCGGGGAGGTAGCCGACAACCTTAAGGTCCCGGATGTCTTGGTCGGTGACCGTGGAGGCCTCCCACTTGCCATTGGAGCCAAAGCCCGCCATGGGTTTGCTCGGATGAGGTGTGGTTGAAGACCTAGATCTACCCTGTGGAAGCTCAGAAGGATGGGGAAGCAGAGGATGCGAATGGGAAGCGTGGTTAAGCCTGGGGGTTTTCTTTCCCTTTTATGAGGCTTATCGCTATTTGGCCTCCCCTTGCTGCACCATGAATCTCTCCGCTTCTCGAGACGTGTGTGCCGTTGCACGCACATGATTAAACGTATCCCGTATAAAATGGGACATGATCCGTGCATTAATAGAACGTGTTGATGAAAAACAGCCTCGAACAACGAATTGAGTTTTTGCTTAGCGGTCGTGGTGGGCCACGACCTTTCGTCAAACGGGTCATCATGGGACGTTATTTTATCGCTTTACATTTGGCCTTCATGGCCGACTTATTCACAGTGTTCGTATGCGCCTCTATTCGGAAAATTACATGTCATCGGAGGCCGAATTATACTCGGTGGGAAGAACTCACCTCGCAAGCCGAAGACTCTGATTATAGGAAGCGATTGAAGTTAAGACCCTTGGTGTTGGAGGCAAGTTCGGGGGCTATTGAGGGAGTCCTGGATTAACTGGTCCTCGGGAAGCCAACTAGTTCCTTATGGGCCGGATTGTATGGCCGCTAACTGGACGTTGGATCGATCGAAGGCTTTGTCTCCAGGAAGGAATCTTTGGGAAACGTGGCTTGTCCTCCACGTCTGATGTAGCACATAGGCATGTTCGTCTAACTGACCATGTGTAAACCCTAGGTACCCTCGGCGTCTATATAAGTCCGGAGGGTTTTGGGTTATAGGGACAGAACAACTCATCTAGGGTTTAGCTATTCGATCTCGAGGTAGATCAACTCTATAACCCACATATTATCAATACAACCAAGCAGGACATAGGGTATTTGTTGGAAATATCCCCTATAGGTAATAATAAATTAGTTATTATCATATTTCCATGTTCATGATAATCGTTCATTATCCATGCTATAAATGTACTGATCGGAGACTTAAATGCATGTGTGGATACATAGACAAAACCATGTCCCTAGTATGCCTCTAATAGACTAGCTCGTTGATCAAAGGATGGTTAAGGTTTCCTAGCCATGCACATGAGATGTCATTTGATAACGGGATCACATCATTGGGAGAATGATGTGATGGACAAGACCCAAATTACAAACGTAGCATATGATCGTGTCAGTTTATTGCTGCTGTTTTCCGCACGTCAAGTATATGTTCCTATGACCATGAGATCATGCAAATCACTGACACCGGAGGGATGCTTTGTGTGTATCAAACGTTGCAACTTAACTGGGTGACTATAAAGGTGCACTACAGGTATCTCCGAAGGTGTCTGTTGAGTTGGCATGGATCAAGACTGGGATTTGTTACTCCGTGTGACGGAGAGGTATCTCAGGGCCCACTCGGTAATGCAACATCACAACAAGCCTTGCAAGCAATGTGACTAATATGTTAGCCACAGGATCTTGCATTACGGAATGATTAAAGAGACTTGCCGATAACGAGGTTGAACTAGGTATGGAGATACCGACGATCGAATCTCGGGCAAGTAACATACCGAAGAACAAAGGGAACGTTATACGGGATTGATTGAATCCTTGACATAGAGGTTCGATCGATGAAGATCTTCGTAGAATATGTAGGAACCAATGTGGACGTCTAGGTCCCGCCATTGGTTATTGGCCATAGAGGTGTCTCGGTCATGTCGACATAGTTCTCGAACCCACAGGGTCTGCACACTTAAGGTTCGGTGACGTTTCGGTAGTGTAGAGTTATGTATGGTGGTGACCGAAGGTTGTTCGGGGTCCCGGATGAGATCCCGGACGTCACGAGAAGCTCCGGAATGGTCTAGAGGTAAAGATTCATATATAGGAAGTCCCAGTTTGGTCGCCGGAAAAGTTCCCGGCTCATCCGTAGTGTACCGGGAGTGCCGGTAGTGTACCGGGAGACCACCTGGAGGGGTATTTCGACCCAAGAGGCTTTATGGGCTGTAGGAAGATGAATATCAGCCCTTAGTGGGCTGGTGGAAGTCCTACACAAAGCCCATGAGGCTGGGGAGAAAATACCAAAAGGAAAATGGTGGAAAAAGGCAGAAAAGGGCCAAATAAGGAAGGAGTCCTAATCCTACTAGGAGTGGAGGAAGAGGACTCCTCCCTCCTTGGTTTGGCCGACCCAAGGGCTGCCTTTTTGGAAGCCAAGCCGCCTCCTCCTCTCCTCCTATATATACTAGAGAATTTTAGGGTTTTGGCACAAGATTTTCAGCCACGTGCCACCCGTTCCTCTATTGCATAGTTTCTCCTCTAGATCGGTTTTCTGCGGTGCTTAGGTGAAGCCCTACTGGAATAACTCCGCCACCATCACCAGAGCGCCGTCACTTTGCCGGTGAACTCTTCCTCCTGTCCGCCTCCTCTTGCTGGATCAAGACGGTGGAGATCGTCATCAAGCTGCACGTGTGCTGAACGCGGAGGTGACGTCCGTTCGGTACTAGATGGGAAGGATTGTGATCAAGGTCACGAGACGTTCGTGATCGGATCGCGGGACGGATTGTGACAAGATCGTGGGACGGTTCGTGATTGCTTCGCGGGATGGTTCGTGATTAGATCGCGGGACGCTCGGCCATTTGGATCGCGAAGAAGTACGACTACACCAACCGCGTTTCTCAACGCTTCCCGCTTAGCGATCTACAAGGGTACGTAGACCCACTCTCCTTCTCGTAGATGCTCATCACCATGGATAGGTTTGCGTGTGCGTAGGAAAATTTTGTTTCCCATGCGATGTTCCCCAATAGTGGCATCATGAGCTAGGTTCATGGTTTGATGAGATCTCGAGTAGAACACAAAAGGTTTGTGGGCGTTGATGCTTAGATTGCTTCCTCCCTTGGTCGTGTTTTGGTTCAGCGGTAATGTGGGATGAAGCGGCCCGGACCAACCTTACTCGTACGCTTACGAGAGACCGGTTCCCTCAACTGCACTTGTTGCAAAAGATGGCTAGCGGGTGTCAGTTTCTCCTACTTTAGTTGGATCGCATTCGACAAAGGCGGTCCTTGAGAAGGTTGAAAAGCAAACTATGTATCACCGTTGTGGTTTATGCGTAGGTGAGAATTGTTCTTACTAGATACCCATAGCAGCCACGTCAAACTTGCAACAACAATTAGAGGACGTCTAACTTGTTTTTGCTGGGTATGTTGTGATGTGATATGGTGTAGCGACCCGACCTGAAAGGTCAAGTCTCCGGTGTTTCCGTACCATCCAAAGAACATGCTCGTACACACACGGTATATCAATGTATATATCAAAGGGAAATCACACAGCATTATATTAATCGAAATCTCATATCGAGTCCTTTATTACAATAAAGATTACAATAAAGTGGCCAAAAAAGCCAACTCATGAGAATAACTAAGTCTTGCGGAAGCGTCGAAGGTAGATGAGTCCATCTGACTCCAAGGGCATCTCACTGAGCATAGAACGTGTCCTCACTCCTGGTCGGAAAAGTACTCTGCAACATGATACGTTGCAGCCGTGTAGGTCAGCATATGGAATATGCCAGCAAAGTCACAAGAGAAAGGTGAAACTATAATCATCTAGTCTATATGCATATATGGCAGGTGGGGTGGTAAGTTTTTGCGTAAAGCCAAGTTTTTCCTACAACAAGAGAGGGGCTAAGCAAAATATTACTAGATTGGTTGATTAATGAGATGGTTCAACCAACCAATTCTCATACCCAAAATTATTAAATACCCACATCATCATATTAATTGTGTTGAGAGTTCCGGAAGTTCCAATTCCTTTGGCTCAAGTCGTCCATGACCGTGGACACGGCTAATCGATTAGGTTTTGTACTCTGCAGAGTTTTGCACACGTTCCCCACAAGATTTGGTCGCCTCCGTTTGATTTCTCGCACTTCAGGGTGTTTGAGAAACGGATGACCAAAACATGGTCTTCCAAAGGGTTTCCCTGCGACTCTGTCGGTGCCCATCCTTTCCTACCGTTCTTCTACCTCTCGTAGCACCGCCTGTCCAGGGTCACCACGATTTCCAACCAAGCCAGAGCCCATAATGACTTGTGGCTGTGCAGGTAAGCCTTGGGTCTTGAAGCACCCATCCATCTCTTTGTGCCTGGGTGGACCTTTCCGCGTGAATACTGGCCATCTCCAGCATCACCTAGGCTAACCACTGGTTTCTCCAGGGCGCCGTTCAACCATCATCCACCCAGAGGTATGTTGAAAACTTGGAGTCTTGAAATCTTGATCATTATGTAGGTCTTTAAATTATTAACTCTCTCAACTCCCATGAATCACACAAGCAACCCCGTCTACTAATAGCATAGCAAAAGTAAAACAACGTTTCCCGGGGCCAAAGTTGTCAAAGAGGGTTGAGGATGGGTACCTACCACATGATACTACTACAATGTAACCAAGTTTCCAACTAACCTATCTTGCATGCAACTGGGGAGATGGTAGAACTAATGCATATAAAACATGGGTAAAACATGATCAAGGTGACTTGCCTGATTGATGATCTTCGTACGTGAGTGACTCTAGGTAACAAGCTTCGCACTCCGGATAATCTAACGAAGCAAACCAGCACTCAATAAGCATACAACAGAATATTGTAACTCACAAACATCAACCAAGAACTAGTAAACAATCAAGACAAAACAATGCACAACTCTCAAGTAAGTAAACACACAAAGTTTTGTTTTCAAAAGGTGAGGAATGAAAACACTACTAACATAATGAAACCATTTTGAAATAACAAAACAATTGTTGACAGCAAGGAACAATAAAATATTTTATTTATAAACAGAATAAAATAATTTTAAGTTTGTTGGGAAAACTTTAGTAAAGTTTATACAAGTTTGGGATAAACACTATATGAATCAACTATAGTTATACTAACAAAGGAATGCAAACTAAACTTATTATTTATTAGCAAAACATGTTCTTGCCAGAAAATAATTTACTATTAAATCTGTCTAAGAAAACAGAAACAAAATATACAAAACTTTATTGTAATAGTAAGCAGATTCTGTTTTTAACTGAAACACAAATCAAATATATCCTAAAAATCCTCAAACTAAACATGGAGATAGTCCTAACCAATATCAAACAGTGGCAAGAAGAATCATATAAAAATCTATTTTCAAACTCTAGTTATTCAGATTTGAAGATTTTGAGCAAATTTGATTCAGTTCAAATCTTATAGTTCAAATTTGAAATTTAAAAGTACAGGGTGAAACTACATGAAAAATGCGAGCTATTGCAAAAAAATCAACTCAAAACACTAAATAGGTTAAAAGATATAGCTAAAACAAATTTTGAAAACATTCTGTTAATTAAAACAAAAACTGAAAAAGGAAAATGATTTGCGACGGTTAGGGGCTACGTGGCGCTGTCCGATTGGCTAAGGGGTGTGTGCGCTCGAGGATTACGGGCGGGCGACCGGTTCCTAAAGGAAAACGATTCGGATTTAATACGATCTAATCTCAACCGTTTGTTTTGGATCGGAGGGAGGGGAATGCTCACGGGGTAAGGTCGCCGGCGTCGGGGTTCTCCGGCGAGTCCGGTGGCGACGAAAACGACGGCGAGGTGTTCCGATGGTCGGGGAATACGGGGAAGTGGTTCGGGCGACGGCGAGGGTTCTCCGGAGTCGATTGGTGGCGACGGTGGGGCGAACGGTGGACGGAGACGGTGGCTACGCTCGACGGCGAGCTCCGGTGGAGAAGTAGCTCCGGCGAGCAATAGACAGCGTCTCGGCGAGAGAGAAAAGGGGGACTCGGGGTGGAAATGGATGCGGGGGAGTGGGGCTCTTTATAGGGGTGCGGGGAGATGCGGGGGAGGAGTGAGGAGAGAGATCCGGGAGGGAGAAACTGCCGGCGACGGCGCGCGCGGAGGAGGAAGGTGACGACCGTTTCGGGGCAACGGTCGGACGGGGTGGGTCCAGCGTCAGAGAGAGAGAGAGGCGTGAATGCGCTCGGTCGGCCGGCTTCTAATTAATTCGCGAGTAACTGTCGTGGGCCGGCCCGTTTAATACCGGAAACGGTTACCGTTTCTTTTTATTAATTTTCCGGAGACATTCAAATACATTTAAAGCATTCAAATCGTCTCTAAATATAGGGGTATTATATATCAAAATTAATATAATAATAAATTCTATTTAATGAACATTTCTATTCTGTCATTTGAGCACTTTGAAAAAAATATTATTTTCAGAAATTGCCTAATTGTTTTTAAACCCTTTTTGCAAATATTTTCAAAATAACTCCTGGTTATTATGTTCAAATATATCACCAATTAGTCCCTGGTGTGGAGTGTCATGTTCCTCCTCTCTTATTTGAACTTTTAACCAAAATTTCAAATAGGTGAAAGCAACTTGGGGAAAAGTAGAAAGAACTTTCAGAAAGTCAGAAAAGGCATTTCAACAAACACATACATTCAAGCAATGATGATGATAGATGCATAGCTATATTCATAACATTCCAAAATGAAATTTTGGGATGTTACAAACCTACCCACCTTAAGATGAATCTCGCCCTCGAGATTCGGGTTGGCTAGAAAATAGGTGCGGATGGTCTCTACGAAGATCTTCTTCGCGTTCCCAGGTGGCTTCTTCCTCGGTATGGTGACTCCACAAAACTTTGCAGAACTTGATGATCTTGCTGCGGGTAACTCTGTTGGCAGTCTCGAGGATCTTGACAGGCTTCTCCTCATAAGTTAGATCACTTTCAAGCTGTATGACCTCTAGGGGCACTGTATCTCTCAAAGGGATATCAGCCATCTCGGCATGGCATTTATTCAGCTGGGACACGTGGAACACATCATGAACTTCGGATAATCCTTCCGGCAATTCCAGTTTGTATGCAACTTCGCCTCTACGTTCAAGAATTTTGTAGGGGCCTATGAATCTGGGTGCTAATTTTCCTTTAACACCAAATCTCTTGATTCCTCGAAGCGGGGATATACGAAGATATGCTCGGTCTCCCACTTCATATGTCACTTCTTTACGTTTGCTGTCAGCATAACTCTTCTGTCGAGATTGAGCTATCTTGAGTCTGTCACGAATCAACTTGACTTTCTCTTCAGAATCTCGGATAAGGTCGGGACCAAAAAGTTTTCGATCTCCAACACCATCCCACGTCAGTGGTGTTTTGCACCTCCTTCCGTATAAAGCTTCGAAAGGGGCCATCTTTAGACTGGTCTGATAACTGTTGTTGTACGAGAATTCTGCGTAAGGTAAGTTGTCATCCCAACTAGATCCAAAATCTAGCGCACAAGCTCTCAACATGTCTTCCAGAATCTGGTTGAGTCTCTCAGTCTGTCCATCTGTCTGCGGATGAAAAGCTGTACTGAACTCTAGCCTTGTACCCAAAGTTTCTTGTAACTGATGCCAAAACTTTGAGGTAAATTGTGTTCCTCTATCTGACATGATACTCCTCGGAACTCCATGCAGACATACGATTCTGGTCATATATATCTTGGCTAGCTTAGCACTGGTATAGGTGGTTTTCACTGGAATGAAATGAGCTACCTTGGTCAAGCTTTCAACCACTACCCAGATGGAATCATAACCTGAACGGGTCCTGGGCAATCCTGTGATGAAGTCCATACCAAGCTTTTCCCATTTCCACTCGGGTATCGGCAAAGGTTGAAGTAACCCTGCTGGTTTCTGATGTTCTGCCTTTACTCGCTGACAAACATCACATATTGCAACATGCTCTGCAATATCTTTCTTCATACCTGTCCACCAATAAGTTTATTTCAAATCCAGATACATCTTGGTGTTGCCTGGGTGTATCGAGTAAGGTGAATCGTGGGCTTCCTGAAGTATCAACTTCCTGAGCTCTGGTTCATTTGGCACATAGATTCGGTTCTCAAACCACAAAGTTCCGTGTTCATCCTCACGAAAACCTTTAGCTTTACCATCTTCCATTCTCTGTTTTATCTCATCTATCTCCTTGTCCGATTTCTGGGCTTCACGAATTCTTTCGGTCAAGGTGGACTGAATTTCCAGTGTACCAACATATCCTCTTGGAACTATCTCTAGCTTGAGCTCTCTAAGATCATCGACTAACTCTTGAGGTAATCCTCCAGCTGTGAGTGTGTTCACATAAGTTTTCCGACTCAAGGCATCGGCTACAACATTAGCCTTACCTGGATGGTAGTGTAATCTCATGTCATAGTCCTTGATTAACTCTAACCATCTCCTCTGTCTGAGGTTCAACTCTTTCTGCGTGAAAATGTACTTCAGGCTCTTATGGTCGGTGTAAACATCACAACTATTTCCGATAAGGAAATGTCTCCAAGTCTTGAGTGCGTGCACTACGGTGGCTAATTCCAAGTCATGAGTGGCATAATTTAACTCATGAGGTCGTAGCTGTCTGGAAGCATAAGCTACAACTTTTCCATCTTGCATAAGTACTCCTCCAAGTCCTTGACGTGAGGCATCACAGTAAACTTGGAATTCCTTCCGAATATCGGGCAAGATCAATACTGGGGCTGTGACCAAACGTTCCTTTAACTCTTGAAAACTAGCTTCACATTCCACAGTCCAAACATACTTGGATTCTTTCTTCAACAACTCTGTCATGGGCTTGGCAATCTTTGAGAAATTCTCAATGAATCTCCCGTAATATCCGGCAAGTCCGAGGAAACTGCGGATCTCCTTAACTGAGGTGGGTGACTTCCACTCTGTGACGGCTTCAACCTTAGTAGGGTCCACTACTATTCCATCTCCGGAAATAACATGTCCAAGGAATCCGACTTCCGTCAACCAAAATTCACATTTGCTGAACTTAGCATATAACTGATGCTCTCTTAGCTTCTCCAAAACTAAACGCAGATGTTCCTTATGCTCTTCCTCGTTCTTGGAGAATATCAAAATGTCATCGATGAACACCACAACAAACTTGTCTAGGTATTCCATGAATACTTTATTCATTAAATTCATGAAGTAGGCAGGAGCATTAGTCAAACCAAAGGACATGACCGTATACTCATACAAGCCATACCTCATTGTGAAAGCTGTTTTGGGTATATCCTGTTCACGAATTTTCAACTGGTGATACCCTGATCGAAGATCGAACTTGGAGAATACTTTGGCTCCTACGAGCTGATCAAACAAATCATTAATCATCGGCAGAGGGTACTTGTTCTTGATAGTCACCTCGTTCAAGGCACGATAGTCAACTACCATTCTCAAAGATTTATCCTTCTTTTCCACCAAAAGAACTGGGGCTCCCCAACGTGAAGAACTTGGGCGTATATAAACTTTGTCCAATAACTCCTTAATTTGCTTCTTGATTTCCAACAGATCATTTGCGGGCATCCGATAGGGTCTCTTGGAAATTGGGGTTGTCCCTGGCTGTAGCTCTATTAAGAACTCAATCTCCCTATCTGGTGGCATTCCTGGTAATTCTTCCGGAAATACATCTGGAAAGTCTTTTACCACATGTACTTCCTGTTGAACAACTCCCGTGAGGGCATTTAACCTAGCACTCATACGTGTGCGTCGGGATACATACTTAATCCTCTTGTTCTCCGGGGTGGTGAGTGAAACACACTTGCTAGGGCAATCAAGATTTCCTTCATACTTGGTCATCCAATCCATGCCTAGGATTACATCCAATCCTTGTGACTCTAAGACGATGAGGTCAATGGGAAAAACATGATTTCCTATATTGAGTTTCAAAGCATGGCATCCTATCCCTGCCATCGTCATACCTCCTGGGGAACTGACCTTAAAGGGCTGACTAAGGGTTTTGGTGGGAAAACCATACTTATCCACAACTACCCTTGATATGAATGAATGAGTTGCACCGGAATCAAAAAGTACTGTAATAGGACATGAATGCAATAAAAACTTACCAACCACAGTGTCGGGTTGATCATAGACTTCTTCCACGTCGAGGTGGTTCACCTGGGCACGAGGAAACGGATTGGGTTTCTTGGCTGCGGAATTGCCGTTGTTGTTGCCGTTTCCACTGCCTTGCTTGCTCTGGGGACACTCAGTAGCATAGTGCCCTGTCTTCTGGCACTTGAAACAGGTGATGTGACTCAGATCCTTCTGAGCAGGAACTTGACGGTGCTGGTTGTTGTTCACATTCCCATTGTCACTCTTGAAGTTACCATGGTTGGAACGGTTGTTCCCATTTCCTCCATGATGGTGGCCTCCATGGTTGTGCACAGCATGGGTGTGCTTTCCAAACTTACTCTTTCCTGATCCGGTATTCCTAGAGTACGGGGAGTAGCGAGGCTTCTGATGGGCTCCGGAGCTAAACTTCCCCTGAGTGTACTTCCGCTTGCGGTTCTCAATCTGCTGTTGTTTACCCTCCAGAATAAGGGCCTTGTCCACCAGCTCTTGGTAGTTGTTGAAAGTAGCCACTACCAGCTGTATGCTCAACTCATCGTTGAGTCCTTCCAGAAACTTTTCTTGCTTGGCCGCATCATCGGCCACATCTCCTGGTGCATAACGTGCCAATGTGTTAAACTCTTCCACATATTGGGCCATAGAGCGATTACCCTGGCGCAAGTTGCGAAACTCGCACTTCTTTAGACTCGTGGCTCCAGCTGAGACATGAGCGGTGCGGAAAGCAAGCTTGAACTGCTCCCAGGTCACATCTGCAATAGGATAAGTGGTGGTGTAATTCTCCCACCATGATGCTCCTGGTCCTTCCAGTTGATGTGCGGCAAATCGCACCTTCTCAGCATCAGTACATCCAGCGGTGATGAGTTCTCTCTCCATCTTACGGAGCCAGTCATCTGCCACAATGGGCTCAGTACTGCTGGAGAAAGTTGGAGGGTTCAACCTCAGAAAATGGGTGAGATTGTCAGTCTGGGGTGGACGGTGGTTGTTGTTGTTCTGGTTGTTGGTCTGATTCTGGATCAACAATTGCATCAGTGCGTTCTGCTGCTGAAGGAGTTGCGTGAGTTCCGGCGGGAAAGTGAAGTCGGTCTCACGTCGTGGAGGCATCTTGTAGCGACCCGACCTGAAAGGTCAAGTCTCCGGTGTTTCTGTACCATCCCAAGATCATGCTGGTACACACACGGTACATCAATGTATATATCAAAGGGAAATCACACAACATTATATTACTCGAAATCTCATATCGAGTCCTTTATTACAATAAAGATTACAATAAAGTGGCCAAAAAGCCAACTCATGAGAATAACTAAGTCTTGCGGAAGCGTCGAAGGTAGTTGAGTCCATCCGACTCCAAGGGCATCTCACTGAGCATAGAACGTGTCCTCACTCCTGGTCGGAAAAGTACTCTGCAACATGATACGTTGCAGCCGTGTAGGTCAGCATATGGAATATTCCGGCAAAGTCACAAGAGAAGGGTGAAAAGATAATCATCTAGTCTATATGCATATATGGCCGGTGGGGTGGTATGTTTTTGCGTAAAGCCAAGTTTTTCCTACATCAAGAGAGGGGCTAAGCAAAATATTACTAAGTTGGTTGATTAATGAGATGGTTCCACCAACCAATTCTCATACCCAAAATTA
The DNA here is from genome assembly GCA_022496015.1 of Hordeum marinum. Classification (NCBI taxonomy): domain Eukaryota; kingdom Viridiplantae; phylum Streptophyta; class Magnoliopsida; order Poales; family Poaceae; genus Hordeum; species Hordeum marinum. The sequence goes on along the minus strand of CM039674.1, from coordinate 530,179,067 downwards.
TTAAATACCCACATCATCATATTAATTGTGTTGAGAGTTCCGGAAGTTCCAATTCCTTTGGCTCAAGTCGTCCATGACCGTGGACACGGCTAATCGATTAGGTTTGAGTACTGTGCAGAGTTTTGCACACGTTCCCCACAAGATTTGGTCGCCTCCGTTTGATTTCTCGCACTTCAGGGTGTTTGAGAAACGGATGACCAAAACATGGTCTTCCAAAGGGTTTCCCTGCGACTCTGACGGTGCCCATCCTTTCCTACCGTTCTTCTACCTCTCGTAGCACCGCCTGTCCAGGGTCACCACGATATCCAACCAAGCCAGAGCCCATAATGACTTGTGGCTGTGCAGGTAAGCCTTGGGTCTTGAAGCACCCATCCATCTCTTTGTGCCTGGGTGGACCTTTCCGCGTGAATACTGGCCATCTCCAGCATCACCTAGGCTAACCACTGGTTTCTCCAGGGCGCCGCTCAACCATCATCCACCCAGAGGTATGTTGAAAACTCGGAGTCTTGAAAATCCTGATCTTTATGTAGGTCTTGAAATTATTAACTCTCTCAACTTCCATGAATCACACAACCAACCCCGTCTACTAATAGCATAGCAAAAGTAAAATAACGTTTCCCGGGGCCAAAGTTGTCAAAGAGGGTTGAGAGGGGGTACCTACCACATGATACTACTACAATGTAACCAAGTTTCCAACTAACCTATCTTGCATGCAACTGGGGAGATGGTAGAACTAATGCATATAAAACATGGGTAAAACATGATCAAGGTGACTTGCCTGATTGATGATCTTCGTACATGAGTGACTCTAAGTAACAAGCTTCGCACTCCGGATAATCTAACGAAGCAAACAAGCACTCAATAAGCATACAACAGAATATTGTAACTCACAAACATCAACCAAGAACTAGTAAACAATCAAGACAAAACAATGCACAAATCTCAAGTAAGTAAACACACAAAGTTTTGTTTTCAAAAGGTGAGGAATGAAAACACTACTGACATAATGAAACCATTTGTAATAACAAAACAATTGTTGTCAGCAAGGAAACAATAGAATATTTTATTAATAAACAGAATATAATCAATTTAAGTTTGTTGGGAAAAGTTTAGTAAAGTTTATACAAGTTTGTGATAAACACTATATGAATCAACTATAGTTATATTAGCAAAAGAATGAAAACTAAACTTATTATTTATTTGTAAAACATGTTCTGAACAGGAAATAATTTACAATTAAATCTGTCTTAGAAAACAGAATTAAAATATACAAAACTTTGTTTGAAAACAAAACTATTACTAGTTAGTTGTTTTTATCAAAATAAACCTATTTGAAAATAAGTTGTGATTCCTATGTTAAATAAAATTAAACTAAGCAAATTTATATTTTTATTAACAGTAAGTGAAAACACTAAATGTTTACTAACACAATCTAATAAACTAATAAAACCAAATTCTAAATCAAACTAATTAAAATTGAGTTTATAAAACTATATTATAATACTAAGCAGATTCTGTTTTTAACTGAAACACAAATCAAATATATCCTAAAAATCCTCAAACTAAACATGGAGATAGTCCTAACCAATATCAAATAGTAGCAAAAAGATTCATATAAAAATCTATTTTCAAACTCTAGTTATTCAGATTTGAAGATTTTGAGCAAATTTGATTCAATTCAAATTTTGTAGTTCAAATTTGAAATTTAAAAGTACAGGGTGAAACTACGAGAAACATTTGAGCTATTGCAAAAAGAATGAACTCAAAACACTAAATAGATTAGAAGATATAGCTAAAACAAATTTTGAAAACATTCTGTTAATTAAAACAAAAACTGAAAAAGGAAAATGATTTGCGACGGTTAGGGGGCTACGTGGCGCTGTCCGATTGGCTAAGGGGTGTGTGCGCTCGAGGATTACGGGCGGGCGACCGGTCCGTAAAGGAAAACGGTTCGGATTAAATCCGATCTAATCTGGAACGTTGGTTCGGGATCCGATGGTCGAGGAGGCTTACGGGGAAAGGTCGTCGGCGTTGGGGGTATTCCGGCGAGTCCGAATGCGGCGAGGACGATGGTGAGGCATTCCGGTGGTCGGGGAGGATGGGGAAGTGGTCCGGGCGACGGCTAGGGTTCTCCGGAGTCGATTGGTGGCGACGGTGGGGCGAACGGTGGTCGGAGGTGGTGGCTACGGTCGACGGCGAGCTCCGGTGGAGGAGTAGCTCCGGCGAGCAATTGACAGCGCCTCGGCGAGAGAGAGAAGGGGGACTCGGGGTGAGCGGATGCAGGGAGTGGCCGGCTACTTATAGGGCACTCGAGGGGTGCGGGGAAGTAATGGGAGAGAGATCCGGCGAGGGGAGGTAACGGCCGGCGAGATCCGGTCCGGCGCTCGCGGGGGAGGAGATGACCGTTTCGGGGCAACGGTCGTTTGGCGTGGGACCCAGCGTCAGTGAGACAGAGCGCGCGTTAATGCGCTCGGTCGGCCGACCGGTAACGGTCTCGGCTTTTAAAGCCGGTGGGCCGGCCCGTTTAAATGCAAACCGTTACTGTTTTTCTTTAATATTTTTACAGAGATATTCAAAAGCTTTTAAAGCATTCAAATCTTCTCCAAAAATAGGAGTATTATATATCGGAATTAACAGAATAATAAATGCTATTTAATGAACATTTTTATTCTGTCATTTCAAGATTTGAAAAAAAATATTTTCAGAAATTTCCTAATTGTTTTTAAACCCTTTTTGCAAATATTTTCAAAATATCTCCTGGTTATTTTTGTTCAAATAAACCACCAATTAGACCCTGGTGTGGAGTGTCACGTTCCTCCTCCCTTATTTGAACTTTTAACCAAAATCTCCAATAGGTAAAAGCAACATAGAAAAAAGTAGAAGGGCTTTCAGAAAGTCAGAAAAGGCATTTCAACTAACCCATAAAATCAAGCAATGATGATGATAGATGCATAGCTATATCATAACATTCCAAAAATGGAATTTTGGGATGTTACAAACCTACCCACCTTAAGATGAATCTCGCCCTCGAGATTCGGGTTGGCTAGAAAATAGGTGCGGATGGTCTCTACGAAGATCTTCTTCGCGTTCCCAGGTGGCTTCTTCATCGATATGGTGACTCCACAAAACTTTGCAGAACTTGATGATCTTGCTGTGGGTAACTCTGTTGGCAGTCTCGAGGATTCTGACAGGCTTCTCCTCGTAAGTCAGCTCACTGTCAAGCTGTATGGTCTCTAGGGGCACTATATCTCTCAGAGGGATATCAGCCATCTCTGTATGACATTTCTTCAGCTGGGACACATGGAACACATTATGAACTTTGGATAATCCTTCTGGCAATTCCAGTTTGTATGCAACTTCGCCTCTACGTTCAAGAATTTTGTCGGGGCCTATGAATCTGGGTGCTAATTTTCCTTTAACACCAAATCTCTTGGTTCCTCGAAGCGGGGACACGCGAAGATATGCTCGTTCTCCCACTTCATACATCACTTCTTTACGTTTGCTGTCAGCATAACTCTTCTGTCGAGATTGAGCTATCCTGAGTCTGTCACGTATCAACTTGACTTTCTCTTCAGAATCTCGGATAAGGTCGGGACCAAAAAGTTGTCGGTCTCCAACACCATCCCACGTCAGTGGTGTTCTGCACCTCCTTCCGTATAAAGCTTCGAAAGGGGCCATCTTTAGACTGGTCTGATAACTATTTTTGTACGAGAATTCTGCGTAAGGTAAGTTGTCATCCCAACTAGATCCAAAATCTAGCGCACAAGCTCTCAACATGTCTTCCAGAATCTGGTTGACTCTCTCAGTCTGTCCATCTGTCTGCGGATGAAAAGCTGTACTAAACTCTAGCCTTGTACCCAAAGTTTCATGTAACTGATGCCAAAACTTTGAGGTAAATTGTGTTCCTCTATCTGACACGATACTCCTCGGAACTCCATGCAGATATACGATCCTGGTCATATATATCCTGGCAAGCTTAGCACTGGTATAGGTGGTTTTCACTGGAATGAAGTGAGCCACCTTGGTCAAGCGATCAACCACTACCCAGATGGAATCATAACCTGAACGGGTCCTGGGCAATCCTGTGATGAAGTCCATACCAAGTTTTTCCCATTTCCACTCGGGTATCGGCAAAGGTTGGAGTAACCCTGCTGGTTTCTGATGTTCTGCTTTTACTCGCTGACAAACAACACATATGGCAACATGCTCTGCAATATCGTTCTTCATACCTGTCCACCAATAACTTTCTTTCAAATCCAGATACATCTTGGTATTGCCTGGGTGTATCGAGTAAGGTGAATCGTGGGCTTCCTGAAGTATCAACTTCCTGAGCTCTGGTTCATTGGGCACATAGATGCGGTTATCAAACCACAGAGTTCCTTGCTCATCCTCACGGAAACCTTTAGCTTTACCATCTTCCATTCTCTGTTTAATCTCAGCTATCTCCTTGTCTGATTTCTGGGCTTCACGAATTCTTTCGGTCAAGGTCGACTGAATTTCTAGTGTAGCAACATATCCTCTTGGAACTATCTCTTGTTTGAGCTCTCTGAGATCATCGACTAACTCTTGAGGTAATCCTCCAGCTGTGAGTGTGTTCACATAAGTTTTACGACTCAAGGCATCGGCTACAACATTAGCCTTACCTGGATGGTAGTGTAATCTCATGTCATAGTCCTTGATTAACTCTAACCATCTCCTCTGTCTGAGGTTCAACTCTTTCTGCGTGAAAATATACTTCAGGCTCTTATGGTCGGTGTAAACATCACAACTATTTCCGATAAGGAAATGTCTCCAAGTCTTGAGTGCGTGCACTACGGCTGCTAGTTCCAAATCATGCATGGCATAATTTAACTCATGAGGTCGTAGCTGTCTGGAAGCATAGGCTACAACTTTTCCATCTTGCATGAGTACTCCTCCAAGTCCTTGACATGAGGCATCACAATAAACTTGGAAATCCTTCCGAATATCGTGCAAGATCAATACTGGAGCTGTGACCAAACGTTCGTTTAACTCCTGGAAACTGGTTTCACATTCCTCGGTCCAAACAAACTTGGATTCTTTCTTCAACAACTCTGTCATGGGCTTGGCAATCTTTGAGAAATTCTCAATGAATCTCCGGTAATATCCGGCAAGTCCAAGGAAACTGCGGATCTCCTTAACTGAGGTAGGGGACTTCCACTCAGTGACGGCTTCAACCTTAGTAGGGTCCACTGCTATTCCATCTCCGGAAATAACATGTCCAAGGAATCCGACTTTCGTCAGCCAAAATTCACATTTGCTGAACTTAGCATATAACTGTTGCTCTCTTAGCTTCTCCAAAACTAAACGCAAATGTTCCTTATGCTCTTCCTCGTTCTTGGAGAATATCATAATGTCATCGATGAACACCACAACAAACTTGTCTAGGTATTCCATGAATACTTTGTTCATCAAATTCATGAAGTAGGCAGGAGCATTAGTCAATCCAAAAGACATGACCGTATACTCATACAAGCCATACCTCGTGGTGAAAGCTGTTTTGGGTATATCCTGTTCACGAATTTTCAACTCGTGATACCCTGATCGAAGATCGATCTTGGAGAATACTTTGGCTCCTACGAGCTGATCAAACAAATCATTAATCTTCGGCAGAGGGTACTTGTTCTTGATAGTCACCTCGTTCAAGGCACGATAGTCAACTACCATTCTCAAAGTTTTATCCTTCTTCTCCACCAAAAGAACTGGGGCTCCCCAAGGTGAAGAACTTGGGCGAATATACCCTTTGTCCAATAACTCCTTAATTTGCTTCTTGATTTCCAACAGATCATTTGCGGGCATCCGATAGGGTCTCTTGGAAATTGGGGCTGTCCCTGGCTGTAGCTCTATTAAGAACTCAATCTCCCTATCTGGTGGCATTCCTGGTAATTCTTCCGGAAATACATCTGGAAATTCTTTTACCACAGGTACTTCCTCCTGAACAATTCCCGTGAGAGCATTTAACCTAGCACTCATACGTGTGCGTCGGGATACATACTTAATCCTCTTGTTCTCCGAGGTGGTGAGTGAAACAAACTTGCTAGGGCAATCAAGATTTCCTTCATACTTGGTCATCCAATCCATGCCTAGGATTTCATCCAATCCTTGTGACTCTAAGACGATGAGGTCGGTGGGAAAAACATGGTTTCCTATATTGAGTTTCAAGGCATGGCATCCTATCCCTGCCATCATCATACCTCCTGGGGAACTGACCTGAATGGGCTGACTAAGGGTTTTGGTAGGCAAACCATACTTATCCACAACTACCCTTGATATGAATGTATGAGTTGCACCGGAATCAAAAAGTATTGTAACAGGACGTGAATGCAATAAAAACTTACCAACCACAGTGTCGGGTTGATCATAGACTTCTTCCACGTCAAGGTGGTTCACCTGGGCACAAGGAAAAGGGTTTGGCTTCTTGGCTGCGGAGTTGCCATTTCCATTTCCCTGCTTGCTCTGGGTACACTCAGTAGCATAGTGCCCTGTCTTCTGACACTTGAAACAGGTAATGTGACTCACATCTTTCTGAGCAGGAACGTGACGGTGCTGGTTGTTGTTCCCATTCCCATTGTCAGTCTTGAAGTTACCATGGTTGGGACGGTTGTTCCCATTTCCTCCATGATGGTGGCCTCCATGGTTGTGCACAACATGAGTGTGCTTTCCAAACTTACTGTTTCCTGATCCGGTATTCCCTGAGTACGGGGAGTAGCGAAGCTTCTGATGAGCTCCAGAGCTGAACTTCCCCTGAGTGTACTTCCGCTTGCGGTTCTCAATCTGCTGTTGTTTACCCTCCAGAATAAGGGCCTTGTCCACCAGCTCTTGGTAGTTGTTGAAAGTAGCCACTACCAGCTGTATGCTCAATTCGTCGTTGAGTCCTTCCAGAAACTTTTCTTGCTTGGCCGCATCATCGGCCACATCTCCTGGGGCATAACGGGCCAATGTGTTGAAGTCGTCCACATATTGGGCCACAGAGCGATTACCCTGGCGCAAGTTGTGAAACTCGCGCTTCTTCAGACTCATGGCTCCAGCTGAAACATGAGCGGTGCGGAAAGCAAGCTTGAATTGCTCCCAAGTCACATCTGCAATAGGATATGTGGTGGTGTAATTCTCCCACCATGATGCTGCTGGTCCTTCTAGTTGATGTGCGGCAAATCGCACTTTCTCAGCGTCAGTACATCCAGCGGTGATGAGTTCTCTCTCCATCTTACGGAGCCAGTCATCTGCCACAATGGGCTCAGTGCTACTGGAGAAAATTGGAGGGTTCAACCTCAGAAAAAGGGTGAGATTGTTAGTCTGGGGTGGATGGTGATGATTATTGTTGTTCTGATTGTTGGTCTGGTTCTGAATTAATAGTTGCATCAGTGCATTCTGTTGCTGAAGGAGTTGAGTGAGTTCTGGTGGGAAAGTGAAGTCGGTCTCACATCGTGGAGGCATCTTGCTGTTTTCAGAGGGATGAGAATTAGAATGGAACAAGGGTCTAGAAGAATTTCACTACCCATATGCAATGCACAAACATATCACACCAAACACTCATTCATTTATTCAATCAATGTCAAACATCGGGAATACAAATCTCAAACAACTAAGCATCGACCTATGCTTTAACAACTAAAATAAAAGATACATTGGAGGGCATAACTAAGGTTCTCCTCAAAAGTGCATAGTCATAGGTCCTCCGGTGGTGCTTTCCTCATAGTCTTCATCGTCGCTGATGAAGGGTGCCATGTCTCCTTCGGGGTGAAGGTTTTCCCCCATGTCTAGCTGCTCCTCCAGAGTTGCGATGCGTGCATTCTGCTCATCAATCCTCTCTACGAAGTTCTTCACTTCATGCTCGTGTTCATAGTTGGCCTCTCGCAGATCTGCTTCAAGGTCAATCTCACGGTTCATCAGACTCTTGATAGTCTTCGTGTCAGCACGAACTCGAAGCTCCAGAGTCCTGATGTGAGTCTCCAGGTTCTGAATATAGGAGATAGTGGTGTCTGCAGTGGGAGGAGTTATGATGTTTCCGTTGGCATCTCTGCGACAAACCATGCTGAGTCCTGGTGAAATGGTTCCGCCTCTGTATTCCTCCTGAATACGTCCAAGGGCACGATGAATGGCCATGTCTCTCCCAAGTTTCCTACTGGGTGCCACGAACTTGAGGTCGATGGGATCCTTCCGATTCCCAAAAGTCTTCCCTGGGATATGCACCTCGATCCTGTAGCGTCCATCTTGGGGAAAATGACATGATAGGAATCCCGGTGATGCTCGGCAATGCAATCCTTACGTCCTTGACGATCCTCATCAGCTCCTTACCAAAGGGCATCATTGCATCAGGCTGGCAAAACTCCGTGATCAACACTGGAATGAAGGTGGCCATCTATAAATTTTGAAATAATCGGAGAGGAGTCAGAAACGAATAGATGAGAGTATAAGAATTTTTAAAGACAAAGAGAAACAATCCTAAGGCTTTCCAATCCTAGAGGTTACGTCCTACGGTCAGCGTGTGCTCTGATACCATTTCTGTAGTGACCCGACCTGAAAGGTCAAGTCTCCGGTGTTTCTGTACCATCCCAAGATCATGCTGGTACACACACGGTACATCAATGTATGTATCAAAGGGAAATCACACAGCATTATATTACTCGAAATCTCATATCGAGTCCTTTATTACAATAAAGATTACAATAAAGTGGCCAAAAAGCCAACTCATGAGAATAACTAAGTCTTGCGGAAGCGTCGAAGGTAGTTGAGTCCATCCGACTCCAAGGGCATCTCACTGAGCATAGAACGTGTCCTCACTCCTAGTCGGAAAAGTACTCTGCAACATGATACGTTGCAGCCGTGTAGGTCAGCATATGGAATATGCCGGCAAAGTCACAAGAGAAGGGTGAAAAGATAATCATCTAGTCTATATGCATATATGGCCGGTGGGGTGGTTAGTTTTTGCGTCACGCCAAGTTTTTCCTACATCAAGAGAGGGGCTAAGCAAAATATTACTAAGTTGGTTGATTAATGAGATGGTTCCACCAACCAATTCTCATACCCAAAATTATTAAATACCCACATCATCATATTAATTGTGTTGAGAGTTCCGGAAGTTCCAATTCCTTTGGCTCAAGTCGTCCATGACCGTGGACACGGCTAATCGATTAGGTTTGAGTACTCTGCAGAGTTTTGCACACGTTCCCCACAAGATTTGGTCGCCTCCGTTTGATTTCTCGCACTTCAGGGTGTTTGAGAAACGGATGACCAAAACATGGTCTTCCAAAGGGTTTCCCTACGACTCTGACGGTGCCCATCCTTTCCTACCGTTCTTCTACCTCTCGTAGCATCGCCTGTCCAGGGTCACCACGATATCCAACCAAGCCAGAGCCCATAATGACTTGTGGCTGTGCAGGAAAGCCTTGGGTCTTGAAGCACCCATCCATCTCTTTGTGCCTGGGTGGACCTTTCCGCGTGAATACTGGCCATCTCCAGCATCACCTAGGCTAACCACTGGTTTCTCCAGGGCGCCGTTCAACCATCATCCACCCAGAGGTATGTTGAAAACTCGGAGTCTTGAAAATCCTGATCTTTATGTAGGTCTTGAAATTATTAACTCTCTCAACTCCCATGAATCACACAACCAACCCCGTCTACTAATAGCATAGCAAAAGTAAAATAACGTTTCCCGGGGCCAAAGTTGTCAAAGAGGGTTGAGAGGGGGTACCTACCACATGATACTACTACAATGTAACCAAGTTTCCAACTAACCTATCTTGCATGCAATTGGGGAGATGGTAGAACTAATGCATATAAAACATGGGTAAAACATGATCAAGGTGACTTGCCTGATTGATGATCTTCGTACGTGAGTGACTCTAAGTAACAAGCTTCGCACTCCGGATAATCTAACGAAGCAAACAAGCACTCAATAAGCATACAACAGAATATTGTAACTCACAAACATCAACCAAGAACTAGTAAACAATCAAGACAAAACAATGCACAAATCTCAAGTAAGTAAACACACAAAGTTTTGTTTTCAAAAGGTGAGGAATGAAAACACTACTGACATAATAAAACCATTTGTAATAACAAAACAATTGTTGTCAGCAAGGAAACAATAGAATATTTTATTAATAAACAGAATATAATCAATTTAAGTTTGTTGGGAAAAGTTTAGTAAAGTTTATACAAGTTTGTGATAAACACTATATGAATCAACTATAGTTATATTAGCAAAAGAATGAAAACTAAACTTAATATTTATTTGTAAAACATGTTCTGAACAGGAAATAATTTACAATTTAATCTGTCTTAGAAAACAGAATTAAAATATACAAAACTTTGTTTGAAAACAAAACTATTACTAGTTAGTTGTTTTTATCAAAATAAACCTATTTGAAAATAAGTTGTGATTCCTATGTTAAATAAAATTAAACTAAGCAAATTTATATTTTTATTAACAGTAAGTGAAAACACTAAACGTTTACTAACAGAATCTAATAAACTAATAAAACCAAATTCTAAATCAAACTAATTAAAATTGAGTTTATAAAACTATATTATAATACTCAGCAGATTCTGTTTTTAACTGAAACACAAATCAAATATATCCTAAAAATCCTCAAACTAAACATGGAGATAGTCCTAACCAATATCAAATAGTAGCAAAAAGATTCATATAAAAATCTATTTTCAAACTCTAGTTAGTCAGATTTGAAGATTTTGAGCAAATTTGATTCACTTCAAATTTTATAGTTCAAATTTGAAATTTAAAAGTACAGGGTGAAACTACAAGAAAAATATGAGCTATTGCAAAAAGAATCAACTCAAAACACTAAATAGATTAAAAGATATAGCTAAAACAAATTTTGAAAACATTCTGTTAATTAAAACAAAAACTGAAAAAGGAAAATGATTTGCGACGGTTAGGGGGCTACGTGGCGCTGTCCGATTGGCTAAGGGGTGTGTGCGCTCGAGGATTACGGGCGGGCGACCGGTCCGTAAAGGAAAACGGTTCGGATTAAATCCGATCTAATCTGGAACGTTGGTTCGGGATCCGATGGTCGAGGAGGCTTACGGGGAAAGGTCGTCGGCGTCGGGGGTATTCCGGCGAGTCCGAATGCGGCGAAGACGATGGTGAGGCGTTCCGGTGGTCGGGGAGGACGGGGAAGTGGTCCGGGCGACGGCTAGGGTTCTCCGGAGTCGATTGGTGGCGACGGTGGGGCGAACGGTGGTCGGAGGTGGTGGCTACGGTCGACGGCGAGCTCCGGTGGAGGAGTAGCTCCGGCGAGCAATTGAGAGCGCCTCGGCAAGAGAGAGAAGGGGGACTCGGGGTGAACGGATGCGGGGAGTGCCCAGCTACTTATAGGGCACTCGAGGGGTGCGGGGAAGTAATGGGGTGGGAGATCCGGCGAGGGGAGGTAACGGCCGGCGAGATCCGGTCCGGCGCTCGCGGGGGAGGAGACGACCGTTTCGGGGCAACGGTCGGTCGGCGTGGGACCCAGCGTCAGTGAGACAGAGCGCGCGTTAATGCGCTCGGTCGGCCGACCGGTAACGGTCTCGGCTTTTAAAGCCGGTGGGCCGGCCCGTTTAAATGCAAACCGTTACTGTTTTTCTTTAATATTTTTACAAAGACATTCAAAAGCATTTAAAGCATTCAAATCGTCTCCAAAAATAGGGGTATGATATATCAAAATTAACAGAATAATAAATGCTATTTAATGAACATTTTTATTCTGTCATTTGAAGAGTTTGAAAAAAAAATATTTTCAGAAATTGCCTAATTGTTTTTAAACCCTTTTTGCAAATATTTTCAAAATAACTCCTGGTTATTTTTGTTCAAATAAACCACCAATTAGACCCTGGTGTGGAGTGTCATGTTCCTCCTCTCTTATTTGAACTTTTAACCAAAATCTCCAATAGGTAAAAGCAACATAGAAAAAAGTAGAAGGGCTTTCAGAAAGTCAGAAAAGGCATTTCAACTAACCCATAAAATCAAGCAATGATGATGATAGATGCATAGCTATATCATAACATTCCAAAAATGGAATTTTGGGATGTTACACATCTTGCTGTTTTCAGAGGGATGAGAATTAGAATAGAACAAGGGTCTTGAAGAATTTCACTACCCATATGCAATGCAACAAACATATCACACCAAGCACTCATTCATTTATTCAATCCATGTCAAACATCGGGAATACAAATCTCAAACAACTAAGCATCGACCTACGCTTTAATGACTAAAATAAAAGATACATTGGAGGGCATAACTAAGGTTCTCCTCAAAAGTGCATAGTCATAGGTCCTCCGGTGGTGCTTTCCTCATAGTCTTCATCGTCGCTTATGAAGGGTGCCATGTCTCCTTCAGGATGGAGGTTTTCCCCCATGTCTAGCTGCTCCTCCAGAGTGGCGATGCATGCATTCTGCTCATCAATCCTCTCTAGGAAGTCCTTCACTTCATGCTCGTGTTCATAGTTGGCCTCTCGCAGATCTGCTTCAAGGTCAATCTCACGGTTCATCAGACTCTTGATAGTCTTGGTGTCAGCACGAACTCGAAGCTCCAGAGTCCTGATGTGAGTCTCCAGGGTCTGAATATAGGAGATAGTGGTGTCTGCAGTGGGAGGAGTTATGATGTTTCCATTGGCATCTCTGCGACAAACCATGCCGAGTCCTGGTGAAATGGTTCCGCCTCTGTATTCCTCCTGAATACGTCCAAGGGCATGATTAATGGCCATGTCTCTCCCAAGTATCCAACTGGGTGCCACGAACTTGAGGTCGATGGGTTCCTTCCGATTCCCAAAAGTCTTCCCTGGGATATGCACCTCGATCCTGTAGCGTCCATCTTGAGGAAATGACATGATAGGAATCCCGGTGATGCTCGGCAAAGCAATCCTTACGTCCTTGACGATCCTCATCAGCTCCTTACCAAAGGGCATCGTTGCGTCAGGCTGACAAAACTCCGTGATCAACACTGGAATGAAGGTGGCCATCTATGAATTTTGAAATAATCGGAGAGGAGTCAGAAACGAATAGATGAGAGTATAAGAAAAAAAAATTAAAGACAAAGAGAAACAATCCTAAGGCTTTCCAATCCTAGAGGTTACGTCCTACTGTCAGCGTGTGCTCTGATGCCATCTCTGTAGCGACCCGACCTGAAATGTCAAGTCTCCGGTGTTTCCGTACCATCCCAAGAACATGCTGGTACACACACGGTACATCAATGTATATATCAAAGGGAAATCACACAGCATTATATTAATCGAAATCTCATATCGAGTCCTTTATTACAATAAAGATTACAAAAAAGTGTCCAAAAAATCCAACTCATGAGAATAACTAAGTCTTGCGGAAGCGTCGAAGGTAGATGAGTCCATCTGACTCCAAGGGCATCTCGCTGAGCATAGAACGTGTCCTCACTCCTGGTCGGAAATGTACTCTCCAACATGATACGTTGCAGCCGTGTAGGTCAGCATATGGAATATGCCAGCAAAGTCACAAGAGAAAGGTGAAACTATAATCATCTAGTCTATATGCATATATGGCAAGTGGGGTGGTAAGTTTTTGCGTAAAGCCAAGTTTTTCCTACAACAAGAGAGGGGCTAAGCAAAATATTACTAGATTGGTTGATTAATGAGATGGTTCCACCAACCAATTCTCATACCCAAAATTATTAAATACCCACATCATCATATTAATTGTGTTGAGAGTTCCGGAAGTTCCAATTCCTTTGGCTCAAGTCGTCCATGACCGTGGACACGGCTAATCGATTAGGTTTTGTACTCTGCAGAGTTTTGCACACGTTCCCCACAAGATTGGGTCGCCTCCGTTTGATTTCTCGCACTTCAGGGTGTTTGAGAAACGGATGACCAAAACATGGTCTTCCAAAGGGTTTCCCTGCGACTCTGTCGGTGCCCATCCTTTCCTACCGTTCTTCTACCTCTCGTAGCACCGCCTGTCCAGGGTCACCACGATTTCCAACCAAGCCAGAGCCCATAATGACTTGTGGACGTGCAGGTAAGCCTTGGGTCTTGAAGCACCCATCCATCTCTTTGTGCCTGGGTGGACCTTTCCGCGTGAATACTGGCCATCTCCAGCATCACCTAGGCTAACCACTGGTTTCTCCAGGGCGCCGTTCAACCATCATCCACCCAGAGGTATGTTGAAAATTTGGAGTCTTGAAATCTTGATCATTATGTAGGTCTTGAAATTATTAACTCTCTCAACTCCCATGAATCACACAACCAACCCCGTCTACTAATAGCATAGCAAAAGTAAAACAACGTTTCCCGGGGCCAAAGTTGTCAAAGAGGGTTGAGGATGGGTACCTACCACATGATACTACTACAATGTAACCAAGTTTCCAACTAACCTATCTTGCATGCAACTGGGGAGATGGTAGAACTAATGCATATAAAACATGGGTAAAACATGATCAAGGTGACTTGCCTGATTGATGATCTTCGTACGTGAGTGACTCTAGGTAACAAGCTTCGCACTCCGGATAATCTAACGGAGCAAACCAGCACTCAATAAGCATACAACAGAATATTGTAACTCACAAACATCAACCAAGAACTAGTAAACAATCAAGACAAAACAATGCACAACTCTCAAGTAAGTAAACACAAAAAGTTTTGTTTTCAAAAGGTGAGGAATGAAAACACTACTAACATAATGAAACCATTTTGAAATAACAAAACAATTGTTGACAGCAAGGAACAATAAAATATTTTATTTATAAACAGAATAAAATAATTTTAAGTTTGTTGGGAAAACTTTAGTAAAGTTTATACAAGTTTGGGATAAACACTATATGAATCAACTATAGTTATACTAACAAAGGAATGAAAACTAAACTTATTATTTATTAGCAAAACATGTTCTTGCCAGAAAATAATTTACTATTCAATCTGTCTTAGAAAACAGAAACAAAATATACAAAACTTTATTGTAATAGTAAGCAGATTCTGTTTTTAACTGAAACACAAATCAAATATATCCTAAAAATCCTCAAACTAAACATTGAGATAGTCCTTACCAATATCAAACAGTGGCAAGAAGAATCATATAAAAATCTATTTTCAAACTCTAGTTATTCAGATTTGAAGATTTTGAGCAAATTTGATTCAATTCAAATTTTATAGGTCAAATTTGAAATTTAAAAGTACAGGGTGAAACTACATGAAAAATGTGAGCTATTGCAAAAAGAATCAACTCAAAACACTAAATAGGTTAAAAGATATAGCTAAAACAAATTTTGAAAACATTCTGTTAATTAAAACAAAAACTGAAAAAGGAAAATGATTTGCGACGGTTAGGGGCTACGTGGCGCTGTCCGATTGGCTAAGGGGTGTGTGCGCTCGAGGATTACGGGTGGGCGACCGGTTCCTAAAGGAAAATGATTCGGATTTAATACGATCTAATCTCAACCGTTGGTTTTGGATCGGAGGGAGGGGAATGCTCACGGGGTAAGGTCGCCGGCGTCGGGGTTCTCCGGCGAGTCCGGTGGCGACGAAAGCGACGGCGAGGTGTTCCGATGGTCGGGGAAGACGGGGAAGTGGTCCGGGCGACGGCGACGGTTCTCCGGAGTCGATTGGTGGCGACGGTGGGGCGAACGGTGGACGGAGACGGTGGCTACGCTCGACGGCGAGCTCCGGTGGAGAAGTAGCTCCGGCGAGCAATAGACAGCGTCTCGGCGAGAGAGAAAAGGGGGATTCGGGGGGGAAATGGATGCGGGGGAGTGGGGCTCTTTATAGGGGTGCGGGGAGATGCGGGGGAGGAGTGAGGAGAGAGATCCGGGAGGGAGAAACTGCCGGCGACGGCGCGCGCGGAGGAGGAAGGTGACGACCGTTTCGGGGCAACGGTCGGACGGGGTGGGGTCCAGCGTCAGAGAGAGAAAGAGGCGTGAATGCGCTCGGTCGGCCGGC
This sequence comes from Hordeum marinum, assembly GCA_022496015.1. Classification (NCBI taxonomy): domain Eukaryota; kingdom Viridiplantae; phylum Streptophyta; class Magnoliopsida; order Poales; family Poaceae; genus Hordeum; species Hordeum marinum. Next base: position 530,163,150 of record CM039674.1, on the reverse strand, counting down.
TTCTAATTAATTCGCGAGTAACTGTCGTGGGCCGGCCCGTTTAATACCGGAAACGGTTACCGTTTCTTTTTATTAATTTTCCAGAGACATTCAAATACATTTAAAGCATTCAAATCGTCTCTAAATATAGGGGTATTATATATCAAAATTAACAGAATAATAAATGCTATTTAATGAACATTTCTATTCTTTCATTTGAACACCTTGAAAAAATATTATTTTCAGAAATTGCCTAATTGTTTTTAAACCCTTTTTGCAAATATTTTCAAAATAACTCCTGGTTATTATGTTCAAATATATCACCAATTAGTCCCTGGTGTGGAGTTTCATGTTCCTCCTCTCTTATTTGAACTTTTAACCAAAATTTCAAATAGGTGAAAGCAACTTGGGGAAAAGTAGAAAGAACTTTCAGAAAGTCAGAAAAGGCATTTCAACAAACACATACAATCAAGCAATGATGATGATAGATGCATAGCTATATTCATAACATTCCAAAATGAAATTTTGGGATGTTACATATGGCCAATTACATGATGAGATATATGTGATATATGAGATGATCATGTGATCTATAGAATTTCACGACTTGCATGTCGATGAGTATGACAATCGGCAGGAGCCATAGGGTTGTCTTTAATTATTGTATGACCTGCATGTCAATCATTAAGTGCTATGTAATGCTTTACTTTATCGCTACGGTAGCAATAGTAGTAGAAGCATGCAGGGTGTGACAACCCCGATGGCGAAACGTTGATGGAGATCAAGATGATGGAGATCATGGTGTCGTGCCCGTGACAATGGAGATCATGCCGGTGTTTTGAAGATGGAGATCTTAAACACAAGTTCATGGCCATATCATGTCACTTATGAATTGCATGAGATGTTAATCCTTTTATGCACCTTGTTTTGCTTAGTATGACGGTAGCATTATAAGGTGATCCCTCACTTAAATTTCAAGATAAATTTTGTTCTCCCCGAGTGTGCACCGTTGCGAAAGTTCGTCGTGTCAAGACACCATGTGATGATCGGGTGTGATAGACTCTACGTTCACATACAACGAGTGCAAGCTAGATTTGCACGTGCAGAACACTCGGGTTAAACTTGACGAGCCTAGCATGTACATACATGGCCTCGGAACAGAAGAGACCGAAAGGTCAAACATGAGTCATATAGTAGATATGATCAACATAATGATGTTCACCATTGCAGCCACCTCAACTCACGTGATGATCGGACTTGAGTTGGTGAATTTGGATCATGTATCACTCGAATGATCAGAGGGATGTCAATTTGAGTGGGAGTTCTTAAGTAATATGATTAATTGAACTCATTATCATGAACATAGTCAATAGTGTCTTTGCAAATTATGTTGTAGATTACTAGCTCGCGCTGTAGCTCCCTTAAATTTTTATATGTTCCTAGAGAAATAGAGTTGAAAGATGTTGGTAGCAATATTGCAAACTGGGTCCGTGATCTGAGGATTGTCCTCATTGCTGCACAGAAGGCTTATGTCCTTAATGCACCGCTCAGTGCGCTACCCCCTGTAGCATCGTGTGTAGATGTTGTGAACATCTGACTGGCACGTTTTGATGACTACTTGATAGTTTAATGCGTCATGCATTACGGCTTAGAATTGAGGCTCCGAAACGTTTTGAACGTCACGGAACATATGAGATGTTCTAGGAGCAGAGATTGTGATCTCAGGCCTGTGCCTGTGTTGCGAGATATGAGATCTCCAACAAGATTCTTTTCCTGTAAGATGAAGGAGAATAGCTCAATCGTTGAGCATGTACTCAGATTGTCTGGGTACTACAATCGCTTGAATCAAGTGGGAGTTGATCTTCCAGATAAGATAGTGATTGATATAGTTCTCCAAGTCACTGTCACTAAAGCTACTAGAACTTTGTGATGAACTATAAAACACCAGGGATAGAAGTATTGATCCCTTAGTTGTTCGCGATGTTTGACACCACGAAGGTAGAAATCAAGAAGGAGCGTCAAGTGTTGATGGTTAATCAAACCACTAGTTTCGGAAAGGGCAAGAGCAAGAAGGGAAACTTCATGGATAGCAAGTCAGTTGCTGCTCCAGTGAAGCAACCCAAAGTTGAACTCAAACCCGAGACTAAGTGCTTCTATTATGAGGTGAGAGGTCGCTGAAGCGGAACAACCCTGGATACTTGGTAGATAAGAAGGCTGGCAACATCGACAGAAGTATACATGATACACGAGTTATTGATGTGTACCTTGCTAGTACTCCTAGTAGCACCTGGGTATTGGATACCGGTTCGGTTGCTAAATGTTAGTAACTCAAAATAATAGCTACAGAATAAACAGAGAACTAGCTAAGGCTGAGGTGACGATGTGTGTTTGAAATGTTTCCAAGGTTGATGTGATCAACATCACACACTCTCTCTACCTTCAGGATTAGTGACAAACCTAAATAAATGTTATTTGGTGTTTTGCGTTGAGCATGAACATGATTAGATCATGTTTGTTGCAATACGGTTATTCATTTAAGTCAGAGAATAATGGTTATTCTATTTGCATGAATAATACCTTCAATGGTCATGCACCCAGTGAGAATGGTTTGTTGAAATCTTGATCGTAGTAATACACATGTTCATAACATTGATGTCAAAAGATACAAAGTTAAATAATGATAGTACCACATACTTGTGGCACTACCGCAAAATGTCATATTGGTATAAAGCGCATGAAGAAACTCCCTGCTAATGGATATTTGGACTCATTCGATTTCTAATCGGTTGAGACATGCGAACCATGCCTCTTGGGCAAGATGACTAAAGGACCCCGTTGGATGGAGCGAGAAAGTGATTCATTGGAAATGATACATATTGATGTATGCAATCTAGTGAGTCTTGTAGCATGCAGTGGATATCGTTATTTTCTTACCTTCACTGATGATTTGAGTAGATATAGTGTATAGTTACTTAATGAAACACAAGTCTGAATCGTTTGAAAGGTTCAAGCAAATTCAGAGTGAAGTTTAAGATCATCGTGACAAGAAGATAAAAATGACTGCGATATGATCGTGGAGGTGAATATCTGAGTCATGAGTTCGGCATACAACTTCAGACAATGTGAAAGTTTTTTCACAACTAAACGCCACCTGGAACACCATAGTGTGATGGTGTGTCCGAACATCATAGTTATGCTCTATTGGACATGGTGCGTGCTATGATGTCTCTTATCGTTTTACTACTATAATTTTGGGGTTATGCATTAGAGACAACTACATTCACTGTAAATAGGGCACCATCTAAATCCGTTGAGATGACACTGTCTGAATTTTGGTTTGATAGAAACCTAAGCTGTCATTTCTTAATATTTGGGGCTGCGACACTTGTGTGGAAAATGTTTTCACCTAATGAGGTCGAACCCAAGGCGGACAAATGCATCTTCATAGAATACCCTAAGATCAGTTGGGTGAACCTTCTATCTCAGATCCAAGTGCAAAGTGTTTGTTACTAAAATGGATCCTTTCCCAAGGAAAAGTTTCTCTCGAAAGAATTGAGTGGGAGGAAGATAGAGCTTGATGAGGTTGTTAAACGTTTGTTCAACCAAAGAGTAGCGCAGCGCAGAATGTTGTTTCTGTGAAGCCGAAGTTAGTTGAAGAGGAAGTCAAATCATGAAGCTTCAGGATCAAGTTACTATCGAACTTCGTAGGTTGACAAGGATGTGTACTACTCCTAAGCGGTACGACAACCCTGTCTTGGAGGTCATGTTGTTTGACAACGATGAACCTACGAGCTATGGAGAAGCGGTGATGGGCCCGGATTCTGACAAATGGTTGGAGGCCATGAAATCCGAGATAGAATCCATGTATGAAAACCAAGTATAGAATTTGGTAGACTTGCTCATTGGACGGTAGGTCGTTGAGTACAAATGGATCTTTAAAATGAAGACAGACACTGATGGTAATTATCACCATTTGTAAAGCTCGACTTGTTGCAAAGTTGTTTGTGACAAGTTCAAGGAGTTGACTGCGATGAGACTTTCTTACTTGTAGCGATGCTAAAGTCTGTTGGAAATATGTTAGCAGTTGCTGCATTTTTCAATTGTGAAATCTGGCAGATGGATGTGAAAACATCGTTTCCTTAACGGTTTTACTTGAGGAAAGGTTGTATGTGATACAACCAGAAGGTTTTGTCAGTCCTAAGGATGCTAAAAGGTGTACAAGCTTCAGTGATCCTTCTATGGACTGAAGCAAGCATCTCGGAGTTGGAATATGCACTTTGATGAGGTGATCAAAGTTTTGAGTCAATGCAAAGTTTATGAGAAACTTGTATTTACAATAAAGTGAGTGGGAGCACTATAGAATTTCTGATAAGTATATGTGGATGACATATTTTTGATCGGAAATAATGTAGGATTTCTGGAAAGCATAAATGGTTGTTTGAAAAGTGATTTTCAAAGGAAGACCTGGATAAAGCTACCTAATTGTTGAGCATCAAAATCTATAGAGATATATCAAGATGCTTGATGAGACTTTCAATAAATACATACCTTGACAAGATTTTGAAAGAGTTCAAAATGGATTACTCAGAGAAAGAGTTCTCGCCTGATTTATAAAGGGGTGAAGTTGAGTAAGACTCAAAGCTCGACAACGGCAGAAGAAAGAGAAAAGACGAACGTTGTCCCCTATGCCTTAGCCATAGGCTCTTTGTAATATGCCATGTTGTGTACCGCACTTGTTTGTGCCTTGCCATGAGTCTGTCAAGGGGTACTAGAGTGGTCCAGGAGTGGATCACTGGACAGCGGTCGAAATTATTCTTAGTAACCAGAGGACTAAGGAGATGTTTCTCGATTATGGAGGTAATAGAGAGTTTGTCGTAAAGAGTTACGTCAATGCAAGCTTTAAACACCAACCCGGATGGCTCGTAGTAGCAATCTGGATATGTATAGTGGAGCAGCCATTTGGTAAAGTACCAAGTGGAGTGTGGTAGCAGTGTTTACGGTTTGACATAGATTTGCAAAGTACACACGGATCTGAATGTTACATACCCGTTGACTATAAGACCTCTCTCACATGCAAAGCATGATCGAACCCCAGAACTCATTGGGTGTTAGATTCATAACAATGCGAATCACATGATGGTGTGAACTAGATTATTGACTCTAGTGCAAGTGGGAAACTGTTGGAAATATCCCCTAGAGGCAATAATATATTAGTTATTATCATATTTCCTTGTTCATGATAATCGTTTATTATCCATGGTATAATTGTATTGATCGGAGACTTAAATGCATGTGTGGATACATAGACAAAACCATGTCCCTAGTATGCCTCTAATAGAATAGCTCATTGATCAAAGGATGGTTAAGGTTTCCTAGCGATGGACATGAGATCTCATTTGATAATGGGATCACATCATTGGGAGAATTATGTGATGGACAAGACCCAAATTAGAAACTTAGCATATGATCGTGTCAGTTTATTGTTGCTGTTTTCCGCATGTCAAGTATATGTTCCTATGACCATGAGATCATGCAACTCACTGACACCGGAGGGATGCTTTGTGTGTATCAAACGTCGCAACGTAACTGGGTCACTATAAAGGTGCACTACAGGTATCTCCAAAGGTGTCTGTTGAGTTGGCATGGATCAAGACTGGGATTTGTTACTCCGTGTGACGGAGAGGTATCTTAGGGCCCACTCGATAATGCAACATCACAACAAGCCTTGCAAGCAATATGACTAATATGTTATCCATGGGATCTTCCATTACGGAATGAGTAAAGACACTTGCCGGTAACGAGGTTGAACTAGGTATGGAGATACCGACGATCGAATCTCGGGCAAGTAACATACCGAAGAACAAAGGTAACGTTATACGAGATTGATTGAATCCTTGACATAGAGGTTCGACCGATGAAGATCTTCGTAGAATATGTAGGAACCAATGTGGACGTCCAGGTCCCGCCATTGGTTATTGGCCATAGAGGTGTCTCGGTCATGTCTACATAGTTCTCGAACCCGCAGGGTCTGCACACTTAAGGTTCGATGACGTTTCGGTAGTGTAGAGTTATGTATGGTGGTGACCGAAGGTTTTTTGGAGTCCCGGATGAGATCCCGGACGTCATGAGGAGCTCCGGAATGGTCCAGAGGTAAAGATTCATATATAGGAAGTCCCAGTTTGGTCACCGGAAAAGTTCTGGGCTCATCGGTAGTGTACCGGGAGACCACCGGGAGGGGTATTTCGACCCAAGAGGCTTTATGGGCTGTAGGAGGATTAATATCAGCCCTTAATGGTCTGGTGGAAGTCCTACACAAAGCCCATGAGGCTGGGAAGAAAATACCAAAAGGAAAAAGGTGGAAAAAGGCAAAAAAGGGCCAAATAAGGAAGGAGTCCTAATCCTACTAGGAGTGGAGGAAGAGGACTCCTCCCTCCTTGGTTTGGCCGACCCAAGGGCTGCATTTTTGGCATCCAAGCCTCCACCACCTCTCCTCCTATATATATTTGAGGATTTTAGGGATTTGGCACAAGATTTTCAGCCACGTGCCACCCGTTCTTCTATTGCATAGTTTCTCCTCTAGATCGGTTTTCTGCGGTGCTTAGGTGAAGCCCTGCTGGAATAACTCCACCACCATCACCAGAGCGCCGTCACTTTGTCGGTGAACTCTTCCTCCTGTCTGCCTCCTCTTGCTGGATCAAGACGGTGGAGATCGTCATCAAGCTGCACGTGTGCTGAACGCGGACGTGATGTCCGTTCGGTACTAGATCGGAAGGATCGTGATCAAGGCCACGGGACGTTCGTGATCGGATCGCGGTACGGATCGTGACAAGATCGCGGGACGGTTCGTGATTGCTTCGCGGGACGGTTCGTGATTAGATCGCGGGACGCTCGGCGATTTGGATCGCGAAGAAGTATGATTACACCAACCGCGTTTCTCAATGCTTCCCTCTTAGCGATCTACAAGGGTACGTAGATCCACTCTCCCTCTCGTAGATGCTCATCACCATGGATAGGTTTTCGTGTGCGTAGGAAAATTTTGTTTCTCATGCGACGTTCCCCAACAGTATTACCTCCCTAAGAGGGCCCGAACCTTGGTAAACCTTGTCGCCCTCGTCTCATGTTACCATCGATCCCAGTCTCACAGTTCGGGACCCCCTACCCGAGATCCGCCGGTTTCGACACCGACACTCCCCGAGCTCAATCATGGCCGCATCGGGCTCCCAAGGCAAGTGGGAAGCCTCTTGCATCACCGACAAGGAAATCCAGGGGCTGAAGCTCACCGGATAGCTCTCGCCCAACATCGCCCACCGCCCTCCAGAAGAAGGCTAGGTGGTGCCCACTCCAAAACGGGGCGAGAGAGTGGTATTCATCCCCCCATCTACTCCGGTGGCTGGGTTTTCCACTCCACCCCTTTGTTAGGGGGTTGATGTTCTTTTATGGGTTAGACTTCCATGATCTCCCCCCGAACTCTTTTATGCACATCTTGGCCTTCATCACCATCTACGAGGCCTTATTACGGGTCTGGAACCACTTCGGCCTATGGCTCAAGGACTTCAACATGAAACGGAAGACGGTCAGCAACCAACACGCCGCCTTCGGAGGGGCTGTGATCAGCAAGCTTCCATGGGTCGAGTGGCCGCATAGCACCTTCATTAACAACATGAAGGTTTGGCACAAGGAGTGGTTCTACATCACCAAGCCACGAGACGCGGACTGGTTGGTGCCGACCGAGTTCAGATCCGGACCCTCCGCAAGGTGAACCTCGTGGGTCACGAAAGGTCTTGACTGAGGATCTTCCTCGATGGTGAAGGCACTACAGAAGCTCATCACGCAAATGGTGGAGGCCAAAATCGAGCTGACCAATGTGGTCCAGGTCATGCTCCACCGCCTCCTCCTACCATGCCATCTCTCGAACGCCCCGATGTGGTCCTACAAGCTTGGGGACCCGGCCACCGTGCACCAGTTCTTCCGCACAACTCACGAGAAGTTGTGGAAAGTGTTACTCAAACCCAGAAGGACTGGCTGGCCAAAGAAGAAGACATCATCCTAGACGCCGACACCCCGCCCTTGAACGTATGATGGTGTTTTTGTTCTGTTCTGAGTTTTCATCTTCAACAAGGATCTAATCCTCTTTCCCATTATCTTCGCAAGGCTGGTTGGAGAAAGTCGTGAAGATCAATGGTTCAGCCCCCCTGATCGAGGACCCCAGGTTACCCTAGCTGACGACGATGCTGGTCGTGGCTCTGTATGCAGCGTCGGAGAAAAAACAGAAGCAGAAGGAGGAGGAGGCCCGCGAAGGGCTCCGCCCTAGCGGTCCTCCAGATACTAAGTCTGGAGAGACCCAAACCTCTTCCGCCCACGAGGAAGAGCATGCAGAAGACAAGGGAGAGGTCGATGATACGTCTCCAATGTATCTACTTTGCCCTTGTTTTGGACTCTAATTTGCATTATTTGAATGGAACTAACCCGTACTGACGTTGTTTTCAGCAGAATTGCATTGGTGTTATTTTTGTGCAGAAATAAAAGTTCTCGAATGGTCCTGAAAATTTACGAAGAATATTTTTGGAATTAATATAAAATACTGGCAAAAGAATCAACTCCAGGGGGCCCACAACCTAGCCACAAGCCTGGTGAGCGCGACCACCCCCCTAGGCCATGCCAAGTAGGCTCGTGGGCCCCTGCTGCTCCTCCGACCTCGTTTCCACTCCTATATATTCCTATTTGAGGAGAAAAAAATCAAGAAAAAGAGTTCATCGCGTTTCACAATACGAAGCCGCCGCCACCTCCTGTTCGTCCTCGGGAGACCAAATCTGGAGTTCATTTTGGCTCCAGAGAGGGAAAATCTATGTTGTTGTCATCACCAACCATCCTTCATCACCAATTCCATGATGATCTCCACCGTTCGTGAGTAATATCATCATAGGCTTACTGGACGGTGATGGGTTGGATGAGATTATCATGTAATCGAGTTAGTTTTGTTAGGGGTTTATCCCTAGTATCCAATGTGTTCTGAGATTGATGTTGCTATGACTTTGCTATGCTTAATGCTTGTCACTAGGGTCTGAGTGCCATGATTTCAGATCTGAACCTATTATGTTTTCATGAAATTATGTGTGTTCTTGATCCTATCTTGCAAGTTGTAGACACCTATGACGAGTTATGATCCGCATCCCCTAGGGTGACAATAACTGGGATTCTTTCCGATGATTACCGTAGTTTGAGGAGTTCATGTATTCACTAAGTGCTAAAGCTTTGGTCCGGATATGTATTAAAAGGAGGCCTTAATATCCCTTAGTTTCCACTAGGACCCCGCTGCCACGGGAGGGTAGCACAAAAGATGTCATGCTAGTTCTATTCCATAATCACGTATGACTATATATGGAATACATGCCTACATTACATTGATGTATTGGAGTTAGTTCTGTGTCACCCTATGTTATAATTGTTGCATGATGAATGCCATCCTACATAATTATCCATCACTGATCCATTGCCTACGAGATTTCCACATATTGGTCTTTGCTCAGTTACTTTTTTGTTGCTACTGTTACAAAGATTACAAACTACTACTATCACTTGCCACCGTTACCGTTATTACCATATTACTTTGCTACTGAACACTTTGCTGCAAATATTAAGTCTTTCAAGTGTGGTTGAATTGACAACTCTGCTGTAATACTAGAGAATATTCTTTGGCTCCCCTTGTGTCGAATCAATAAATTTTGGTTGAATACTCCACCCTCGAAAACTGTTGCGATCCCCTATACTTTTGGGCTATCAAGACCGTTTTCTGGCATTGTTGGTGGGGAGCATAGCTCTATTCTCCTATTCACTTGGGATTTATATCTGTTGATCACTATGAAGAATATGAAAGATCCAAAAACCAAGATCTATCCCTCTACTACGAGGGGAGGTAAGGAACTGCCATCTAGTTTTGCACTTGATTCACCTTTAGTTATGAGTAAATTTGCGACACCACCACCTGCTAGTAATTCTGATATGGCACAAGTAATTGATGATGCTACTTCTGCTATGCATGATGCTTATGATAATACTTTTCTTGATGATGCTGTGCCAATGGGTGAATTTCTTGATGAACAAATTGCTAGAGCCAATGCTGAAACTGATAATATTTCTGAATCTGATGAAATTACTGAAGTAGAACATTATGATTCACCTGCTAGACCTAGCTCTCCTAGATATGAATTGCCTGATATACCTGAGGGTTATTTTATGGAAGGAGAGGTAGCTAGAGACTTTCTTGTTGGTCAGGATGGAGATGATCTTAAGAAACTGCTTCGCAACTGGAAGAAAAAAATCTCTCAATGCTAGAATGCAATATGATCCTAACTTTGCTACTTCACCTATCTTTGCTACTGATAATGATTATGAATTCTCTGTCGATCCTGAGTTGATTACTTTGGTTGAATCTCATCCTTTCCATGGTTATGAATCTGAAACTGTTGTGGCACATCTTACCAAATTTAACGATATAGCCACCCTATTTACTCATGAGGAAAAACATTTCTATTACTATATTCTTAAGTTGTTTCCTTTCTCATTATAGGGTGATGCTAAGATATGGTTTAATTCTCTTGCTCCTGGTTGTGTGCGTGGTCCCCGGGATATGATTTATTACTTATCTGAAAAATATTTTCCTGCCCATAAGAAACAAGCTGCCTTGCAGGAAATATTTAACTTTGTACAAATTGAAGAAGAGAGTCTCCCACAAGCTTGGGGGAGGCATCTCCAATTACTTAATTCTTTTCCTGATAATCGTCTCAAGAAAAATGAAATACTTGATATCTTTTATAATGGACTAATAGATGCTTCTAGGGACCACCTAGATAGTTGTGTCGGTTGTGTTTTCGGGGAACGAACTGTTGACCAAGCTGAATTACAATTGAATAATATATTGAGCAATGATAATTATTGGACTATTCCCGAACCACCTCCAAAGCCAACTCCGAAGAAAAGAGGTATTCTATTCCTCAGTCCCGAAGATATGAAAGAGGCAAAGAAATCTATGAAAGAAAAAGGTATTAAAGCCGAAGATGTTAAGAATCTACCACCTATTGAAGAAGTACATGGTCTTGATAACCCGACACAGGTAGTAGAGGTAAATTCTCTCGGTAGATTCGATGAAGGAGATATCCCTAATAATAAGTTTGCTCGCCAATGCTTGGATGAATTTGAGAATTTTATTATGAAGCAAGAAAATTTCAATGCCTATGTTAGTAGACAAGTGAAACATAATGCTGATATTCTTGATCACTTGGGTGATTATTTTAGTAGAACTATCAATGATCTTAAGTACAACAAGTAGAACAAGTAATTAAGTAGAAAACATACTTCCATGGTAACCACTCAAGTAGAACAAGTACTTAAGTCTCAAAATGATTTGCTTAATGGGATGAATAGTAAAGACGATGATCATTCTGTTAAAGTTGTGACTACAGGAGGTAGAATGACTCAGGAACCTTTGTATCCTAAGGGCCATCCTAAGAGAATTGAGCAAGACTCTCAGAGAGTTAATACTGATGCACCTATTCCTTCCAATAAGAGTAGGAAAAAGAATGATGATAGTACTTTGCATGCTACTATTGAACCTGTTATAGATACGTCTGAGAATCCAAATGATATTTCTATTTCTGAGGCTGAGACACAATCTGGTGATGAACATGAGCCTAGTGATAAAAGTAATAATGATGTTCATGTTGATGCTCAACCTAGTAAAGATAATGATGTGGAGATTGAACTTTATGATGATCTTGATAACCCACAACCTAAGAATAAAAGATACGATAAAAGAGACTTTATTGCCAGGAAACATGGTAGAGAAAGAGAACCATGGGTTCAGAAACCCATGCCCTTTGCTCCTAAACCATCCAAGAAAAAGGATGATGAGGACTTTGAGTGCGTTTTTGAAATGCTTAGACCGGTCTTTTTACGTATGCGCTTGACTGATATTTTGAAAATGTCTCCTTACACTACGTATATGAAAGATATTGTGACAAATAAAAGAAAGATACGGGAAGCTGAGATTTCCACCATGCTAGCTAATTATACTTTTAAAGGTGGAACAACTAAGAAACTAGGAGATCCCGGAGTACCTACTAACCATGCTCTATTAAAGGAAGTTATGTTAAAACTGCTTTATGTGATCTTGGAGCTGGTGTTAGTGTTATTACTTTCTCTTTATACCGTAGACTTGATTTGAATAAGTTGACACCTACTGAACTCTCTTTGCAAATGGTTGATAAATCAACTGCTCCACTTATCGGTATTTGTGAGGATGCACCTGTCGTAGTTGCAAATGCTACTATCTTGACGGACTTTGTTATTCTTGATATTCCCGAGGATGATAGTATGTCGATCATCCTTGGTAGACCCTTTTTAGAATACTGCAGGGGCTGTTATTGCTTGCAACAAGGGCAATGCCACTTTTCATATTAATGGTAATGAACATACGGTACACTTTCCGAAGAAACAACCTCAAGCTCATAGTATCAACTCTACTGAAAAAATTCCAACAATTATTATTGGAGACTTTGAGTTCCCTCTTCCTATTGTCAAGAAGAAATATGATATACTTATTGTTGAGGAAATGCATATCCCCATTGAGGTAACTTAGTGTTATTCAAAAGTTCTTCGATTTCATGATATTGGACAGAAGTTTGTTAATAAGACTTGATCAACCTTATTGATGGATTCCTTTTGATGAGCATGAGATTGATGAATTTAGAAAGCACAACTTCCTGCTCCAAACTTTTACTTTCTGTTACCTATATGAAATTAATTAGAAAACGCTATTATTTTTCTGTTTTCTAAGTTTTCCGTGCAACAGAAAAATGACCTAAATATAAAACTTCCTTGAATTCCCTGAAAATTTAGTATGATTTTTTCTGGAATTTTTAATAATTTTTGGCACTGAGAATGCATCAGGGGGCTGCACTAGTGGGCCACAAGCCTGCAGGGTGCACCCTTGTGGCTTGTGGGTCCCACGTGGCCCTCCTCCACTTATTCCAGCACCCATTCACTTCATCTTCCTCCAGAAAAAATCCCACCATTGCTCAAACCCGTGTTCTCGCTCATCTTGTTGTCATTTTTGATCTCCTTGCTCGAAGCTCCATTTGCAAAACTGTTTTAGGGGATTGCTCATCGATATGTGGCTCCTCCAATGGTCCAATAGTTTTAGTTCTAGTGCCTTATATATTGCAAATTTTGCTGTTATGGTGACCTTGTTCTTGAGCTTGCATGTCAAATTTGTATGGTCCCATGTAGTTTTGATGCATGATATAGTCCCTAGGCACTTGAGGGAGTAGTTGCTATGAGTTTTGTTCATCTTCATTTTAGTTCACTAAAAATTTCAGAATTTTTCAGAAATGTTGAGAAGGTTACTAAGGGGTTCTTCAAGCCGGGGTTCTAAGTAAGATGAAAATCAAATGAAGGAGAAACCCAAATATAATCTTCCTCGTGTCACAGAAATCCGACCATGTTAACGGCCGTGTGACACATTCTTGAGGGCGGACCGAATTTATGAAGATTTCTATTATTTGGTTGAGAATGCACGCACCACCGACTTCCTCAACGATAAGTGTGACCAGTACCTCTTTCTCACTAATACCTTTGTGCAAAATTTTCACTTTCATCCTAGGGAAGACCCTCCTATAGTAGAATTTCACTTATATGATGTGCATAAGGAAATGAACCTTTATGATTTTTGCAAAGTTTGCAAGATACCCTATGAGGGCAGCATCCGGGAACCATGTCCTCGAGACAAGGAAGATTTTTTTTGCTGCGGTCACTGTAGGAGACGAGAGAGGCATGTCAAAGGCAAGAACAACTAGTTTACATATTCCTATGCTATGCTATTATTCATTATTTGCGGGAAGATGTTTAGTTGGTCACTGGGAGAGTGGAAGCCTTAGTGCCCCTGACCTTGCTATTTTGTGCCATGCTTTACTTGCTCATAGAACCTTTAGTCTGGGCTCTACGGTGGCCCAACGGTTGAACACCAACCGTTCGAAGGGGACCATATTCGAAGGTATCTATGCATCTCGTTTAGCCAAACATTTTGAGATACCCATTAGGCTTCGTGAGAAAGATGAGAGGCTGATGCCCGCGAAGTTTTTAGATTATGAACGTATGGTAGCCCACGACGTTATTAAGAAGAATGATGATAGGAGGCTGCTTTACAATTTAGTATTTAGTCAGGGTACTTGTGAGATTATTACTCTGCCTGCTTCTTCTCTGTTCGATACTCATTAAGGCAGGTACACTGTTATTCCCGATGACATCTACCGATATTGGGGTTTGTCGCAACCCCCAGCACTTGAGCAGGCACCGGCCCTTGATCCATATCAGGTCTTGGTTTTTCAGTGCGAGCCACAGGAGGTCGCTAATCAGTGGAACCCTCAGTGTCCTCCAGAGTATCCCGGAGAAGGTTATTTCCAGCCATGGCCCGAGACCAACTTAGGCCAAAAGTCTAAGCTTGGGAGAGTACGTATTTCTCACTGGCATTACATTCATGTTCACACACTTATTTCAGTTGTAAGTGTTCATACTTTTTCATTGTACTATCCATGGTAGTTTATTTTCTACTTTATGCTTTCTTCTTGTGTGTTTAATTAACTTTGAGCAAAATACAAAAAAAATTATTTCTAGCTTTATTTCCTCGTTGCTTAGTTGTAGCATTAAAGAGAAAACACAAAAAGATTTCTCATTCTTCTTTTTGCTTGTTGGGAGCTTTCCCGTGTAAATAATTGTCCTTTCTTTTCTTTGGGTCATAAGGAGAAGACCACGATGACGTGTTGAGTGGCTTTCATATGCACTATTGTTTATCTTACAAAGAGCCCATATTGCCTTGTCTTCTCCTTTGGTTTATTGTTTGCAGATTCGACCTTAGTTCAATGCACGTGCGCTATTATTATTATTAACATCGTTTCGTCGTGCAAGTGAAAGGCAATAATGACGATATTTGATGAAAAGATTGAGATGGGGAAAAGCTGGTATGAACTCAACTATCTTGCTTTTGTAAATATGATTGGCTCATCGTTCCGAATTCAGTACATTATGGGTTTAACATACTTGCAATCATAATTAGAGATTATATTTATTAATTCCATGCTTAATTAGCAAAGAGTGGATAATGGTTCGTCTTGAGTGCCAACATGCGCATTAAAATGGTTGTGATGTAGTATGATAGAATGGTATCCTCCTCTAGATGATTGAAGTGGCTTGACTTGGCACATGTTTGTTGGAAATATGCCCTAAAGGCAATAATAAATTAGTTATTATCATATTTCCTTGTTCATGATAATCGTTTATTATCCATGCTATAATTGTATTGATCAGAGACTTAGATGCATGTGTGGATACATAGAAAAAACCATGTCCCTAGTATGCCTCTAATAGACTAGCTCGCTGATCAAAGATGGTTATGGTTTCCTAGCCATGGACATGAGATGTCATTTGATAACAGGATCACATCATTAGGAGAATTTTGTGATGGACAAGACCCAAATTACAAACGTAGCATATGAGTGTGTCAGTTTATTGCTATTGTTTTTTGCATGTCAAGTATCTGTTCCTATGACCATGAGATCACGCAACTCACTTACACCGTAGGAGTGCCTTATGTGTATCAAAAGTCACAACCTAACTTGGTGACTATAAAGGTACTCTGCAGGTATCTTCGAGGGTGTCTGTTGGGTTGGCATGGATCAAGACTGGGATTTGTTACTCCGTGTGACGGAGAGGTATCTTAGGGCCCACTCGGTAATACAACATCACAACAAGCCTTGCAAGTAATGTGAGTAAGTGTTAGTCACGAGATCTTGTATTACGGAACGAGTAAACAAACTTGCCGGTAACAAGGATGAACTAGGTATGGAGATACCGATGATCGAATCTCGGGCAAGTAACATACCGAAGAAGAAAGGGAACATCATACGGGATTAACTCAATCCTTAACATAGAGGTTCGATCGAAAAAGATCTTCATAGAATATTGAGGAACCAATATGGGCATCCACATCCCTGTATTGGTTATTGACCATAGAGGTGTCTCGGTCATGTCTACATAGTTCTCGAACCCATAGAGTCTACACACTTAAGGTTCGGTGACGTTTTGGTAGTATAGAGTTATGTATGGTGGTGACCGAAGGTTGTTCGGAGTCCTGGATACGATCCCGAACGTCAGGAGGAGCTCCGGAATTGTCTGGAGGTAAAGATTGATATATAGGAAGTCCTGTTTCGGTCGCCGGAAAAGTTTCGGGCTCATCGGTAGTGTACGGGGAGTGCCGGTAGTGTACTGGGGACCATCAGGAGAGGTATTTCGACCCATGTGGCCACATGGGCTGAGGGAGGAGGTAAACAAGCCCCTGGTGGTCTGGCCTAAGCCTCCTCTAAGGACCCATGCGGCTGGAGTGGCTTGAGAAGGAATAAAAATCCAAAGGTGGAGAGGTGGAAAGAGTTTCCAAGTGGAAAGGATGAATCCTACTCCTAATAGGATTGGAGTAGGACTCCTCCACCTCCAATTTCGACCAAACCTTGACCGTTTGAGGCTGCCTCCTCCCCTCCCTCCCTCCTTATATACTAGAGGTTTTAGAGGAAAAAGCTAACCCTAATAGCCACGTCCTGCCTCTCCTCTAGATCGCAGTTTCTCCTCTAGATCAATTTTGAGCGGTGCTTAGGCGTCACCAACATCGCCGCAACACCGTCGCGCTGCTGGAGAACTCATCTACCTCTCTGCTCCCTCTTGATGGATCAAGATGGCGGAGATCGTCATCGAGCCGTACGTGTGCTGAATGCGGAGGTGCCGTCCATCCGGCGCTAGATCAGAAGGACCGTTATCAAGATTGCAAGAGGGATCGTGATGAGATCGTGGCACGGATCGTGATGAGTTCATGGGATGGATCGTGATTGGATCGCGGGACGGATCATGATGAGATCGCGGGACGCTCGGCGATTTGGATCGTGAAGACGTTCGACTACACCAACCGCGTTGCTTAACGCTTCCCGCATAGCGATCTACAAGGATATATAGATCCACTCTCCCTCTTGTAGATGCTCATCACCATGGATAGATCTTGCGTGTGCATAGGAATTTTTTTGTTTCCCATGCAACATTCCCTAACGGTGGCATCATGAGCTAGGTCTATGTGTAGATGAGATCTCGAGTAGAACACAAAGAGTTTGTGGGCGTTGATGCTTAGATTGCTTCCTCCCTTGGTCGTGTTTTGGTTCAGCGGTATTGTGGGATGAAGTGGCCTGGACCAAGCTTACTCATACGCTTACGAGAGACCGGTTCCATCGACTGACGTGTAACCTCATTGCACAAAGATGGCTGGCGGGTGTCTGTTTCTCCTACTTTAGTTGGATCAGATTCGACAAAGGCGGTCCTTGAGAAGGTTGAAAAGCAACTTATGTATCACCATTGTGGTTTTTGCGTAGGTGAGAATGGTTCTTGCTAGATACTCGTAGAAGCTACGTAAAACATGCAACAACAATTAGAGGACGTCTAACTTGATTTTGCAGGGTATGTTGTGATGTGATATGGCCAATTACATGATGAGATATATGTGATGTATGAGATGATCATGTATTGTATAGAATATCACGACTTGCATGTCGATGAGTACATCAACCGGCAGGAGCCATAGGGTTGTCTTTAATTATTGTATGACCTGCATGTCAATTATTAAACGCTATGTAATGCTTTACTTTATCGCTAAACGGTAGCATAGTAGTACAAGCATGGTGGGCGCGACAACCACGATGGCGACACGTTGATGGGGATCAAGAGGATGAAGATCATGGTGTCATGATGGTGACGATGGAGATCATGCCGATGCTTTCAAGATGGAGATCAAAAGCACAAGTTCATGGTCATATCATGTCACTAATAATTTGCATGTGATGTTAATCCTTTTATGCACCTTGTTTTGCTTAGGAAGACGGTAGCATTATAAGGTGATCCCTCATTTAAATTTCAAGATGAATTGTGTTCTCCCCGAGTGTGCACCATTGCGAAAGTTCATCTTGTTGAGACACCACGTGATGATCGGGTGTGATAGACTCTACGTTCACATAGAACGGGTGCAAGCCAGTGTTGCACATGCAGAACACTCGGGTTAAACTTGACGAGCCTAGCATGTACAGACATGGCCTCGGAACACCAGAGACTGAAAGGTCGAACATGAGTCATATAGTAGATATGATCAACGTGATGATGTTCACCATTGAAGCCACCTTAACTCATGTGATGGTCAGACTTGAGTTGGTGAATTTGGATCATGTATCACTCGAATGACCGGAGGGATGTCAATTTGAGTGGGAGTTCTTCAGTAATATGATTAATTGAACTCATTGTCATGAACATAGTCGGTCGTGTCTTTGAAAATTTTGTTGTAGCTCACGCTGTAGCTACCTTGAATTCTTATATGTTCGTAGAGAAATAGTGTTGAAAGATGATGGTAGCAATATTGCGGACTGGGTCCGTGATGTGAGGACTGTCCTCATTGCTGCATAGAATGCTTATGTCCTTAATGCACTGCTCGGTGCGCCACCCCCTCTAACATCGTCTGTAGATGTTGTGAACATATGACAGGCATGTTCCGGTGACTACTTGATAGTTTAGTGCGTCATGCATTACGGCTTAGATTTGAGGCGCCGAAACGTTTTGAACGTCACGGAACATATGAGATGTTCTAAGAGCTGAAATTGGGATCTCAGGGTCATGCCCGTGTTGTGAGATAGGAGATCTCTAACAAGATTCTTTGTCTGCAAGATGAAGGAGAATAGGTCAATCATTGAGCATGTGCTCAGATTGTCTGGGTGCTACAATCGCTTGAATCGAGTGGGAGTTGATCTTCCAGATAAGATAGTGATTGATATAGTTCTCCAAGTCACTGTCACTAAGCTACTAGAACCTGGTGATGAACTATAAAATACCAGTGATAGAAATAATGATCCCTGAGCTGTTCGCGATGCTTGACACCGCGAAGGTAGAAATCAAGAAGGAGCATCAAGTGTTGATGGTTAGTAAAACCACTAGTTTCGAGAAGGGCAAGGGCAAGGAGGGAAACTTCATGGATGGCAAGTCAGTTGCTGCTCCAGTGAAGCAACCCAAAGTTGAACCCAAATCCAAGACTAAGTGCTTCGATTATGAGGAGAGCGGTTGCTAAAGCGGAACAGCCCTAGATACTTGGTAGATAAGAAGGCTGGTAACGTCGACAGAAGTATATTTGATATACGTGTTATTGATGTGTACCTTGCTAGTACTCCTAGTATCACCTGGGTATTGGATAATGGTTCAGTTGCTAAATGTTAGTAACTCGAAATAAAAGCTACTGAATAAACGGAGACTAGCTAAGGGTGAGGTGACGATATGTGTTGGAATTGTTTCCAAGGTTTAGGTGATCAACATCGCACGCTCTCTCTACCTTTGGGATTACTGACAAACCTAAATGTTGTTTGGTGTTTGCGTTAAGCATGAACATGATTAGATCATGTTTATTGCAACACGGTTATTCATTTAAGTTAGAGAATAATGGTTATTCTGTTTACATGAATAATACCTTCAATGGTCATGCACCCAGTGAGAATGGTTTGTTGAATCTTGACCGTAGTAATACACATGTTCATAACATTGATGCCAAAAGATACAAATTTAATAATGATAGTACCACATACTTGTGGCACTACCGCTAAAATGTCATATTGGTATAAATCGCATGAAGAAACTCCATGCTGATGGATCTTTGGACTCATTCGATTTCGAATCAGTTGAGACATGCAAACCATGCCTCTTGGCAAGATGACTAAGGACCCCGTTTTCCGATTTCATGGAGCGGGCATGTGATTTATTGGAAACGATACATGTTGATGTATGCGATCCAATGAGTCTTGTAGCGTGCGGTGAATGTCATTTTTTTCTTACCTTCACTGATGATTTGAGTAGATATAGTGTATATTTACTTAATGAAACACAAGTATGAATCGTTTGAAAGGTTCAAGCAAATTCAGAGTGAAGTTTAAGATCATCATGACAAGAACATAAAAATGTCAGCGATGTGATCGTGGAGGTGAATATCTGAGTTATGAGTTTGGCATACAACTTTAGACGATGTGAAAGTTGTTTCACAACTCACGCCACCTGGAACACCATAGTGTGATGGTGTGTTCGAACGTCACAGTCGTGCTCTATTGGATATGGTGCGTGCCATGATGTCTCTTACCATTTTACTACTATAGTTTTGGGGTTATGCATTAGAGACAAGTACATTCACTTTAAATAGGGCACCATCTAAATCCGTTGAGATGACACCGTGTGAATTATGGTTTGATAGAAACCTAAGCTGTCATTTCTTAATGTTTGGGGCTGCGATGCTTGTGTGGAAAAAATGTTTTGAACTAATGAGCTCGAACCCAAAGTGGACAAATGCATCTTCATAGAATACCCTAAGAACAGTTGGGTGAACCTTCTATCTTAGACCCAAGCATAAAGTGTTTGTTGCTAAAATTGTGTCCTTTCTCGAGAAAAAGTTTCTCTCAAAATAATTGAGTGGGAGGAAGATGGAAATTGATGAGTTTGTTGAACCTTTGCTTCAACTAGAGAGTAGCGCAACACAGAAAGATGTTTCTGTGGAACCTACATCAGTTGAAGAGGAAGTAAATGATGATGATCATGAATCTTTGGATCAAGTTACTATCGAACATCATAGGTCAACAAGGATGTGTACTGCTCCAGAGCGGTACGACAACCCTGTCTTGGAGGTCATGTTGTTGGACAACGATGAACCTACGAGCTGTAGAGAAGCAATGATGGGCTCGAATTCCGAAAAATGGTTAGAGGCCATGAAATCCGAGAAAGGATCCATGTATGAACACCAATTATAGACTTTGGTAGACTTGCTCGTTGGACGGCAACTCCTCGAATACAAATGGACCTTTAAGATGAAGACACACGTTGATGATAAATGTCACCATTTATAAACTTGACTTGTCGCAAAGAAGTCTCTGACAAATTCAAGGAGATGACTACTATGAGAATTCCTCACTCGTAGCGATGCTAAAGTCTGTTGGAATTATGTTAGTAGTTTTTGTGTTTTTCAATTTTGAAATCTGGCAGATGGATGTCAAAACATTGTTTCCTTCCTTGAGGAAAGGTTGTATGAGATACAACCAGAAGGTTTTGTCGGTCCTAATGATGCTAAAAGGTGTGCAAGCTTCAGTGAGCCTTCTATGGACTGAAGCAAACATCTCGGAGTTGGAATATACACTTTGATGAGGTGATCAAAGTTTTGTAGTTTATACAAAGTTTACGAGAAACTTGTATTTACAATAAAGTGAGTGGGAGCACTATAGAATTTCTCATAAGTATATGTGGATGACATATTGTTGATCAAAAATAATGTAGAATTTCTAGAAAGCATGAATGGTTGTTTGAAAAGTGATTTTCAAAGGAAGGCCTGGATAAAGCTACCTAATTGTTGAGCATCAAGATCTATAGAGATAGATCAGGATGCTTGATGAGACGTTCAATGAGTACATACCTTGACAAGATTTTGAAAGTGTTCAAAATGGATCAGTCAGAGAAAGAGTTCTCGCCTGATTTGTAAGGTGTGCAGTTGAGTGAGACTCAAAGCTCAACAATGGCAGAAGAAAGATAAAGGACGAACGTCATCCCCTATGCCTTAGCCATAAGCTCTGTATAGTATGCCATGCTGTGTACCGCACCTGTCAGTGCCTTGCCATGAGTCCGTCAAGGGGTACAAGAGTGATCCAGGAGTGGATCCCTGGACAGCGGTCAAGATTATCCTTAGTAACTAAAAGACTAAGGAGATGTTTCTCGATTATGGAGGTGATAAAGAGTTCGTCATGAAGAGTTACGTTGATGCAAGCTTTAACACCAATCCAGATGACTCGTAGTAGTTATTTGGATACGTATAGTGGAGCATCCATTTGGAATAGTACCAAGTGGAGTGTGGTACAGTACAGAAAGAGTGTATAAGGTAGGATTTAGTAGTAGTGTTGGGGCGAGGAAGAGTGCTACTTCAGTTGCCCTATCTGTATTTTTGGCGTAGAACCAGTGTTGCTGCTAACATGGGCCCACCAGCTTAGTCATAGAAGAATAGCGGTAGCGTGTTATTTGTGTCACATGCTACAACTACGGTATTACTTGTAGCGCAGGGTATTATCCAAATAGTGTTATTATTTCCTCATCGGGGGGCATCGTGTGGCCCACTTAGCAGTAGCATTGTCTTTTTCATCCAACGCTACTACTAATATTTACCCGTAGCACTTGTTACGCCCAGCGCTACTGGTACTTAAAGTAGTGCCTGGTCCCTAATATGCACTAATGGTAACATTCTACCTATAAGCTATTTTCTAGTAGTGGTAGATCGCCTAGATTTACAAAAGTGTGAAAATTGGATATATGTGACAGTGAATCAGGGAAAACAGAGGCTGAAAAACCATCGCATGATATGAGGAAGCAGAGCAAGAGGGCCGATAGAAAGGAAGCCCTCAAAACAAGAAGAAAACAATATGATCATGAGGACATGTGTGAAAGCGAGGAAGATCACTACAAGAGTGATAAAAGAAGCAAGGCTCATCGCACAAAAGATGATACAAGGTCAGAAAGCAGTGATTATTAAGTGAGAAGGAAAATGAAGACAAAAGCACACTCAAAGAAGGAGCTAGAAAGCACTGATTCTGAGTCCAATTCAGAGAGCGATGACATTGACACAAAGAGGAAGATGAAATCCAGGAGACGTGTTTCAGTTTTGAAGGATGAATGTAACGGTTTGAAAGGGATAGGAAGGTGAAAGGAAGATTATATGTTAGAAAGTTACCAAACTAAAATAAATAGGAAGCCAAAGGACATAAGAGACGACCCAAGCTCTTACAGCGAGCATGCTAACGTGACAAAGAAGACAAAAAAAGAAGTGTGTCAAGATCGTGGAGTCCAACTCCGAGTCCGAAGAATTAAATTACAACATAGATGAGGTAGAGGAACCAAAGAGGAACAAGCAATGCCGAAACAGGCGGAAATCATTTCCTGACAAGGACAAGAAGCCTAGTAGACAACCTAATGCTGAGCATAGACCGGTATCTACAATATATACAAAATAATGCTCTTCATGTTGTTTTGTAATCAGGCTATTGAACATAAATGTTGCATGTAATTAACATAACTGGATATTTTATAGGTTGTTGGCTCTTCACACTTGCTATTACAAAAACTCCAAAAATATTGCTGCCATTATTTACTTTCTTTTTATTTATTATTTATACCTATCCAACTATGAGTATTTAATCCTTGCAAGTAACGACTTCAAGGGGCTTGACAACCCTCTTGCCTGCGCTAGGTGCAAGTGTTTAATTCTGTGTGTGCAGGCGCTAAAGACAGGAATATGTGTGGTTCTCCTATTGTTTCGATAACCTTGGTTCTAATTGATGGAAATACTTATCTCTACTATGCTGCATCTCCTCTTCTCTTCTGGAAAAATCCCAACGAAGTTTACAAGTAGCAGTTTGTGCCATCGAAATATGGACCTCTACGGTGGTAATTTCCCTCACTAGACGCCATACTCACCTAGGTTGTGAAACCAATGCAATGGAGATTAAAGCGCTGATACCACTTGTAGGATCAAAAGTATGTCTAGAGGGGGTGATTAGACTACTTAACCAAATTAAAACTTAACATTTTCCCAATTTTATTGGTTAGGAAGTTTTAGCAATTTTATCAAGTCCAGCAAACCCTACGCATGCAAGTCTACAAGTAGGGCAGCGAAAAATAATGACATTGCAAGTGAAAGTAAAGGGAGGGACAGGAATATCAAACGCAATGAAGACACGGAGATTTTTGGCATGGTTCCGATAGGTGGTGCTATTGTACATCCACGTTGATGGAGACTTCAACCCACAGATGGTAAAGACTGCGCGAGTCGACAGAGGGTTCTACCTACGAAGGGTCCACAAAGAAGCAACTTTGCCTATTCCACCATGGCTTACATCCACGAAGGACTAGCCTTACCCGGGGTAGATCTTCATGAAGTAGGCAATCTCCTTGCCCTTACAAACTTCTTGGTTGAACTCCACAGGATTTGGAGGCTCCCATGGGACACCTAACCAATCTAGGAGATACCACTCTCCAAGAGATAATAGATGTTGGGTTGAGTGATGACCTCCTTGCTCTTGTGCTTCAAAAGAGAGTCTTAAGATAGTCTTCTCAACACTTACTCACTCTCTCCAGGAATTTGGATGATTGGGTGGAAAGCAACTTGGGGAGGCTAGAAATCAAGGATCTATTGGTTGGGGTGGAATCCCTTGATCGCAAGACATGAGTAGGTGGTTCTCTCTCAAAAAAGAATGAGGGAGTTACTATTTCGTTTTGATGGATCTCTCCACAAGTGAGAGGGAGTGGAGAGGTATTTATAGACTTCTCCAAAAAATACAACATTATTTCCCAACTCGGTGACATTGAAGTTGAAACTCGGTGCTACAGACTAGTGCAAAATGTCCCCACTTTTGGCTTTTCGGTGAGACCGAATGGAACATCTCAAGGAAATTTATTCGGCTTAACCTAGGCCGAGGCAGTACTTCGGTGGCACAAAAATATAAAACTTGCAAGTTCCAAAATTAAATGTTTTGATCACAGAAACTTGGCCAGTACTTTTCGGTTCCACCGAATGCAACCTCGGTAGCACCGAGGTGCTAGCGTTTGGCATAGGCTTTGTCTCAGTTCTACCGAGGTGCTAGGTTTGCCATAGGCTTTGTCTCGGTGGGACCAAAGTGGAAATCTTGGTGGCACCAAATTTGGAGTTTAGGGTTTAAGACAGAGGGGTTTTGTGAAAATTTGCTTGAGGCTTTTTCCCGCATATCTCTAAGCACTTGACCAACCAGATCATCATTAGTACCCCATCCCCTCTTAATAGTATTAGCTTTCCTATGGATTAAATTGTGATTAACTCACATAGAATAAAATGTAGAGTCTTGAGCTTTTGTCATTGAGAGTTCTTTGCATCTTAGGGGATCGTTCTCACAATTCCTAGCCACTCGATTTGTTAAACTTTCCTGAAATATACTTGATAAGCTTATTAGTACAACGAACTATATGGTGTTGTTAATTATGAAAACCACCTAGGGAGAAGTTGTTCTTTCAACCTCGGGCATTTGAGCAACACAATCATCGGAATTTACAAGCCAAGTTCTATAATGAAAAAATCCCACTACTATATGAAAGTGATATCTCAGTAGACTCTCTATATGAATAACATGGTTCTACTTTGAAGGAAAAGTGTCAAAAAAGATAGTAACATTGCCCCTTCTCTCTTTCCTATCATTTTTCCTTTTTCTCTCTTTTTATATATTCTGGAGTCTCATCCCGAGTTGTGGGGGATTCAGAGTCCCCATCATCCTTTCCTCACTGGGACAATTTTCTAATAATGATAATCATCACACTTTTATTTACTTAGAAATCGATATTAAAAATCAATGTAATGACTCTCTGATCTATCTGCTTTGTTTGGCCAACTGGATTGATCTATCTCCAGTGGGAGTAGTGCGTTCTAATGGGTTAAATCTTGCGGTGCTCTCTATCCCAGTGGCAGAAAGGGACAAGAAACATGTTTGTGGTGTTTCCATTAAGGATAAAATGCTGGGTAGTAATAGTATTGATTGGGTTTAGTTTGTCTACATCATGTCACCTTTCTCCAAGCATTACTTTTTTTGGTATAAAGTTAATACCTAGAGAGGCAAGCATAGAAGCGCTCTCGAAGTGGAGTAATAGTAGTAGATGCAGAATCATTTCGGTCTACTTGTTTATGGACGTTGTGCCTATATACATGATCATTGTTGTGAATAATATCATAACTATGTGCTTTTTTGTTAATTTTCCAACAGTAATTTGTGTACCCATCGTATGCTATGTGTTCAAGAAAGAAGCCTCTAGTCAAAACAATGGCCCTCGGGTCCAATTAATCATGTTGCTAAAATCATAAACAGCTTTCTGTAATTTTACTCTTTTTTCAATTTTCCTTTATTATCTATCACAATCAGAATTAATCCTTGCAAGTAACGAGTTCAAGGGGATTGACAACCCTCTTGCTCGCGTTGGGTGCAAGGGTTCGATTTTATGTGTGTAGTTTCTAAAGACAAGAATTTTTGTGGTTCTCCTATTAGTTTGATAACCTTGGTTCTCACTGGAGGAAATACTTATCGGCTACTCTATTGCTTCACCCTTCCTCTTCAGGGAAAATCCCAATGTAGCTCACAAGTAGCAGTATTTTGCTTACGAGTTGATCTATTTTGAGCATCACAAATCCTATACCAATAATATTATAAACTCTCCCCTCCCCTTTGCTTGAAGTTAAGCACTTCATTCTCCGCACTACAAGCAACAAGAAAAGAACTATCCATAGCGGCAAAGCAAGCAAACAAGCAAACATAAATATCTTTGTTTTTTTTGATTTTTTATAGAAGTGAGGGGAGATGAAAAAGAGAGGCAAAAGCAAAGGAAAATAAAAAGTAGAACAAGTGGGTGATAGTTTGTATGTAGGAACCTAGTGAGAATTGGATGATGTCTCCCCGACAAAAGCGCCAGAAATTCTTTCTGCTACTTGTGAGCTGCGTTGGGATATTCTAAGAAGAGGAAGGGTGAAGTAATATGGTAGCAGATAAGTATTTCCCTCACTGAGAACCAAGGTTATCAAACCAATAGGAGAACCATGCAAATTCCCATCTTTAGCAACTACACACACAAAAGCAAACACTTGCACCCAGCGTGCAAGAGGGTTGTCAACCCCCTTGAACTCATTACTTGCAGGGATTAATTCTAATAGTGATATATAGATAAAAATAAAAGTAATAAATTACAGTAAGGTAAACTTAGTTTTTAGAAATAGGATTAAGTAGACCTGGGGACCATAGTTTTCACTAGAGGCTTCTCTCTCAAACACATAGCATATGGTGGGTAGACATATTACTGTTGGGAAATTGATAGAAAAGCACATAGTTATGATGTTATTCATGGCAATGATCATGTATATAGGCATCACATGCATGACAAGTAGACCGGATCCGACCTGCATCTACTACTATTACTCCACTTCAAAAGCTCTTATAAGCTTGCCTCTCTAGGTATTAAGTTCATGACAAACAAAGTAATCACTTAAGCAAGGTGACATGATGTAGACAAACTAAACCCAATCAATATGAATAAACCCAGTCATTTTATCCTTAATGGCATGTCACTGGGATATAGAGCATCACAAGATTGAACCCATTACGAAGCACCTCCCCCACTGAAGATAAAGCAATATTAATCTACTTTGGCGAAACCAAACAGATAGATCAAAGAGAAATACAAAGCTATAACAATCATGCATAATAAAGTTCAAAAAAGACTCAGTTACTTTCAATGAATAATCTGGTCATAAACCCTCAATTCATCGAATCCCAACAAACACACCACAAAAGAAGATTACATCGGATTAAACTCATAGAAGATCAAGGAAAACATGGTATTGAAGATCAAAGAGAGAGAAGAAGCCATATAGCTACTAGCTGTAGACCTGTAGATCTATGGTGAACTACTTGCACATCATCATGGAGGCAGCCGGGTTGATGTAGATGGCCTCCGTGAATGATTCGCCCTCCGGCAGAGTATGGAAAAGGCCTCCAGATTGGATCATGAAAAAAAAAAGAGGCTTGCTGCGACAGAAAAAGTGTTCCGGATGTCAGTCTGTTGGTTTTGGGGTTGTTTGGGAATATATAAGTTGATTGAGGTCAGGTGGCATGCGAGGGGGTCATCATCCTGCATGGCACAACCTACCCCCCCCCCCCGAGGGCGCACCGTGCGAGCTCGTGGCTCTCTCATGGCTCGTCTGGTCTCCTCCCGAAGCTTCTAGGGTCTCTTTGTGTCTAAAAATAACCCTAGTAAAGTTTCATCATGTTTGGATTGTCGGACGACCGGACACCACCAAGACGTCGGACAACCAAGATTCGTCAGACGTCCGAGAGGGTTAACAGGAAACTGGGCCCAGGCAGAGAATGGAGATAGGATAGAGGCAATTGTGGTGATGCACAAGACACCGGGATGATGAAAGGCAGCATAAAAAATATAATGAACACGACCATGCCAAGCAATGATGACCCTAGTTAGGGTAACCAAGTCTCTCTAACATTGTTCATAGCATGGGCAGTGGTTTATGCCACCATGTTTGAGTAAGCGTGGTATGGCAATGTAAAGATATGAACCTTGAGCCCATTGCAACTGCTCCATCATTTAAAGAACCAAGTTAAAAAAGTGAGCAAAGTAACTTTGAGAGTGTTTGGTTCATTTATGCATCATATCGGGTGATAGTACTCATTAGTTGAATGTCTCCCCCTAAATACATGACTACACCCATACACAACATGAAGTGAATGTCTACAGGTGTGCAAAAATTCACATAATGCTATCAAGCTCCAAGATACCAGGTTCACACCTAAGTTGACACAACCTAGCTTCATCCAGTGGCTTGGTGAAAATGTTGGCAAGTTGTATATCTGTACCAACATGATCAATATCAATGTCACCCTTTTGCACATGGTCTCTCAAGAAATGATATTGAATGTCAATGTGCTTGGTGCGAGGGTGATCAATGGGGTTTTCAACAATCTTGATGGCACTTTCATTGTCGCATAATAGAGGCACATGTCTATAAGTTATACCATAGTCCTTCAAAGTTTGCCTCATCCAGAGAAATTGTGTTGCACAACTTGTATTTGCAACATATTCGGCTTCAGCTGTGGATAGGGAGACACAATTTTGCTTCTTCGGGGACCAACTTACCAAGCAGCATCCAAGAAACTGGCATGCCCCACAGGTTGACTTCCTTTCCACCTTGTCTCCAGCCCAATCCGCATATGTGTACCCAATGAGATCAAACTTGGCATCCTTGGGGTACCATAGACCCAACTTTGGGGTGTGAACAAGGTATCTGAGAATATGCTTAACCGCC
Source organism: Hordeum marinum (assembly GCA_022496015.1). Classification (NCBI taxonomy): domain Eukaryota; kingdom Viridiplantae; phylum Streptophyta; class Magnoliopsida; order Poales; family Poaceae; genus Hordeum; species Hordeum marinum. The sequence continues at coordinate 530,134,157 of CM039674.1, read as the reverse complement.
TTATGATGACTTTCCCTAGGGGAAGCTTGAAATCTTGCACCAATGCCTACACTTAACGTGATGTCTATTCTAGATGCACAAAGGTAAAGCAATGAACCAATCATAGAGCGGTAAAGAGATGGGTCTAACAGGATACTGTTTGTGTATTCGTTGAGAAAAAATTTGGTTGGCTTGGGCGTATTGCATGGGCTAGCGTCTGTCGTTCTGAACTTCGCAAGAATGTCCTTGAGGTACTTGGTTTGAGATAAGAAAATTCCATCTTGAAATTGTTGAATTTGAAAATCGAGAAAGAACTTCAAGTCCGCATTGAGTGACATCTCAAAGGTCTTTGTCATGGATTCCGCAAACTTCTTGCACAGATGAATGTTAGGAGAACCGAAAATGATATCATCTACATAAATTTGGCATAAGAAATCACCATTTTCCCGTTTAGTAAAAAGAGTAGGGTCAATCAGCCTCTCCAAACACCATCGTCGAGTAAAAACTTCTTAAGATGATCATACCAAGCACGAGGTGCTTGTTTGAGGCCATACATAGCCTTGTGAAGTTTGCACTCATAGTCTTTCTGAGTGGGGTCAACGAACCGGGTGGTTGTGGTACATAGACCTCTTCTTGTAGAGGATCATTAAGAAATGCACTCTTCACATCCATTTGATGTAAAGTAAAACCATTAAATGTATCATAGTCAAGTAAGATACAAATTGAATCAAGACGGGCAACGGGAGCAAGGGTCTCATCAAAGTCCAAACCTTCAACTTTTGAGTACCCTTGTGCCACTAACCTTGCCTTGTTTATGATGATTACACCATGATCATCTTGCTTGTTCTTGAAGATCCATTTTGTTCCAATAACATTGTGTTCCTTAGTTGGCCTTTCGACCAAATACCATACTTTGTTGTGCTCGAAGCTGTTCAACTCTTCTTGCGTTGCAACAAGCCAGCCGTTGTCCATCAACGCATCTTGTGTCTTGAGTGGCACAACACTATAGACAAACAAAAAATGAGCACAAAAGTTTGTTAATTGTTTATGAGTGACTCTACCTTCCGATATGCCAGTATGGATTTGCTTAACATCAACACGACGGGCCACACGAGGCATGATGGAGGTTAAGGTTTCATGAGGTTTAATTTCGTTCCCATCATCAACATCTTCAACATGTGGATCTATAGGGTGTGGTGGAAGATCTTTTTCTTCATGCATAATTTGTTAAGATTCACCATCACTAAAGGATTCATCATCATCGACATGTGCATGTTCTTGTTCTTGTTCTGGATGATGAACTTGTCCTTGTTCTTTTGCTTGATGATGTTGTAGGTCCCGTGTAGGACCTAGTTCTTGTTCTTGTTCTGGATGATGAACTTGTTCTTGTTCTTATGCTTGATGATGTTGTAGGTCCCATGTAGGACCTAGTTCTTGTTCTTGGATTATGGGCTCCTCATGAATGATGGGATCTTGTGGTGATATTGGTGTAGTAGTAGGTTGAGCATGAGTCGTGCTTGTGACCTCATCTTCACCTTCACAAGGAACATTTCCATTGGAAGGAGAGCACCTACACCCATGGTCAAGATGTCTTGCGAAGGATCTTCATCACCTGCATAACTTAAATCAACTAGATCCCAATGGGATCCATTAAATTCATCAAACACCACGTCACAAGTTTCTACAACGCATCTAGTGGATTTGTTGTAGACCCTATAGGCAGGGGAGTTTGATCCATAACTAACAAATATTCCTTCGATTGTTTTAGATTGAAATTTTCCTAACCATTCTCTTTTGTTGAGAATGAAGCATTTGCAACCAAATAGCTGGAAATACTTGACATTTGGCTTGTTTCCGGTTATGATCTCATATGGTGTCTTCTCCAAGATCTTGCGAAGGAAAAGACGATTTGATGCATGGCACGCAGTATTGACGGCTTCGGCCCAAAAGGTATGAGGTGATTTGTACTCATCCAACATGGACCTTCCAACTTCACAAGTGTGTGGTTCTTCCTCTCGACTACCCCATTTTGTTGTGGGGTATATGGCACGGAGTATTGATTCTCAGTTCCTTCATCACAAAGAAACTCCTCCAATGTATAGTTCTTGAACTCGGAGCCATTTCCACTTATTATTGCCGAGATTTCTTTGTCAAACTTACATTGAGCTTGTTCGGCAAAATTAGTGAAGGTGATTTTTGTCTCGTCCTTGGACTTTAGAAAGAAAACCCATGTATATCTTGAGTAATCATCAACAATAAGAAACACATACTTCTTCCCACCAAGACTGTCCCATGAAGGAGGCCCAAAGATATCCACGTGAAGGAGCTCCAAAGGTCTTGAAGTTCATACTATGTTCTTGGGGGGATGCTTTGATTGATTTTGCTTCCCGGCTATGCATGCACTACGCACACTATCTTCCTCAAAAGATACATTGGTTAGTCCAAGGATGTGTTCACCCTTTAAGAGATCTTTACGATTCCTTATGCTGACATGGGCTAGCCGGTGATGCCATAGCCATCCCTTGTCGGCCTCGTCCATGAGGCAAGTTGCATGGAATGTTCTCTCTTCGGAGAAATCAACCGTGTAAAGGTTGCCATACAAATCCCCCACAAAGGCAACTTCAAGAGTATATCTCTTAAAGACTTTCACATCTGTTAGTCCAACTAGTGTATCATAACCAACAGAAGCCAACTGACGAACAGAAAACAAATGTTATTTCAGGGATTGGACAAGCATGACATTTGTAAGTGACATGTCATTGGTGATAGCCCCCTTTCCCAAACCAAGTACATGTCCTTTGGACCCTTCACCAAAGACTCCACACATTTGACTCCACCGGAGACAGCAACCTACACACAATTCAAGTCTTGGTTAGAGGCACCCATTTTACAATGGGACCTCTCAATTTAGTAACAAGGGTCTTAGGAACCCAAGTTGTATAAAACTAAAAGGAAATTGCAGGGCTAACAAACTAATAATACACATCTCCACATTTCCCCTTACGAAGCATACATGATTGAGGCATAAATTATTTTGGCTTGTTGGGAGTAGGCTTGCCCCTAGTGGCCTTCCTACTGACTACCTTGTTAACCTTACACTTTCCTTTCTCCTTGTGCCCTTCTCTCACAAATGTCTCCTTGAGGGGAGTTGTAGACTTATGTGTCGCTACTTTATTCTTGCTTGTGCTTGGATCAAATACAAGCCCTTCCTTGGCCACTACCTCCTTGTGTTGACTCAACACTTCATTGAGGTTCTTTCGTCCTTGGGTACATGACATGAGCCCTTTTTCAATTTGAGATTTCAGCAATGAGTTCTCCTTAAGTAAGCTTGCTAGGTCACCACTGGGGTTAGTAGCGTAGGCATCAACATTTATAATAGGAGAGGAACAAGCTTTGCCGAGTGTGTTAAGATAAGTAAGCTTGAGTTCGTCAAACTTCTTTGCAAGGAGGTTGAGCTCTTATTCCTTTGTCTTGAGAGACAGGTATAAGAGCTCATAATCCTTAGAAAGGGTAGCGTGAGACTCTTCAAGCTTACTCTTATCATTTCTTCACACATTATAAGCACTCTTATCCCTGTGCAGAGAGGCAAGTTCTTTAGTATGCATATCAATGTCTACACCTATTTTTAAGCACAATTCATCATTATGTGCTTCCTTCTATAGGATTTTCTGCTCAAGGATTTCACTTTTCTCCTTTTCGTCGATAATGAGGGTTTCGAGTTCCTTAGTGGAGGTGGTGTGCTTACTCACCATCACCATAAGCATACGAAACTTCATGAGATTCTTTCCTTTGAAAGAGCACATGACTTTCTTCATCTTAGCATACATAGCATCACTAATTTTACATTCATGATAATGATCCTCCACATCAAGATATTTAGCACTAGATATGGTAGGAGTAAATAGAGGAGGATTTGGATGTGGAGTTACCTTCACCTTGTTTGAAGATGCTTTACCCTCATCATCATCTACCATGGCCTTTGCCATGAGACATTTGTGTGTGTTGCCTTTGTAGTCTTTCATATAGTTGTATGTAAAAACATCACGGGTATTGTTTATGAGTTTCAATGTGGTTTGAGTGTCTTGGGCTACACCTGCAACACCTCTAACATCATCGGGGTCGGACTTGACTTGGGCAACCATAGCCTTACTCTCTCTCTTCTTGAACTTGGAGTTCAATGGGTTGCGCAAGTTCTTCTTCACAAACGTCTTGGGAAATCTTGGCTTGTCTTCTCTGTTCTCATAGGGGCACTCGTTTGAGAAGTGGTTGGTTTCTTAACAATTGTAGCAAGTCCTTACTTTCTTCTTTGGGAATCTTCCCTTGAATTTTCCCGCACTAAACTTCTTCACAAAGAGTTCCATGTCATCATATGAGGGCCCTCATCTGAGTCAACTTCATAACCTTCTTCTTCATCATCTTCTTCTTCTTCACTCACATCATCATCCTTTACGTGCTTGGACTTCAAGTCAAGGTTTGTCTTGGGTGATGCGGAACCATGCATGGTAAGATGTCTTGTATCATTGGCCTTTGATTCTTCAAATAGTTAGAAGGTTAAAATGACATCATCGGAAGACATGTGCTTGAATCCATGTTCTCTTCTTATGTCCCATACCATTTAATGATGATATGGAGCAAGGGCATTTAGCAGTTTGTCCACAAGAAACTGTTTGGTCAAGTTAGATCCATCTTGGCTCTTGTCACAATCATACGATTCAATGTCAACGGCAAGTGTAATCAATCGCTCATGAAGTTTCTTGGGGTCTTCACCTTTCTCCATGCAGAAATATTGTAATGCCCCATTTGCAATCTCATATTGTGCAAGACAGAGTGAGGACGTTCCTGTCCTGGTCATCACAAAGCTATCCCATAGCTCTTTTGCATTGGTGAGGTGAATGTAGGGCCTTTTTTGCTTGTCAAACATGCCCTTGCTTATGACCATGAATGCGGTGTCATAGAGGTATTTGTCATATTCTTCACCTGGTGTGAGATCCTTGGGATTCACAGGGTTGTAACCTTTCTCCATGTTCTCCAGCATTTCTTCATTGGCAAACCTAAGATGATCCTGCATAACAACCATACACAAAGAAAAATCGACAGTGTTATCAAGTAAGGGAGGGTTTCGCCCTACATTATACCTAGGTTTCTCAACTCTAGGTTTTGCATATAGCCATGAAACACCAGTGTTTCCACCAACTTGAGATTGTTGGCCGAGATTTGGAAGATGTGCAATTGGTTGCTTTATCACACCCACTGTATTTTCCGGTGGTGGAGTTCTTGCAACCAGTGCATCCAACCTCATATTAACCAAGGCCTCAATAGAAGCATCATGCTCCTCCTTTTGCTTAGCGAGGGCCCTTTCAAGATCCTCAGAGGTGAAAGATTGTCGCGCTTTCGAAGAAGCCAAATCTTTCGCAAGAGGAAGTGTAATAAGAGGGTTCCCATCATTATCCATCTCGCTCTAGGGTGGTTAAGCCACAAGATTAGAGCACGAGGCTCTGATACCAATCGAAAGAATTGAGATGGACCTAGAGGGGGGTGAATAGGTACACTTGCAAATTTTAATTATTTACTTAACAATTTTAGGCAATATTGCGGAATAAGTAAATGAGCCTAACAATAGCTAAGATGAAAGTTGAGCTAAGTGTAATCAAGAAAGCAACAAGTAATTGGATAGTCAAGCACAAATAATACAAGTAAGTACACAAAGACAAGTAACCACAAGTAGGGAGTTATGGTTAGGAATAACCGCAACTCCGAGAGACGAGGATGTTTCCCGATGTTCACTTCCTTGGAGGGGAGCTACATCACCGTTTAGAGAGGTGGATGTTACCATGAAGGCACACCAACGCCACGGAGGCTCATGTTGGGGAACGTTGCATGGGAAACAAAAAATTTCCTACGCACATGCAAACCTATCCATGGTGATGAGCATGTACGAGAGGGAGAGTGGATCTACGTACCCTTGTAGATCGCTAAGCGGGAAGCGTTAAGAAACGCGGTTGGTGTAGTCGAACTTCTTCGCGATCCAAATCGCTGAGCGTCCCGCGATCCAATCACGAACCGTCCTGCGATCTCGTCACGATCCGTCCCGCGATCCGATCACGAACGTCCCGTGGCCTTGATCACGATCCTTCCGATCTAGTACCGAACGGACGGCACCTCCGCGTTCAGCACACGTACATCTTGATGACGATCTCCACCGTCTTGATCCAGCAAGAGGAGGTGGAGAGGAGAGATAGTTCACCGGCAGCATGACGGCGCTCCGGTGATGGTGGTGGAGCAATTCCGGCAGGGCTTCGCCTAAGCACTGCAGAAATCCGATCTAGAGGAGCACCGGTGAATCGGGTAGCACGTGGCCGTAAATTGTGTGTAAAACCCTAGCTATCCACCAATATATATAGGAGGAGAGGAGGAGGAGAGGGGCTGGCGCACCAAGCCTTTCCTCTAGCACTTGGCCGGCCAAGGAGAGCAATCCTACTCCTACTCCAATCCTAGTTGGAGTAGGATTGCTTCCTATTGGCCGATTTTTCCTTTTTCCTTTTTTCCTTAGGATTTTTCACCTTCTGCGCCTTGGGCCTTTGTGGATGGGTTTCCCAGCCCACTAAGGTCTGGCTAACACCCTCCCACAGCCCATGGACCTCTTGGGGTCGAAATACCCCTCCCGGAGGTCCCCCGGTACACTACCGATGAGCCCGAAACTTTTCCGGCGACCAAACTGGGACTTCCTATATATGAATCTTTACCTCTCGACCATTCCGGAGCTCCTCGTGACGTCCGAGATCTCATCCGGGACTCCGAACAACCCTCGGTCACCACCATACATAACTCTACACTATCGAAACGTCACCAAACCTTAAGTGTGCAGACCCTGCGGGTTCGAGAACTATGTAGACATGACCGAGACACCTCTCCGGACAATAACCAATGGCGGGACCTGTACGTCCACATTGGTTCCTACATATTCTACGAAGATCTTATCGGTTGAACCTCTATGTCAAGGATTCAGTTAATCCCATATAACGTTCCCTTTGTTCTTCGGTATGTTACTTGCCCGAGATTCGATCGTTGGTATCTCTATACCTAGTTCAATCTCGTTACCGGCAAGTCTCTTTACTCGTTCCGTAATGCAAGATCCCGCAACTAACTATTAGTCACATTGCTTGCAAGTCTTATTGTGATGTTGCATTACCGAGTGGGCCCCGAGATACCTCTCCGTCACACGAAGTAACAAATCCCAGTCTCGATCCATGCCAACTCAACAGACACCATCGGAGATACCTGTAGAGTACCTTTATAGTCACCCAGTTACGTTGCAACATTTGATACACACAAGGCACTCCTCCGATATCCATGAGTTGCATGATCTCATGGTCATAGGAACATATACATTGACATGTAGAAAACAGTAGCAATAAACTGACACGATCATATGCTATGTTTGTAGTTTGGGTCTTGTCCATCACATCATTCTCCTAATGATGTGATCCCGTTATCAAATGACATCACATGTCAATGGCTAGGAAACCCTGACCATCTTTGATCAACGAGCTAGTTCACTAGAGGCATACTAGGGACATAGTGTTTGTCTATTTATCCACACATGCAATGTGTTTCCGATCACTACAGTTATAGCATGGATAATAAACGATTATCATGAACAAGGAAATATAATAATAAACACTTTATATATTGCCTCTAGGGCATATTTCCAACAGTCTCCCACTTGCACTAGAGTCAATAATCTAGTTCACATCACTATGTGATTTACATGGTAATGAATCGAACACCCATACAGTTCTGGTGTTGATCATGTTTAGCCCTGGGAAGAGGTTTAGTCAACGGGTCTGCAACATTCAGATCCGTGTGCACTTTGCAAATATTTATGTCCTTCTCCTCGATGTAGAACCGGATGGAGTTGAAACGTTGCTTTATGTGTCTGGTCCTCTTGTGAAACCTTGGTTCCTTGGCTAGAGCAATGGCACCAGTGTTGTCACAGAACAGATTTATTGGATCCAGTACACTAGGCACTACTCCAAGATCTGTCATGAACTGCTTCATCCAGACACCTTCCTTCGCTGCCTCCGAGGCTGCGATGTACTCCGCTTCGCACGTAGAATCAGCTACCACGCTTTGCTTGGAATTGCACCAGCTTACCGCTCCCCCGTTAAGAATAAATACGTATCCGGTTTGCAATTTAGAATCGTCCGGATCAGTGTCGAAGCTTGCATCGACGTAACCCTTTACGACGAGCTCCTCATCACCTCCATAAACGAGAAACATGTCCTTAGTCATGTTAAGGTACTTAAGGATATTCTTGACCGCTTGCCAGTGCTCCATTCCAGGATCACTTTGAAACCTTCTAGCCATACTTATGGCAAGGCTGACATCGGGTCTTGTGCACAGCATTGCATACATGATAGAGCCTATGGCTGAAGCATAGGGGATGACGCTCATCTTTTCTTTATCTTCTGCAGTCACTGGGCATTGAGTCTTACTCAACTTCACACCTTGTAACACAGGCAAGAACCCCTTCTTGGCTTGTTCCATTTTGAACTTCTTCAAAACTTCGTCAAGGTATGTGCTCTGTGAAAGTGCTATTAAGCGTCTCGACCTATCTCTATAGATCTTAATGCCTAATATGAAAGCAGCTTCTCCTAGGTCCTTCATTGAAAAACTCTTATTCAAATATTCCTTTACGCTTTCCAGCATTTCTATATCGTTTCCGATCAGCAATATGTCATCCACATATAACACTAGAAACGCTACAGAGCTCCCACTCACTTTCTTGTAAATACAAGCTTCTCCATAAACTTGTATAAACCCAAACGCCTTGATCACCTTATCAAAGCGCTTATTCCAACTCCGAGATGCTTGCACCAGTCCATAAATGGATCGCTGGAGTTTGCTAACTTTGTCAGCATTCTCTAGATCGACAAAACCTTCGGGTCGCATCATATACAACTCTTCCTCAAGGAAACCGTTGAGGAACGCCGTTTTGACATCCATCTGCCAAATTTCATAGTCGAAATAAGCAGCTATTGCCAACATGATTCGGACAGACTTAAGCTTGTGAAAAACCCTTTGCCACAAGTCGAGCTTTATAGACGGTAACATTTCCGTCCGCGTCCGTCTTCTTCTTATAGGTCCATTTGTTCTGAATGGCCTTTCGCCCTTCAGGTAGTACTTCCAAAGTCCATACTTTGTTTTCATACATGGATCCCATCTTAGATTTCATGGCCTCTAACCATTTCTCGGAATCCGGGCCCATCACTGCTCCTCCATAGCTCGTAGGTTCATTGTTGTCCAACAACATGACCTCTAAGACAGGGTTGTCGTACCACTCGGGAGTAGTACGCGTCCTTGTCAACCTACGAGGTTCAATAGCAGCTTGATCCGGAGCTTCATGATCATCATCATTAACTTCCTCTTCTACCGTCGTTGGTTCCACAGAAACATCTTTCTGTGCTGCGCTACTCTCTAGTTGAAGTAAAGGTTCAATAACCTCATCAAGCTCTATTTTCTTCCCACTCAATTCTTTCGAGAGAAACTCTTTCTCAAGAAATGTTCCATTCTTAGCGACAAACACTTTGCCCTCGGATCTGAGATAGAAGGCATACCCGACTGTCTCTTTCGGGTATCCTATGAAGACGCATTTTTCCGCTTTGGGTTCCAGCTTTTCAGGCTGAAGCTTTTTCACATAAGCATCACATCCCCAAACTTTAAGAAACGACAATTTCGGCTTTTTGCCAAACCACAGTTCATATGGCGTCGTCTCAACGGATTTTGATGGTGCCCTATTTAAAGTGAATGCAGCTGTCTCTAATGCATAACCCCAAAACGATAGTGGCAAATCGGCAAGAGACATCATAGAACGCACCATATCCAATAAGGTCCGATTACGACGTTCAGACACACCATTACGCTGTGGTGTTCCGGGCGGTGTCAACTGTGAAACAATTCCACACTGTCTTAAGTGACTGCCAAACTCGTAACTCAGATATTCACCTCCTCGATCAGATCGAAGAAATTTAATCTTCTTGTTACGATGATTCTCAACTTCACTCTGAAATTGCTTGAACTTTTCAAATATTTCAGACTTGTGTTTCATCAAGTAAACATACCCATATCTACTCAAGTCATCAGTGAAGGTGAGAAAATAACGATAACCACCGCGCGCTTCCACATTCATTGGACTGCACACATCAGTATGTATGATTTCCAATAAGTCACTTGCCCGTTCCATTGTTCCAGAGAACGGCGTTTTGGTCATCTTGCCCATAAGGCATGGTTCACATGTGTCAAGTGATTCAAAATCAAATGACTCCAAAAGTCCATCAGCATGGAGCTTCCTCATGCGTTTTACACCAATATGACCTAAATGGCAGTGCCACAAGAAAGTGGTACTATCATTAATTACTCTACATCTTTTGGCATCAATGTTATGAACATGTGTGTCATCGCTATCAAGATTCAATATGAATAAACCCCTAACATTGGGTGCATGACCATAAAAGATATTACTCATATAAATAGAACAACCTTTATTCTCTGATTTAAATGAGTAACCGCCTCGCAATAAACAAGATCCAGATATAATGTTCATGCTTAACGCAGGCACTAAATAACAATTATTTAGGTTCATCACTAATCCTGATGGTAATCGAAGAGAGAGCATGCCGACGGCGATCACATCAACCTTGGAACCATTTCCCACGCTCATCGTCACTTCGTCCTTTGCCAGTCTTCGTTTATTTCGTAGTGCCTGTTTTGAGTTGCAAATGTGAGCAACCGAACCGGTATCAAATACCCAGGCACTACTACGAGAACTAGTAAGGTACACATCAATAACATGTATATCATATATACCTTGTTTGTCGTTTGCCGCCTTCTTGTCAGCCAGGTACTTGGGGCAGTTCCGCTTCTAGTGACCAGTTCCCTTGCAATGAAAGCACCCAGTTTCTGGCTTAGGTCCATGCTTAGGCTTCTTTGTAGGAGTAGCAACTGCTTTGCCATCCTTCTTGGTTTTACCCTTCTTGCCTTTCCCCTTGCCATTCTTCTTGAAACTAGTGGTTTTATGGACCATCAACACTTGATGTTCTTTCTGGATTTCAGACTCAGCGACTTTCATCATCGCAAACAGCTCGGATGATGACTTGTTCATCCCGTGCATGTTATAGTTCATCACAAAACATTTGTAACTAGGTGGCAGTGATTGAAGGACTCTATCAATGATCGCCTCTTGCGGAAGGGCAATTCCCAACTCATCCAGACGGTTTGAGTACCCAGACATTCTGAGTATATGCTCACTGATAGACCCGTTCTCCTCCATCTTGCAAGCATAGAATTTATCGGAGGTCTCATACCTCTCGATCCGGGCATTCTTCTGAAAGATAAACTTCAACTCCTGGAACATCTCATATGCTCCATGACGTTCAAAATGTCTTTGAAGTCCCGGTTCTAAGCCATACAATATTGCACACTGAACTATTGAGTAGTCTCCAGCACGAGCCTCCCAAGCGTTCTTAACATCTTCGGAGGTCATGTCTTTTGGTTGGTCACCAAGCGGTGCATCAAGGACATATTGTTTCTGGGAAGCCGTAAGGATAATCCTCAGATTACGGGCCCAATCAACAAAGTTACTTCCATCATCTTTCAACTTAGCTTTCTCTAGGAACGCATTAAAATTCAGGGGTGCTACTACGCGAGCCATTGATCTACAACATAAATATGCAAAGGTTATTTAGACTATTGTTCATGATAATGAATTTAGTTAATCAAATTACTAAAGCTCCCACTCAAATTGACATCCCTCAGGCCATCTGAGTGTCACATGATCCAAATTCACCAACTCAAGTCCGATCATCACGTGAGTTAAGTTGGCTTTAATGGTGAACATCACTATGTTGATCATATCTACTATATGACTCATGTTTGACCTTTTGGTCTCTTGTGTTCCGAGGCCATGTATGTACATGCTAGGCTCGTCAAGTTTAACCCGAGTGTTCTGCACGTGCAAATCTGGCTTGCACCCGTTGTATGTGAACGTAGAGTCTATCACACCCGATCATCACGTGGTGTCTCGACACGACGAACTTTCGCAACGGTGCAAACTCGGGGAGAACACAGTTCATCTTGAAATTTAAGTGAGGGATCACCTTATAATGCTACCGTCGTACTAAGCAAAACAAGGTGCATAAATGGATTAACATCTCATGCAATTCATAAGTGATATGATATGGCCATCAACTTGTGTTTAAGATCTCCATCTTCGAAACACCGGCATGATCTCCATCATCACCGGCACGACACCATGATCTCCATCATCTTGATCTCCATCAACGTGTCGCCATCGGGGTTGTCACGCCCTGCATGCTTCTACTACTATTGCTACCGTAGCAATAAAGTAAAGCATTACATAGCGCTTTAATGATTGACACGCAGGTCATATAATAATTATAGACAACCCTATGGCTCCTGCCGGTTGCCGTAATCACCGACATCCAAGTCATGATAATCTATACATCACATGATCATCTCATACATCACATATATCTCATCATGTAATTGGCCATATCATATCACAACATACCCTGCAAAAACAAGTTAGACGTCCTCTAATTGTTGTTGCATGTTTTACGTGGCTGCTACGGGTATCTAGCAAGAACAATTCTTACCTACGCAAAACCACAAGGTGATACACTAGTCTGCTTTTCAACCTTCTCAAGGACCGCCTTTGTCGGATCCGATCCAACTAGAGTAAGAGAAACTGTCACCCGCAAGCCAGCTAAGCAACAAGTTGCGTCGCGGGAACCAGTCTCTCGTAAACATACGAGTAATGTTGGCCCGGGCCGCTTCATCTCACAATACCGCTGAACCAAAATACGACCAAGGGAGGAAGCAATCTAAGCATCAACGCCCACAAACATTTTGTGTTCTACTCGAGATCTCATCGAACCATCAACCTACCTCATGATGCCACTGTTGGGGAACGTTGCATGGGAAACAAAAAATTTCCTACGCACACCCAAACCTATCCATGGTGATGAGCATCTACGAGAGGGAGAGTGGATCTACGTACCCTTGTAGATCGCTAAGAGGGAAGCGTTAAGAAACGCGGTTGGTGTAGTCGAACTTCTTCGTGATCCAAATCGCCGAGCGTCCCGCGATCTCATCACGATCCGTCCTGCGATCCGATCACGAACGTCCCGTGGCCTTGATCACGATCCTTCCGATCTAGTACGGAACGGACGGCACCTCCGCGTTCAGCACACGTGCAGCTTGATGACGATCTCCACCGTCTTGATCCAGCAAGAGGAGGTGGAGAGGAGAGAGAGTTCACCGGCAGCGTGACGGCGCTCCAGTGATGGTGGTGGAGCAATTCCGGCAGGGCTTCGCCTAAGCACTCTAGAAATTCGATCTAGAGGAGCACCGGTGTATCGGGTAGCACGTGGCCGTAAGTTGTGTGTAAAACCCTAGCTATCCACCAATATATATAGGAGGAGAGGAGGAGGAGGGGCTGGCGCACCAAGCCTTTCCTCTAGGACTTGGCCGGCCAAGGAGAGCAATCCTACTCCTACTCCAATCCTAGTTGGAGTAGGATTGCTTCCTATTGGCTGATTTTTCCTTTTTCCTTTTTTCCTTAGGATTTTTCACCTCCTGCGCCTTGGGCCTTTGTGGATGGGTTTACCAGCCCAATAAGGGCTGGCTAACACCCTCCCACAGCCCATGGACCTCTTGGGGTCGAAATACCCCTCCCGAAGGTCCCCCGGTACACTACCGGCACTCCCGGTACACTACCGATGAGCCCGAAACTTTTCCGGCGACCAAACTGGGACTTCCTATATATGAATCTTTACCTCTCGACCATTCCGGAGCTCCACGTGACGTTCGCGATCTCATCCGGGACTCCTAACAACCCTCGGTCACCACCATACATAACTCTACACTACTGAAACGTCACCGAACCTTAAGTGTGCAGACCCTGCGGGTTTGAGAACTATGTAGACATGACCGAGACACCTCTCCGGCCAATAACCAATGGCGGTACCTGGATGTCCACATTGGTTCCTACATATTCTACGAAGATCTTATCATTTGAACCTCTATGTCAAGGATTCAGTTAATCCCGTATAACGTTCCCTTTGTTCTCCGGTATGTTACTTGCCCGAGATTCGATCGTTGGTATCTCTATACCTAGTTCAATCTCGTTACCGGCAAGTCTCTTTACTCATTCCGTAATGCAAGATCCCGCAACTAACTATTAGTCACATTGCTTGCAAGGCTTATTGTGATGTTGCATAACCGAGTGGGCCCCGAGATACCTCTCCGTCACACGGAGTAACAAATCCCAGTCTCGATCCATGCCAACTCAACAGACACCATCGGAGATACCTGTAGAGTACCTTTATAGTCACCCAGTTACGTTGCGACGTTTGATACACACAAGGCACTCCTCCGATATCCATGAGTTGCATGATCTCATGGTCATAGGAACATATACATTGACATGTAGAAAACAATAGCAATAAACTGACACGATCATATGCTACGTTTGTAGTTTGGGTCTTGTCCATCACATCATTCTCCTAATGATGTGATCCCGTTATCAAATGACATCACATGTCAATGGCTAGGAAACCCTGACCATCTTTGATCAACGAGCTAGTTCACTAGAGGCATAGTAGGGACATAGTGTTTGTCTATTTATCCACACATGCAATGTGTTTCCGATCACTACAGTTATAGCATGGATAATAAATGATTATCATGAACAAGGAAATATAATAATAAACACTTTATATATTGCCTCTAGGGCATATTTCCAACAGCTCACCCTATTCTCTCCTTTATATAACACCAGGAAGGCATTACTCAACCAATAGTTGTAGACCTTGGGAGACCACAGGGGAAATCACAATGGTTTGATTCCTCTCCGAAGAACACCTACCTCGTAGGAGTCTCCAACCTCCAAGAGTAACAAGTTCAAGGGAACCGCTCAAGACTTGTTTAAATCACGAATAGCTTTGGTTTAGAGGAGGGTAGGGGGACAATCTATCTTCTTATTGGAACAACACTCAAGGAAACTCACAAATGCACTCAGGATCTAGGATTTGGTGTAAGAAAATGAGAGTGAGAGAGAAAGGTGTTCTTGGAATCTTTTCACTTTGTTGGACACCCTTCACCCAAGGTGGGAGAAGAGTACATATAATGGTGGTAAGAACATGGCTGTTGGAAACCACTTAAGCTGCATAGACGCCGGATCGGGACTTGTTGGGGATATAATCCCGTGATATGACCCGGCTGAAAGGTTCCGGTTAATAGCATTGGTTCTGAGACGGCCCACGAAGACAGGTGTCAACTAAAGGCCCATGATGATTGGCGGCTCCTGGTGTGGGCCGGACTGCGGAGACCCGGAGGTGCAAGACGTCTCATAGATGACTTGGGTAAGAAGATAGAGATAGACTCGGAGATGTAAACGTGATCCGATTGTGTAAATGTGAGACCCGGTGGTCTTGACCTCTTATATAAAGGCAGACCCGGGGCGATTTAGAGATAGGTTATCGAAAACTAGGTCAAGCTTCTAGCCCCTTGTAATCAATACAACAAGTAATAACAACACAAGCAGGATGTAGGCCTTTACCTCGACTTGAGGGGCCGAACCTGGGTAAATCCATGTCTCTTGTCCCACTCAACCTCTTTGGGTCCACTGCAATGGCGCTGGCTCCGAACTCAAGTCTGGTCACCCGGACATCTGTCGTGGGAGAACCACGACAGTTGGCACCCACCTTGGGACTACCGCTTGGTGGTGTTGAGTTCTCAAAGGATCTCTTCCGGGCCTCAAGGGATACGTGGTTGGAAGGATGAGCAAGAGTCGCCAAGGCCGGCTCTACATCGACAACGCCGGCTGGGGACTTGACACTGATTCCGTGGAGTATGGCTTCCGGATTCCGTTTGGCAGAATCCAGGTGTTCATCGGAAAGATTGATGGGTCTGCACCCGGGCCGAACATCTGCACCAACATCGTCGAGCCGGCTCGGTGTCTTAAGCCTGCACGTGAGATATGCCCTGCTCGTGCCATCCCGGATCAGGAGCACGTCTTTATGGGTTTCACCCAAGGTATGGATCTGGAGCCTTCCGGATCTCAAGGAACGCTTGTGCGCTCGGAGGATGAGTCTTCGAGCGGAGAAACAGAATCCGTGTATCAGCTTAGAAACGGTGGCCTTGGGGGCTACGGTGACACTTTCCCCGAGTCAGGGCGCGACGAGTCAGGCGAGCTCGAACAGCTGACTTATGCGGCAGTATTCATGGCAGGGCCAGGGGCGGCCGGCTCAGGAACTAACCCGCCCCCGCCACCGCCGTCGGCTCAGAGTCTCATGGAACGGATGGACGAGCTTGAGGCCTTGATGGCCATGGAGGTCACGCTAGATAATCAAGCGGCCCGGAATGCGGAGATCGCTAGGATCAAGGATCGGATGACCGAGGAACGTCAGAGGATAGCTGAGTTGAAGGATCAGATGGAAGATCAGATGGAAGCAGAGGCGGCCCGGCTCAAGGCTGATGCTTTCCGTTTGGGGATAGAACAAGTTTCAGCGGCGGTTGTGCATCGCCGATGACGTCAATCTCGTTTACCGGAGCGCTACGAGGCGAGGAATCTCTTCAACACCCCCGGCTCTGGAAGAGCGGCAGCTGCCCCTGAGGAAGGGCGAGCAGTGGCTCACACGGCTGCACCCGGAGGGTTCACAACACCGACGGGTCATTATTCCAACCCGGCTGAGAACATGATTGCAGCTGCTGCCCCTATCCCGGACGAGGCGCCTTTTGCGGAGGAAGTACGGGGAGCCATTGAATATTTGCAAACGGTCGTGGCCCAACAGGAGAAATACACCCACAGCTGGAGTCGGGTCCATTCTACCCCTCTCCATAGTCGAAGCTTCAGCCGGCGTTATGAGTCGCCGGTGGCCTCCAGCAGTGGCCCGCATCGCAGGCCGGAGGGGGGACAAGCGGTCTTAGACGCTCAGGCCCTTGTGGACAGAGCAAGGAACAGACGAGAGGAAGAGGCGGCAATGAATCACCCGGAGCCCGTGCGCTCTGTATCTGTGGGAGCCAAAGCCGCTGGTAGTGCTAGAGCCGTGGGAGTCCCATGTTTAACTCCGGCTCTAAGAAGTGAAAGGTTGCCAAAGGATTTTAAGGGACCCCGTAAGGTTCCGAACTACACGGCGGATCTCCCTCCCGAGGCCTGGATCGAGAGCTATGAGCTGGCAATGGAGATGTTAGATGTCAATGAAGCGGTCTTCACAAAATATTTTATCATGATACTGGAGGGTCCGGCTCGCACATGGTTAAAGGGCTTGCTGCCTAATGTGATAAGCTCCTGGGCTGAGCTAAGGGCGAAGTTCATCAAAAAAATTCAAGGGACTTGCAAGCAACCCATGACCATTGTGGATTTAGATCATTGTGTCTCGCAGGTGGGTGAATCGGCTCATCATTGGGTCCGGCGGGTGTCGACCATCTTTCACTCGTCAGAGCAGATCACGGCGGCTCAAGCAGTACTCATTCTGGAAAAGAATTGTCACTTCATCCCATTGAAACAGAAGCTCGGTCGGCTCAAACGTACGTATCATGATATGGGAGAGCTCATGACGGCTCTAACCAAGTATGCCGACTCGAATAGCACTAAGGATCTGGGATCAGATGAGGAAAAGTCCAGTCAGGGAAAGAAGAACAACCAAGGCAAGAACTTTGGGAACAATGGGAATCAGAACAGGCAGAATTGGCAGAAGAACGCTGGCGGCGGGTTTGAGCTGGTGGCGAATGCCAACACCGGGCCGAACACTCCTAGGTCGAACGGGCGATATAAGACGTATCAGCGTGGAAACAGGGCTCCTTCCAACTTAGAAGCGGTTCTTTGAAAGCCCTGCCCGGCGCATGGTACGCCTGACAATCCGTCGACGCATGCGTGGGGCGATTGTTTTATCATGCAGAGGTTCAAGAACCAGCCCTCTCAACCGCCACATAGTCAGGGCGGGGGACCGCCCGGCGGCTCAGGGCCGGGCGGCTCAGGGCACGGCGGCTCAGGAGCCATCTTTGGTGTCGGCGGCTTAGGAGCTGGGCCTCCGGGTCAGAACAGCCAAGGGGGGCGTCAACAGCACCCTAGTAACAACCAGAATAATCAGCAGCAGCAACAGCAGCAGCAACAGTAGCACAATCAATCTGGGTTCCAGAGCAATCCGAAGCATCTCAGTTCCGGCTAATATCATGTATTTACGATGGGTCACAGCAAACGAGATGAGAAGTTGTGGAGGCGAGCGGTTAATTCAGTTGTGCCGGCTCTCCCGCGTTATTTTCCTTGGTCTGAATATAACATCATGTGGAGCCGAGAGGATCACCCGCCACAGGTGGACGACCCGGGCCGGTTGGCTTTGGTGGTGGCCCCTCAGATACATGGGTACGGCATGAATAAAGTGCTCATGGATGGAGGCAGCAGCATCAACATCTTGTACTATGACACCTTCCGGCGAATGAAGCTGTTGGATAAGGATCTTAAACCTTCTTCCACTGTTTTTCACGGCGTAGTACCGGGTAAATCAGCATACCCTGTAGGCAAAATTGCTTTGGAAGTGGCCTTCGGCGATGTATATAACTACAGGTGGAGACCTTGTGGTTTGAGGTGGTTAAAATCAAGAGTCCTTATAATGCGTTGTTTGGACGTCCGGCTTATGCCAAGTTCATGGCTAGGCCTTGCTATGTCTATCTGCAGCTCAAAATGTCCGGCTTAAATGGCACAATTACGGTTCATGGCAATCGGAAGACAGCTCTTGAGTGCGAAGAAGGAGATGCGGCTTACGCAGAGGCTAGCTGTGCCTAGGAGGAGTTAAAATTCTACACGAAGAATGTTGACCCGGAGGACATGACCCCGCTGAAGAAGCCGACTACGGAGGCAGAGACGTCGCTCAAGTTTTCAATGGATGATACCAAGGCAGTGGATTTCAATCCGGGTGATTCATCCAAGCAGTTCATCATTGGGGCTCACATGGATCCCAAATAGGAAAGCGCGCTCATCGAATTCATCCGTGAGAATCGGGACATCTTTGCATGGAAACCTTCTAACATGCCGGGTGTACCGAGAGAGTTCGCTAAGCACAATCTAAATGTAAATCCGAAGTTTAAGCCGATTAAGCAGTTTCTGCGGCGGCTCAATGAGGAGAGACGCAAAGCTATTGGAGAAGAGGTTGCCCGGCTCTTAGCCGCTGGGTTCATAGTTGAAGTTTTTCACCCGGAGTGGTTGGCTAATCCAGTGCTGGTGCTCAAAAAGAACGGCACTAGGCGTATGTGCATAGATTACACAGACCTCAACAAGGCTTGTCCGGCTGATCCCTTCGCACTCCCCCATATTGATCAGATCATCGATGCAACAGCCGGTTCAGGGTATCATCAGATCAAAATGGCAGTCAAGGATCAGGAGAAGACATCGTTTATCACACCTTTTGGGGCATTCTGCTACGTCTCCATGCCTTTCGGGCTCAAGAGTGCCCAGGCAACTTACCAGCGGTGTGTACAGAATTGTCTCCACAGTCAGATTGGTCGTAATGTTCACGCTTATTTGGATGACATAGTGGTGAAGTCTAGGAAGAAGGAAACCCTCTTGGAAGACCTCAAGGAAACTTTTGACAATCTCCGGGTCTACAAAATGATGCTTAACCCAGCAAAGTGTGTTTTTTATGTTCCTGCAGGAAAGCTTTTGGGGTTCTTAGTCTCCGAGCGTGGCATCGAGGCTAACCCGGATAAAATCAAGGTTGTTACTTCTCTGCGAGAGCCGATGTGCATCAATGATGTTCAATGAATTGCAGGGCAGATTGCTGCACTGAACCGGTTCATAAGCCGGCTTGGGGAGAAGGCTATCCCTTTGTACCAGATGATGAAAAAGACAGACAAGTTCGAATGGATCAAGGCAGCGGCAGAGGCGTTGGAAGCTCTTAAGAAGCAGTTGACTGAGCCACCAGTATTAGCCGCTCCGGCTGAGGGAGAACCGTTACTCCTCTGTGTGGCAGCTAACAGCCGGGCGGTCAGTGTGGTGATTGTGGTTGAGCGCAACGAAGCAGGGAAGGAATACCCCGTCCAATGGCCGGTTTATTATATCAGCGAGGTCTTGGCCGAGTCTAAGCAGAGATATCCGCATTGGCAGAAGCTGGTATACGGAGTTTTTATGGCCAACCGTAAGTTAAAGCACTATTTTTTGGGCCATCAGGTAACCTTGGTTAGTTCTGCCCCGTTGGGAGACATCATCCAGAATAGAGAAGCCGTAGGGAGAATCGCTAAGTGGGCTCTGGAGTTGAGTCCTCTTAATATAGCTTATGTTCCTCGTATGGCGATCAATTCACAAGCCTTGCTGGATTTCATAAATGATTGTACAGAGTGCCAGGCGCCAGAGGAGCAGCCGGACAACACGTACTGGACTATACATTTTGACGGGTCTAAACAGCTTGAGAGGTCTGGTGCTGGGGTGGTTCTTACCTCCTCCAAAGGTGACAAGTTTTGCTATGTGCTCCGGTTAATGTTCCCTTGTACTAACAATGCAGCTGAGTATGAGGCGCTGCTCCATGGTTTGAGATTTGACAAAGAGATGAATTTAAGCCGAGTTAGATGCCTGGGCGACACGGACCTTGTGGCTCAGCAAGTTTCAAGTACTTGGGATTCTAAGGACCCGCGAATGGCGGCTTATCGACAGGTGGTTGATATCGTCGCAGGACATTTTAAAGGGTATCAAGTGGATCATATTGATCGTTGAAGGAACAAGGCGGCTGATGCATTATCACGCCTCGGATCTCAGCGTAAGCCGGTACCGCCTAATGTTTTTCTTGATGTGTTATATCATCCGACTGTCAAGATGCCTTCTGAAGAGGATCTGGCAATTCCTGACCCGAAGGCGGCTTTAGTGGCGGCTCTACATGCTATTCCGGATTGGATTGCTCCCTATTTAGAGTACTTGACACGCGGCGAGTTGCCAGACGATGAGAGCCGGGCTCGGGAAATCACCCGCCGGTCTAAATCCATGACAATTATCAATGGTGAGTTGCACAGATACAGTGTGACAGGTGTTTTCCAGCGCTGTGTATCACCAGAGGAGGGCCAGCAGATCTTAAATAAAATTCATGCTGGAGATTGTGGACATCATGCCGGGTCAAGATCTTTAGTGGCTAAGGCTTTTCGACATGGGTTTTTCTAGTTGACGGCTCATAAAGACGCGGAGGATTTGGTCCGCAAGTGTGACGGTTGTCAGAAGTTTGGCCGACGTGCTCATATTCCGGTTCAGGAGTTAAGGATGATACCGATCACTTGGCCGTTTGCGGTCTGGGGGCTTGATATGGTAGGACCTTTCAAGCGATCCAAAGATAAGAAGACACACCTCTTGGTGGCGGTTGATAAATTTACTAAATGGGTTGAGGCTGAGCCGGTTAGCAAGTGTGATGCGAACACATCGGTTGAGTTCGTTAAGACATTGATCTACCGCTTTGGTTACCCACACAGCATCACTACTAATAATGGAACAAACTTGTCCAAGGGAGCTATGAAAACGTTCTGTGAGAAGGAGCATATCCGGCTTGATGTCTCAGCCGTGGCACATCCGCAGTCCAATGGTCAAGCAGACCGAGCTAATGAAGAAATTTTGAGAGGGGTTAAACCTCGGCTCATGGTCCCTTTGAAATGGACACCCGGATGTTGGGTTGATGAACTACCTTCCGTCTTATGGAGCATCCGGACTACGCCTAATAGGTCTACAGATTTCACGCCTTTCTTCATGGTGTACGGGGCCGAGGCAGTTTTACCCAGCGACATCCGGCATGATTCACCAAGAGTAGTGGCTTATATTGAGACGAGCAATGAGACGGCTCGCCAGGATGCGTTGGACGCCTTGGATGAAGCATGAGAGTTAGCAGCGGCCAGATCGGCGATTTATCAACAAGACCTGCGACGCTATCATAGCCACAGGGTGAAGACCCGGACGTTCCAGGAAGGTGACCTGGTTCGCCGGCTAATTGAAGACCAGTCTGGGATGCATAAGCTTTCCCCGCCGTGGGAAGGGCCCTTTGTGGTTAGCAGGAACCTCAACAACGGGTCGTACTACCTCATTGACATCCGTGATGAGTCGGACACGGTGGGTCAGGATACCTTGCGGCCATGGAATGTCGCGCACTTGCGGCCATATTATACTTAGCAGGCGGCTGAGAACCGTCATCATTGTACATATCATATTTGTACCAAGTATTCTCTACCAAGACTAGAGCTCCAGCTTATATGTGCATCTTCTTTTGCAAGTTAAAGAGGAAATTTTCCGGTTGAGCACAGTTTAAGTCAAAGTGGTTTGTAACCCGCCGGAGCTTTACCAGTCAATCTCGCTTTAGAGACCCTGAGCCGGTTCACAAAGCTGACAGCCAATGTCGCTTTAGAGACCCTGAACTGGTGTAAGTTAAACAGCTAAGCTCTTATAAGTCAAGCTCGCTTTAGAGACCCTGAGCCGGTTCACAAAGTTGACGGCCAATCTCGTGTCAGAGACCCTGAACTAGTATGATGCATAAATTGGCTCTATACCCTCATAAAACACCGTCGGCAGGGAGGCTTCTTGCCCACGGGTATAGCTTACATCTCCCCTGCACGGTTCACTTCTTATACTATTGTAAGGAGGCTTCTTACCTTCGGGTATAGCTTACATCTCCCTTACGCAGCTGGCTTTAGGCCTAGTTTGAGTACGTTAAGCGTTGTTGTTGTTCGAGGCTTCTTACCATATGGTATAGCATAATATGACCCTAAAGACAACAACGTGTACATCAAATACCAGTTGCTTATCAACTGCGGCCATCGAAGGGGGCTTCTTACCGACGGGTTCGCTTATCTCACCCTAATGGCCGGCTTTATGCCTTTTTCGGTTGCTTATCATCCGCGGTTGTCGAAAGGGGCTTCTTACCGATGGGTTCGCTTATGTCACCCTAACAACCGGCGTTGACGCCAAAAATAGTTGTGGAAGGAGGCTTCTTGCCTTCGGGTATAGCTTACGTAAACCCTTCACACAGCCGGCTAGTACAATTACTAGTCGCGGCTGTCGACTGGAGGCTTCTTGCCGTACGGTATAGCTTACATAAACCCAGCGGCAGCTGGCCCTATACAACATTCTCTGATTGGAGGAGGCTTCTTGCCTAAGGGTATAGCTTACACTACCCTTCAATAGCAGGCTTTTTGAGCTGCGGGTGTCAGTAGAGGCTTCTTTCCATATGGTATAGCTCACAGAAACCTATTGACAACCGGTGTTGAAATACAATTTGGCTATTAAAAGCCGGCTATAGGCCGCTTCATACGGCCGGCTGTAGGCCGTTTCAAGTTTAAAAACAAAGTCGTGATGATCCGGTTGATGCAGTAAGTTCTCCGAGTCTGATGACTTCGAGAGACGGAATAAACAACTCAGGACAAGCATAGCTTCATCAACAGCCGCTGCTTATTTATAAGAGTCTTCTACCATCAGGCTATGAAGAAGCACAAGTGCCTCTCCAGAAAGAGTCCGAATGTTTGGCAGTCAAAGCTAAACAGTTGAAAAAGACAGGTCAAGGTAATATGAAATAGCCGACACCTTTGGCGGTCAGAGTTAAACAGTTAAAAGCCGGCAAATACTTAAAGATATTCTAGATAAGACGTTACAAAAGGTGTTCTCAGATGGAAGAAGGGTGTTTCTCAAAAGTTTAAACCGCACACGGCGGGTGATTACAAGAGCTGGTTTGCCCTGAATATTACAGACATTTCAATTGGCCGCCTCATCCTGCTCCGGGTCTCTTGCGGATTGAATCTTAAGGTTGCCGAGTTCCCAGTTGCAGTTAGAGACGGCGGCAAAGTTCCCTTCAAAGAAAGGAGAGATGTTGAGCTTACCATGGAAAAGATCTTTGTTACGGGCGGGTGTTAGGTCTTGGCTCTCGTAAAGAGGCCCACGGATCCATTTGTCTTCCTGGTCATATGCTGCTTGGTAGCTCTTCAGGTCCTCCTCCACCTCATCAGCCATGACAGACGCCAGGAAGCGAGAGTCCTTGACGACTTTGAAATAGTCTGCTTCAGAGAATTCTGAGCCGTCAACTTTCTTCGAAGGGTACCCGCCCATCATTTCGGATGGTGTGAGATCCGGCGCGAAGGCCATGGCCCGGCTCAAACCTGCGACGGCTCCAGAGCGGAAAGCTGCTTTCTTCAGTTCTTGTATCTGCTTGGGCACTGTTGAGAACAGTTCTAACACGCCTTTCAGGGTATTAGGAATCTTTTCTTTGTATTGTATGCTCTTGATGGTAAACATTGCCCCACAGTACAGTTGCTCCGTGAATGTGTACATGGCCTTCAGTGACAGGATGTTGTACGTTGCAAGTTGACGACTCAAGGGACCTGCATGAGCCGGAAGAGACTTGTGAGTGATTAGCTATTTCATGAAGGATGATCGTATATGGAGTACGGTAGGGTTGACTTACCAAATAAGGCGGCATACATCTTAGTGATGTGCCATTTGAGGCCTTGGAGTTCTTCAGCAACGGCGATGAGCCGCTGATTGGCATCATCCGCCCGTTTTGTCTGAGCGGCTTTCTCCGACTAAGCCGTCTCTTTTAGCGCCGTTAACTCGGTAGTGGCCTTTGCTAGTTCTTTGTCTAAGAGCCGGCATTTCTCGTCTGCGATGCTTCGTGCTTCCTGTTGCCTAGCCAAGTTCAGCTTGAGATCCGCCAGCTGAGAGTCGGCGGTGCTTAGAGCATCCTGCACATATCAGAACAGTCGGATAAGCAAGGATTTGATAAAGAAAATTAAGCAAGTCTCAAACAGATTGCAAGCAATATATTTGATACTTGGGGGCTAATGTATATTTCGTCTATCTAAGCATGTAGTTCCGGCTCATCTTCTTAGAAATTAATCCAGAACTTGGGGGCTACACAATGGCTCTGTCAGCTAAGACCCGATTCAAATGAAATTTGAGTTGGCCCTTGGGGGCTACACAATGGCTTTTTTCACCTAAGAAGACCCAATTTAAATGACATTTGAGTCGGCTCTTGGGGGCTACATAGTGGTTCTGAATAGTTAAGAAAGACCCGACTCAAATAAAATCTGAGTCGGCCCTTGGAGGCTACAATCGGCAGTGAGTTACAAGTCTAGAGTATTGAATTTACATTACCGCACTACTCCAAAGATGATTTTGACATAAACCTCAAGGAAGACCCGGATCAACTACATACGAGAATTAATGCGGCTCTTGGGGGCTACGGAAGGTTATGGCTGGAGAAAGGTAACACACCTCATATTTTGTCTTCATCATGGCGACCAGCCGGAGTTCCAACTCTCGGCTGGTGTTGACCCGGTTCACGTAGCTGGAGTGGAGTTCTTCGGCTGTCATCTTGTCGTATGACGAGTCAAATTCAAGTTTCCGTGAAGCATCAGACGGCTCAGGATGCCGAGTTAATACATGTGCTGGGGAAGGAGTCTTCTGAGCAGACCCAGTGATGATGACATCTGGGGTCGCAGGAGTCTTGGCGGCTGTAACCGGCCTTGAGGGAGCAGTTGGGGAGTTTTCCAGTATAACATCGTCTGCTGCCGGCTCAGTGGAAGCTACTGGTGGAGCTTCTTCTGCTGGAGTTTCCTCCGGCTGTCTAGACTCCTGGTTTTCAGACTCCTGATTCTCAAGGACAGAGCCGGAAGAGGGATGGTTGGTCTTGTGACGTTTCGCCTGAGCGCTACGAGATGAAGAGTCAGCATTTGAAGGAGAGTGATATTTTGTCAAAGCATCTGGATATTTGAATACTTAGAGAGGATTGATTTTTGGTGAAGGTATGACAGACGCAGAAGAGTCGCCAGAAGAGGGCGTCTTCTGAAAGGGTAAGACACGGAAATGATAAGACGCTAAGGTACGAGGAGAAGCAAAAAGAAAATAGGAATGCTAACCTCTGCAGGCCGCTTCTTGGGAGCCGACAAGTGTGGTAGTCCGGTCGCAAGTTCCGTAGAGCCGGAGCTCCGGGTCTGGCGACGTTCAGTCTTCTGTTGCTTTTTTAAGAAGAAATCGGGAGCCAGGTGAGCGAGAGGGTGAGAAAGAGGGCATTTCCTAACGACCCGCCACGGCTTTCGGATGAAATATTCTGAGTCGGAGTATATGCAAGTGACCTCAGGAGCGTTGGCATGACTGGTTTCTACTTCGTCCTGTGAGACACGGAAAAACGTTAATAAGAGCCGGTGAGACAAATAGTTAAGTAAGAAGGTTAAAGATTTTACCTCCGACTCAGAAGAGGCCGGGTGTTCAAACCAGTCCTCTTGGGGAGCTGCCTTTCTTAGCTTCTTGGTGGCGTCTTTCTTCTTGATTGCCTTCAGAGGTGGAACATATTCCTTCTTCCAGAAGTCCGAGTCAGCCTGCGCAAATTGACCCGGAGGAAAGATATCAAGCTTAGTAAAGAAGAGTAAGTAAACATGAAACAGACGGAAGAAAGACAAAATACTTACCAGAGGCGTCGGGTTAGTCACGCAGAAGGGCGCCAGCCTGATGGTGCTGCAAGAGCCGGAGGACTCATGTGCAAGAGCCAGACGGTCATGCAGATGTCGTCCTCAGACAAAGTGACATTGCTAAAGCATAACTCGCTGTCATACTGCCTTGGATATTCATACATGAGCCGGTTCCTGCGGCTCAGAGGCATGATCCACCATTATGCCCAGCAGCAGATAAGATCAGTTCCAATAAGGCCATTGGCCAGGAGAGCCTTCACTTTGGCATGAGGCTTCTCGTATCTGGCACGGTCAGCAGCTGAGAGCCGGGAAGGACGGTAACCCGGTAGGCGGTGTTCCGTGTTAGGAGACGTGTCTTTGCAGTAGAACCACATTTTGTTCCATTCCTTTGGGTGGCTGGGCATCTGAATAGCCGGAAAGGTGATGTCCCTTCGGCGCTGGATGGTGATCCCCCCGAGTTCTAGGCTTGGCCCGCTCTTGTATTCTGTCTGGCGGTTGGCGTAGAAGAACTCACGAAAGAATCCGAGTAATGGCCTGGACTGAAGGTATGCCTCACAGAGGACTTGGAAGTGGCAAATACTGGATACGGAGTTCGGTGCCAGGTCTTGGGGATGCAGCTTATATAGGTGGAGAATGTCCCGGAAAAACTTTGACCCGGGTGGCACGAACCCCCGATCTATATGGTCCGTGAAAACTATGACCTCCCCTTTCTTTGGTGCGGGGCGGGTCTCATCACCCGGAACCCGCGAGTTGATCACTTCCTTTGGAGGAAGGGTGCCAGCAGCTACGAGGTCTGACAAATACTCTTCGGTCACGTAAGAGCCAACCCAATTGCATGAATTGGTGGCGCGTGTCATGTGGCGGCTTAAAATTACTGTGCAAAAAGAAAATTGTGACTAGTCAAACAAAAGCAGATGGCTACAGCGGCTTACAATTTACAGGGTTCTAAAAAATTAAGCTTTGGAAGACTCGGCTGACAAGAGCCGGGAGGAATCTAGCGGCTCACTGTGGACGGAAGAACCGGAAGTTAGTCAAGACCCGGACAAACAGATTTCACAGACTATTGCTGAAATTTTGTATCTACCATAGCGGAGAAAAAAGTTCAACATCGACCTAGGTGTAGAACAGCGGGAAATGAAAAGCTTGTCTACAGCCCTAACGGCCCGTGCATTACGCGCGGCTGGTCCGCGTACGGCAGCGGCGGTGACGGCGCGGTCTGAAGACGTGCGGCGGGCCCCGAGACTTGCACGTGCGGCCATGCCGGAGATTGAAACGTGCGACGGAGGATCCGCCAGAGAAACCCTATCTCTAGCGATTTAAAGCTACGGGAGGAGAAATTAACGGAGATGGAGACGGCGGAGGAAGAAATTCTGGTCCGAACAGGTCGAGGCAGTGGCCAACGTTGGTGATGGACAAGCGGAGAGCGACGGTGTCGTTGCAGGGCAAGGCTCGGGTCGGTGGACGGCGGCACGAGGAAGATGACAGGTGCACGAGCGGGAATGGAAAGTTGTTGACCCGTGCGGGTCCTATTTAACAGGGGACGGTGCGGAACCCCAGGCGTCAACACCGGTCTTGCCAAGGCGGACGCCTCGATTCTCGGTAAGTGGTTAAAAGCGAAAGATTTGGAGGTACGTCAGCGGATCCTATGACGTCACGCCGGGTCATTCGGTGGCGACTCTCAAACGATTGTAAGAGAAGGATGAAATGAACTGGCTCACTTCAACTTGGGGCCTAATGTTGGGGATATAACCCCATGATATGACCCGACCGAAAGGTTCCGGTTAATAGCATTGGTTATGAGCCAGCCCACGAAGACAGGTGTCAACTGAAGGCCCATGATGATTGGCGGCTCCTGGTGTGGGCCGGACGGCGGAGACCCGGTGGTGCAAGATGTCTCATAGATATCTTGGGTAAGAAGATAGAGATAGACTCGGAGATGTAAACATGATCCGATTGTGTAATTGTGAGACCCGGTGGTCTTGACCTCTTATATAAAGGCAGACCCGGGGAGATTTAGAGATAGGTTATCGAAAACTAGGTCAAGCTTCTAGCCCCTTGTAATCGATACAACAAGTAATAACAACAAAAGCAGGACGTAGGCCTTTACCTCGACTTGAGGGGCCGAACCTGGGTAAATTCGTGTCTATTGTCCCACTCAATCCCTTTGGATCCACTGCAATGGCGATGGCTCCGAACTCAAGTCTAGTCACCCGGACATCTGCCGTGAGAAAACCATGACAGGACTGGTATTTGTCACTCCATATGACGGAGAGGTATCTCTAGGCCAACTCGGTAATACAATATCACAAGAGTTTTGCAAGAAATGTGACTAAGGAGTTAGTCACATGATCTTGAATTACAGAACGAGTAAAGAGACTTGCCGGTAACGAGATTGAATTAGGTATGGAGATACCGATGATCGAATCTCGGGCAAGTAACATACCCATGGACAAAGGGAACTGCATATGGGATTGAGTAAATCCTTGACATCATGATTCACCCGATAAAGATCTTCATGGAATATGTAGGAACCAATATGGGCATCCAGGTCTCGTTATTGTTTATTGATCGGATAGTGTCTCGATCATGACTGCATCATTCTCAAACCCATAGGGTCCGCATGCTTAACGTTCGCTAACGCTAGAGTAGTATTGGGATATGTATGTTAGTGACTGCATTTTGTTCAGAGTCCCGGATGAGATTACGTCTGTCATGAGGAGCTCCAAAATGGTCCGGAGGTAAAGATTTATATATGGAAAGTCCTATTTTGCCTACCGGAAAGGTTTCGGGCATTACGGGTAGTGTATCAGGTGTATCGGGTAGTCCTATTACGGGAAGTGTATCGGGTGTATCTTTTGGAAATATGCCCTAGAAGCAATAAATAAAGTGTTTATTATTATATTTCCTTGTTCATGATAATTTTTTATTATCCATGCTATAATTTTATTGATTGGAAACACATTGCATTTGTGGATATATAGACAACACTTTGTCCCTAGTGTGCCTCTAGTGAACTAGCTCGTTGATCAAAGATGGTCAAGGTTTCCTAGCCATTGACATGAGATGTCATTTGATAATGGGATCACATCATTAGGAGACATATGTGATGGACAACACCCAAACTATAAACGTAGCATATGATCGTGTAAGTTTATTGCTACGGTTTTCTACATGTCAAGTATATGTTCCTATGACCATGAGATCATGCAACTCACAGACACCGGAGGAGTGCCTTGTGTGTATCAAATGTCGCAACGTAACTGGGTGACTATAAAGGTACTCTACAGGTATCTCCAAGGGTCTCTGTTGGGTTGGCATGGATAAACACTGGGATTTGTTATTCCGTGTGACGGAGAGGTATCTCAGGGCCCACTCGGTAATACAACATCACAACAAGACTTCCAAGCAATGTGACTAAGTGTTAGTCACAGGATCTTGTATTACGGAATGATTAAAGAGACTTGTCGGTAACGATATTGAACTAGGTATAGATATACCGATGATCAAATCTCGGGCAAGTAACACATCGAAGAACAAAAGGGAACATCATACGGGATTATCTGAATCCTTGACATAGAGGTTCGACCGATAAAGATCTTCATAGAATATGTAGGAATCAATTTGGGCATCCAGGTCCCACTATTGGTCATTGACTATAGAGGTGTCTCGGTCATGTCTACATAGTTCTCGAACCCACAGGGTCTACGCACTTAAGGTTCGATGACGTTTCGGTAGTATAGAGTTATGTATGGTGGTAACCGAAGGTTGTTCGGAGTCCCGGATGAGGTTCCGTACGTCATGAGAAGCTCCAGAATGGTCCGGACGTACAGATTGATATATAGTAAAGTGGTGTTTGAACTCCGGAAAAGTTTTGGCCATTTCCGGCAATATACCAGGAGTGACGAATGGGTTCCGGGGACCACCAAGTGGGGCCCACATACCCCAAGGGGCCACATGGGCCTTAGAGGTGGCGCACCAGCCCCTGGTGGGCTGGGCAAGCCAGACCATAAGGTCCTATGAGCAAGGGAAGAAGGAGGAAGAGTAGGAGCCAAGTTAGGGAAGAGTCCCACTTGGAATCCACCTTCCTAGTGGGAGGTGGACTCCTCCCCTCTGGTTTGGCCAAACCTCTCCTTGGAGGAGAGGCTAGGGATGCCTCCTCTCCCCTCCCTCCTATATATACTAGAGGATTTTGAGGGCAGCCCCTAACCCTAATTGCCAAGTGATGCCCTCTTCTTCGTGTAGATCGTTTTCTCCTCTAGATCCGTTTTCAGCAGTGCTTAGGCGAAGCCCTGCTAGAATTGCTCCACCACCATCGCCGCAATACCGTCGTGCTGCCGGAGAACTCGTCTACCTCTCCTCTCTCTCTCTTGCTGGATTAAGAAGGCGGAGATCTTCACCGATCTACACATGTGCTGAACGTGGAGGTGTCATCCGTTCGGTACTTGATCGGGAGTTCGTGGGACGGCTTACGATTTTGATCGTGGAGACGTACCACTACATCAACCGCGTTCTTTAACGCTTCCGTTTAGTGATCTACAACGGTACGTAGATCCAATCTCCCCTCTCTTAGATGCTCATCTAATAGATTGATCTTGGTGAAGTGTAGGAATTTTTTTGTTTCCGATGCAACGTTCCCCAACAGTGGCATCATGACATAGGTCTATGCGTAGATGATATCTTGAGTAGAACATAAAGAGTTTGTGGGTGTTGATATTCAGATTGCTTCCTTCCATGGTATTTTCTTGGTTCAGCCGCATTGTGGGATGAAGCGGCTCGCACCGAATTTACTCGTACGCCTACGAGAGACCGTGTTCCATCGACTGACACATGACTTTGTCGCATAAAGATGGCTGGCGGGTGTCTGTCTCTTCCAATTTAGTTGGATCGGATTTGATTGAGGCGGTCCTTGTAGAAGGTTGAAAAGCAATCTTCATATCACCACGTAAGAATCATTCTGGCTAGATACCCATAGCAGCCACGTAAAACATGCAACAACAATTAGAGGACATCTAACTTGTTTTTGCAGGGTATGTTGTGATGTGATATGGCCAATTTCATGATGTGATATATGTGATGTATGAGATGATCATGTTTTTGTATAGAATATCACGACTTGCATGTCGATGAGTACGGCAACCGGAAGGATCCATAGGGTTCTCTTTAATTATTGTATGATCTGTGTATCAATCATTAAGCACTATGTAATTCTTTACTTTATCGCTAAATGCTACTTCTCTGCAACGTCGCCAGAAATTGGCACGTTGATTCTTGTCTTGCGTTGGTTTTTCCCTTGAAGAGGAAAGGGTGATGCAGCAAAGTAGAGATAAGTATTTCCCTCAATTTGAGAACCAAGGTATCAATCCAGTAGGAGTATCAAGATGAGGCCACAAGGAACCTGCACAAACAAAAACAAACTTGCACCCAACGCGATAAAGAGGTTGTCAATCCCTTTACGATTACTTGCAAGGTGAGATCTGATAGTGATAGTAGATGAAAATAAATAAGTAAATAAAATTGCAGCAAAGTATTTTTGGTGTTTTTGTGTTTAGATCTGAACATATAATATGTAAAATAGACCCGGGGGCCATAGTGTTCACTACAGGCTTCTCTCATCATAGCAAGTATTACGGTGGGTGAACAAATTACTGTTGAGCAATTGATAGAATAGTGCAAAGTCATGATGACATCTAAGGCAATGATCATACATATAGGCATCACGTCTGAGACAAGTAGACCAATACTTTCTGCATCTACTACTATTACTCCACACATTGACCGCTATCCAGCATGCATCTAGTGTATTAAGTATATGATAAAAAGAGTAATGCTTTAAGCAAGATGACATGATGTAGAGCGATAGATTCATGCAACAAGATGCATGCCTCGCTACCCCTTCTATCACTAGGTGAGGACACTGCACGGTATGAACCCAAAACCAAGCACTTCTCCCATTGCAAGAACAATAGATCAAGTTGGCCAAACGAAACCCATAACTCGAAGAGAATTACAAGGATATGATATCATGCATATAAGAAATCAGAGGAGACTCAAATAATATTCATAAATAATCTGATCATAAATCCACACTTCATCGGATCTCAACAAACACACCGCAAAAGAAGATTACATCGGATAGATCACCATGAAGATCATGGAGAACTTTGTATTGAAGATCAAAGAGAGAGAAGAAGCCATCTAGCTACTAGCTATGGACCCGAAGGTCTGAGGTGAACTACTCACGCATCATCGGAGAGGCAATGGTGTTGATGACGAAGGCCACCGGTGATGAATTCCCCTCCGACAGGATGCCGAAACGGTCTCCCGATTGGTTTTTGGTGGCTCTCGAGGTCTGCGGCGGTGGAACTTGCGATCTAGGTTTAATTATGAGGGTTTCCGTATTTATAAGACCGTCTGGCATCGGGAACAAGTCGAGAGGCGCCACGAGGAGGTCACGAGCGCCCTAGCCGTGGCCAGGGGGGCCCGCGCCTCCCAGGCTCGTGGCTCCCTTGGGCCGCCTCTCCGGTATTTTTTTCTTCAGCTATTTTTGATATTTTCCATAAAAAAACACGGTGAAAGTCTTATTCCGTTTGGACTCCGTTTGATATTCCTATATGAAAAAGGTCAAAAACACGGAAAAACAGGAACTGGCACTGGGCACAGGATAAATAAGTTAGTCTCAAAAATAATATAAAATAGCATATTCATGCATATAAAACATCCGAAGTTGATAATATAATAGCATGGAACAATCAAAAATTATAGATATGTTGGAGACGTACCAAGCATCCCCAAGCTTAACTCCTGCTTGTCCTCGAGTAGGGAAGTGATAAAGAACGAATTTTTGATGTGGAATGCTACCTAACATATTTGTTTTATGTAATCTCTTTATTGTGGAAATGTTCAGATCTAGAAGATTCAAAACAATAGTCTCATATTGACATGAAAACGATAATACTTCAAGTATAATAGCAAAGTAATCATGAACTTCCGAAATAACAAAGCCAAAGAAAGTTATCCCTACAAAATCATATAGTCTGGCTATGCTACATCATCCCCACACAACGAATTTAAATCATGCACAACCCCGGTATTGATCAAGTAATTGTTTTCGCACTCTTATTTTTTCAAACTTTTTCAACTCTCACGCAATACATGAGCGTGAGCCATGGATATAGCACTATATGTGGAATAGAGGGTGGTGGAAGTTGTGAGGCAAAAAGAAGGAGAGGGTCACATCGACTCGGCGTATCAATAGGCTATGGATATGCCCATCAATAGATATCAATGTGAATGAGTAGGGATTGCCATGAAACAGATGCACTACGGCTATAAGTGTATGAAAGCTCACAAATGAAAACTAGTGGGTGTGCACCCAACTTGCTTGCTCACGAAGACCTACGGCAATTTGAGGAAGCCCATAATTGGAATATACAAACCAAGTTATATAATGAAAATTTCCACTAGCATATGAAAGTGACAAAACAAGAGACTCTCTACCATGAAGATCATGGTGCTACTTTGAAGAACAAGTGTGGAAAAAGATAGTAGCATTGTCCCTTCTCTCTTTTTCTCTCTTTTTTTGGGCTCTTCGGCCTCTCTTTTTTTCTTTGTTTTATTTGGTGGGCATCATTGGCCTCTTTTATTTCCTCACATGGGATAATGCTCTAATAATGATGATCATCACACTTTTATTTACTTACAACTCGACACTTAAAACAGTAATGACTCTATATGAATAAAAGTGATGGCACATGTCATGAGACGGAACCGTGGAAGTTGCATGGCAATATATCTTGGAATGGCTATCAAAATTCCATAATAGGTAGGTATGGTGGCTGTTTTGAGGAAGGCATATGGTGGGTTTGTGCACCGGCGAAAGTTGCGCGGCACTAGAGAGGGTAGCAATGGTGGAAGGTGAAAGTGCATCTATACCATGGACTCACATTAGTCATGAAGAACTCATATACTTATTGCAAAAGTTTTATTAGTAATCGAAACAAAGTTCTAAACGCATACTCCTAGGGGAAGGGTTGGTAGGAGTTAACCATCGCGCGATCCCAACCTCTACACAAAGGATGGCAATCAATAAATCAATCATGCTCCGACTTCCTAACATAGCGGTTCACCATACGTGCATGCTACGGGAATCACTAACTTCTACACAAGTATTTCTAGATTCACAACACCCTACTAACATAACTCTAATATTACCATATCCATATCTCAAAACTAGTTGCGAGGAATCAAACTTATCTTACTAATCAATGCACTTGAATATGAAAGTTTTTATTATATCCTCTTTGGATGCCTATCATATTTGAGACTAATTTCACAACACACACCAATTACCAAGTTACGTAGAGAGAGCACTCTAAAAATGATATAAGTGAAGATTCGACAGTTTTTATTTGTAAAAAATATGACACCACCGTGCTCTACAAACATTTAAGTGAAGCACTAGAGAAAAATTATCTAGCTCAAAATATATAATTGAAGCACATGTGAGCTGAATTACCAATCTCAAAAGATATAAGTTAAGCACGTGTGAGCTAAATTTCCTAACTCAAAAGATATAAGTGAAGCTCATTGAGTATTCTAACAAATTCATGATGAGTGCAAGTCTCTGTCAAAAGGTGTGCATCAAGGATGATTGTGACAAAACAAAAAGTAAAGACTCTTATAATACACGACGCTCCAAGCAAAACACATATCATGTGGTGAATAAAAATATAGCTCCAAGTAACGTTACCGATGGATTGAAGACGAAAGAGGGGATGCCTTCCCGGGGCATCCCCAAGCTTAGGCTTTTTGGTGTCCTTGAATTTGGCTTGGGATGCCTTGGGCATCCCCAAGCTTAGGCTCTTTCCACTCTTTATTCCATTGTCCATAAGAACATCACCCAAAACATGAGAACTTCACAACACAAAACTTAAACAGAAACTCGTGATAGCATTAGCATAAGAAAACAAACCACCAACTTTTTAGGTACCGTAGTAAACTTTAATTTACGTTTAGATTTATGTTATATTAGTGTATTCTCACTTCTCCATGGCTCGTACCCCCCGATACTACCCATAGTTTCATCAAAATAAGCAATCAACACAACAAAAACAGAATCTGTCAAAAACAGAACAGTGTGTAGAAATCTGTATATTTCGTATACCTCTTCTTACTCAAAAATTCTGAAAAAATACAAAAATTAGGAAAATTTTCATATCAATTAGCAGCAAGCAGAATCAACTCAAAATATCTTCCTGGATAGGAATGAAAAATAATTTCATGAGCACAAAGTTTCTGTCTTTTTCCAGCATGATTAAACAACTATCACCAAAACTAATCATAAAGGTTCTACTTGGCACAAACACTAATTAAAACATAAAAAACACAATAATAACAGAATCATGATGGTGTGAACTCAACAAAACAGAAAGTAAAAGAGCAAAAATAAACTTATTCATTGGGTTGCCTCCCAACAAGCGCTATTGTTTAACGCCCTTAGCTAGGCATAAGGCAATGGAATCAAGTATTATCATATTTAGTGCTCAAGCCATAAGTAGCTCTCATAATGGTTTCATAAGTAAATTTTATTATCTTTCTAGGAAAGTGTTCCATGCCCTTATTTAATGGAAATTTAAATTTAATATTCCCTTCCTTCATATCAATAACAACACCAATAGTCCTAAGGAAAGGTCTACCAAGAATAGTGGGACATGTAGGATTGCAATCAATATCAAGCACAATGAAATCTACGGGCACATAGTTCCTATTTGCAATAATACGAACATCATTAATCCTTCCCATAGGTTTCTTCATAGTAGAATCCGCAAGATGCAAATTAAGAGAGCACTCATCAACATCATTGAAACCAAGAACATCACATAAAGATTTTGGAATTGTGGAAACACTAGCACCCAAATCACACAAAGCATGGCATTCATAATTTTTAATCTTCATTTTTATAGTGGGTTCCCACTCATCATGAAGTTCTCTAGGAATAGATATTTCCAACTCAAGTTTCTCTTCAAGAGATTTCATCATAGCATCAACGATATATTTAGTAAAAGCCTTATTTTGGCTATAATCATGTGGAGAGTTTGACATGGATTGCATCAAGGAAATACATTCAATCAAAGAGCAACTATCATAATTAAATTCCTTGAGATCCAAAGTAGTAGTTTCATCACTATTCAATGTTTTGATATCCTCTACTCCACTTTAAGTATTTTTAGCATCAAGATAAATAGACTCCGAATCATTGGGGCAATTCTCAACCAAAGTGGATTCATATCCAGCCCCATCATCATTAAGATTATCATTAGAAAACAAGGATTCAATAGGAGTCACATCAAGCACTTTAAGATCTTCGTGATTCTCATCACGAAAACATGCCTTTTTGAGCCATTCATGTCTAGCACGAATTTGGGGGGTTCTTTCTTTACTCTCATTTATAGAAACACGCATAGCTTTCAAATTTTCATCCATATTAATCTTGGTAGGAACACATCTGAATTTCAAAGCATCATTATCAAGAGACATTCTATCAACAGTTCTAGCCAAGTTATCAATTTTAAGCAGTTTTTCTTCTATGGAAGCATTGAAAATCTTTTGCGAATTAATAAACTCTTTAATATTACTTTCAAGATCAGAGGGTATTTTATGATAATTTCCATGAGCATTGTTGTAGGAATTTCCAAAATTATTAGAGGGATTGCTAGGAAAAGGCCTAGGATTAAAGTTACCTCTATAAGCATTGTTGTTACCAAAATTATTCCTACCAGCAAAATTAACATCCAAATTTTCATTGCTATTCTAAATAAAGGAAGATAAAGGCATATCATTAGGATCTAGAGGAACACTTTTACTAGCAACCAACTTCATTAACTCATCCATCTTAGCACTCAAAGAGTTAATTTTTTCTATAGCATGCACTTTTTTACTAGTAGGTGACCTTTCAGTGTGCCATTGAGAATAATTTTTCATGATATTATCCAAGAGTTTTGTAGCTTCTCAAGTTCCACAGGTGGCGGAATACAAGATATTTCTAGAAGCAAAATTCAAACCAGCATAGAAAATTTGTATAATCATCCAAAGACTTAGACCATGAGCGGAACAATTTCTAATCATAAATTTCATTCTCTCCCAAGATTGTGCAACATGTTAATGATCTAGTTGCTTAAAATTCCTAATATCATTACGGAGATAGATAATCTTAGCAGGTGGAAAATATTTGGAAATAAAAGCATCTTTACACTTGTTCCATGAATCAATACTATTTTTAGGTAAAGATGAAAACCAAGTTTGTGCTCGATCTCGTAGTGAGAACGGAAATAGCTTCAATTTAATCATATCATTATCCACATCTCTCTTCTCTTGCATATCACATAACTCAATAAATGTATTAAGATGGGATGCAACATCTTCACTCGGAAGGCCAGAAAACTGCTCTTTCATAAAAAGATTCAACAAGGCACCGTTAATTTCATATGATTCCGCACTAGTGGCGGGACCAATTGGAGTACTAATAAAATAATTGTTATTAGTATTAGAGAAATCACACAATTTAGTGTTTTCATACATGGTGACTTAGCAGGCAGACAAGCACACAAGCAAACAGAAAGCAAGCGAAAGAGAAGGGCAAATAAAGAAAGGCAAATATATTTGTAATTTTTGTTTTTTAGAAGTGGGGGAGAGGAAAAGGAGAGGCAAATAGCAAATAATGTAAATGCAAGAGATGATTTTGGGATAGGTACTTGTAGATATGCTTCACTTGAATACTCCCCGGCAACGACGCTAGGAATTCTTCCTGCTACTTCTCTGCAACGTCGCCAGAAATTGGCAAGTTGATTCTTGTCTTGCGTTGGTTTTTCCCTTGATGAGGAAAGGGTTATGCAGCAAGGTAGAGATAAGTATTTCCCTTAGTTTGAGAACCAAGGTATCAATCCAGTAGGAGTATCAAGATGAGGCCACAAGGAACCTGCACAAACATAAACAAACTTGCACCCAACGCGATAAAGAGGTTGTCAATCCCTTTACGATTAATTGCAAGGTGAGATCTGATAGTGATAGTAAATGAATATAAATAAGTAAAAAAAATTGCAGCAAAGTATTTTTGGTGTTTTTGTGTTTAGATCTGAATATATAATATGTAAAATAGACCCGGGGGCCATAGTGTTCACCAGAGGCTTCTCCCATGATAGAAAGTATTACGATGGGTGAACAAATTACTATTGAGCAATTGATAGAATAGCGCAAAGTCATGACGATATCTAAGGCAATGATCATACATATAGGCATCACGTCCGAGACAAGTAGACCGATATTTTTTGCATCTACTACTATTACTCCACACATCGACCGCTATCCAGCATGCATCTAGTGTATTAAGTTCATGATAAACGGAGTAACGCTTTAAGGAAGATGACATGATGTAGAGGGATAGATTCATGCAATATGATATAAGCCCCATCTTTTTACCCTTGATGGCAACAACACGATGCGTGCATCGCTACCCCTTCAGTCACTAGGTGAGGACACCGCACGGTATGAAAGCACTTCTCCCATTGCAAGAATTATGGATCAAGTTGGCCAAACGAAACCCATAACTCGAAGAGAATTACAAGGATATGAAATCATGCATATAAGAAATCAGAAGAAACTCAAATAATATTCATAGATAATCTAATCATAAATCCACAATTTTGTATTGAAGATTACATCAGATAGATCACCGTGAAGATCATGGAGAATTTTGTCTTGAAGATCAAAGAGAGAGAAGAAGCCATCTAGCTACTAGCTATGGACCCGAAGGTCTGAGGTGAACTACTCACGCATCATCGGAGAGGCAATGGTGTTGATGAAGATGGCCACCGGTGATGAATTCCCCTCCGGCAAGATGTCGAAACGGTCTCCTGATTGGTTTTTGGTGGCTCTGGAGGTCTGCGGCGGCGGAACTTGTGATCGAGGTTTAATTCTGAGGGTTTCCGTATTTATAAGACCGTTTGGCGTCGGGAACAAGTCGAGAGGCGCCACGGGGAGGTCACGAGCCCCCTAGCCGCGGCCAGGGGGCGCGCCTCCTAGGCTCGTGGCTCCCTCGAGCCGCCTCTCCGGTATTTTTTTTCTTCAGCTATTTTTGATATTTTCCATAAAAAATAATGGCGAAAGTTTATTCCGTTTGGACTCCATTTGATATTCCTATCTGAAAAAGGTCAACAACACGGAAAAAATAGGAACTGGCACTGGGGACTAGATTAATAAGTTAGTCCCAAACATAATATAAAATAGCATATTCATGCATATAAAACATTCAAAGTTGATAATATAATAGCATGGAACAATAAAAAATTATAGATATGTTGGAGACATATCACTAAATGGTAGCAATAGTAGTAGAAGCATGGTGGCAGCGACAACCGCGATGGCGACACGTTGATGGAGATCAAGATGATGGAGATCATGATGTCATGCCGGTGACGATGGACATCATGCCTATGCTTTCAAGATGGAGATCAAAAGCACAAGTTCATGGCCATATCATGTCACTTATGATTTGCATGTGATGTTAATCCTTTTATGCACCTTGTTTTGCTTAGGACGACGGTAGCACTATAAGGTGATCCCTCACTTAAATTTCAAGGTAAAAATTATGTTCTCCCCATGTGTGCACCGTTGCGAAAGTTCGACGTGTCAAGACACCACGTGATGATCGGGTGTGATAGACTCTACGTTCACATACAACGGGTGCAAGCCACTATTGCATGTGCAGAACACTCGGGTTAAACTTGACGAGCCTAGCATGTACAGACATGGCCTCAGAACACAAGAGACTGGAAGGTCGAACATGAGACATATAGTAGATATGATCAACATCATGATGTTCACCATTGAAACCACCTCAACTCGCGTGATGATCGGACTTGAGTTGGTGAATTTGGATCATATATCACTCAGATGACCTGAGGAATGTCAATTTGAGTGGGAGCTTTAGTAATTTGATTAACTAAACAAATTATCTTGAACAATAGTCTAAGTAACCTTTGCATATTTATGTTGTAGATCAATGGCTGGCGCAGTAGCACCCCTGAATTTTAATGCGTTCCAAGAGAAAGCTAAGTTGAAATATGATGGAAGTAACTTTGTGGACTAGGCCCGTAATCTGAGGATTATCCTCATGGCTTCCCAGAAGGGTTATGTCCTTGATGCACCGCTTGGTAACCAACCCGCAAACTTGTCATCCAAAGATGTTAAGAACGCTTCGGAGGCACGTTCTGGAGATTACTCAATAGTTCAGTGTGCAATATTGTATGGCTAAAAACCGGGACTTCAAATACGTTTTGAACGTCACGGAGCATATGAGATGTTCCAGTAGTTGGAGTTTATCTTTAAGAAGAATGCCCGGATCGAGAGGTATGAGACTTCCGATAAGTTATATGCTTGCAAAATGGAGGAGAGCGGGTCTATAAGTGAACATATACACAGAATGTATGGGTATTCGACTCTTCTGGCAGAGTTAGGGATGCCTCTTCCGCCAGAGGCGATCACTAACAGAGTTCTTCAATCACTGCCACCTGGCTACAAAAGCTTCGTGCTAAACTATAACATGCACGGGATGAACAAGTCAGTTGCCGAGCTGTTTGCGTTGCTGAAAGTTGTTGAGTCTGAAATCCAGAAAGAACATTAAGTGTTGATGGTCAATAAAACCACTAGTTTCAAGAAGAATGGCAAGGGCAAGAAGGGTAAATCCAAGAAGGGTGGAAAAGCAGTTGCTCCTCCCGTGCAGAAACCC
Source organism: Hordeum marinum (assembly GCA_022496015.1). NCBI lineage: Eukaryota > Viridiplantae > Streptophyta > Magnoliopsida > Poales > Poaceae > Hordeum > Hordeum marinum. The sequence continues at coordinate 530,092,903 of CM039674.1, read as the reverse complement.
AAGGCTGGACCCAAGACAGAAGCTGAGTGCATTCATTGCAAGGGAACTGGTTACTAGAAGCGGAACTGTCCCAAGTATCTGGCAGACAAGAAGGCGGCCAACAACAAACAAGGTATATATGATATACATGTTATTGATGTGTACCTTACTAGCTCTTGTTGTAATGCCTGGGTATTTGATACCGGTTTGACATTTGCAACTCAAAACATGAACTACGGAATAGATGAAGGTTGGCGAAGGACGAAGTGACGATGCGCGTGGGAAATGGTTCCAAGGTTGATGTGATCGCCGTCGGCATGCTCTCTCTTCGATTACCATCGGGATTAGTGATGAACCTGAATAATTGTTATTTAGTGTCTGCGTTAAGCATGAACATTATATCTTGATCTTGTTTATTGCGAGACGGTTACTCATTTAAGTCAGAGAATGATGGTTGTTCTATCTATACGAGTAATATCTTTTATGGTCATGCACCCATTGTGAGGGGTTTATTCATATTGAATCTTGATAGTGATGATACACATGTTCATAACATTGACGCCAAAAGATGTAGAGCTGATAATGATAGTACCACTTTCTTGTGGCACCGCCGTTTGGGTCATATTGTTGTAAAACGCATCAGGAAGCTCCATGCTGATGGACTTTTGAAGTCACTTGATTTTGAATCACTTTACACATGTGAACCATGCCTCATGGGCAAGATGACTAAAACGCCATTTTCTAGAACAATGGAACGGGCGAGTGATTTGTTGGAAATCATACATACTGATGTGTGCGGTCCAATGAAGAGGCGCGCGGTGGATATCGTTATTTTCTCACCTTCACTGATGACTTAAGTAGATATGGTTATATTTACTTAATGAAACACAAGTCTGAAACGTTTGAAAAGTTCAAGCAATTTCAGAGTGAAGTTGAGAATGATCGTAATAAGAAGACTAAATTCCAACGATCTGATCGAGCAGGTGTATATTTGTGTTATGCGTTTGGCAGTCACTTGAGATAGTGTGGAATTGTTTCACGGTTGACACCGCCTGGAACACCACAGCGTAATGGTGTGTCCGAACATCGTAATCGAACCTTATTAGATATGGTGCGTCCTATGATGTTTCTTGCCGATTTGGCACTATCGTTTTGGGATTATGCATTAGAGACAGCTGCATTCACTTTAAATAGGGCACCATCGAAATCCATTGAGACGACGCCATATGAACTGTGGTTTGGCAAGAGGCCAAAGTTGTCGTTTCTTAAAGTTTGGGGATGTGATGCTTATGTCAAAAAGCTTCAGCCTGAAAAGCTGGAACCCAAAGCAGAGAAATGCATCTTCATAGGATACCCGAAAGAGACAGTTGGGTTTACCTTCTATCTCAGATCCAAAGGCAAAGCGTTTGTCGCTAAGAACGGAACATTTCTTGAGAAAGAGTTCCTCTCGAAAGAGTTGAGTGGGAGGAAAATAGAGCTTGATGAGGTTATTGAACCTTTACTTCAACCAGAGAGTAGCGCAGTGCAGAAAGATGTTTTTGTGGAGCCTACAGCAGTTGAAGAGCTGAATGTTTGGAGGTGGTTTACTTATTGTATCACATACCTACCCCTTTTCAGGTTTCTGTAGTGTTCTTGAAGGTCTCTCTTATGTATTTTTCCGGTGTCATCACTTGAATAACATTAGTTTCAATATTAATGGGTGTACCTACAATAAAATGTTTAATTATTTGCACATTAACCAGTCTCGGATTTGTGCCTTCGGCATTATTTATTTTATTGGCTCAAGAAGGATAAGCTTCTTCAACGATATAGGCTCCTTCCCATTTGGAGAGAAGTTTTCCTACAAAAAATCTAAAAGGAGAATTGTACAAGAATTAGATCACCGATTTTAAATTCTCGTTTTTGGAATCTTTTGTCATGCCATCTTTTAAATTTTCTTCAAACAACTTGGCATTTTCATAGGCTTGTGACCTCCATTCATATAAAGAGCTAATTTCAAATAACATCTTCTCACCGGCAAGCTTGAAAGCATAGTTAAGTTCTTTAATTGCCTAATAAGCTTTGTGTTCTAACTCAAGAGGTAAATGGCATATTTTTCCATAGACCATTTTATATGGGCCATTCCAAAAGGATTTTTATAAGCAGTTCTATAAGCCCATAATGCATCATCAAGTTTATTAGACCAATTCTTTCTATATCTATTAACGGTCTTTCGCAAGATCAATTTTATTTCTCAGTTACTCAACTCAACTTGGCCGCTAGACTAAGGATAATAAGGTGATGCGATTCTAGGGTTAACATAATATTTAGCTACAAGTTTACGGAAAGCACCATGACTAAAGTGTGAACCACCATCAATCATTAAATATCTAGGGACTCCAATCCTCGAAAAAATAACATCTTTAAGTATTTTAATAGCGTGCTGTTAGCACTACTAGTTGGAATAGCTTCTACCCACTTAGTAACGTAATCAACGGCAACTAAAATGTGTGTGTACCCATTAGAAGAAGGAAAAGGTCGAATAATCAAAACCCAAAACATCAAATGGTTCAATTGCAAGTGAATAATTCATAGGCATTTCCTGACGTATACTAATGTTACCAATTATATGACATTCATCAAAAGAGAGGACAAACGTATGAGCATCTTTTAAAAGAGTAGGCCAACAAAAACTAGATGGCAGTAGCCTGTGTGCATTTCTGTCACCCACGTGGTGCCCTCCGTAGGCCTCGGAATGACACTTCCATAGGATCTGTCCCTGTTCATGCTCAGGTACAAAACGTATAATAGCACCATCTACCCCCTCTTTATATAGATATGGGTCATCCCAAAAGTAATGTCTTTAATCAAAGAAGAACTTTTTCTTTTGTTGGTATGCGAAACTAGGTGGTATATATTTAGCAACAATGTAATTAGCATAATCTGCATACCAAGCAGTTCTACTGGTGAAAGGATCGATATGGTTGACTAGAGGGGGGTGAATAGGCAACTAACACTTTTTAACTTTTCTTTAACAAATTAGGCTTAACAACAAATAGGTTGGCTAGATGTGCTACTAGGTGAGCAACCTATATGATGCTAATCACAACAAGCATACAAGCAAGCAAGGGATAAGATACAATAATAGTTTGCAAGAAGTAAAGGTAAGAGATAACTAAAAGTGGAGCCGGTGGAGACGAGGATGTGTTACCAGAGTTCCTTCCCTTGAGAGTAAGTACGTCCCCATTGGAGTGGTGTGGAGGCACAATGCTCCCCAAAAAACCACTAGGGCCACCGTATTCTCCTCACGCCCTCACACAATGCGAGATGCCGTTATTCCACTATTGGTGCCCTCGAAGGTGGCGACCGAAACTTTACAAACAAGGTTGGGGCTATCTCCACAACTTACTTGGAGGCTCCCAATGACACCACGAAGCTTCACAACAATGGAATATGGCTCCGAGGTGACCTCAACCATCCAGGGTGCTCAAACACCCAAGAGTAACAAGATCCGCAAGGGATTAGTGGGGGAATGAAATTTCTCTTGGTGGAAGTGTAGATCGGGGACTTCTCAACCAATCCCTAGAAAATGAACAAGTTTGATTGGGTAGGGAGAGAGATCGGGCTAAAATGGAGCTTTGAGCATCAATAGAGCTTGGGGAGGGAAGAGGTAATCTTCTTGAAGAAGAAGACCTCCCTTTTATAGTGGGGGAAAAGATCCAACTGTTTTCCCCACCCTCAGCCCCGCGCGTCGCGGTACTACCGTAGCAGACCACGGTACTACCGCAAGTGCTTGTGGTACTACCGCTCGCACGGCAGTATCAATCTCAGGACGATTGCACTAGGCAGCTAACGATAGAACCGTCGGAGCGGTACTACCGCCAGCCCATGCGGTACTACCGCATGGTCAGTAGAGACAGGCACTTGGAGGTGCACGGAAGTAAAAAATTACTGTCGTGCCTACCTCCGCTCAGGACGAAACTGCAAAAAAGTCCAACACGTAGTACCGTAACTGCATCACGGTACTACCGCATTAGGGCAGATATAAAAAATTACATCCGCGCCTAGTACTGCAGGCGTACGCATTAGGGCAGGGGTCAGCGGTACTACCGCTCCTCGGAGCGGTACTACCGTGGGCTCCTGCGGTACTACCGCTCCCTTGAGCGGTACTACCATTTGCCGCTGAACACAAGTACCCCCGTAGGCTTTACTTTGCACAAACAAGGAAAACGGTTGGTGCTCCATCGAAGTAAAGGAAAGGTGGTGCAAATAGGATAGATGTGTACGTGTTGATTCCTCCCAAACCTTTCTGAAGCGGACCCCCTCTTAATAGTACGGCTTTCCTATGACTCAAATCCACCAAAAGGAAATGTAGAGAACTACCATCTTCAATAAGCTCCGAGGGGCACCGAATCGTCTTGTGCCTAGACATGAGATATCTGAAATGCTCAATGCACACGATTAGTCCGCAAGGGCATTGTCATGAATCACCAAAACCACTTGAGGAGAAATATGCCCTTGCAATCTCCCCCTTTTTGGTGGATTGATGACAATACGGGATTTGCACATAAAGATATAAAATGAGCATATGCACACCCAAGATCTATAAAATATATATATAGGCTCCCCCTAGATGTGTGCATTCTATAGATATGCTTTGGACTGCAGAGCACACACACTAGGATCAACACTCCCCCTATATTTATAGACAATCCAATCCTTGTAACAGAATGATTAACAGTAAGTACGAAAACAAGGCATAGCACGTGAGCATGAAGATAAGGGTACATAAGAGACAAACTCACAAGCTACGAAACATACTAGACAATAATAAGATAGGAGTGATAGCATATGTCTCACGCCATATGACAGAAGAAGTCTCCTGGTCTCAAACACAAATGACTTAAAACCAAGTTCAACGAGAGCAAAGAGACGACGAAAAACACTGCAAACACTTGCAAATCCTACAGACTCTTCCCCTTTGGCATCGAGATGCCAAAAAGGCAGAGAGGACACCTAACACACAGGTGGTAGCTCCCATGCATAAAGATCAGTCATCTGGCTCCTCCTCTGATGTAGCTAGAATGGACTCCTCATCTGAATCAGCCCACTGGAACTATTGCTTTGCCATCCAGGTAGCCTCATGGGTGATGTTGTTCTTAGACCCACTCGAGATGGCCTCACCAAGCTTCCTCAAAATCCGCTTGATACGCGGGCGACTCTCCTTCCGAGCAACGTGAGTCTGGTACTGTCCCTTGGCCTGCATGCAACAAGGTTTTCATATTGTGAGATAGCTTCTTGGCACAAGATGGCTCCGAAGATGGTGGCACATACGACTCAGAGCTGTCACCTTCCTCCTCTTCGATCTCATCCTCATCAACCTCCATATGAGTAGTAGGTGGCTTAGTGGTCGTGTTGGCCCACTTGTCCTTCATACGCAGACGAATGGGCTCATGAAGAAACAAATGCTCCTGAAAGTCCTCAGTCGGAGGGTCTTCTCTCAAGTAGTACAAATCAGAAGGAACAAGTAGGGCCCATAAATGGGGACCTTACGGTGAAACACAGTAGTGCGAAGCTTAGTACACATTATGTGAGAAACATCAAGGGGGTTAAGTTCTTCAGTTCGTCCTTTCTCACAGAGCAGCAAGATATCCACCAGATTGGAGTGCACCTTGTCCTTGTCTCCCATGCGAGGAAACAGAGTATTATGGAAGATCCGGTGCATGACATCAAGGAATGGGTTGAGCACAGAAACTTGCTCACCAGAGGGTAAAGTCTTCAGAATATAATAGGGCATGAGCTGCTCCTTACACGTGGGCTGGGGGTTGCCGTGAGGGCGCAATCCAATGGGCACGTCAAGCCCCTGATCAGGAACATGCAACAGATCCATGAACTCCGTCCAGGTAGCAGACAACCTCTCTCCATTGGTCATCCAAGTCATGGTCCGCTGCTCATCAGAGTGGAAATGGACAGAGGCAAAGAACTGACCCACAATCTTGGGATCAAAATCAAGGTGGAACGAGATAATGTCCTCGATAGTAAACTGATCCAGCATACTTAGAGCATCACCAAAGTACTCCGGGTGCTTCCTCATATGGGCCATCTCAATCCATTAGACAGGAACATATAGATTCTTCTTGCCCTTGATCACATCGATGTGGATAAGATATTGTTGCTTGGTCCAAAACAACTCATTGTCCCTAGAGTGTTCCCTTGGTTTGACATAGGGGTCGATCAACCGACGAGACAGAAACTCAGCTTGAGGCATGTTTTCCAAATTTTCAACGGGATCCTTGAGCTTGGATGCGGTCCTTTTGAAATGGCGTGGCTGGGTAGTGGAGCCCTTAGGAGCATCTGGACTGCGAAGATGCTTTGAGCTAGTGTCGCGAGAGGGATTCGAGCGTCTTGGACTGGAGCCAAAAACGGAGCCACCACCTATGACACACAACGCAAACACAAGAGAAAAATGAAAAAGGAATCAAGGCAAAGACGAAAGCAAACATGAAAACCATTTAGAGGTGAGAATGAACAGGACAAAATGAGTTAGCTTCAGATCGAGCGGTGGTAGCGGTGGTGAATGTGGAAGTAAAAAATTACTACCGCTCCGGACGCGGTAGTATTGCTGTGAGCGGTAATACCGTGGCAGGAGCGGAAGTAAAATTTTACTACCGCCCGACAAGCGGAAGTAAAACATTACAACCGCTCCAGACGCGGTAGTATCGCTATGAGAGGTAGTACCGTGGCTGGAGCGGAAGTAAAATTTTACTTCTTCCCGACAAGCGGTAGTACCGCACCGGATTCGGTAGTACCGCACGGGGCGGATTTCGCATGAACACAGATCAAAGACAAGATTGGTACTACCATAGATCAAAAGTTATCCCATTGTATCCTATTCATACGCACTTCTATCGCACAAAACACACTCAAAAACATCCCCTCATGCACAGATTGGATCAAAGAACATTAGACCAACTCATATTCCCCCAAAACCTAGATTCAAAAATACAGAAGCAAAACGAGAAGAGTTTGGGGAAATACTGGGGTCCATGGCAAGAGTACAAGGTGGGGAACGATCCCACTTGAGGGAACGAGAGGAGAGTGGCCGGAGACGAAGATCCGGTGAGGTGCTCCGACGCCGGTTATGAGGAGGAGAGAGAGAGATGTGAGGGGATGAGAAAATGGGTATGGGGGAGTTTGAAACCCCCCTGCTAGCTCTTAACCCCCGTGCCCTCTCGACGAGACGGTAGTACCGCGGTAATCGTGGTAGTACCGCTCAACGAGCGGAAGTAATTTTTTACTTCCGCGCGATAGGCGGTAGTACCGCTCCGGGAGCGGAAGTAATTTTCTACTTCCGTGTTTTGGGTGGTAGTACTGTGCCGGGAACATACCTGTGCAAGCACAGGGGCGTCCAACTCCAGCGGTAGTTCCATGGATTGCCACGATAGTACCATGCTGCCCACAAAGTGCAAGTTTTCATAGAGAAGAGAGAAGAAGAGAAAGAAAGGTTTTTTGTTTTTTGCATAAAAATGAGAGACACGAGCAGACAAAGAGGCAAGTAAAAACAAGAGCATGGTCCACCGGAGTAGAAAGGAAGAAATAGGACCAAACAGTGAGCCACTACTTCACATGAAGAGAGGGCGGTGGCCCTAGAGTCACCTATGTTTCAGTCGAATGGTATGGCACCGTGAAGAATTATCCTTGGGCCCATGACCAAGACATGTCTTTTGAAGCATAGTAACCATCAAAAATGGCCAATGTGAAAGACTTTGATTAGTTTATGCATAATAAGAGGAGGGATAGTTCATTCAGAGAACTAGACTCCCCCTAAATCCATGCCTACACCTAGACAATACATAATGATGAGTGTGGTGAGGTGTGCATTAAGTCAATCCACATTGCTCGAATCAATGATATTTAGCTCATGCCTTAACTTGCTAAATCTTGCTTCATCCAATGGCTTCGTAAATATATCCGCAAGTTGCTCATTAGTGTTGAGATGGATAATATTGATATCTCCTCGCTTGATGTGATCCCGGAGAAAATGATGACGAATCTCGATGTGCTTCGTCTTGCCATGTTGAATCGGATTGTTGGAGATCTCAATGGCACTTTGATTGTCACAATAAAGAGGCACTCTGTCACAAATGACACCATAATCCTTTAAAGCTTGCCTCATCCAAAGAATTTGTGCACAGCAGCTCGTAGCTGCTACATACTAGGCCTCGGTGGACGAGAGAGAAACATAGTTTTGTTTCTTTGAATACCAACTTACCAAAGACCGGCCAAGAAATTGGCATCCTCCGGAAGTGGATTTTCTATCCACATGGTCTCCCGCCCAATCCGATTCAGTATATCCAACAAGATCAAATGAATCCCCCTTGGGATACCATAAGAAATATTTGGGTTTGAGCCAAATATCGAAAGATTTGCTTGACAGCCACATGGTGACTCTCCTTAGGTGAGGATTGAAAACATGCACAAATACCCACACTCAACATGATATCCGGTCTAGATGCACAAAGGTAAAAGCAAGGATCCAATCATGGACCGATATACCTTTTGATCCACCGCTTTACCATTGGGATCATTGTCAAGATGGCATTTGAGTTGCATGGGAGTGTTGGCCTTGGGAGGATTATGCTCATCCATCTTGAACCTCTTGATCATGTCTTGAGTGTATTTAGCTTGATTGATGAAGGTACCTTGACTTCGTTGCTTGACTTCGAAACCAAGAAAGAACTTCAACTCTCCCATCATAGACATCTCAAACTTATTTGTCATCAAAGTGGCAAATTCTTCATTGAAAGCTTTGTTAGGAGAACCAAATATTATATCATCAACATATAGTTGGCATATGAACAAGTTCCCGTTGACCCTCTTCGCAAAAAGAGTGGGATCGATTTTCCCAATTTCAAACCCGCGGTCTTGCAACATCTCAGTAAGGTGCTCATACCATGCGTGTGGGGCTTGCTTAAGGCCATAGGGAGCCTTATCGAGAACGTATACATTATTGGGGAACATGGGATCCTCGAACCTTGGGGGTTGCTTGACATATACCAACTCCTTAAGAGGGTGGTTAAGAAAAGCACTCTTGACATCCATTTGATATAATTGAAAGTTATGATGAGAAGCATATGCAAGTAACATGCGAATAGATTCAAGGTGAGCAATAGGAGCAAAGGTTTCACCGTAGTCGATACCCTTGACTAAGGATTGGCCTTGTGCCACCAATCTTGCCTTGTTGCGAATGATGATACCGTTCGCATCTCGCTTGTTTTTGAAGATCCATTTAGTTCTAATAACATTGTGGCTCTTCTGAGGTCTTGGCACCAATCGCCATACTTGGTTGCGCTCAAAGTTGTTGAGTTCATCGTGCATAGCTTCAACCCACTCCATATCATCAAGCGCATCTTGTACCTTAAGGGGCTCAATGCAAGAAACAAATGCATGATGTTCACAAAAGTTTGTTAATTGTTTACGAGTGGTTACCCCTTTTTTCTAGTCGTCGTAGACGTTTTTCAACAAGTATTGTCTAAGTTTGAGCTTGGCAGCATTCTTGGCGGCTCGTCTCTCTAAGATTTCCTCCATGGAAGGTTGAGGGACAACATTCTGAGAGTCATCTTCTTGATGATCTTGAGCGTCTTCGAGAGCTTCCTCTTGATCTTGAGGAAGATCTTGATCTTGAGCTTGCTCAGAGATGTGAACTTGATCTTGGGCATCACTTGGTGAAGCACCATCGTCAATAGATTGATCTTGCCCTTGATCTTGTCCCTATGGTAGAGTACCTTCATTTTGCTCTTTGGAAGTGTGTGGGTCTTGCGTCGGTGATGGTTCCACTTGAGTGGAACATTGTCCTTCTTCTTCGGCCACAGGGGATTACTCAACGGGTAGGAAGTATCCCACACCCATTCTTCTTATGTCTTGGGGAGGAATTTCATCACCTACATCACAAAGACCACTTTGCTCCACTTGGGAGCCATTATTTTCATCAAACTCTACATTACTCGTCTCCTCAATGAGTGTCGTGGACTTGTTGAGGACACGGTAAGCATGAGAGTTTGCAGCATAACCTACAAATATGCCCTCATGGGCTCTAGATTCAAATTTAGACAACCGAGCACCTTTAGTGAGAATGAAACACTTACAACCGAACACCCGAAAGTATTTGAGGTTCATCTTGTTCCCGGTAAGAATCTCATAAGGAGTATTGTTCAAGCCTTTGTGGAGATAGAGCCGATTTGATGCATGACATGTTGTGTTGATGGCTTCGTCCCAAAAGTTGTACGGAGATTTAGACTCCTCCATCATGGTTCTTGCCACATCCATAAACGTCTGGTTCTTCCTCTCCGCAACACTGTTTCCTTGAGGGGTGTAAGGTTTGGAATATTGGTGCTTTATCCCTTCATCACTGAGAAACTCATTTAGGGTGTAGTTCTTGAACTCAGTGCCATTGTCACTTCTCATCATTAGAATCTTTGCATGATGTTGACGTTCGACTTCATTTGCAAAGTCGATGACTGTTTGTTGGGTCTCACTCTTCCTCTTGAAGAAATATAACCAAGTGTATCTCGAGTAATCATCCACAATCACCAAGCAATATCTTCTTCCACCAAGACTGTCAAAAGATGGAGGCCCAGAGAGATCCATGTGGAGGAGCTCTAGGGTCCTCTTTGAGTAGATTGTTGTGGTTGGAAGATGAGCCTTTTCATGTAGCTTTCCTTCGATACAAAGCACTGCAAGCACGATCTTTGGCAAAAACTCACGTTTGTTAGTCCAATAATGTGATCCCCTTTGAGGAGACTTTGCAAAGATCTCATATTGACATGGGCTAGTCGGTGATGCCAAAGCCATCCCACATCAACTTTAGCCATTAGACATGTCGCGGTCTTAGTGGGTCGCTCAGAGAAGTTAATCACATATAGACCATTCTCAGCATGTCCAACAAAGGCTACTTCAAGAGTCTTGCTCCACAAAAGTGTCACAGTATCAATGCCAAAGAAAGTACTAAAGCCCATGATTGCAAGTTGACGAACGAAAAGTAAGTTGTATGCCAGGGTCTCAACAAGCATGACTCTCTCAGTCGTTAAAGTCAGAGATATAACCACCTTACTAAGACCCAATACCTTTGAGATTGAATCATCTCCAAAAGAGACTTGGGTGGCCACGGATTCATCGGGTTGAACATCCACCACCAAGTCCTTGCTTCCGGTCATATGATTTGTTGCTCCGCTATCGAGCAACCATGAGACTCCCCCGGAAGCAAAGTCCTACAAGAGATCAATGTTTGGTTTTAGGTACCCATTCTTTAATAGGTCCTTTCATGTTAGCAACAAGGGTCTTAGGAACCCAAATACACCATTCAATATACTCATAAGAAGAACCAACATATTTGGCATAAACATGCCCATCACTAGCATGGCAGAAAACATAAGAGGGGTTAAAGTCGCCGGTCTTGTTGGGGTGGGTGATCTTGCCCTTCTTCGCATTACCAACCAAAACTTTTTCTTTCCTCTTCTCATGAGGACCATCTCCTGCTCTTACAAAGGTTTCCTTGAGCGGTGGAAGTTCCTTGGTGTTCACCATCTTCTTCTTCTTCCTTTTGGGTGCAAATCCAACTCATTATTTTGCGACAACTTCCTTCTGATTACTCAAGAGCTCATTAAGTGTCTTCTCACCTTGGATACACGTCGCCATGCCCTTTTCAAGATGCTCTTTTAGCTTAGCATTTTCCTCCACAAGATGTGCATGCTCACAACATGGGTTAGTAGTAGAAGCATTATCAATTAGAACAAAAGGAGGACATGTGGCAATTTTCTTAGTGAGTTATACTTGGAGTTGATCATGCGACTCTTTAAGAGAGGCATGAGCACACTTCAATGCCTTGTGAGAATTGTCAAGTGTGGCAAGCTCAATCTCGAGTCGATCATGGCCAACCCCAAGTGCAACCGTTTCGGACTTGAGCACACGGTTAAGTACAATAGCATGATCATAATCTTTACGTAATTTAACAAGGTCATCATTTTGAGACTCCTCAAGAGTCATACAAAGACCTCGCTCTTCATTAAGAGCAATAGATAGATCCACTATCTCGTCGTCATAGTCACGACTATGTCGTCTCAACTCCTCAAGATATTCTTCTTGAGAATCGATAGTGTCATTGGCCTCACCAAGTTGTTCCAAGAGAGCAACAAAGTGCTTCTTGGATTATCCCTTGAGTTTACACAAGAATTTGTCAAACTCATTTTTATGCTTCTTCGTCTCCTCATGTTTATCAACACAATCTAACGAAGACGGAGTGGAAGAGATAGAAGTCTTAATGTTTGAGGTTTTGACGTTGGAGGTTACCGTTGTGATACCTTTAGCAATGAGGCACCTAGCAATGTGGTTCTCATTGGGAGCATTGAATAGTGACATCTTCAATGAAAGAGTTGTACATCAAGCTGCTTCCTGATAAGGCACCTAAGCTACAGGTGCTGATACTTAAGGGTAAGTGTCTTCTTAAAACAGAAAACCCCTATACGCGTGGATATTTGGCACCTGAGTTCACTACATGTTAAAATAAACATAGAAATTGGTTTTCAGGTTTTGAACAGATATAGGATGAAACAATTTACTCATGTGCGCCTCGTTATGAAAAGTCAGGATTTATTTTTGAAACAACTCTAAGTTGTATACCTGAATATTTTGTGCTATGTAAAATAATTAAATTGGTGCAACCTAAACGATGGATAGTATGCTAGCTATTCAAAACATGCGCATCTTGCTCTTTTTGTTAGGATACATATGGTCATTTTGATACTAGGCTTGCAGCAGCCTCTGTAAAAAAGCTTTGCTGGCATCGGCCTTTTGTAGGACACATATGGTCATCTTTTAACAGCAAACTGTGTACAAGTACATTTTGTAGTATTGCCACGATCCATTTTTTTACAGTTTCTGCACAGTTCTTGTAGTGGAGGGCCACCCGGAACAGTGGGACAATTCGAAGAAAGGCGGGTTTGTAGGGCTGTGCAGGAACTGTAAAAAAATGGATCCACTCTTGAACATGGAAAATGCACATCTGCACCTATTTGGATCCACTCTTTTGGAGGGCCACCCGGAACAGTGGGACAATTCGAAGAAAGGCGGGTTTCTCATGGAATCATACACCTACTCCCAGCTAGTGTCTGGTAGGATCAATAGGTCAGAATTGAGGTGGCCTGTGGAAGCAGATGGAGAAACTCCGTGGTTGTTGTCGCAGTTAATTCTTCGGGGTCGAGAGAAGGTGTTTTACGACACGAACTTTCCGTATGACTATGTGAAACTTTGCAGGCACAGCTACAAGCACTTCAACAAGTTGCCAAACAATATTAAGGTGCGCAGTTTAAATTGCATCCATGTGTTTGTACCTACTGTCTGTATTCATTTAAATTGAAGTATTTGCAGTGTTAACTATATACACTATCCAAATGGTGAATGAAGTCATCTTAAGTTTGAAGTAGGAGCTTGAGTGACAAGATATTGGATATTAATAATTCAGATGGGTGTTGTTTTGTTAAACGTACCTACAGCGTCAGCTTGGATGGAGTGCAGATGGACTACTACGTCAGATCGAAAAGTGGTCACCGCGTATCTGGCACATCATGTATGTGGCACTTCACAAGCCCTGACCTAGCTGTAAGTAGAAGAAATCTTCTTTGCTCGCGAGGTCTTCGAACTGTTGTTGCGTTATCTATCTTGACATGGTTTTCCCTAATTTCTGTGATGATAAGAATGTATGTACTCACTCTGTTTTTGTTCCATATATGCAGACAGGATGTGTGGTATCTGCCCAGCAAGCGTCGTCTTGCTTGTGTGCCGCAGAATGGAATCGAAAAGAACTGTTAAAGAGCTTAACTAATTAGCCCTCCCTCCCTCCCTCCCTCCCTCCCTGGTGGTTGTCACAAACTAGTCCTATCTATCTATATATGTACTCCTACTTAATTTGTCTTTGTTTGGTGTGACTGATAAACAAACAAACTAGGAGGAAACAGCAATGCGTTTATTTGTGAGAATTGGGGCATCTTCAATCTGGGTAACAATGAATGTATTTGTGTTGCAGCTAACTAACATCTGCTCTTTAAAGTCCCTCCCTCCGGGCACTGATTGGTTGATTTGCAGTTTTTCTTTTTTCTTGCTGGTGATTGAAAATGAAACGAAACCATATATAATGTCTATATGTATATGAAGCTGCTGGATAATTATGTTTGTGTTATCAGGTCTTTGTTGGAGGAGGGCTTTCATTGGATTAGATTAGATTAGATTAGATTAGATTAGATTAGATTAGATTAGGAGGAGGAGGAGCAGGACAGCAATGTAGTGTGCTCTATTCAGAGGTGCGGCATTGTGGATGCAAGGATTTTTGTTGTTGTTGTTGTTGTTAACATGAGCAAAAGATTTGACTCATTCATTAATTAAGCATAAGAAAGCTGCCTGGTTAATTAATGAAAAAAAACCACACACGCCTCAACAAGGAGTCTCATCAAGATACATCATCGCCACTTCTCCCCAACAGGCATCATCGCCCTCCCAAATCTCCAAGCAAGCGACTCCAACTTCACCGAAGATGGACGTCAACCCAACCCTGACAGTAGAGGCCATGCGGAAACACAAGAAGACCCGTGCCAGCCTCAGCCACCTCCACCTGCACCAAGGGTGGCGCACCTCAGACTCTAATGAAGAGCTCCGGAGGACAACTAAGCAAGGCTCGCACAGGCACTGTGAAGACCACCTACTGCTTGTCATTGTCAAACTAAGCAAGGTTGGCGCTGCGAAGGCCACCGAACATCGCCACAAGGCTCTGTCGCCTCAGCTCCAATTTCACCTCAACAAAACAATCCAAGGTGATCCCACGGACACCTAGAGAAGAGCTGACTACCGCAATCATTGTCACACCTCCAACATCCTTGGTTGGCTGGTTGTTTGGAACTGATAGCAGCTTTTCAACATTAATGAACTGAGTGGTGCTGGAATGAAACCTGATTCCACTGAGTCAAGCATGATCACAGATGTTTGCTAACCATATCCAGCCACAAAAGCAAAATCTGGTCTTCAAGACCAACATATATTGCTACATGGACAGGTGATGCATATCCAAAAAAAAAACTACTCCATCCAATTCATATTATTTGTCTTAGATTTATCTAGATACGGATGTATCTAAACACGAAACACTAAGACAAGTAATATGGATCCTTCGATTCATATTATTTGTCTTTGATTGACTGACTGACAGTGAGTACGAAAACATGCAGATAACAAAATTCAACACCAAGCATCATTCATACCATACCTAGTGAATAACATTACAACCCATGTTCAGTAATTCAAAATATAAGCCAAGCATCATCCGCAATTTGAGACTGCTGGGCTGGTTATGTATGTAATACAATCATCATGTCTCTCTGTCTGCCATACAGTATGAGATAAGAGCGCATTTCAGGCCAAAATGGACAAATCTATATTTCCCTTACTCAGAACACGTAGGGTCTTTCCAATGGAACAACTCCACCCTGAAAAGTGCGCACACATAAGTTTATGTTCCTTTTTTTCCTTAAATCTCAGGACGCAACCTTACTTTGACAATAAGTACAGTTAGTAGCATACCTCTGTGTCCAACTTCAACCGATCTGCTATCTCCACCTTCTTTTGAGCATACTGAGCCATGTTCATTGGTTTATGCTGAAACAAGGGATCCGGTTATATAAAAACAACAATCATGACCACATATAAATTCAGAGTATTTTTTCTCAAAACAAAACAAAAAATCATAGAGGATTCATCAAGACAATACCATACTGACAGATAACTTCCTAAACACATTCCAAGCATCATCCTCTTCGGTCTACACAATGGCCATATCAATATCAGCAACATATTGCACTTAAATATGTATCACCAAGTCAAACCTACAGTACCCTACTTACCTTCTCATCAATGCCACCCTGTCGGACAACATAGTGCATCTAGAAAGATAAACAGATGAAATTAGACATTGGCAATATGTTGCATATTTCTTTTTGACAATATAAATTCACAGTTAGGGGGCTATACAAATCTGCACAACAGCCCCAAATTAATACATCAACTTACGTATTCTTTTATTGTTGCAATGACAGGAACCCCTTTCAGTTCACCATCTAGTCTCCTTTTGTGTACATTGAACTTGTCCATTTCATATACTTGCTTCACAGCTTCGATGTAACTTAACTGAAATATTTGTGAAACCTTAAGAAATACGAATAATCACAAAGCATGTCTGTAGTCTCTATTACACAAATGTTTGATGCAGTGGGATGCCAACATTTTTCTTAGCGACACGCCTCCAGATCTCAAAATACAGAAGATCTATGTCCTTGAGGGACGCATCCTTATCCATCTCACCAATGTACTCCTGAATCAAATTGACCAGATTGTGAGTAACACCAGCGATCAACACCTCAATTAGCAAAAGACAAGATATCTTACATTATAAGCAAAAGCAGCTAAACAGAAAGTCATATGGCGAAAGCCAGTTGCAATCCTCAATGCTTGCCTCCATGCTCTAGTATCCCATTGTACCCACTGAAGTGAAAAGAAGTGAATCATCATGTCTACGTACATGGAATAATTTCGTGATTTACTTGGTGGTGGTGGGGGGGGGGGGGGGGGATACTTACCTCCTTTACCTCCTTGGTCCTGCGATCCAGATGCAAATACTCTGTAATCCACTGTTGCAAGATAGAAGTCTATCACTTTAAAAACGATCCAGCCACTCGTAGTATTTTAAATTCCAACATCTTGATCACATAATGCATACCTTGATTTTCTTTGAAATTTCTGCATAGTACTTGACATAAACAGCATCAATTTTATATGTATGATAACGTGAGCGGTACTCATCGTGATAGCGGTACAGGTTCCGACCGCTATGAGGCAACTACAAAAAAAAAAACAGGAATTAGATGAAACGTCTGAAAAGGAACAAAAGTCCCACAGTGGCTACATTGAAGTGAGATGACATACTTTTGTCTACAGAAGTAACTGACTAAGGATTCACATTTTTTCCTAGTAATGTCTGGCTTGCTAAAAATAGCACCCTGTCCATATATAATCAAATGACCTTTAACAAGTCAATCCCACTGAGACACCGTCATGATATAATTCAGAAGCAATTCCAACGTCAACCAATTTCAGCAGCCAAAGTTACCGGCACGAAATCAAAGAGATAAAAGTTCAAAGATAGCAATGTTTGTGAAAACGTACAAGTTAACATAGCAATCGTGATATTTTTATGATCTAATACTGAACCTTGGCTTTAAAACCAAGGCAATCAAGGAGGTTCAAGAACCAATTGGGATACACTTCCTAGCACTTACTCGGAATTAAGGTTACATATGAAATGGCTAAGAAGCAACCAATTTTAAGGGGTCACTCATTAAAATCAACACCTAGACTTGTCTGAAGTTTGAATAAACACAAAAAACTGGCAAACTTATAAAATCCAACACCGCAAGTACTATCATCCATCAGTAGCCACAAAGTAAGGGCAATAGATACAAACTAAATGTTCATAAACCACAGCAAAGAATATGGTGATGCCAGTCATACAATCATCATCTTTTAAGAATAAGCTGCTTGAAAACAGTTTTAACTCGTACCACAAGCCAATCGCTCAATTTTCTATACTAGCGTTGCAGCTGTGGTTGGATTCAATGAAGCAAAATGAACTACCTCATTGGTTGCCGGGTTTCGCGGTGTGTGTTGAAATTGTTTCTGAACACCCATGATTATGATAATAACTAAAGTAGTCAACTGGATGACTAGGTGTAGACAGTACACTTACAAAATTTCGAGGGGTAATCCGTTGGTAGTCATTCAATTCAGCCTTATAGGTGTCATCAGGATGGACGTACCACTCAAAACTTTCATCATCCTGTAAGCACTTAAAGTACAACTCCTTACGAAGTTCAGCATCGGTGTATTCCTCTGGTTCCTTAAGCTCATGTTCACGTGCGCACTCCGGCTTCAAAGCCTACACATAGATAATAGAAAAATGAGATAAAATCATCCATGCATATCAAACCAGAGGGCTGGATATGGCACACAAGTGCAAACATTTAGACATAGGTGAATTGAAGTGAGCGGTGACTGATTGGTACTGTAGGTACCTTGTAATAAGTGATGCGAAGGCGTGCAAGGCGCGCTTTTATCTTGGCTTGTTCCTCCCATGTCATATCAAGTGGCAGGTCTTCCTCCCTGGGAAGAGGAATGTTGGAAAGCAAAAGTTTGGCATAACGGGTTTCCTCTTCCTCACTGATAAGGTCGTCCGGCCCGAAGCAATCCTGGCATGTTTCCTGTGCCGAATCTGTTCTGAGCAGCAGCTCCATGTCTGTCGCATGAGAAATCGGACCTCGGCGCCCTTGGATGGTGTCCTCCATGTGTGTCGCGTGGTCGTGGGCAGTTGCAAGAGGATCGGAAGATGATGGGGGCAGGCGCTTGCGGCGCCTCTTCTCCCCTGTCCACGCCTTGTTTCTTCCATCTCCATCATCGCCTTGTGGACCATACGGCAGCATGTCGATCCACGGATACGGCCGCCGGACGGGGGACGAGGTCGAGCTAGGCGGCGGCGTCGACCTGCTGGCGTAGGGGGCGTGGTGGGAGGCGACTGTAGCCGGCAGAGGATGGGGTCGGGGGGGGGGGGGGGTAGGCACGGTAGGTGGCAGAGGACGTGGCCGGGGTTCGGGGACGGGTGGCGGTGTGGATGGGCGACGGGGACGGGAGGCGGCGGCGGCGGCGGCGGCTGTGGCGTGAAACCCTAGCTAGCCACTTGTCGAGAGATGGAAGGGAGAAGCAGGGCGTGCGGGCTCTTGTTTGTTTGCGGCACTCGGTGGCAGGCCAACGTAAAATTTGCTGCACATTGAATGGTTGTGTCTAAAACACACATATTTATTGCACATCTAAATGACTTAATCAAGCATAGAAAAAAAATCAATGACATGAAAAAAATCAAGCATAGAAAAGAAAAAAGAAAAAAAGAAAAAAAATAGTCACACGAAATCTTCGTGTAAAATCAATGACACAAGACTTAGATGTGCAATACTTATGTCACATCTAGATGTGATCTAACAAAACCGTTTCTAAATCGAATAATTTCACCTCTAGCACAAATTTAGTGGATGTTTAGCAGCCTTATGGTTTAGTTTGCAAAATTTGCAGTGCATTTTTCAAAATTTGAAATTAGCGATGGTATTTCTTGGAATCGACAGAATTCGACTTACATTTATGCAATTAACTCATATATGTACCTATATATAGGGAGAATATATCCTACTACGGAGGCCATGTCCTGTACATTTATGCAATTAACTCATTTATGGTTTTGATGCATTTATATGATTTATTTAGAACTAACCCGAAATGCCGCTGTTTTTAGCACAATTACCGTGGTGTTGTTTTTGTGCAAAAAATTTAAGTTCTCGGAATCGCCCAAAACTTTTTTGTGATTTTTTCTAGAGGAAATAAGCAACATTGGAGCGAAGACCTACCGGAGAGGGTGTGCCAGTGAGCCACCACGCAACAGCCTCCCCCCTTGGTGGCACGATGAGATATGTGCTAGGCCCCTCGTGGCTCCGCTTGGCGTGATTGCAGCGCTGAAAAAGCCCATAAATACCAGAAACCCCAGAAATAAAGAGAGATTCCTTGTTCCCCTGCTGCAACTCTCTATATCAACAAAAAAACAATCTGGAGGCGTTCAAGTACCCTGTCGGAGAGTGTAGATCATCTCCGGTGGCCATCTTCATTATCCTGGTAGAGGCCATGACGAGGAGGGAGTAGTCCACCCTTGGGGCTGACAGTTTGTACCAGTAGTTATGTGTTTAATCTCTCTCTCTCTATCTATCTATCTATCTATCTATCTATCTATCTATCTCTCATGTTCTTGAGATGGCACAATCTTGATGTATCATGGGCTTTGTTAATATAGTTGGATCATATGAGGTGTTTCCCGTGCTATCTTGTTGTGATGAATTGAATCTTTCCCTTTGAGATCTCGTTATGTTGGATTGAATATTGGATTTGAGAACACTTGATGTATGTCTTGCGTGGGATACCCATAGTGGTATTTGGGTATTCTAATGATTCACTTGATATATGTTAAGGCATCAACTTGCGGATTCTGGTGACCTTGAGAATCTATGCATAAGAGTTGATTGCATGTTTTCATACCACATTCTCCGATAGAAATCTTGGGGTGCTCCTTGAAGTTCTTTGCGTTGGATTGAATATGATAGATCTGAAATTGTTTGATGCATGTCGCATAATTTACCCACGGATACTTGAGGTGACATTGGAGTATCTAGGTGACATTAGGGTTGATTGATATGTATCGTTGGTGTTATTTTACTACGAACTCTAGGGTTGTTTGTGATACTTATAGGAATAGCCCAAAAGATTGATCGAAAAGCATAACTTTGAGGTGGTTCTACTACCTACACCAATTTTATTATTAACACCCAATGTGATTAACACCCAATGAGTTCTGGGTTTTGATCATGTCTTGCTTGTGAGAGAGGTTTTAGTCAACTGGTTTGTAACACTCAGATCTGTGTGTACTTTGCAAATCTATATGTCATAATGTAGATGCTTCCACGCTCCACTTGGAGCTATTCCAAATGGTTGATCCACTATACGTATCCTGACTGCTACTCAGAGTCGTCCGATAGGTGTCAAAGCTTGCATCGACGTAACCCTTTACGACAAACTCTTTATCACCCACATGAAAACCCAGGACTCATTGGGTGTTAATCACATGATGATTTTAGTATTAATCACATGGTGATGCAAGTGTTAATAACATGTTGATGTGAGCTAGATTATTGACTCTAGTGCAAGTGGGAGACTGTTGGAAATATGCCCTAGAGGCAATAATAAAATTTTTATTATTATATTTCCTTGTTCATGATAATTGTCTATTGTTCATGCTATAATTGTATTAACCGGAAACCGTAATACATATGTGAATACATAGACCACACCATGTCCTTAGTGAGCCTCTAATTGACTAGCTCGTTGATCAATAGATGTTCATGGTTTCCTGACCATGGACATTGGATGTTGTTGATAATGGGATCACATCATTATGAGAATGATGTGATGGACAAGACCCAATCCTAAGCATAGCACAAGATCGTGTAGTTCATCTGCTAGAGCTTTTCTAATGTCAAGTATCATTTCCTTAGACCATGAGATTGTGCAACTCCCGGATACCGTAGGAATGCTTTGGGTGTATCAAACGTCACAACATAACTGGGTGACTATAAAGGTGCACTACCGGTATCTTCGAAAGTTTCTCGTGGGTTGGCACCAATCGAGACTGGGATTTGTCACTCCGTGTGACGGAGAGGTATCTCTGGGCCCACTCGGTAATACATTATCATAATGAGATCAATGTGACTAAGGAGTTAGTCACATAATCAAGTGTTACGGAACGAGTAAAGAGACTTGCTGGTAACGAGAATGAACAAGGTATAGGGATACCGACGATCGAATCTCGGGCAAGTAACATACCGATGGACAAAGGGAATTGTATACGGGATTAATTGAATCCCCGACATTGTGGTTCATCCGATGAGATAATCATGGAACATGTGGGAGCCAATATGGGTATCCAGATCCCTCTATTGATTATTGGCCGGAGAGGTGTCTCGGTCATGTCTGCATGGTTCCCGAACCCGTAGGGTCTACACACTTACGGTTGGGTGACGCTAGAGTTGTAATGGGAATTGTGTGGTTACCGAAAGTTGTTCAGAGTCCCGGATGAGATCCCGGACGTCATGAGGAGTTTCGGAATGGTCCATAGGTAAAGATTTATATATGGCAAGTCTTGTATTGGCCATCGGAAAATGTTCGGGATTTTTCAGTATTTTACTAGGAAGGTTCTAGAAGGTTCCGGAGTGGGGCCCACCTGCATGGGGGAACCCACATGAACGTGGGTAGTGACGACAAGGCCCCACAACCCTGATCAAGGAGCGCAAAGATCTCCCCTTAGAAGGAATAAGATCATATCCCGAAGGGATAAGATCAAGATCCCTAAAAAGGGGGATAACAATCGGTGGGGAAGGGAAAGGATGAGATTTCTTTCCTCCCACCTTTGCCAACGCCCCAATGGACTTGGAGGGCAAGAAACCAGCCCCCTCCACCCCTATATATAGTGGGGAGGCAGATGGGAGCTGCATCCCTTGCCCCTAGCGCAGCCCTTCCCCCTCCTACACCTCCTCCTTATCCGTAGTGCTTGGCGAAGCTTTGCCGGAGAACCACGAGCTCCACCGCCACCACGCCGTCATGCTGCCAGAGCTCTCCCTCAACTTCTCCTTCCCCTTCCTGGATCAATAAGGAGGATACGTCCCCGGGTTGTACGTGTGTTGAACGCGGAGGCGCCGTTCGTTCGGCGCTTGGATTGGATCTTCCTCGATTTGAATCGCCGCGAGTACGACTCCATCAACCGCGTTCTTTACAACGCTTCCGCTTAGCGATCTTCAATGGTATGAAGATGCACTCCCTCTCTCTCTCGTTTCTAGCATCTCCTAGATTGATCTTGGTGACACGTAGGAATTTTTTTGAATTATTACTATTGTTGGGAGACGTAGTAAATCAAAATTTTCCTATTTGTTCACCAAGATCTATCTATGGAGAAACCAGCAACGAGTAAGGGGAGAGTGCATCTTCATACCTTTGAAGATCGTTAAGTGGAAGCGTTACAAGAACGCGGTTGGTGCAGTCGTACTCGTAGCGATTCAGATCGCGGTGGAATCTGATCTAAGCGCCGAACAACGACGCCTCCGTGTTCAACACACGTGCAGCCGGTGACGTCTCCTACGCCTTGATCCAGCAAGGAGAAAGGAGAGGTCGAGGGAGAGATCCGTCAGCACGATGTTGTGGTGACGGTGGAGCTGCGTGGTACTCCGGCAAACCTTCGCTAAGCACTACTGAGAACGAGGAAGAGGAAGGGTAGGGCTGCGCAGAGAGAGAAAGAACTCATGTGTCTGGCAGCCCCAAAACCTTCCACTATATATAGGAGGAGGAGGAGGAGGGAGGGTTGTGCCCTAGGGTTCCCACCCTAGGGGCCGGCGGCAGCCCCAGATCCCATCTGGTGCGGCGGCCAGAGGGAGAGAGGGGAGGTCGGCGCCCTAGGTGGGCCTTAGGCCCTTCTGAGCCTAGGGTTTGCCCCCTCTCCTCCCTTGCTGTGCCTTGGGCCCTTGTGGGGCGCGCATGTAACATCCCAAAATTCCATTTTGGAATGTTATGATATAGCTATGCATCTATCATCATCATTGCTTGAATGTATGTGTTTGTTGAAATGCCTTCTCTAAAATTTCTGAAAGTCCTTTCTACTTTTCCCTATGTTGCTTTCACCTATTGGAAATTTTGGTTAAATGTTCAAAATAAGAGGGGAGTAACATGACACTCCACACCAGGGACAAATTGGTGATTTATTTGAACAAAAATAACCAGGAGTTATTTTGAAAATATTTGCAAAAAGGATTTAAAAACAAATAGGCATTTCTAAAAATAATATTTTTTGAAGGTCTTCAAATGATAGAATAAAAATGTTCATTAAATAGCATTTATTATTCTGTTAATTTTGATAGATAATACCCCTATATTTATAAATGGTTTGAATGCTTTAAAATCTTTTGAATGTCTCTGGAAAAACATTAAAGAAAAACGGTAACGGTTACTGTATTAAACGGGCCGGCCCACGGGCAGTTATTCGCGCATTAACTAGAAGCCGGCCGACCGCGCGCAACGGACACTCTCCCCTCTCACTGACACCGGGTCCCACCCCCGACCGACCGTTTCTCCCGAACGGTCATCTCCCTCCTCCCCCGCGCGCGCCGGACCATCGCCGACCGTTTCTTCCCCACCCCGTATCTCTCTCCTCTCTTAACTCCCCGCACCCCCATCGCACCTATATAAGCCGGCCACTCCCCGCATCCATTTCCCCCCCGAGTCCCCTCTCTCTCTTGCTGGAAGTCTGCCGCAATTGCTCGCCGGAGTAGCCACCCTCACCGGAGCTCCCATGGACCGTAGCTGTCGACTCCGTCCACCATTCCACCCACCGTTGCCACCAATCGACTCCGGAGAACCGTCGCCGTTGCCCGGACCACTTCACTGCTTTCCCCGACCACCGGAGCGCCTCGCCGTCGTCCTCACCGCTTCCGGACTCGCCGGAGATCCCACGCCGGCGACCTCTTAACACTGTGAGCATCCTCACTCGTTCGATCTGGAATCGACGTTCCAGATTAGATCGGATTTAATCCGAACCGGTATCCTCTTTCGATCGGTTGCCCGCTCGAAAACCACCTACCGCACGCGCTCGCTAGCCAATAGGATCGTGCCACGTAGCCCCCCTGGCCGTTGCAAATTATTTTTTCTTTTCTGTTTTGTTTTAATTAACAGAATGTTTGCAAATTTTGTTTTGCTTATATCTTTTAATCTACTTAATATTTTGAGTTGATTCTTTTTGCAATAGCTCACATTTTTCATGTAGTTTCACCCTGTACTTTCAAATTTCAAATTTGAACTATAAAATTTGAATTTAATCAAATTTTCTCAAAATCTTCAAATCTGAATAACTAGAGTTTGAAAATAGATTTTAATATGAATCTTTTTACTACTGTTTGGTATTATTTAGGACTATCTTCATGACTAGTTTGAGGATTTTTAAGATGAATTTGATTAATGTTTTAACCAAAAACAGAATCTGCCTAGTATTATAATATAGTTTTATATACTTAATTTTAATTAGTTTAAATTTAGATTTGGTTTTATTTGTTTATTGGGTTCTGTTAGTAAACACTTAGTGTTTTCACTCACTGTTAATAAAAATATAAATTTGCTTAGTTTAATTCTCATTTACATAGGAATCATAACACATTTTCAAAATAGGTTTAATTTGATTAAAACAACTAGTTAATGATAGTTAATCTTTCAACAAGTTTTATATAATTTAATTCTGTTTTCCTAAAACAAGTTTATTTTGTAAATTCTTTTCTGTTAAGAACATATTTTGCTAATAAGTAATAAGTTAGTTTTCATTCTTTTGTTAGTATAACTATAGTTGATTCATATAGTGTTTATCAAAACTTTTATAAACTTTACTAAAGTTTTCCCAACAAACTTAAATTTATTTTATTTTGATAATAAAATATTCTATTGTTTCCTGGCTGTCAACAATTGTTTTGTTATTTCAAAATGGTTTTATTATGTAGTAGTGTTTTCATCCCTCACCTTTTTAAAACAAAACCTTGATTGTTTTACTTGCTAGAGATTTTTTGTGCATTGTTTGCCTTGAATTGTTTAATACTTCTTTGCTGAATGTTGTGAGTTACAATATTTTGGTTGTATACTTATTTGAGTGCATTGTTTGTTTCGTTAGATTATCCGGAGTGCGAAGCTTGTTACTTAGAGTCACTCACGTACGAAGATCATCAATCAGGCAAGTCACCTTGATCATGTTTTACCCATGTTTTATATGCATTAGTTATACCATCTTCCCCATTTGCATGCAAGATAGGTTAGTTGGAAACTTGGTTACCTTGTGGTAGTATCATGTGGTAGGTATCCCTCTCAACCCTTTGGACAACATTGGCCCCGGGAAAGGTTGTTTTACTTTTGCTATGCTATTAGTAGACGGGGTTGGTGGTGTGATTCATGAGAGTTGAGAGAGTTAATAATTTCAAGACCTACATAATGATCAAGATTTCAAGACTCCAACTTTTCAACATACGTCTGGGTGGATGATGGTTAAACGGCACCCAGGAGAAACCAGTGGTTAGCCTAGGTGATGCTGGAGATGGCCAGTATTCACGCGGAAAGATCCACCCAGGCACAAAGAGATGGATGGATGCTTCAAAACCCAAGGCTTACCTACACAGCCACAAGTCATTATGGGCTCTGGCTTGGTTGGACATCGTGGGGACCCTGGACAGGCGGTGCTACGAGATGTAGAAGAACGGTAGGAAAGGATGGGCACCGTCAGAGTCGTAGGGAAACCCTTTGGAAGACCATGTTTTGGTCATCCGTTTCTCAAACACCCTGAAGTGCGAGAAATCAAACGGAGGCGACCAAATCTTGTGGGGAACGTGTGCAAAACTCTGTAGAGTACTCAACCTAATCGATTAGCCGTGTCCACGGTCATGGACGACTTGAGCCAAAGGAACTGGAATTTCCGGAAACCTCAACACGAATTAATATGATGTTGTGGGTATTAATAATTTGGGTATGAGAATTGGTTGGTGGAACCATCTCATTAATCAACCAACTTAGTAATATTTTTGCTTAACCCTCTCTTGATGTAGGAAAAACTTGGCTTTACGCAAAAACTTACACCACCACCTGCCATATATGCATATAGACTAGCTGATTATTTTCACCCCCTCTCTTGTCACTTTGCCGGCATATTCCATATGCTGACCTACACGGCTGCAACGTATCATGTTGTAGAGTACTTTTCTGACCAGGAGTGAGGACACGTTCTATGCTCAATGAGATGCCCTTGGAGTCAGATGGACTCACCTACCTTCGACGCTTCCGCAAGACTTAGTTATTCTCATGAGTTGGCCTTCGGCCACTTTATTGTAATCTTTATTGTAATAAAGGACTCGATATGAGAATTCGATTAATATAATGCTGTGTGATTTCCCTTTGATATAAACATTGATGTACCGTGTGTGTACCAGCATGATCTTGGGATGGTACGGAAACACCGGAGACTTGACCTTTCAGGTCGGGTCGCTATAGAGATGGTATCAGAGCTCACAATCACCATCCACCTCAGGCTGACAATCTCACCCGTTTTCTGAGGTTGAACCCTCCAACTTTCAGCAGCAGCACTGAGCCCATTGTGGCAGATGATTGGCTCCGCAAGATGGAGAGAGAACTCATCACCGCTGGATGCATCGACGCTGAGAAGGTGCGATTTGCCGCACATCAACTAGAAGGACCAGCAGCTTCATGGTGGGAGAATTACACCACCACTTATCCTATTGCAGATGTGACTTGGGAGCAGTTCAAGCTTGCTTTCCGCACCGCTCTGTCTCAGCTGGAGCCATGAGTCTGAAGAAGCGCGAGTTTCGCAACTTGCGCTAGGGAAATCGCTCCGTGGCCCAATATGTGGAAGAGTTCAGCATGTTGGCCCATTATGCACCAGGAGATGTGGCCGATGATGCGGCCAAGCAAGAAAAGTTTCTGGAAGGACTCAACGACGAGTTGAGCATACAGCTGGTAGTGGCTACTTTCAACAACTACCAAGAGCTGGTGGATAAGGCCCTCATTTTGGAAGGTAAACAACAGCAGATTGAGAACCGCAATCGGAAGTACACTCAGGGGAAGTTCAACTCTGGAGCTCATCAGAAGCTTCGCTACTCCCCGTACTCAGGGACTACCGGATCAGGAACCAGTAAGTTTGGAAAGCACACTCATGTTGTGCACAATCATGGAGGCCACCATCATGGAGGAAATGGGAACAACCGTCCCAACCATGGTAACTTCAAGAGTGATAGTGGGAATATGAACAACAACCAGCACCGTCCCACTCCTGCTCAGAAGGATCTGAGTCACATTACCTGTTTCAAGTGTCAGAAGACAGGGCACTATGCTACTGAGTATCCCCAGAGCAAGCAAGGCAATGGAAACGGCAACAACAACGGCAATGCAACAGTTAAGAAGCCCAATCCATTTCCTCATGCTCAAGTGAACCACATTGATGTGGAAGAAGTCTATGATCAACCCGAGACTGTGGTTGGTAAGTTTTTATTGCATTCTCGTCCTGTTACAGTACTATTTGATTCCGGTGCAACTCATTCATTCATATCAAGGGTAGTTGTGGAAAAATATGAATTGCCCACCAAAACCCTTAGCCAACCTATTCAGGTCAGTTCCCCAGGAGGTATGATGATGGCAAGGATAGGATGCCATGCCTTGAAACTCAATATAGGAAAACATGTTTTTCCCACCGACCTCATCGTCTTAGAGTCATAGGGATTGGATGTAATCCTAGGCATGGATTGGATGACCAAGTATGAAGGAAATCTTGATTGCCCTAGCAAGTCTGTTTCACTCACCACCCCGGAGAACAAGAGGATTAAGTATGTATCCCGACGCACACGGATGAGTGCTCGATTAAATTCTCTCACGTGAGTTGTTCAGGAGGAAGTACCTGTGGTAAAAGACTTTCCGGATGTATTCCCGGAAGAATTACCAGGCATGCCACCAGATAGGGAGATTGAGTTTCTGATAGAGTTACTACCAGGAACAGCCCCAATTTCCAAGAGACCCTATCGGATGCCCGCAAATGATCTGTTGGAAATCAAGAAGCAAATCAAGGAGTTATTGGACAAGGGGTATATTCGCCCAAGTTCTTCACCTTGGGGAGCCCCAGTACTTCTGGTGGAGAAGAAGGATAAATCTTTGAGAATGGTAGTTGACTATCGTGCCTGGAACGAGGTGACTATCAAGAACAAGTATCCCCTACCGATGATTAATGATTTGTTTGATCAGCTCATAGGAGCCAAAGTATTCTCCAAGATCGATCTTCGATCAGGGTATCACCAGTTGAAAATTCGTGAACAGGATATACCCAAAACAGCTTTCACCACGAGGTATGGCTTGTATGAGTATACGGTCATGTCTTTTGGATTGACTAATGCTCCTGCCTACTTCATGAATTTGATGAACAAAGTATTCATGGAATACCTAGACAAGTTTGTTGTGGTGTTCATCGATGACATTCTGATATTCTCCAAGAACGAGGAAGAGCATAAGGAACATCTGCGTTTAGTTCTAGAGAAGCTGAGAGAGAATCAGTTATATGCCAAGTTCAGTAAATGTGAATTTTGGCTGACGGAAGTCGGATTCCTGGGACATGTTATTTCCGGAGATGGAATAGCAGTGGACCCCGCTAAGGTTGAAGCCGTCACCGAGTGGAAGTCGCCCACCTCAGTTAAGGAGATCCGCAGTTTCCTCGGACTTGCCGGATATTACCGGAGGTTCATTGAGAATTTCTCAAAGATTGCCAAGCCCATGACAGAGTTGTTGAAGAAAGAATCCAAGTATGTTTGGACTGTGGAATGTGAAGCCAGTTTCTAGGAGTTAAAGAAACGTTTGGTCACAGCCCCAGTATTGATCTTGCCCGATATTCGAAAGGACTTCCAGGTTTACTGTGATGCCTCACGTCAAGGACTCGGAGGAGTACTTATGCAGGATGGAAAGGTTGTAGCCTATGCTTCCAGACAACTACGACCTCATGAGTTGAATTATGCCACTCATGACTTGGAATTAGCAGCCGTAGTGCACACACTCAAGACCTGGAGACATTTCCTTATCGGAAATAGTTGTGATGTTTACACCAACCATAAGAGCCTGAAGTATATCTTCACGCAGAAGGAGTTGAAACTCAGACAGAGGAGATGGTTAGAGTTAATTAAGGACTATGACATGAGATTACACTACCATCCAGGTAAGGCTAATGTTGTAGCCGATGCCTTGAGTCGGAAAACTTATGTAAACACACTCACAGCGGGAGGATTACCCCAAGAGTTAGCCGATGATCTCAGAGAGCTGAGGCTAGAGATAGTTCCAAGAGGATATGTTGCCACACTGGAAATTCAGTCCACCTTGACCGAAAGAATTTGTGAAACCCAGAAGAGGGACACGGAAATAGCTAAGATTAAGAAAAGAATGAAAGATGGTAAAGCTAAAGGTTTTCGTGAGGATGAGCAAGGAACTCTGTGGTTTGAGAACCGCATCTATGTGCCCAATGACCCAGAGCTCAGAAAGTTGATACTTCAGGAAGCCCACGATTCACCTTACTCGATACACACAGGCAATACCAAGATGTATCTGTACTTGAAAGAAAGTTACTGGTGGACAGGTATGAAGAAAGACATTGCGGAGCACATTGCAATATGTGATGTTTGTGAGCGAGTAAAAGCAGAACATCAGAGACCAGCAGGGTTACTCCAACCTTTGCCGATACCCGAGTGGAAATGGGAAAAACTTGGTATGGATTTCATCACAGGATTGCCCAGGACCCGTTCAGGTTATGATTCCATCTGGGTAGTGGTTGATCGCTTGACCAAAGTGGCTCACTTCATCCCGGTAAAAACCACCTATACTAGTGCTAAGCTAGCCAAGATATATATGACCAGGATCGTATGTCTGCATGGAGTTCCGAGGAGTATCGTGTCAGATAGAGGAACACAATTTACCTCAAAGTTTTGGCATCAGTTACATGAAACTTTGGGTACAAGGCTGGAGTTTAGTACAGCTTTTTATTCACAGACAGATGGCCAGACTGAGAGAGTCAATCAGATTTTGGAGGACATGTTGAGAGCTTGTGCACTAGACTATGGTTCTAGTTGGGACGATAACTTGCCTTACGCAGAATTCTCATACAACAACAGTTATCAGACGAGTCTGAAGATGGCTCCTTTCGAAGCTCTATACGGAAGGAGGTGCAGAACACCACTGACATGGGATGGTGTTGGAGACCGAAACCTTTTTGGTCCCGACCTTGTTCGACATTCAGAGGATAGAGTCAAGTTGATACGTGACAGACTCAAAATAGCTCAATCTCGGTAGAAGAGCTATGCTGACAACAAGCGCAAGGAAGTAACGTATGAAGTAGGAGACAGAGCATATCTTCGTGTGTCCCTGCTTCGTGGAATCAAGAGGTTTGGTGTTAAAGGAAAATTAGCACCCAGGTTCATAGGCCCCTACAAAATTCTTGAACGTAGAGGCGAAGTTGCATACAAGCTAGAATTGCTGGAAGGACTGTCCGGAGTTCATGATGTGTTCCATGTTTCCCAGCTAAAGAAATGCCATGCTGAGATGGCTGATATCCCTTTGCGAGACACCGTGCCCCTAGAGGCCATACAGCTTGAAAGTGATCTGACTTACGAGGAGAAGCCTGTCAAGATCCTCGAGACATCCAACAGAGTTACTCGCAGCAAGATCATCAAGTTCTGTAAAGTTCTGTGGAGTCACCACACCCAGGAAGAAGCCACCTGGGAACGCGAAGAAGATCTTCGTAGAGACCATCCGCACCTATTTTCTAGCCAACCCGAATCTCGAGGGCGAGATTCATCTTAAGGTGGGTAGGTTTGTAACATCCCAAAATTCCATTTTGGAATGTTATGATATAGCTATGCATCTATCATCATCATTGCTTGAATGTATGTGTTTGTTGAAATGCCTTCTCTAAAATTTCTGAAAGTCCTTTCTACTTTTCCCTATGTTGCTTTCACCTATTGGAAATTTTGGTTAAATGTTCAAAATAAGAGGGGAGTAACATGACACTCCACACCAGGGACAAATTGGTGATTTATTTGAACAAAAATAACCAGGAGTTATTTTGAAAATATTTGCAAAAAGGATTTAAAAACAAATAGGCATTTCTAAAAATAATATTTTTTGAAAGTCTTCAAATGATAGAATAAAAATGTTCATTAAATAGCATTTATTATTCTGTTAATTTTGATAGATAATACCCCTATATTTATAAATGGTTTGAATGCTTTAAAAGCTTTTGAATGTCTCTGGAAAAACATTAAAGAAAAACGGTAACGGTTACTGTATTAAACGGGCCGGCCCACGGGCAGTTATTCGCGCATTAACTAGAAGCCGGCCGACCGCGCGCAACGGACACTCTCCCCTCTCACTGACACCGGGTCCCACCCCCGACCGACCGTTTCTCCCGAACGGTCATCTCCCTCCTCCCCCGCGCGCGCCGGACCATCGCCGACCGTTTCTTCCCCACCCCGGATCTCTTTCCTCTCTTAACTCCCCGCACCCCCATCGCACCTATATAAGCCGGCCACTCCCCGCATCCATTTCCCCCCGAGTCCCCTCTCTCTCTCGCCGGAAGTCTGCCGCAATTGCTCACCGGAGTAGCCACCCTCACCGGAGCTCCCGTGGACCGTAGCTGTCGACTCCGTCCACCATTCCACCCACCGTTGCCACCAATCGACTCCGGAGAACCGTCGCCGTTGCCCGGACCACTTCACTGCTTTCCCCGACCACCGGAGCGCCTCGCCGTCGTCCTCACCGCTTCCGGACTCGCCGGAGATCCCACGCCGGCGACCTCTTAACACTGTGAGCATCCTCACTCGTTCGATCTGGAATCGATGTTCCAGATTAGATCGGATTTAATCCGAACCGGTATCCTCTTTCGATCGGTTGCCCGCTCGAAAACCACCTACCGCACGCGCTCGCTAGCCAATAGGATCGTGCCACGTAGCCCCCCTGGCCGTTGCAAATTATTTTTTCTTTTCTGTTTTGTTTTAATTAACAGAATGTTTTCAAATTTTGTTTTGCTTATATCTTTTAATCTACTTAATATTTTGAGTTGATTCTTTTTGCAATAGCTCACATTTTTCATGTAGTTTCACCATGTACTTTTAAATTTCAAATTTGAACTATAAAATTTGAATTTAATCAAATTTGCTCAAAATTTTCAAATCTGAATAACTAGAGTTTGAAAATAGATTTTAATATGAATCTGTTTGCTACTGTTTGGTATTATTTAGGACTATCTTCATGACTAGTTTGAGGATTTTTAAGATGAATTTGATTAATGTTTTAACCAAAAACAGAATCTGCCTAGTATTATAATATAGTTTTATATACTTAATTTTAATTAGTTTAAATTTAGATTTGGTTTTATTTGTTTATTAGGTTCTGTTAGTAAACACTTAGTGTTTTCACTCACTGTTAATAAAAATATAAATTTGCTTAGTTTAATTCTCATTTACATAGGAATCATAACACATTTTCAAAATAGGTTTAATTTGATTAAAACAACTAGTTAATGATAGTTAATCTTTCAACAAGTTTTATATAATTTAATTCTGTTTTCCTAAAACAAGTTTATTTTTTAAATTCTTTTCTGTTAAGAACATATTTTGCTAATAAGTAATAAGTTAGTTCTCATTCTTTTGTTAGTATAACTATAGTTGATTCATATAGTGTTTATCAAAACTTTTATAAACTTTACTAAAGTTTTCCCAACAAACTTAAATTTGATTTTCTTTTGATAATAAAATATTCTATTGTTTCCTGGCTGTCAACAATTGTTTTGTTATTTCAAAATGGTTTTATTATGTAGTAGTGTTTTCATCCCTCAACTTTTTAAAACAAAACCTTGTGTTTTTTACTTGCTAGAGATTTTTTGTGCATTGTTTGCCTTGAATTGTTTAATACTTCTTTGCTGAATGTTGTGAGTTACAATATTTTGGTTGTATACTTATTTGAGTGCATTGTTTGTTTCGTTAGATTATCCGGAGTGCGAAGCTTGTTACTTAGAGTCACTCACATACGAAGATCATCAATCAGGCAAGTCACCTTGATCATGTTTTACCTATGTTTTATATGCATTAGTTATACCATCTTCCCCATTTGCATGCAAGATAGGTTAGTTGGAAACTTGGTTACCTTGTGGTAGTATCATGTGGTAGGTATCCCTCTCAACCCTTTGGACAACATTGGCCCCGGGAAAGGTTGTTTTACTTTTGCTATGCTATTAGTAGACGGGGTTGGTGGTGTGATTCATGAGAGTTGAGAGAGTTAATAATTTCAAGACCTACATAATGATCAAGATTTCAAGACTCCAACTTTTCAACATACGTCTGGGTGGATGATGGTTAAACGGCACCCTGGAGAAACCAGTGGTTAGCCTAGGTGATGCTGGAGATGGCCAGTATTCACGCGGAAAGATCCACCCAGGCACAAAGAGATGGATGGATGCTTCAAAACCCAAGGCTTACCTACACAGCCACAAGTCATTATGGGCTCTGGCTTGGTTGGACATCGTGGGGACCCTGGACAGGCGGTGCTACGAGATGTAGAAGAACGGTAGGAAAGGATGGGCACCGTCAGAGTCGCAGGGAAACCCTTTGGAAGACCATGTTTTGGTCATCCGTTTCTCAAACACCCTGAAGTGCGAGAAATCAAACGGAGGCGACCAAATCTTGTGGGGAACGTGTGCAAAACTCTGTAGAGTACTCAACCTAATCGATTAGCCGTGTCCACGGTCATGGACGACTTGAGCCAAAGGAACTGGAATTTCCGGAAACCTCAACACAAATTAATATGATGTTGTGGGTATTAATAATTTGGGTATGAGAATTGGTTGGTGGAACCATCTCATTAATCAACCAACTTAGTAATATTTTTGCTTAACCATCTCTTGATGTAGGAAAAACTTGGCTTTACGCAAAAACTTACACCACCACCTGCCATATATGCATATAGACTAGCTGATTATTTTCACCCCCTCTCTTGTCACTTTGCCGGCATATTCCATATGCTGACCTACACGGCTGCAACGTATCATGTTGCAGAGTACTTTTCCGACCAGGAGTGAGGACACGTTCTATGCTCAGCGAGATGCCCTTGGAGTCAGATGGACTCACCTACCTTCGACGCTTCCGCAAGACTTAGTTATTCTCATGAGTTGGCCTTCGGCCACTTTATTGTAATCTTTATTGTAATAAAGGACTCGATATGAGAATTCGACTAATATAATGCTGTGTGATTTCCCTTTGATATAAACATTGATGTACCATGTGTGTACCAGCATGATCTTGGGATGGTACGGAAACACCGGAGACTTGACCTTTCAGGTTGGGTCGCTACAGCGCACCAGCCCACCTAGGGGCTAGTTCCCTCCCACTTGTGGCCCATGCAGCCCTCTGGGGCTGGTGGCCCCACTTGGTGGACCCTCGGAACCCTTCTTGTGGTCCCGGTACGTTACCTGTAATCCCCGAAATACTTCCTTGACCAAAACCTCCCTTCCGATAAATGAATCTTTACCTCCGGACCATTCTGGAGCTCCTTGTGATGTTCGGGGTCTCATCCGGGACTTCGAACTACCTTCGGTAACCACGTACACTATTTCCCTATAGCTATAGCGTAATCGAACCTTAAGTGTGTAGACCCTACGGGTTCAGGAGACACGTAGACATGACCGAGACACCTCTCCGGTTAATAACCAATAGCGGGATCTCGATACCCATGTTGGCTCCCATAGGCTCCACGATGATCTCATTGGATGAATGATACGTCTCCAACGTATCTACTTTTCCAAACTCTTTTGCCCTTGTTTTGGACTCTAATTTGCATTATTTGAATGAAACTAACCCGGACTGACACTGTTTTCAGCAGAACTGCCATGGTGTTGTTTTTGTGCAGAAATAAAAGTTCTCGGAATGACCTGAAAACTTACAAGGATTTTTTTTGGAATATATAAAAAATACTGGAGAAAGAATCAACGGAGGGGGAGCAGCCAGTGGGCCATGAGCCTAGGAGGCGCGCCCCCCTGGCCGCGCCTGGCAGGCTCATGGGGCCCACGTGGCTCCTCCGACCTCCTCTACGGTTCCATATTACCCTATTCATCCCAGAAAAAATTAAGAAGAAGAAATATTCGCATTTTACGATACGGAGCGGCCGCCACCACCTGTTCTTCCTCCGGAGGGCAGATCTGGAGTCTGTTTTGGGCTCCAGGGAGTCGAAATCGAAGCCATCGTCATCATCAACCTTCCTCCATCGCCAATTTCATGATGCTCTTCGTCGTTCGTGAGTAATCTTATCATAGGCTTGCGGGACGGTGATGAGTTGGATGAGATCTATCATGTAATCGAGTTAGTTTTGATGGGGTTTGATCCCTAGTATCCACTATGTTCTAAGATTGATGTTGCTACTACTTTGCTATGCTTAATGCTTGTCACTAGGGCCCGAGTGCCATGATTTCAGATCAGAACCTATTATGTTTTCATCAATATATGTGAGTTCTTGATCCTATTTTGCAAGTTGTAGTCACCTACTATGTGTTATGTGTTGGGGAACGTCGCATGGGAAACAGACGCACACGCAAACCTACGCACACGCAAACCTATCCATGGTGATGAGCATCTACGAGAGGGAGAGTGGATCTACATACCCTTGTAGATCGCTAAGCAGGAAGCGTTAAGAAACGCGGTTGGTGTAGTCGAACGTCTTCGCGATGCAAATCACCGAGCGTCCAGCGATCTAATCACGAACAGTCCCGCGATCTCGTCACGATCCATTCCGCGATCCAATCACGAACATCCCGTGGCCTTGATCACGATCCTTCCGATCTAGTACCGAACGGACGACACCTCCTCGTTCAGCACACGTGCAGCTTGATGACGATCTCCACCTTTTTGATCCAGCAAGAGGAGGTGGAGAGGAGGAAGAGTTCACCGGCAGCGTGATGGCGCTCCGGCGATGGTGGTGGAGAGATTCGGCAGGCCTTCGCCTAAGCACTGCGGAAAACCGATCTAGAGGAGCACTGGTGGAACGGGTAGCACGTGGCCGTAAATTATGTCCAAAACCCTTCTATTCCACCAGTATATATAGGAGGAGAGGACAAGGAGGTCTGGCGCAGGGCTCAGCCCCTCTTGGAGTCGGCCGGCCAAGGAGGAGGAGTCCTACTCCTACTCTAATCCTAGTAGGAGTAGGACTCTCCCTTTTTTTGCCCTTTTCTCCACTTTTCTCCTTGGGCCTTTTCCTCCTACCGCATGGGACTTGTGTGGCTATTACACCAGACCATTAAGGGCTAGTTAATACTCTCCCACAGCCCATGAAGCCTCTTGGGTAGAAATACCCCTCCCGGAGGTCTCCCGGTACACTACTAGCACTCCCGGTACACTACCGATGAGCCCGAAACTTTTCCGGCGACCAAACTGGGACTTCCTATATATGAATCTTTACCTCCGGACCATTCCGGAGCTCCTCGTGACATCCGGGATCTCATCCGGGACTCCGAACAAACTTCGGTCACCACCATACATAACTCTACACTACCGAAACGTCACCAAACCTTAAGTGTGCAGACCCTGCGGGTTCGAGAACTATGTAGACATGACCGAGACACCTCTATGGTAAATAACCAATGTTCGGGACCTGGATGTCCACATTGGTTCCTACATATTCTATGAAGATCTTTATCGGTCAAACCTCTATGTCAAGGACTCAGTTAATCCCGTATGATGTTCCCTTTGTTCTTCGGTATGTTACTTGCCCGAGATTCGATCGTCGGTATCTCCATACCTAGTTCAATGTCGTTACCGGAAAGTCTCTTTACTCGTTCCGTAATACAAGATCCCGCAACTAACAATTAGTCACATTGCTTGCAAGGCTCATTGTGATGTTGTATTTGTTGGAAATATGCCCTAGAGGCAATAAATAAAGTGTTTATTATTATATTTCCTTGTTCATGATAATCGTTTATTATCCATGCTAGAATTGTATTGATTGGAAACAAAGATACATGTGTGGATACATAGACAACCAAGTGTCCCTAGTATGCCTCTAGTGAACTAGCTCGTTGATCAAAAGATGGTTAAGGTTTCCTAGCCATGGACATGAGATGTAATTTGATAACGGGATCACATCATTAGGAGAATGATGTGATGGACAAGACCCAAATTACAAACGTAGCATATGATCGTGTCAGTTTATTGCTGCTGTTTTCCGCATGTCAAGTATATGTTCCTATGACCATGAGATCATGCAATTCACTGACACCGGAGGGATGCTTTGTGTGTATCAAACATCGCAACGTAATTGGGTGACTATAAAGGTGCACTACAGGTATCTCTGAAGGTGTCTGTTGAGTTGGCATGGATCAAGACTGGGATTTGTTACTCCGTGTGACGGAGAGGTATCTCAGGGCCCACTCGGTAATGCAACATCACAACAAGCCTTACAAGAAATGTGACTAATATGTTAGCCACGGGATCTTGCATTACGGAACGAGTAAAGAGACTTGCCGGTAACGAGGTTGAACTAGGTATGGGGATACCGACGATCGAATCTCGGGCAAGTAACATACCGAAGAACAAAGGGAACATTATACGGGATTAAATGAATCCTTGACATAGAGGTTCGACCGATAAAGATCTTCATAGAATATGTAGGAACTAATGTGGACATCCAGGTCCCTCCATTGGTTATTGACCGTAGAGGTGTCTCGGTCATGTCTACATAGTTCTCGAACCCGTAGGGTCTGCACACTTAAGGTTTGGTGATGTTTCGGTAGTATAGAGTTATGTATGGTGGTAACCGAAGGTTGTTCGGAGTCCCGGATGAGATCCCGAACATCACGAGGAGCTCCAGAATGGTACATAGGTAAATATTCATATATAGGAAGTCCCAGTTTGGTCGCCGGAAAAGTTTCGGGCTCATCGGTAGTGTACCGGGAGTGCCAGTAGTGTACCGGGAGACCTCCGGAAGGGGTATTTCGACCCAAGAGGCTACATGGGCTGTAGGAGGGTGAATACCAGCCCTTAGTGGGCTGGTGGATGTCCTACACAAAGCCCATGAGTCTGGGAAGAAAATACCAAAAGGAAAAAGGTGGAAAAAGGCAAAAAGGGGCTATATAAGGAAGGAGTCCTAATCCTACTTGGAGTAGAAGGAGGAGGACTCCTCCCTCCTAGCCGGCCGAAGCTTGGAGGGCTTGCCCTTACGCCAGCCCTCTCCTCCTCCTCTCCTCCTATATATACTAGAGGGTTTCAAGGGTTTTGCACTAGTTCTTCTTCCACGTGCAACCCTAAACCCAAGTGCATAGTTTCTTCTCTAGATCGGATTTCTGCAGTGCTCAGGCGAAGCCCTGCAGGAATAACTCCACCACCATCGCCGGAGCGCCGTCATGCTGCCAGAGAACTCTTCCACCTCTCCGCTCTCTCTTGCTGGATCAAGAAGGCGGAGATCGTCATCAAGCTGCACGTGTGCTGAACGCGGAGGTGCCGTCCGTTCGGTACTTGATCAGGACGGATCGTGTTCGTGATTGGATCGTGGGACACTCGGCGACTTGAATCGTGAAGACGTTCGACTACACCAACCGCGTTTCTTAACGCTTCCACTTAGCAATCTACAAGGGTACATAGATCCACTCTCCCTCTCGTAGATGCTCATCACCATGGATAGGTTTGCGTGTGCGTAGGAAATGTTTTGTTTCCCATGCGACGTTCCCCAACAGTGGCATCATGAGCTAGGTTGATGGTTCGATGAGATCTCGAGTAGAACGCAAAAGGTTTGTGGGCATTGATGCTTAGATTTCTTCCTCCCTTGGTCGTCTTCTGGTTCAGCGGTATTGTGGGATGAAGCGGCCCGGACCAACCTTACTCGTACGCTTACGAGAGACCGGTTCCCTCAACTGCACTTGTTGCAAAAGATGGCTAGCGGGTGTCAGTTTCTCCTATTTATTTGGATCGGATTCGACAAAGGCGGTCCTTGAGAAGGTTGAAAAGCAACTTATGTATCACCGTTGTGGTTTATGCGTAGGTGAGAATTGTTCTTGCTAGATACCCATAGCAGCCACGTAAAACATGCAACAACAATTAGAGGACGTCTAACTTGTTTTTGCAGGGTATGTTGTGATGTGATATGGCCAATTACATGATGTGATATATGTGATGTATGAGATGATCATGTGATGTATAGATTATCACGACTTGCATGTCGATGAGTACGGCAACCGGCAGGAGCCATAGGACTGTCTTTCATTATTGTATGACCTACATGTCAATCATTAAGCGCTATGTAATGCTTTACTTTATCGCTACGGTAGCAATAGTAGTAGAAGCATGTTGGGTGTGACAACCCCGATGGCGACACGCTGATGGTGATCAAGATGATGGAGATCATGGTGTCGTGTCGGTGACGATGGATATCATGCCGGTGCTTTCTAGATGGAGATCAAAAGCACAAGTTCATGACCATATCATGTCACCTATGATTTGCATGGGATGTTAATCCTTTTTATGCACCTTGTTTTGCTTAGGACGACGGTAGCATTATAACGTGATCCCTCACTTAATTTCAAGATAAATTGTGTTCTCCCCGAGTGTGCACCGTTGCGAAAGTTCGT
The DNA here is from genome assembly GCA_022496015.1 of Hordeum marinum. Classification (NCBI taxonomy): domain Eukaryota; kingdom Viridiplantae; phylum Streptophyta; class Magnoliopsida; order Poales; family Poaceae; genus Hordeum; species Hordeum marinum. Next base: position 530,052,999 of record CM039674.1, on the reverse strand, counting down.
CGTGTCGAGAAACCACGTGATGATCGGGTGTGATAGACTCTACGTTCACATACAACGTGTGCAAGCCAGTGTTGCACATGCAGAACACTCGGGTTAAACTTGACGAGCCTAGCATGTACAAACATGGCCTCGTAACACAAGATACCAAAAGGTCGAACATGAGTCATATAGTAGATATGATCAACATGATGATGTTCACCATTGCAGCCACCTCAACTCACGTGATGATCGGACTTGAGTTGGTGAATTTGGATCATGTATCACTCGAATGATCAGAGGGATGTCAATTTGAGTGGGAGTTCTTAAGTAATATGATTAATTTAACTCATTATCATGACAATAGTCTTAGTAACCTTTGCATATTTATGTTGTAGATCAATGGCTCGCACAGTAGCACCCCTGAATTTTAATGCGTTCCTAGAGAAAGCTAAGTTGAAAGATGATGGAAGTAACTTTGTTGACTAGGCCCGTAATCTGAGGATTATCCTTACGGCTTCCCAGAAATCATATGTCCTTGATGCACGGCTTGGTAACCAACCCACAAACATGACCTCCGAAGACGTTAAGAACGCTTGGGAGGCTCGTGCTGGAGATTACTCAATAGTTCAGTGTGCAATACTGTATGACCTAGAATCGTGACGGCTAAGACGTTTTGAACATCATGGAGCATATGAGATGTTCCAGGAGTTGTAGTTTATCTTTCAGAAGAATGCCTGGATCGAGAGGTATGAGACCTCCGATAAATTCTATGCTTGCAAGATGGAGGAGAACGGTTCTGTCAGTGAACATATACTCAAAATGTCTGGTTATGCAAACCGTCTAGCTGAGTTGGGAATTACCCTTCCGCAAGAGGCGATCATTGACAGAGTTCTTCAATCACTGCCACCTAGTTATAAGAGCTTTGCAATGAACTATAACATGCACGGGATGAACAAGTCATCGTCCGAGCTGTTTGCAATGCTGAAAGTCGCTGAGTCTGAAATCTAGAAAGAACAGCAAGTGTTGATGGTCAATAAAACCACTAGTTTCAAGAATAATGGTAAGGGCAAAGGCAAGAAGGTTAAAACCAAGAAGGATGGCAAAACAGTTGCTACTCCTAAGAAGCGTAAGCATGGACCTAAGCTAGAAACTGAATGCTTTCATTGCAAGGGAACTGGTCACTGGAAGCGGAACAACCCCAAGTACCTGGCTGACAAGAAGGCGGCCAACGACAAACAAGGTATATATGATAGACATGTTATTGATGTGTACCTAACTAGCTCTCGTAGTAGTGCGTGGGTATTTGATACCGGTTCGATTGCTCACATTTGCAACTCAAAACAGGAACTACGGAATAAACGAAGGCTGGCAAAGGACAAAGTGACGATGTGCGTGGGAAATGGTTCCAAGGTTGATGTGATCGCCGTCGGCATGCTCTCTCTTCGATTACCATCGGGATTAGTGATGAACCAGAATAATTGTTATTTAGTGCCTGCGTTGAGCATGAACATTATATCTGGATCTTGTTTATTACGAGACGGTTACTCATTTAAATAAGAGAGTAAAGGTTGTTCTATTTATATGAGTTATATATTTTATGGTCATGCACCTAATGTTAGGGGTTTATTCATATTGAATCTTGATAGTGATGAAACACATGTTCATAACATTGATGCCAAAAGATGTAGAGTTCATAATGATAGTACCACTTTCATGTGGCAGTGCCATTTAGGTAATATTTGTGTTAAACGGATGAGGAAGCTCCATGCTGATGGACTTTTAGAGTCACTTGATTTTGAATCACTTGACACATGTGAACCATGCCTCATGGGCAAGATGACTAAAACACCATTCTCTGGAACAATGGAACGGGTGAGTGACTTATTGGAAATCATACATACTGATGTGTGCGGTCCAATGAATGTTGCAGCGCGTGGTGGATATCGTTATTTTCTCACCTTCAGTGATGACTTAAGTAGATATGGGTATATTTACTTAATGAAACACAAGTCTGAAACATCATAACAATTTCAGAGTGAAGTTGAGAATCATCATAACAAGAAGATTAAATTCCTACCATCAGATCGAGGAGGTGAATATCTAAGTTATGAGTTTGGTAGTCACTTAAGATAGTGTGGAATTGTTTCACAGTTGACACCGCCCGGAACACCACAGCGTAATGGTGTGTCCGAACGTCGTAATCGAACCTTATTGGATATGGTCCGTGTCGTGGTTTCCCCACGGCAGATGTCTGGGTGACCAGACTTGAATTCTGGGCCATCGCCATCGTAGTGGACTCAAAGGGGTTAAGGGGAACGAGAGGCACGGGCTTACCCAGGTTCGGCCCCTCTAGTCGAGGTAAAATCCTACGTCCTGCTTGAGTTATATTGCTTGTTGTATCGATTACAAGGAGCTAGAAGCTTGCCCTAGTTATCGATAACCTAACCTCTAAGCCGCCCCGACTCTGCCTTTATATAGGAGGTCAGAACCGTCGGGTCTTACAATGGTACAATCGGATCATGTTTACACCTCCGAGTCTATCTCTATCTTCCTATCCAAGTTTACCTTCTGGAAGGTCTCGTACATCTGGGTCTCCTTCGCCGTCCCACACCATGAGCCGCCAATCATCTTGGGCCTTGAGTCGATACATGTCTTCGTGGGCCGGCTCATACCGCAAAGCTATCAACCGGAAACTTCTAGCCGGGTCATATAACGGGGTTATATCCCCAACATTAGCCCCCAGGTTGAAGCGAGCTAGCTCATTTCATCCGTCTCTTACAATCATCTGAGAGTCGCCAGGAATGACCCGGCATGACGTCATAGATACACTGACGTATTACCAAATCTTCCGCATTTAACCGTTCTCCGGAGATCGAGGCATCCATTTCGGGAAGACCGATGTTGATGCCTGGGAATCCGCACCGTCTTCCCTGTTAAATAGGACCCGTACGGGTCAAATGAGCACGTTCCCGCTCGTGCGCCCCTTTATCCTTCCTCCTGCCACTCGTCCAATGCTCGAGCTCGCCCGATGCCCCGCTCCGGCGCCACCATCCGTGTTGCATCGACCCAGGCCGCTGCATCACCCTGTTCGTATCAGAATCGCCCCCGCCGCCGTCTCCAACACCGGTAAGCCTTCCTCCTATAGTGTAGAATCCGGTAGCCGATAGGGTTTCGCCGGCGGACTTCCGCCGCGCACTTTGCTTCTCCGGTGCGGCCGTCTGGCCAAGTCTCGGGCCCGGCCACGCGTTCCTTTAGGCTGCATCGTTTCCATCGCCACTACTCGTGGCCTGCCCGTGCACAATGCGCGGCCGGTTAGGGCCGTAGGCCATTTTTCAGTTCTCGATGTTCTTCGGCTTGGTCATCGTAGAACCTTAATTTTTAGCTTCGGTAGATCCAAAATTCTACTATCAATCTGTGAATCTTGTTTGTCCGGGTCTTGAGGATCTCCGGCTCATATGACTGTAGTTACTTGCTAGGCTCCCTCCGGCTCTGAATCAGCCGGACCCCTTAAGGGTCTAATTTTAGAGCCCTGTAATCTGTAAGCCGCCATCTATACTTGTACTTATTTTGATTAGCCGCCATTTCCTTTTTGCATAGTACCCTTGAGCCGCCAGGATGACACGTGCCACCAATTCTTGCAATTGGGTCGGCTCTTGCATCACGGAGGAGTATTTGTCTGATTTAGTAGCAGCGGGCACCCTTCCTCCAAAGGAAGTAATCAACTGGCGTGTGCCGACTGGTGAGACCCACCCCACACCGAAGAAGGGGGAGGTCATAGTGTTTGCTGATCATATCGAACGCGGGTTCATGCCGCCCGGGTCTAAGTTCTTCCGGGATATCCTACACCTGTACAAGCTGCACCCCCAAGACCTAGCGCCGAACTCCGTGTCTAACATCTGCCATTTCCAAGTCCTTTGCGAAGCATACCTCCAGTCAAGACCATCAATCGGATTCTTTAGAGAATTCTTTTACGCCAACCACCAAACCGAATGCAAAGGCGGGCCAAGCTGGGAACTCAGAGGGATCACCATTCAGTGCTGGAGTGTTATCACCTTTCCGGCTATCCAGATGCCTAGTCACCCGAAAGACTGGAACAAGAGGTGGTTCTACTACAAGGACATGTCCCCTGAGTCGGAGCATCGCCTGCCGGGTTACCGCCCTTCCCGGCTCTCCACTGACACTTCACTACCCGACCGGCTCTCAACTGCCGACCGTGCCAGGTACGAGAAGCCCCACACCAGAGTGAAGGCTCTTCTGGCCAATGGCCTCATCCGGACAGATCTCATCTGCAGCTGGGTGCAATGGCGGATCATGCCTCTGAGTCATCGGAAACGGCTCATGCATGAGTATCCAGGACATTACAATAGTGAGCTATGCTTCAGCGCTGCCACCTTGACTGAAGAGGACGTCTGTATGACCGTCCGGAGTCTTGTACACGAGACTTCCGGCTCATGCAGCGCCATCGGCCTAGCGCCCTTCTGCGCGGCCAACCCGGCGCCTCTTGTAAGTATTTTAACCTTTCCGTCTGTTTATACGTTTGTTCATTCTTTTTTCACTGAGTTTGACATCTTTCTTCCAGGTCATTTTCACAGGCTGACTCGGACTTTTGGAAGAAGGAATACGTTCCTCCTCCCAAGGTGACGAAGAAGAAGACCGCTGCTAAGAAGCAACGAAAGGCGGCTCCCCAAGAAGATTGGCTTGAACACCCGGCCTCTTTAGACTCGGAGGAATAATCTTTATTCGGCTTACTTTGCTTTTTACCTTGCAGGCTCTCCCTTAATGTGTCCCATGTCTCATAGGATGAAGTTGAAACCAGCCACGCAAACGCCCTTGAGGTAACATGCATATATTCTGACTCTGAGTATTTCCCCCGAAAGCCGCGGCAGGTCATTATAAAATTTCCTTTATCCCATCCTCTTGCTCAAATGGCTCCTGATTTCCCTTTAAAAAAGCAACAACAAGCTGAGCGATGTCAGACCCGGAGTGCCGGCTCTATGGAGCTTGCATCTGGATTGCCAAACTCACCGGCTTCTAGGAAACGGCCTACAGAGGTTAGTATCTGTACTCCTCTTCTTCATTTCCCTTCATGTTTACATGTCTTTACTGTTTCCGTGTCTCGCTTTTTCAGAAAACGCCTTCTTCAGGCGACTCTTCGGCATCCGTCATCCCCACACCAAAGATCAATCCTCTGTAAGTTTTAAAACATCCGGATACCTTAATGAAATATCAATCTCCCTTAGGTGCTGACTCTTTACTTTGCAGTGCTCAGGCGAAACGCCGCAAGACCCATCAATCTTCCTCCAGCCCTACTAGGGACAATCAAGAGCCTGATCAACCGGCCCCGGCTCAACCGGACACTGAACAACCGGAGGAAACTCCCGCAGAAGAAGAAGCTCCGCCAATGGCTTCCTCTGAGCCGGCGGCTGATGACACCGCAATGGAGAACTCCCCCGTTGCCCCTTCAAGGCCGACTACACCCGCAAAAACTCCTATGACTCTGGATGTTGTCATCACCGGCTCTGCTCACAAGCCCCCATCGCCTGTACATGTCTTAAACCGGCATACTGATCTGGCGGCTGAAGCTTCACGAAAACTTCAGTTCGACTCTTCCTACGACAAGATGTCGGCCGACGAACTGCACTTTGGCTATATGAGCTGGGTCAACACCAGCCAAGATTTTGAACTCCGGCTGGTCAACCTGATGAAAACAAAATATGAGGTATGCTATTTCCTTTAACCATAACCTTTCTCAGCCCCCAAGAGCTTGATTTAATGTAGCATAAATTGAATTCGGGTCTTCTTTCAATGGTAAAAAATGCTTCTGCCTTTGATACTGCCAATTGTAGCCCCCATTGGCCGGCTCAAATTTGATTTGAGTCAGGACATCCTTATCTTGAAACAAAGTGCATTGTAGCCCCCAAGGGCCGGCTCAAATTCGATTTGAGTCGGTACTTTTGGTATTAGAAGAAAGCCAATGTGTAGCCCCCAAGTTCCGGGTCAACTTCTAGAAGATGAGTCGGGACTTTAGATACGAATAGATCAAATATACATTAGCCCCCAAGTGTCAAATATATTGCTTGCAATCTGTTTGAGACTTGTAATAATAAATTGTTCTTCGTTTGTTGACATGTGCAGGATGCTCTGAAGAATGCCGACTCTCAGCTGACAGATCTCAAGACTAACTTGGCCGCTCAACAAGAAGCAAGAAGTCTTGCTGATGAAAAATGCCGGTTGTTGGCTGAAGAAGTGGCGAAGATCACTGCCGAGTTAATAACTGTGAAAGAGACCGTTGAGGCGGAGAAGGCTACTCTTGCCAAACAAGCAGATGACGCGGACCAGCGGCTCATCGCCGTTGCAGATGAACTTCAAGGGCTGAAACAACACATTGCCAAGATGTCAGCCGCCTTATTTGGTAAGTTGTCAAACCTGTCCTTTTTAGCTGATATCCTTTGATGAAACAATTGACGAATAATATATCTCTTATGGCTCTTGTAGGACCGTTGAGCCGGCAGTTTGCGGATGATAGCATCCGGTCGCTGAAGGCCGTGTACACTTTCACCGAACAGCTATACTGCGGTGCCATCTTCAGCATCAAGAGCATACAATATAAGGAGAAGATTCCCAAGACTCTGAAAGGTGTCTTAGAGCTTCTCTCCACCGTGCCTGAGCAAGTTCGAGAATTGAAGAGGTCGGCGTTCCGTTCTGGAGCCGTTGCAGGCTTGAGCCGGGCCATGGCTTTTGCGCCGGATCTTACGGCGAAGGAGATGATGGGTGGATACCCGTCAAAGAAGGTTGATGGCTCGGAGTTTGATGAGGAGGACTATTTCAAGGTTGTTAAGGAGTCTCGCTATCTGGCGTCTATAATGGCGGACGAAGCAGAAGATGACCTGAAGAGCTATCAAGCAGCCTACGACCCGGAGGACAAGCGGATCCGCGGTCCTCTTTACGAGTGTACCGATCTAACACCCGCCCGAAGCAAAGATCTCTTCCCGGGTGAGCTTAACATCATGCCTTTCTTTGAAGGGTCATTTACTGCCGTTGCTAACTGCAACTGGAAACCCGACCATCTTCAGATCCAAACCGCAGGAGATCCGGAGCAGGATAAGCCGGCTGAGTAATGAAACTTTGTAATATTCAGAGCAAGTGTCAGCTCTTGTAATTACCCGCCCATGGCGTCTTTAAACTTTGCCTGAAACATCATCTGTTCTCTTCTGGGAACGTCTTTTGTAACAGCCCTTTAATATCAAAGTGCTTTTGCAGGCTATTTATAACACTTGTCAAACCTTTCTTTCTCAGCCCTTTTCTTCAAGCTTTTGATATATTTTGTCAATGAGTCATATGAGATGCTTGTAACTCTCCAGAATCCCCTTAGTGTCGGATAACACCTTTTCTTGGTGATTGGCTTCCATGGTAAGAATGCGGTCATTGACAAGGCAATACGTAATCTTTCCGAAAACGTGTGTTCCTTCACCCGGTCTCATTAGAGCCGGAAATATTTATTCCATCAGCCGAAACATGTATAATTGCTTCTCATATGAGTAATCGACCATAGAGGAGCCGGCTGCCATAGGATAAAGTGAGCTATACCTGACGGTAGGAAGCCTCTATGTGATTACGCTGACTGTTGAAGACTTTTAAGAACGGCCTATAACCGGCTGTATGAAGGGTGATCTAATAATCCACCTTTTAACAGTAAAACACTTTTCTAGTGTATCCCAACACCGATGGTCAATAGGCTTATGTGAGCTATACCAAGGGTAAGAAGCCTCTACTGACAACCGCAGCTCAAAGAGCCTGCTGTTGGGGGGTAATGTAAGTTATACCTGAAGGCAAGAAGCCTCCCCCAACCAGCTAATGTTGCATAGGGCCGGCTGTCGATGGTATTATGTAAGCTATACCAAAGGTAAGAAGCATCCATCTGACAGCCGCGACTAGTGTTTGTGCTAGCCGGCTGTGTGAAGGGTTTATGTAAGCTATACCTGAAGGCAAGAAGCCTCCTTCCACAACTATTTTTGGCGTAAATGCCGGCTATTAGGGATAGGCGAACCCGTCGGTAAGAAGCCCCCTTAGACAACCGTGGCTGATAAGCAACCGGAAAAGGCATAAAGTCGGACATTAGGGTAATAGAGGCCAACCCGTCGGTAAGAAGCCCCCTTCGATGGCCGCAGTTGATAAACAACTGGAATTTGATGTGCACACTGTTGCCTTAGGGGAATTTTTAAGCTATACCAAAGGTAAGAAGCCTCCATCAGCAATAGCGCTTAATGCACTCAAACTATTTATCATACTAGTTCAGGGTCCCTGAAGCGAGATTGGCCGTGACTCTATGAGCCGGCTCAGGATCTCTAAGGCAGGATTGACTAATAAGAGCAGTTCAGGGTCTCTAAAGCGAGATTGGCCGTCAACTCTGTGAACCGGCTTAGGGTCTCTAAGGCGAGATTGACTGGTAAAATGCAGTTCAGGGTCTCTAAAGCGAGATTGGCCGTCAACTCTGTGAACCGGCTCAGGGTCTCTAAATCGAGATTGACTGGAATAAATTTCAATAGGTATCTTTGACCGGTTCAGGGTCCTCAAAACAAGATTAGCCGGCAACGCTATGGCGGGTCATAGAGCGCAATTTTGCTGATATCGAAGGATTTCATCTTTAGATCATAAAGATACACATAAGAGCCGCGGCACCAGTCATTTGTAGTAGTGCTACTCTATATAAATATGATATATACAATGATAGCGGATCTGCATCATCTCTCAAGTATAATATGGCCGCAAGGGCGCCATGTTCCATGGCCGCAAAGTCTCCTGACCCGCCGTGTCCGATTCATCACGAATATCCATGAGGTAATATGACCCGTTGTTGAGGTTTCTGCTAACCACGAAGGGTCCTTCCCATGGTGGAGAAAGCTTGTGCATCCCAGACTGGTCTTGAATGAGCCGGAGCACCAAGTCTCCTTCCTAGAATGTCCGGGTATTCACCCTGCGGCTGTGATAGCGTCGGAGGTCTTGCTGATAAATCGCCAAACGAGCCGCTGCTAACTCACGTGCTTCATCCAAGGCGTCCAACGCATCTTGGCGTGCTATCTCATTATCTGCCTCAACATAAGCCGCCACCCTTGGTGAATCATTGCTGATGTCGCTAGGTAGAACTGCCTTAGCCCCGTAGACCATGAAAAAAGGCGTGAAACCCGTAGACCTGTTCGGCGTAGTCCGGATGCTCCATAAGACGGAGGGTAGTTCATCAACCGAACATCCGGGTGTCCGTTTCAAAAGGCACCATAAGCCGGGGTTTAACCCCTCTCAGGATTTCCTGATTAGCTCGCTCTGCTTGACCATTGGACTGCGGATGTGCTACGGCTGAGACGTCAAGCCGGATATGCTCCTTCTCGCAGAACACTTTCATAGCCCGCTTGGACAAATTTGTGCCATTATCAGTAATGATACTGTGTGGATACCCAAAACGGTAGATCAAAGACTTGACAAATTCAACCGATGTAGTCGCATCACACTTGCTAACCGGCATAGCCTCAACCCACTTGGTAAACTTGTCAACCGCCACCAGGAGGTGCATCTTTTTATCCTTGGACTGCTTGAAAGGCCCTACCATATCAAGCCCCCAGACCGCAAACAGCCAAGTGATCGGTATAATCCTTAACTCCTGAGACGGAACATGAGCACGTCGGCCAAATTTCTGACATCCATCACACTTGCGGACCAGCTCTTCCGCGTCTTTATGAGCCGTCAACCAGAAAAACACATGCCGAGAAGCTTTGGCCACTAAAGATCTTGACCCGGCGTGATGTCCAGAGTCGCCAGCATGAATTTCATTTAGGATCTGCTGGCCTTCTTCTGACGATACACAGCGTTGGAAAACACCTGTCACACTGCATTTGTGCAACTCACCATTGACAATTGTCATGGACTTGGAACGACGAACAATCTCCCGAGCCCGGCTCTCATCGTCCGGCAATTCTCCTCGTGTCAAGTACGCTAAATAAGGAGTAGTCCAGTCCGGAATAACACACAGAGCTGCTACTAGAGCCGCCTCTGGGTCAGGAACCGCCAGATCCTCCTTGGAAGGCATCTTGATAGTCGGATGATACAATACATCAAGAAAAACATTTGGCGGCACCGGCTTACGCTAAGATCCGAGTCGTGACAATGCATCAGCTGCCTCGTTCCGTCGTTGATCGATGTGATCCACCTGATAACCTTTAAAATGGCCTGCAACAATATCAACCGCCTGTTGGTAAGCCACCATCCATGGGTCCTTAGAATCCTAAGTACCTGAAACTTGCTGAGCCATAAGGTCTGAGTCTCCTAGGCATCTAACCCGGCTCAAATTCATCTCCTTCGCAACTCTCAAACCATGGAGAAAAGCCTCATACTCAGCAGCATTATTAGTACATGGGAACATCAGCCGGAGCACATAACAAAACTTATCACCATTGGGGGAGGTGAGAACCACACCAGCACCGGACCCCTCAAGCTGTTTAGACCCGTCAAAGTGTATGGTCCAGTACGTGTTATCCGGCTTCTCTTCTGGCGCCTGGCACTTTGTCCAATCATTTATAAAATCCACCAAGGCTTGAGACTTGATCGCCGTGCGAGGCACGTAACTTATGTTAAGGGGACTCAACTCTAGAGACCACTTAGCAATTCTCCCCGTAGCTTCTCTATTCAGAATAATATCCCCGAGTGGAGCAGAACTGACCATAGTGACCTGATGGCCCAAGAAATAATGTTTTAGCTTACGGTTGGCCATGAAGACTCCGTATACCAGCTTTTGCCAATGTGGGTATCTCTGTTTAGACTCGGCTAATTCCTCGCATGATATAATAAACCGGCCGTTGTATGGGGTATTCCTTCCCTGCTTCCTTGCGTTCAACCACCATCGCCACACTGACCGCCCGGCTGTTAGCTGCCACATAGAGGAGCAACGACTATCCCTCAGCCGGAGCAGCTAATACTGGCGGCTCAGTCAACTGCTTCTTGAGAGCCTCCAACGCCTCTGCCGCCGCCTTGTTCCACTCGAATTTGTCTGTCTTTTTCATCATCTGGTACAAGGGGATAGCCTTCTCCCCGAGCCAGCTTATGAAACGGCTCAGTGCTGCAATCCGGCCTGCCACACGCTGCACATCATCTATGCATGTCGGCTCTCGTAAAGAGGTGATGGCTTTAATCTTATCCGAGTTAGCCTCGATGCCACGCTCAGAGACCAAGAAACCTAGAAGCTTTCCTGTAGGAACACCAAAAACACACTTTGCCGGGTTAAGCATCATTTTGTAGACCCGGAGATTATCAAAGGTTTCCTTCAGGTCCTCCAAGAGGGTTTCCTTCTTTCTAGACTTCACCACTATGTCGTCCACGTAGGCATGGACGTTACGACCAATCTGACTATGGAGACAATTCTGCACACAATGCTGGTAAGTCACCTGAGCACTCTTGAGCCCGAAAGGCATGGAGACGTAGTAGAACGCCCCAAAAGGTGTAATGAACGATGTATTCTCCTGATCCTTGACTGCCATCTTAATCTGATGATACCCTGAATAAGCATCCAAAAAACATAGACTTTCACAGCCGGCTGTTGCATCAATGATCTGATCAATACGCGGAAGCGCAAAGGGATCAGCCGGACAAGCTTTGTTGAGGTCCGTGTAGTCTATGCACATACGCCAAGTACCATTTTTCTTAAGGACCAACACAGGATTGGCCGACCACTCCGGGTGAAAAACTTCCACTATAAACCCAGCGGCTAAGAGCCGGGCAACCTCTTCTCCAATAGCTTTGCGTCTCTCCTCGTTGAACCGCCGTAAAAACTGCTTGATCGGCTTGAACTTTGGATTCACATTCAAATTGTGCTCAGCGAACTCTCTCGGTACACCCGGCATGTTAGAAGGTTTCCATGCAAAGATGTCCCGATTCTCACGGATGAATTCGATGAGCGCGCTTTCCTATTTGGGATCCATGTGAGCCCCAATAGTGAACTGTTTGGACGAATCACCCGGATTGAAATCCACTGTTTTGGTATCATCCGCCGAGAACTTGAGGGGCGGGTCTTCTTCTACATTAGTCTTCTTCAACGGAGACATGTCCTCCGGATCAACGTTGTCCTTATAAAATTTCAGCTCCTCCTGTGCACAGCTAGCTTCTGCATAAGCCGCATCACCTTCCTCGCACTCAATGGCCGTCTTCCGGCTGCCGTGAACCGTAATTCTGCCGTTTAAGTCGGGCATCTTAAGCTGCAGATAAACATAGCAAGGCCTAGCCATGAACTTGGCGTAAGCCGGCCGCCCGAACAATGCATTGTAAGGGCTCTTGATCTTGACTACCTCGAACCATAAGGTTTCCACCCTGTAATTATACTCATCGCCGAAAGCCACCTCCAAAGAGATCTTGCCCACTGGGTATGCCGACTTACCGGGCACCACACCATGAAACACGGTAGAAGAAGCTTTGAGATCCTTGTCTAACAACTTCATCCGCCGGAAAGTGTCATAATATAAGATATTAATGCTGCTACCTCCGTCCATCAACACCTTATTCACTCCATAGCCATGTATCTGAGGAGCTACTACCAGAGCCAGCCGGCCCGGGTCATCCACCCGCGGCGGGTGATCTTGCCTACTCCATGTTATGTCATACTCTGACCACGGCAGGTATCGTGGGAGAGCCGGCTCGACCGTATTGACTGCTCGTCTCCGTAGCTTTGTCATCTCGCCGGCTGTTACCAATCGTAAACACATGATACTGTCCCGAGCTGAGCTGCTTCGGGTTACTCTGAAAGCCGGACTGGTTGCGCTGTTGCTGCTGCTGCTGATTGTTATGATCGTTGCCGCCGTGGTGCTGTTGATGCTGCTGATTATTGTGACCCGGATGACCCGTTCCTGAGCTGCCGGAACCAAAGTTGGCACCTGATCCGCCATGGCCCGAGCCGCCCGGCCCTGAGCCGCCAGGCGGCCCACCGCCCTGATTATGAGGCGACTGGAAGTTCTGATTCTTAAACCTGTGCATGATGAAAGAGTCGCCCCACGCGTGTGTTGCTGACTTATCCAGCATGCCGTGCGCCGGGTAAGGTTTCCTAAGCACCGCCTCCAAGTTGAAAGGGGGGCTGTTATCGCGCCGGTACGGCTGGTAGCGCCCGTTCCCCTTAGGAACATTCGGTCCTGTGTTGGTGTTCGCCACCATTTCTGACCCACCACTGGAGCCCTTCTGTTTGTTCTGATTCCCATTGTTTCCAAAGTTCTTACCCTGGTTACTCTTCTTTCCCTAATTCGACTTCTCCTTGTCCGAACCCGGATCTTTGGTGCTGTCTGAGTCGGCATATTTTGTTAGAGCCGTCATAAGCTCTCCCATATCCTCACACGTACGTTTGAGCCGGCCAAGCTTCTGCTTTAGCGGAACAAAGAGACAATTTTTCTCCAAGATGAGCACCGCTTGGGCCGCCGTGATCTGCTCCGACGAGTGAATGATGGTCGACACCCGCTGAACCCAATGATGAGCCGACTCACCCTCCTGTTGAACGCAGTGATCCAAATCCACAATAGTCATAAGCTGCTTGCAAGTCCCTTGGAAATTTTTGATGAATTTGGCCCGCAACTTGGCCCAGGAATTTATAGTGTTGGGTGGCAACCCCTTTAACCATGTGCGAGCCGGACCCTCGAGCATCATGATGAAATATTTCGCAAAAACATCTTCGTTGACATCTAGCATCTCCATAGCTAGCTCATAGCTTTCGACCCAAGCCTCGGGAGGGAGATCTGCAGTGTAATTCGGAACCTTTCGGGGCCCCTTAAAGTCCTTGGGCAACCTTTCACTCCGTAGAGCCGGAGCTAAGCACGGAACTCCCACGGCTCTAGCACTGCCAGTGGCTTCGGCTCCCATTGAAATAGAATGCACCGACTCCGGGTGATTAAATGCCACCTCTTCCTCCTGTCTGTTTCTCGCCCTGTCCACAAGGGCCTGGGCGTCTAAAACCGCCTGCTCCCCATCTGGCCTGTGATGCGGGCTGCTGCTGGACCCTGCCGGCGACTCATAGCACCGGCTGAAGCTTCGACTGTGGAGAGGGGTAGAGTGGACCCGGCTCCGGCTGTGAGCATATTTCGCCTGCTGAGCCATGGCCGTCTGCAAATATCTGATCGCGTTCCTCACCTCTTCTGCAAAGGGCGCCTCATCTGGGATAGGTATCATTCCAAGCTGGGTAGCTGCCGCTACCATGTTCTCGCCGGTGTTAGAATAATGACCCGCCGGTGTTGTAAACCCTCCGGGTGGTGACATGTGAGCCGCTGCTCGCCCTTCCTCAGGGGCAGCTGCCGCTCCCCCAGCCCCAAGGGTGTTGAAGAGATTCCTCGCCTCGTAGCGTTGCGGCAAACGAGATTGATGCCTCCTGCGGTGCACAGCCGCCCCTGAGACCTGTTCCAGCCCCAAACGGAAAGCGACGGACTTGAGCCGCGCTGCCTCCGCCTCAATCTGGGTGCTTAATTCAGCTATCCTCTGACGCTCCTCGGCCATCCAGCCCTTGATCCTCGCAATCTCCATATTACGAGACGCCTGATTATCTGGTGTGACCTCTGTAGCTAGCAAGGCTTCCCGCTCATCCATCAATTCCGCAAGACCCTGAGCCGGCGGCTGAGGCGGGTCGGCTCCTCACCCGGCCGCCCATGGACCGGCCATGAACACCGCTGCGTGAGACGGCCGCTCCGGCTCGTCGTGCTCCGGTTCAGGGCAGGTATCACCGCAGCCCCCAAGGCCACCGTTGATGAGCCGGACCACAGATTCAGTTTCTCCACTTGAAGACTCGTCGTCCGAATGCACAAGAGTTTCCTGAGACTCGGAAGGCTCCATATCCATCCCTTGGGTAAAGCCCACAAAGACGTAACACTGAGCCGGTTTGACACGGGCAGGGCAGATCTGACACGCGGGTATGAGACACTGAGCCGGTTCGACGACATTGGTGAAAACGTCCGGCCCAGGCGTAGACCCATCAATCTTTCCGATAAACACCTGGATCTCGCCAAACGGAACCCGGAAGCCGTACTCCACAGAATCAGCATCAAACCCCCAGCCGGCATTGTCGATGTAGAGCCGGCCGCGGCGATTCTTGCTCATCCTTCCAACCACGTATCCCTTGAGCCCCGGAAGAGATCCCTTTGAGAACTCAACACCACCGAGCGGTGGCCCCATGGTGGGCGCCAACTGTCTTGGTTTCCCCACGGCAGATTTCCGGGTGACTAGACTTGAATTCCGGGCCATCGCCATCGTAGTGGACTCAAAGGGGATAAGGGGAACGAGAGGCACGGGCTTACCTAGGTTCGGCCCCTCTAGTCGAGGTAAAAGCCTACGTCCTGCTTGAGTTATATTGCTTGTTGTATCGATTACAAGGAGCTAGAAGCTTGCCCTAGTTTTCGATAACCTAACCTCTAAGTCGCCGCGACTTTGTCTTTATATAGGAGGTCAGAACCGTCGGGTCTTACAATGGTACAATCGGATCATGTTTACACCTCCGAGTCTATCTCTATCTTCCTATCCAAGTTTACCTTCTGGAAGGTCTCGTACATCCGGGTCTCCTTCGCCGGCCCACACCATGAGCCGCCAGTCATCTTGGGCCTTGAGTCGATATATGTCTTCGTGGGCCGGCTCATACCTCAAAGCTATCAACCGGAAACTTCTAGCCGGGTGATATAACGGGGTTATATCCCCAACAGTGTGTTCTATGATGTCTCTTGCTGATTTGCCACTATCGTTTTGGGGTTATGCATTAGAGACACCTGCATTCACTTTAAATAGGGCACCATCGAAATCCGTTGAGACGACACCATATGAACTATGGTTTGGCAAGAAGCCAAAGTTGCCGTTTCTTAAAGTTTGGGGATGTGATGCTTATGTCAAAAAGCTTCACCCTGAGAAGCTGGAACCCAAAGCGGAGAAATGCGTCTTCATAGGATACCCAAAAGAGACAGTAGGGTATACCTTCTATCTCAGATCTGAAGGCAAAGTGTTTGTCACTAAGAACGGAACATTTCTTGAGAAAGAGTTTCTCTCGAAAGAATTGAGTGTGAGGAAAATAGAGCTTGATGAGTTTGTTGAACCTCTACTTCAACCAGAGAGTAGCGCAGCATAGAGAGATGTTTCTGTGGTACCTACGACGGTAGAAGAGGAAGTTAATGATAATGATCATGAAACTACAGATCAAGCTACTATTGAACCTCGTAGGTCGACAAGGGCGCGTACTGCTCCAGAGTGGTACGTCAACCCTGTCTTAGAGGTCATGTTGTTGGACAACAATGAACCTATGAGCTATGAAGGAGCAGTGATGGGCCCGGATTCTGAGATGGTTAGAAGCCATGAAATCTGAGATGGGATCCATGTATGGTTAGAAGCTATGAAGGAGCAGTGATGGGCCCGGATCCAGAGCTATGAAGGCGCGTACTGCTCACTAAATGGTTAGAAGCCATGAAATCTGAGATGGGATCCATGTATGAAAACAAAGTATGGACTTTGGAAGAATTACCTGAAGGGCGAAAGGCCATTCATAACAAATGGATTTTTAAGAAGAAGACGGATGCGGACGGTAATGTCACCGTCTATAAAGCTCGACTTGTGGCCAAGGGTTTTTCACAAGTTCAAGGAGTTGACTACGATGAGAATTTCTCACCCGTAGCGATGCTTAAGTCTGTCAGAATAATGTTGGCAATAACTGCTTATTTTGACTATGAGTGGCAAATGGATGTCAAAACGGTGTTCCTCAACGGTTTCCTTGAGGAAGAGTTGTATATGATGCAACCCGAAGGTTTTTTCGATCCAGAGAATGCTGACAAAGTTTGCAAACTCCAGCGATCCATTTATGGGCTGGTGCAAGCATCTCGGAGTTGGAATAAGCGCTTTGATGAAGTGATCAAAGAGTTTGGGTTTATACAAGTTTATGGAGAAGCTTGTATTTACAAGAAAGTGAGTGGGATCTTTATAGCATTTCTAATATTATAAGTGGATGGCATATTGCTGACTGGAAACAATATAGAAATGCTGGAAAGTGTGAAGGAATATTTGAACAAAAGTTTTTCAGTGAAGGACCTAGAAGAAGCTGCTTTCAGATTAGGCATTAAGATCTATAGAGATAGATCGAGACGCTTAATAGCACTTTCACAGAACACATACCTTGATAAAGTTTTGAAAAAGTTCAAAATGGATCAGTCCAAGAAGGGGTTCTTGCCTGTGTTACAAGGTGTGAAGTTGAGTAAGACTCAATGCCTAGTGACTGCAGAAGATAAAGAAAAGATGAGCGTCATCCCCTATGCTTCAGCCATAGGCTCTATCATGTATGCAATGCTGTGCACAAGACCCGATGTCAGGCTTGCCATAAGTATGGCCGGAAGGTTCCAAAGTGATCCTAGAATGGAGCACTGGCAAGCTGTCAAGAATATCCTTAAGTACCTGAAGAGGACTAAGGAAATGTTTCTCGTTTATGGAGGTGATGAAGAGCTCGTCGTAAAGGGTTACGTCGATGCAAGCTTTGACACTGATCCGGATGACTCTAAGTCGCAAGCCGGATACGTATTTATTCTCGACGGGGGAGCGGTAAGCTGGTGCAGTTCCAAGCAAAGCGTGCTAGCTGATTCTACATGCAAAGCAGAATACATCGCAGCCTCGGAGGCGGCAAAGGAAGGTGTCTGGATGAAGCAGTTCATGACAGATCTTGGAGTAGTGCCCAGTGTACTGAATCCAACGACCCTGTTCTGTGACAACACTGGTGCCATTGCTCTAGCCAAGGAACCAGAGTTTCACAAGAGGACCAGACACATAAAGCGACACTTCAACTCCATCCGGTATTACATCGAGGAGAAGGACATAAATATTTGCAAAGTGCACACGGATCTGAATGTTGCAGACCCGCTAACTAAACCTCTTCCAAGGGCTAAACATGATCAACACCAGAACTGCATGGGTGTTCGATTCATTAAAATGTAAATCACATAGTGATGTGAGCTAGATTATTGACTCTAGTGCAAGTGGGAGACTGTTGGAAATATGCCCTAGAGGCTATAAATAAAGTGTTTATTATTATATTTCCTTGTTCATGATAATCGTTTATTATCCATGCTAGAATTGTATTGATTGGAAACAGAGATACATGTGTGGATACATAGACAACCAAGTGTCCCTAGTATGCCTCTAGTGAACTAGCTCGTTGATCAAAAGATGGTTAAGGTTTCCTAGCCATGGACATGAGATGTCATTTGATAACGGGATCACATCATTAGGAGAATGATGTGATGGACAAGACCCAAATTACAAACGTAGCATATGATCGTGTCAGTTTATTGCTATTGATTTCCGCATGTCAAGTATATGTTCCTATGACAATGAGATCATGCAATTCATTGACACCGAAGGGATGCTTTGTGTGTATCAAACGTTGCAACGTAACTGGGTGACTATTAAGGTGCACTACAGGTATCTCCGAAGGTGTCTGTTGAGTTGGCATGGATCAAGACTGGGATTTGTTATTCCATGTGACGGAGAAGTATCTCAGGGCCCACTCGGTAATGCAACATCACAACAAGCCTTACAAGCAATGTGACTAATACATTAGCCACGAGATCTTGCATTACGGAACGAGTAAAGAGACTTGACGGTAACGAGGTTGAACTAGGTATGGACATATCGAGGATCGAATCTCGGGAAAGTAACATACCGAAGAACAAAGGGAACATTATACGGGATTAACTGAATCCTTGACATAGAGGTTCGACCGATAAAGATCTTTGTAGAATATGTAGGAACTAATGTGTACATCCAGGTCCCGCCATTGGTTATTGACCATAGAGGTGTCTCGGTCATGTCTACATTGTTCTCGAACCTGCAGGGTCTGCACACTTAAGGTTTGGTGATGTTTCGGTAGTATAGAGTTATGTATGGTGGTAACCGAAGGTTATTCGGAGTCCCGGATGAGATCCCGGGCGTCACGAGGAGCTCCGGAATGGTCCATATGTAAAGATTCAGATATAGGAAGTCCCAGTTTGGTCGCCGGAAATGTTTCGGGCTCATCGGTAGTGTACCGGGAGTGCCGGTAGTGTACCAGAAGACCTCCGGAAGGGGTATTTCGACCCAAGAGGCTACATGGGCTGTAGGATGGT
This sequence comes from Hordeum marinum, assembly GCA_022496015.1. NCBI lineage: Eukaryota > Viridiplantae > Streptophyta > Magnoliopsida > Poales > Poaceae > Hordeum > Hordeum marinum. The sequence continues at coordinate 530,033,893 of CM039674.1, read as the reverse complement.
GAATACCAGCCCTTAGTGGGCTGGTGGAAGTCCTACACTAAGCCCATGAGGCTGGGAAGAAAATACCAAAAGGAAAAAGGTGGAAAAAGGCAAAAAGGGGCTATATAAGGAAGGAGTCCTAATCCTACTTGGAGTAGGAGGAGGACTCCTCCCTCCTAGCCGGCCGAAGCTTGGAGGGCTTGGACCTTGCGCCAGCCCTCTCCTCCTCCTCTCCTCCTATATATACTAGAGGGTTTCAAGGGTTTTGCACTAGTTCTTCTTCCACGTGCAACCCTGAACCCAAGCGCATAGTTTCTCCTCTAGATCGGATTTCGGCAGTGCTCAGGCAAAGCCCTGCAGGAATAACTCCACCACCATCGCCAGAGCGCCGTCACGCTGCCGGAGAACTCTTCCACCTCTCCGCTCTCTTTTGCTGGATCAAGAAGGCGGAGATCGTCATCAAGCAGCACGTGTGCTGAACGCGGAGGTGCCGTCCGTTCGATACTTGATCGGGACGGATTGTGTTCATGATTGGATCGTGGGACGCTCGGCGATTTGAATCGCGAAGACGTTCGACTACACCAACCACGTTTCTTAACGCTTTCGCTTAGCGATCTACAAGGGTACGTAGATCATCTCCCCCTCTCATAGATGCTCATCACCATGGATAGGTTTGCGTGTGCGTAGGAAATTTTTTGTTTCCCATGCGACGTTCCCCAACAGTATTACCGAGTGGGCACTGAGATACCCCTCCGTCACACGGAGTAACAAATCCCATTCTTGATCCATGCCAACTCAATAGACACCATCGAAGATACCTGTAGAGCACCTTTATAGTCATCCAGTTATGTTGCGATGTTTGATACACACAAGGCACTCCTCCGATATTCGTGAGTTGCATGATCTCATGTCATAGGAACATATACTTAACATGTAGAAAACAGTAGCAATAAAGTGACACGATCATATGCTATGTTTTTAGTTTGGGTCTTTTCCATTACATCATTCTCCTAATGATGTGATCCCGTTATCAAATGACAACACATGTCAATGGCTAGGAAACCTTGACCATCTTTGATTAACGAGCTAGTTCAGTAGAGGCATACTAGGGACACAGTGTTGTCTATTTACCCACACATGCATTGTGTTTCCATTCAATACAATTATAGCATGGATAATAAACCATTATCACGAACAAGAAAATATAATAATAAACACTTTATTTATTGCCTCTAGGGCATATTTCCAACATTATGACCCGGCAACCCCGGAGTGACAATAACCGAAACCACTCCCGGAGATGACCATAGTATGAGGATTTCATGTATTCACCATGTGTTAATGCTTTGTTCTGGTACTGTATTGAAAGGAGACCTTAATATCCCTAAGTTTCCACTAGGACTCCGTTGCCACGGGAGGGATGGACGAAAGATGTCATGCAAGTTCTTTTCCCTAAGCACATATGACTATATACGGAATACATGCCTACATTACATTGACGAACAAGAGCTAGTTGCATATTACCCTATGTTATAACTGATACATGATGAATATCATCCATCATAATCATCCATCACCGATCCAATGCCTACGAGCTTTTCCTATACTGGTTCTTGCTTAGTTACTTTTCCGCTACTGCTGTCACACTTGCTATACCAATCACTACTGCTACTGTCACCGCTACTACTGTTACTATCATATTACTTTGCTACTAAACTCTGCTGCAGATACTAAATCTTTTAGGTGTGGTTGAATTGACAACTCAACTACTAATACTCGAGGATATTCTTTGGCTCCCCTTGTGTCGAATCAATAATTTTGGGTTCAATAGTTTACCCTCGAAAACTGTTGCGATCCCCTATACTTGTGGGTTATCAAGACCTTTTTCTCGCGTCGTTGCCGGGGAGCATAGTTCTATTATCTGAGTCACTTGGGATTTATATCTGTTGATCACTATAAAGAATTTGCGAGATACAAAAACTAAAGTTCCGCCCTCAACTACGAGGATAGGTAAGGAATTGCAATCTAGCTCTGCACTTGATTCACCTTCTGTTATGAGTAAATTTGCGACACCGCCGCCTGCTATTAATTCTGATATGTCGCCTGTGCTTGATTATGCTACTTCTGCTATACATGATAATTATGATGATGCTTTGCTTGGTAATGATATGCCACTTGGTGAATTTTTGATGACCAAATTACTAGAGTTATTACTGAATCAAATGATACTTCTAAAACTGATGAAACTATTGAAATAGAACCTGTTGTTACACCTGTTAGACCTAGCCCTCCTAAATATGAATTGCCTAATATACCTAAGGGTTATGTTATGGAAGGAGAGGTAGCTGAAGACTTTCTTGCTTGTAAGGATAGCTATGATCTTGAGAAATTATTACGCAAGTGGAAAGAAAAATCTCTGGATGCTAGAATGAAATATGATCCTAAGTTTGCTACTTCACCTATCTTTATTATTGATAAGGATTATGAGTTCTCTGTCGATCCTGAGTTAATCACTTTGGTTGAATCTGATCCTTTTCATGGTTATGAATGTGAAACTATTGTAGCACATCTTACTTAGCTGAATGATATTGCCACCCTATTCACTAATGAGGAAAAAATTCCCCATTAATATATCCTTAAGTTGTTTCCTTTCTCACTAAAGGTTGATGCTAAAACTTGGTTTACTTCTCTTGCTCCTGGTTGTGTGCGTAGTCCCCAGGATATGATTTACTACTTCTCTGAGAAATATTTCCTGCCCATAAGAAACAAGCTGCCTTGTAGGATATATATATATAACTTTGTGCAAATTGAAGAAGAGAGTCTCCCACAAGCTTGGGGGAGGCTTGTCCAGTTACTTAATGCTTTGCCTGATCACCCTCTTAAGAAAAATGAAATACTTGATATCTTTTATAATGGACTAACCAATTCTTCTAGGGACCACCTAGATAGTTGTGCTGGTTGTGTTTCCAGGGAACGAACTATGGAACAAGCTGAAATTCTATTAAATAATATCTTGAGCAATGATAATGCTTGGACTATTCCCGAACCACCTCCGAAGCCAACTCCGAAGAAAAGAGGTATTCTATTCCTCAGTCCTGAAGATATGCAAGAAGCAAAGAAATCTACGCAAGAGAAAGGTATTAAGTCTGAAGATGTTAAGAATCTACCACGTATTGAAGAAATACATGGTCTTGATAACCCAACAAAGGTAGAAGAGATACATGGTCTTGATAACCCGACACAGGTAGTATAGGTAAATTCTCTTCGTAGATTCAATGAGAGTGATATTCCTTATGATATACCTGCTAGCTTATGCTTAGATGAATTTGATAATTTTGTTGCCAAACAACAAAGTTTTAATGATTATGTTAGCAGATAACTTGAACAAAATGCTCGTATGATTAATCATATAAGTGCTTGTGTGGATAGAAATGTTAATGATCTTAAGCTTATCAGTAAACATGCTTCTATGGTCTCTACTCAAGTAGAGCAAGTACTTAAGGCTCAAAATGACTTGCTTAAAGAATTAAATGATAATTCTGTTAAGGTTGTTACTAGAGGTGGTAGAATGACTCAGGAACCTTTTTATCCTGAGGGCCATCCTAAGAGAATTGAGAAAGATTCTCAAGGAATTAATATTGATGCACCCAGTTATCCTAGTAATAGGAAGAAAAATAAAGATGATAGGAACTTGCATGCTAGTAGACCTGTTGCTGTTACCCCTGAGAATTCAAATGATATATGTATTTCTGATGCTGAGACACAATCTGGTGATGAACATGAGCCTAGTGATAATATTGATAATGACGTTCATATTGATGCTCAACCTAGTAATGATAATGATGTGGAGATTGAACCTACTGTTGAACCTGATAACCCACAACCTAGGAACAAAAGATATGAGAAGAGTGATTTTATTGCTAGGAAGCATGGCAAATGCGTTTGACTAATATGTTTAAAATGTCTCCTTATGCTAAATACATGAAAGATACTGTGACAAATAAAAGAAAGATACATGATATTGACATTTCCACCATGCTTGCTAATTACACTTTTAAGGGTGGGACTCCTAAGAAACTAGGTGATCCCGGAGTACCCACTATACCTCGCTCCATTAAAGGAAATTATGTTAGAACTGCTTTATGTGAATTGGATAAGTTAACGCCTACTGAAATTTCTTTGCATTATAGTATTATGCCTCTCTCTTTATATTATAGACTTGAATTGGATAAGTTAACGCCTACTGAAATTTCTTTGCAAATGGCCGATAAATCAACTGCTTTACCTATCGGCATTTGCGAGGATGTGCCTGTTGTGGTTGCAAGCGTTACTATATTAATGGACTTTGCAAGCGTTACCTAACTGCTTTACCTCATTGATGGATTTCTTTTGATAACCATGAGATGGATGAATCTAGAAGTCACAACCTTTTGTTCCCAACTTTTACTTTCTCTTATTTAGTAGAAAAATAATAAAAATAACATCATTTTCCCGTTTTCTGCATTATCCGTCCAATAAAAAAATGACCTGAAAATAAAGGTTCTTCAATTCCCTAAAATTCAAGTATGATTTTTTTGGAATATATTAGAATTTTTGAGACAAATAACAACTGGAGGGAATGCACTAGTGTGTCACGAGCCCAGGTGGCGCAGCCACCCCCCTGGCCATGCCTGGCAGGCTCGTGGCGCCCACGTACCCCCCTCCACTTATTCCTGCCCCCACCTCCTCCTTCCACCTCTAGAAAAAATCATCCCACAGCTCAAACTCGTGTTCTTGCTCATTTTGCTGCGTTTGTCGATCTCCTTGTGCAAAGCTCCATTCACCAAACTGTTTTAGGGAATTGTTCCTTGGTATGTGACTCCTCCATTGGTCCAATTAGTTTTTGTTCTAGTGCTTTATTCATTGCATATTATTGCTGCCTTGGTGACCCTGTTCTTGAGCTTTGCATGTCAATTTTATTTGGTCCTAAGTAGTTTTGATGCAAGATATGGCCTCTAGGCACTTGTAGGAGTAGTTGCTATGAGTTTTGTTAAGTTTTGTTCACTTTTATTTTGCATCACTAAAAATTTGAGAATTATTTCAGAAAAAGGAAAATGTTTAGGAAGAGATATCATGGTGGTTCCTCAAGCAGGAGGGGTCCCCATCCCGTGATTCGGGAGCCCGATTTTTATCAGCTAAGAGACGCATCGGTGCAACCATGTGAATGGCCTTCCGATGAATTCATGATTGACGCAGGCTTCAAGGACGAGTTTGATACGTTCATCCGCAACGCCGGGATCGAGGAATTCATCTCTAATAAATGTGAACAGTATATTTCCCTCACTGCCTCCTTTGTCCGTAGATTTAAATTTTCATCTGGCCGTAACACATCCATATTGTTTGATCTTTAAGATAAATCTTATACCATGGATTTAGAGGATTTTAATAGAATATGTAAGATACCTGATTGGGGTAGTACCAATGATCCTCCTAAATCATCGGTTAGAGATTTTACTGCTGGTATAACTGTTGGAGAGACTAGAGATATTACGCAGGCTTCCATGGGGAGCTTTCATTTTCCCGCCTTACATTATTTTGCTATCTTCATAGGTAGATGCATTAATTGTAAGCGTGATCATAGCCACCTCTGCGCTCTTGACCTCAGTATACTTAAGAGTGCAGTAACAGGCGATAGAAGTTTTAACATGGGAGCTATAATTGCTAGGAGACTAAATAACAACGCTAATGAGGGAGATTTCTTTGGTTGGATCTATGCCACTCGCCTAGCCCATTATCTTAGAGTACCCATCCAGGCTGGAGATACCCCGCTCCACAATGCCTTCCTTGATCGTGCTGCCATGATACGCTTTCAGTTCCTTGAGAGGAGAAATGAGTCCCTTTTATACCGGCTAATATTTGATCGACAACGTGTTTTCCATATTACTCTTCCTGCACCTTCCCTCTTTGATTTTCAGGGAAAACGAAGATATTACATAACTAGAAGAGAGGCACAGGAGTATGAAAGAGAAGTGAAGGCTGCTCACCTTCATGAGGCAGCTATTCAGGCGGTAGCTGCTGCATCCCAGTACAACCCCCACTATGATTTTGGATATTACCCGGACCAGCCATGGGAGTAGACCAACTTAGGCCAAAAGCCTAAGCTTGGGGGACTTTATATTCATGTTCACACATTCACTTTCATAGTCGGTGTTTACATTTTTTCATTGTATCATCCATGCCAGTTTTTCTCTTTTCTCGCATCCTTCTTGTGTGTTTGTTTAACTTGAGAAAAATCCAAAAAAATTAAAAATGAGCAAAAACAAAAAATTAGTTATAGCTTTATATTCTTGCATGCTTAGTAGTAACTAAAAAGAAAACCTAAAAAGATTTTTCCGTTCTTCTTTTGCTTGTTGGGAGCTTTCCCGTGTAAATACTTTTCTTTTTCTTTGGGTCAAGGTAGAAGACCATGATTAAAATGATTAGTGGCTCTCATATTCATTATTGTTTACCCGTCAAAGAGCTGTATTACCTTGTCTTCTCCTCTGAGTTTGCTTGTAGATTCCAGCTTAGTCCAATGCACGACCACCACTCGAGTACCAGACGCTAGTTTATCAGTGGGAGCCGGAGGAGCTCACCCAACAGGGGCACCCTCAGTACACTCCGGAGTACCCAGGAGCTGGTTACTTTCCTCCTTGGGAGTAGACCAACTTAGGCCACAAGCCTAAGCTTGGGGAGTACGTGTTTCTCACCGACTTTATATTCATGTTCACACTTTTTCATCATATCATCCATGCTAGCTTATTTTCTTTTCTCGCATTCTTCTTGTGTGTTTGGTTAACTTGAGAAAATCCAAAAAATTAAAAATGAGACAAACAAAAAATTTAGTTGTAACTTTACATTCTTGCATGCTTAGTAATCACTAAAAAGAAAACCCAAAAAGATTTTCCTGTTCTTATTTTGTTTGTTGGGAGCTTTCCCGTGTAAATAGTTTTCTTTTTTCTTTGGGTCGAGGTAGAAGACCATGATTAAAATGATTAGTGGCTCTCATATGCATTATTGTTTATCCGTCAAAGAGCCATATTACCTTGTCTTCTCCTCTGAGTTTGCTTGCAGATTCTAGCTTAGTCCAATGCACGAACACTCTTATTATTATTCACATCATTCGGTCATGCAAGTATGATGAAATGATGAAATGACCGAGCGTGGAAAAGCTGGTATGAACTCAACCTATTTTGTTTTTTTAAATATGACTAGCTCATCATTCCTAACTCAGCATTGTTATGAGAGAAGTATGTTTGCAATGACAATTTAGAGATCATAGTTTCTTATGCCATGCTTAATTAGCTAGGATCTTAAAATGGTTTGTCTTGGATGCCAATATGAATTTTAAAATGATTGTGATGTAGTATGATAGGATGGTATCCTCCTTTGAATTATTGAAGTGGCTTGACTTGGCACATGTTCATGCATGTAGTTGAAACAAAATCAACATAGCCTCCATGATATTCATGTTCATGGTGATTTATATTCTACTCATGCTTGCACTCAATGTTGGTTAATCTCAATGCATGTTAATGACTGTTGTCGCTCTCTAGTTGGTCGCTTCCCAGTCTTTAGCTAGCCTTCACTTGTACTAAGCGGGAATAATGCTTGTGCATCCACTTCCTAAACCCAAAGTTGTTCCATATGAGTCCACCATACCTACCTATATGCGGTATCTACCTACCATTCCAAGTAAATTTGCAATGTGCCATTCTCTAAACCTTCAAATACTAATCTGTTTTTGTATGCCCGAATCGCTCATGTTGTGACAAGGGGCGGTTAGTATCTTCCATGCTAGGCGTGTTATCCTCGATATGTGTTTATTCACTATCACTCACGAGAAAGGGGCCAGTAATCGGAATGCCCAGTTCCATGCTCAAATGAAATAAAAATATAATTGCAAACAAAACTCCCCCTGGATTGTTGTTGGTATGACGACACCCGAGGATTCGGCTAGTCTTGGAGTGTGATTGATCGGTGGTGGGGGAGTCAAAACTTTACTATTCTGTTTGGGAACCGCCTATAATACGTGTAGCATGGAAGATGGTGAAAACTCTTTGTTATCGCGTTGACAATGAAAGCATGCCACCCCAAAAATCATTTATCTCTGTTTTAAAAAGCTTGAGCTCTGGCACCTCTGCAAATCAATGCTTACCTCTGCGAAGGGCCTATCTATTTGCATTTCTGTTTAGTCATCCTCTTCTTATTAAAAGCACCAGCTTGAGATCACCTCCGTCATTTGTATGCTTTGTTATTAATTGATATTGAGTATGATTATGACTGGATCTTCTTTACCATGAATTACGATTTCTAGTCAGCCCGCGGTCTTTGAAGGTGCTCTGCATTTATGTTTTGCGGTCTCAGAAAGGGCTAGCGAGATACCATCTATTCATATTGTATCATGATTGTTTTGATTGAAGTGTTGACGTTTTAAACTTATTAATATTACTCGCTAGTTGATTATGTAAAAGTTTTTCTTTTGTCTCTTTCAGTTTATAAACAGAATTGCTTGAGGACAAGAAATGCTTTAATCTTGGGGGAGTTGATACGTCTCCAAGTATCTACTTTTCCAAACACTTTTGCCCTTGTTTTGGACTCTAATTTGCATGATTTGAATGAAACTAATCCGGACTGACGCTATTTTCAGCAAAACTGCCATGGTGTTGTTTTTGTGCAGAAATAAAAGTTCTCGAAATGACCTGAAAACTTACGAGGATTTTTTGTGGAATATATGAAAAATACCGGAGAAAGAATCAACGGAGGAGGAGCATCTAGTGGGCCACGAGTCCAGGAGGCGTGGGCCCCCCTTGCCGCGCCAGGCAGGCTCGTGGGGCCCACGTGGCTCCTCCAACCTCCTCTGCAGTTCCATATAACGCTATTCGTCCCAGAAAAAATTAAAAAGAAGAAATATTCGCGTTTAACGATACGGAGCCGCCGCCACCACCTGTTCTTCCTCCGGAGGGCAGATCTGGTGTCTGTTTTGGGCTCCGGAGAGTGGAAATTGAAGCCATCGTCATCATCAACCTTCCTCCATCGCCAATTTCATGATGCTCTTCGTCGTTCGTGAGTAATCTTATCGTAGGCTTGATGTATGGTGATGAGTTGGATGAGATCTATCATGTAATCGAGTTAGTTTTGATGGGGTTTGATCCCTTGTATCCACTATGTTCTAAGATTGATGTTGCTAGCTACTACTTTGCTATGCTTAATGCTTGTCACTAGGGCCCGAGTGCCATGATTTCAGATCTGAACCTATTATGTTTTCATCAATATATGTGAGTTCTTGATCCTATTTTGCAAGTTATAGTCACCTACTATGTGTTATGACCCGGCAACCCCGGAGTGACAATAACCGGAAACACTCCCGGAGATGACCATATTATGAGGATTCCATGTATTCATCATGTGTTAATGCTTTGTCCCGGTACTCTATTCAAAGGGGATCTTAATATCCCTAAGTTTCCATTAGGACCCCACTGCCACGGGAGGGATGGACGAAAGATGTCATGCAAGTTCTTTTCCCTAAGCATGTATGACTATATACGGAATACATGCCTAGATTACATTGACGAACTGGAGCTAGTTGCATATTACCCTATGTTATAACTAATACATGATGAATATCATTCGGCATAATCATCCATCACCGATCCAATGCCTACGAGCTTTTCCTATACTGGTTCTTGCTTAGTTACTTTTCCGCTACTGCTGTCACACTTGCTATACCAATCACTACTCCTACTTTCACCGCTACTACTGTTACTATCATATTACTTTGCTACTAAACTCTGCTACAGATACTAAATCTTTCTGGTGTGGTTGAATTGACAACTCAATTGCTAATACTCGAGGATATTTTTGGCTCCCCTTGTGTCGAATCAATAAATTTGGGTTGAATAAATTACCCTCGAAAACTGTTGCGATCCCCTATACTTGTGGGTTATCAATGAACCATGATGTTGGGGATTCAATCAATCCATATACAATTCCCTTTGTCTATCGGTATGATACTTGCCTGAGATTCGATCGTCGGTATCCCTATACCTTGTTCCTCTCGTTACTGGCAAGTCTCTTTACTCGTTCTGTAACACATCATCCTGTGGCTAACTCCTTAGTCACATTGAGCTCATTATGGTGATGTCTTACCGAGTGGTCCCAGAGATACCTCTCCATCATACGGAGTGACAAATCCCAGTCTCGATTCGTGCCAACCCAACAGACACTTTCGGAGATACCTGTAGTGCACCTTTATAGCTGATACGTCTCCAACATATCTATAATTTTTTATCGTTCCATGCTATTATATTATCAACTTTGGATGTTTTCTATGCATGAATATGTTGTTTTATATGATTTTTGGGACTAGCTTATTAATCTAGTGCCCAGTGCCAGTTCCTGGTTTTTTCCATGTTTTTGACCTTTTTCAGATAGGAATATCAAAGGGAGTTCAAATGGAATAAAACTTTCGCCGTGATTTTTCATGGAAAATATGAAAAATACCTGAAGAAAAAATACCAGAGAGGCGGCCCGAGGGAGTCACGAGCCTAGGAGGCGTGGGCCCCCCTGACCGCGGCTAGGGGGCTCGTGACCTCTTCGTGCCACCTCTTGACTTGTTCCCGACTCCAGACGGCCTTATAAATACGGAAACCTTTGAAAATAAACCTAGATCGCAAGTTCCGCCGCCGCAGACGACCAAAGCCACTAAAAACCAATCGCGAGACCGTTTCAGCATCCTGCCGGAGGGGAATTCATCACCGGTGGCCATCTCCATCAACACCATTGCCTCTCCGATGATGCGTGAGCAGTTCACCTCAGACCTACAGGTCCATGTCTAGTAGCTAGATGGCTTCTTCTCTCTCTTTGATCTTCAATACAAAGTTCACCATGATCTTCATGCTGATGTATCCGACGTAATCTTTTTGTGCGGTGTGTTTGTTGAGATCCGATGAATTGTGGATTTCTGATCATATTATATATGAATATTATTCGAGTCAATTCTGAATTCTTATATGCATGATTTCGTATCCTTGTAATTCTCTTCGAGTTATGTGTTTCGTTTGGCCAACTTGATCAATAGTTCTTGAAATAGGAGAAGTGCTTGGTTTTGGGTTCATACTGTGCGGTGTCCTCACCTAGTGACAGAAGGGGTAGCGAGGACCGCATCGTGTTGTTGCCATCAAGGGTAAAAATATGGGATTTATATCATATTGCATGAATCTATCCCTCTACATCATGTCATCTTGCTTAAAGCATTACTCCATTTATCATGAACTTAATACACTAGATGCATGATGGATAGCGTTCCTTGTGTGGAGTAATTGTAGTAGATGCAGACAGTATTTGTCTACTTGTCTCGGATGCGATGCCTATATGTATTCATTGCTTTAGATATCATCATGACTTTGCGCTATTCTATCAATTGCTCAACAGTAATTTGTTCACCCACCGTAACACTTGCTATCATGAGAGAAGCCTCTAGTGAACACTATGGCCCCCGGGTCTATTTTACATATTTTATATTCAGATCTAAACACCAAAAACATTAAAAATACCTTGCTGCAATTTTACTTACTAATTTATATTCATCCACTATTACTATCAGATCTCACGTTGCAAACAATCGTGAAGAGATTGACAACCTCTTTGTCGCGTTGGGTGCAAGTTTGTTGGTGTTTGTGTAGGTTCCTTGTTGCCTCATTTTGGTACTCCTACTGGATTGATACCTTGGTTCTCAAGCTGAGGGAAATAATTACTGCTACCTTGTTGCATCACCCTTTTCTCTTCAAGGCAAATAACCAACGCAAGACAAGAATTCTGCCATCAACTAGCCAACTTTTGGTAACGTTGTGGAGAAGTAGCAGGAAGAATTTCTCGCGCCGTTGCCGGGGAGTATTCAAGTGAAGCACATCTACAAGTATCTATCACAAACCTATCTGTTGCATTTACATTATTTGCTATTTGCCTCTCATTTTCTTCTCCCCCACTTCAAAAAAAGAAAAACTACAAAAATATTTGTCTTTCTTTATTTGCCTTTTTCTGTTTGCTTGTGTGCTTGTGTGCTTGCTAAGTCACCATGTCTGAAAACACTAAATTGTGTGACTTCTCTAATACTAATAATAATGATTTTATTATTACTCCAGTTGCTCCCACCACTAGTGCAGAATCATATTAAATTAATGCTTCCTTGTTGAATCTTGTTATGAAAGAGCAATTCTCCGGCCTTCCGAGTGAAGATGTCGCATCCCATCTTCATACCTTTATTGAGTTATGTGATATGCAAAAAAAAAGAGATGTGGATAATCATATGATTAAATTGAAGCTATTGCCATTCTCACTACGAGATCGAGCAAAAACTTGGTTTTCATCTTTACCTAAAAATAGTATTGATTCATGGAACAAGTGTAAAGATGCCTTTATTTCCAAGTACTTTCCACCCGCTAAGATTATCTCTCTCCGTAATGACATCATGAATTTTAAGCAACTAGATCATGAACATGTTGCACAATCTTGGGAGAGAATGAAATTGATGATTAGAAATTGTCCCGCTCATGGGCTAAGTCTTTGGATGATTATACAAATTTTCTATGCCGGTTTGAATTTTGCTTCTAGAAATATCTTGGATTCCGCCTCCGGTGGAACTTTTATGGAAATTACACTAGGAGAAGCTACAAAACTCTTGGATAATATCATGAAAAATTATTCTGAATGGCATATTGTAAGGTCACCTACTAGTAAAAAAGTGCATGCTATAGAAAAAATTAACTCTTTGAGTGCTAAGATGGATGAGTTAATGAAATTGGTTGCTAGTAAGAGTGTTACTATAGATCCTAATGATATGCCTTTATCTTCTTTGATTGAGAATAGCAATGAAAATTTGGAGGTTAATTTTGTTGGTAGGAATAATTTTGGTAACAACAATGCTTATAGAGGTAAGTTTAATCCTGGGCCTTTTCCTAGTAATCCCTCTAATATTTTTGGAAATTCCTACAAAAATGATCATGGAAATTATAATAAAATACCCTCTGATCATGAGAGTAATATTAAGGAGTTCATTAATTCGCAAAAGATTTTCAATGCTTCCATAGAAGAAAAACTGCTTAAAATTGATGACTTGGCAAGGACCGTTGATAGAATGTCTCTTGATATTGATGCTTTGAAATTGAGATGTGTTCCTCCCAAGATTAATATGGATGGAACTTTGAAAGCTATGCGTATTTCTATGAATGAGAGTAAAGAAAGAACCGCCCAAATTCGTGCTAGACATGAATGGCTCAAAAAGGTGTGTTCTCGTGATGAGAATCACGAAGATCTTAAAGTGCTTGATGTGACTCCTATTGAATCCTTGTTTTCAAATGTCAATCTTAATGATTCTGGGGCTGGATGTGAATCCACTTTGGTTGAGAAAGACCCCAATGATTCAGAGTCTATTTATCTTGATGCTAAAAATACTAAAAGTGGAGTAGAAGATGTCAAAACTTTGAATAGTAATGAAACTACTACTTTGGATCTCAAGGAATTTAATTATGATAGTTGCTCTTTGATTGAATGTATTTCCTTTATGCAATCCATGTTAAACTCTCCACATGCTTATAGCAAAAATAAGGCTTTTACTAAACATATCGTTGATGCTAAGATGAAATATCTTCAAGAGAAACTTGAGTTGGAAATATCTATTCCTAGAAAACTTCATGATGAGTGGAAAACTACTATAAAAATCAAGATTAAAAATTATGAATGCCATGCTTTGTGTGATTTGGGTTCTAGTGTTTCCACAATTCCAAAATCTTTATGTGATGTTCTAGGTTTCAATGAGATTGATGAGTGCTCTCTTAATTTGCATCTTGCGGATTCTAGTATTAAGAAACCTTTGGGAAGGATTAATGGTGTTCTTATTATTGAAAATAGGAATTATGTGCCCATAGATTTCATTGTGCTTTATATTGATTGCAATCCTACATGTCTCATTATTCTTGGTAGATCTTTCCTTAGGACTATTGGCGCGGTTATTGATATGAAGGAAGGGAATATTAAATTTCAATTTCCATTGAAGAAGGGCATGGAACATTTTCCTAGAAAGAGAATAAAATTACCTTATTAATGTATTATGAGAGCTACTTAATGTTTGAGCACTAAAGATGATAGTACTTGATTCTATTGCCTTATGCCTAGCTAAGGGCGTTAAACAATAGCGCTTGTTGGGAGGCAACCCAATGAATAGGTTCATTTTTGCTCTTTTACTTTATGTTTTGTTGATTTAACACCATCATGATTATGTTAAGATTGTGTTTTTTATGTTTAGTTAGTGTTTGTGCCAAGTAGAACATTTATGATTAGTTTTGGTGATAGTTGTTTAATCATGCTGGAAAAAGACAGAAACTTTGTGCTCACGAAATTATTTTTCATTTATAGCCGGAAAGAGCGTTTGAGTTGATTCTTTTTGATTATGATTTATATGCTAATGACCCTAATTTTCATAATTGTTTCAGAATTTTTGAATTAACAGAGATATACGAAATATACAGATTGCTACAGACTGTTCTGTTTTTGACAGATTCTGTTTTTGTTGTGTTGATTGCTTATTTTGATGAAACTATGGGTAGTATCGGGGGTACGAGCCATGGAGAAGTGAGAATACAGTAATATAACATCAATATAAATGGAAATTAAAGTTTACTACAGAACCTAAAAGTAGGTGGTTTGTTTTCTTATGCTAATGCTATCACGAGTTTCTGTTTAAGTTTTGTGTTGTGAAGTTTTCAAGTTTTGAGTGGAAAGAGCCTAAACTTGGGGATGCCCAAGTCATACCAAGACAAATTCAAGGACACCAAAAAGCCTAAGCTTGGGTATGCCCCGGGAAGGCATCCCCTCTTTCGTCTTCAATCCATCGGTAACATTACTTGGAGCTATATTTTTATTCGCCACATGATATGTGTTTTGCTTGGAGCGTCGTGTATTATAAGTGTCTTTGCTTTCTGTTTTGTCACTATCATCCTTGCTGCACACCTTTTGAAAGATACATGCATTCATCGTGAATTTCTTAGAATACTCAATGAGCTTCACTTATATCTTTTGAGCTCGGCAATTTTTCTCACATGTGCTTCACTTATATCTTTTGAGCTAGATAATTTTGCTCTAGTGCTTCACTTAAATCATTGTAGAGCACGGCTATGTCATATTTTGTAGAAAGACAAACTATCGAATCTTCACTTATATCATTTTCAGAGTGATCTATCTAATTAACTTGGTAATTGGCGTGTGTTATCAAATTAGTCCTAAATATGATAGGCATCCAAAGAGGATATAATAAAAACTTTCATATTCAAGTGCATTGATTAGTAAGATAAAGTCTGATTCCTGGCAATTAGTTTTGATATTTGGATATGGTAATATTAGAGTTATGTTAGTAGGGTGTTGTGAATCTAGAAATACTTGTTTTGAAGTTACTGATTCCCGTAACATGCACGTATGGTGAACCGCTATGTTAGGAAGTCGGAGCATAATTGATTTATTGATTGTCATCCTGTGTGTAGACGTCAGGATCACGCGATGGTTAACTCCTACCAACCCTTCCCCTAGGAGTATGCATTTAGCACTTTGTTTCGATTACTAATAAAACTTTTGCAATAAGTATGTGAGTTCTTCATGACTAATGTGAGTCCATGGTATAGACGCACTTTCACCTTCCACCATTGCTACCCTCTCTAGTGCCGCGAAACTTTCGCCGGTGCACAAACCCACCATATGCCTTCCTCAAAACAGCCACCATACCTACCTATTATGTCATTTTCATAGCCATTCCGAGATATATTTCCATGCAACTTTCACCGTTCCATTGATTATGACACGCACCATCATTGTCATATTGCTTTGCATGATCGTAAGATAGCTAGCATGATGTTTTCATGGCTTGTCCATTTTTTGATGTCATTGCTATGCTAGATCATTGCACATCCCGGTACACCGCCAGAGGCATTCATATAGAGTCATATATTGTTCCAGGTATTGAGTTGTAAGTAAATAAAAGTGTGATGATAATCATTATTAGAGCATTGTCCCATGTGAGGAAATAAAAGAGGCCAAAGATGCCCACAAAAAATAAATAAAAAAGAGAGGCCAAAGAACCCAAACAAAAAAATAATGAGAGAAAAAGAGAGAAGGGACAATGCTACTATCTTTTACCACACTTGTGCTTCAAATAGCACCATGTTCTTCATGACAGAGAGTCTCTTGTTTTGTCACTTTCATATGCTAGTGGAAATTTTCATTATATAGCTTGGCTTGTATATTCGAATGATGGGATTCCTCAAATTGCCCTAGGTCTTCGTGAGCAAGCAAGTTGGGTGCACACCCACTAGTTTTCATTTGTGTGCTTTCATACACTTATAGCTCTAGTGCATCCGTTACATGGGAATCCCTACTCATTCACATGGATATCTATTGATGGGCACCTTCATAGCCTATTGATACGCCGAGTCAATGTGACCATCTCCTCCTTTTTGCCTCACAACCTCCACCACACTCTATTCCACTTATAGTGCTGTATCCATGGCTCATGCTCATGTATTGCGTGAGAGTTGAAAAAGTTTGAAAAAATAAGAGTTCGAAAACAATTACTTGATCAATACTGGGGTTGTTCATGATTTAAATTCGTTGTGTGGGGATGATGGAGCATAGCCAGACTATATGATTTTGTAGGGATAACTTTCTTTGGACTTGTTATTTCGAAAGTTAATGATCACTTTGCTATTATGCTTGAAGTATTATTCTTTTCATGTCAATATTAAACTATTGTTTTGAATCTTACAGATCTGAACATTCATGCCACAATAAAGAGATTACATGAAACAGATATGTTGGGTAGCATTCCACATCAAAAATTCGTTCTTTATCACTTCCCTACTCGAGGACGAGCAGGAGTTAAGCTTGGGGATGCTTGATACGTCTCCAACATATCTATAACTTTTGATCGTTCCATGCTATTATATTATCAACTTTGGATGTTTTCTATGCATGAATATGTTGTTTTATATGATTTTTGGAACTAAATTATTAATCTAGTGCCCAGTGCCAGTTCCTGTTTTTTCCATGTTTTTGACCTTTTTCAGATAGGAATATCAAATGGAGTCCAAATGGAATAAAACTTTCGCCATGATTTTTTATGGAAAATATGAAAAATACCAGAAGAAAAAAATACCGGAGAGGCGGCCCGAGGGAGTCACGAGCCTGGGAGGCGCGGGCCCCCTTGGCTGCGGCTAGGTGGCTCGTGACCTCCTCGAGCCACCTCTTGACTTGTTCCTGACTCCAGAAGGCCTTATAAATAAGGAAACCCTCAAAAATAAACCTAGATCGCAAGTTCCGCCACCGTAGACCTCTAGAGCCACCAAAAACCAATCGGGAGACCGTTCCGACATCCTGCCGGAGGGGAATTCATCACCGGTGGCCATCTTGATCAACACCATTGCCTCTTAGATGATGCGTGAGTAGTTCACCTCAGACCTACGGGTGCATGGCTAGTAGCTAGATGGCTTCTTCTCTCTCTTTGATCTTCGATACAAAGTTCACCATGATCTTCATGGTGATCTATCCGATGTAATCTTCTTGTGCGGTGTGTTTGTTGAGATCCGATGAATTGTGGATTTATGATCAGATTATCTATGAATATTATTTGAGACAATTCCGAATTATTATATGGATGACTTCGTATCCTTGTAATTCTCTTTGAGTAATGGGTTTCGTTTGGCCAACTTGATCTATAGTTCTTGCAATAGGAGAAGTGCTTGGTTTTGGGTTCCTACGGTGCGGTGTCCTCGCCTAGTAACAGAAGGGGTAGCGAGGCATGCATCGTGTTGTTGCCATCAAGGGTAAAAATATGAGGTTTATATCATATTGCATGAATGTATCCCTCTACATCATGTCATCTTGCTTAAAGCGCCACTCCATTTATCATGAACTTAATACACTAGATGGATGCTGGATAGCGGTCGATGTGTGGAGTAATAGTAGTAGATGCAGACAGTAGCGGTCTACTTGTCTCGGACGTGATGCCTATATGTATGCTCATTGCCTTAGTATTCGTCATGACTTTGCACTATTCTATCAATTGCCCAACAGTAATTTGTTCACCCACCGTAACACTTGCTATCATGAGAGAAGGCTCTAGTGAACACAATGGCCCCCGGGTCTATTTTACATATTTTATATTCAAATCTAAACACCAAAAACATCAAAAATACCTTGCTGCAATTTTACTTACTAATTTATTTTAATCTACTATTACTATCAGATCTCACGTTGCAAACAATCATGAAGAGATTGACAATCTCTTTATCGCGTTGGGTGCAAGTTTGTTGGTGTTTGTGCAGGTTCCTTGTTGCCTCATCTTGTTACTCCTACTAGATTGATACCTTGGTTCTCAAACTGAGGGAAATACTTACCGCTACCTTGCTGCATCACCCTTTCCTCTTCAAGGGAAATAACCAACGCAAGAAAAGAATTCTGCCATCAACTAGCCAACTTTTGGTGACGTTGTGGAGAAGTAGCAATAGCCACCCAGTTACGTTGTGAGGTTTGGAACACCCAAATTATTCCTACGGTATCCGGGAGTTTCACAATCTCATGGTCTAAGCAAGCGATACTTGACATTAGAAAAGCTTTAGTAGATGAACTACACGATCTTGTGATATGCTTAGGATTGGGTCTTGTCCATCGCAACATTCTCCTAATGATGTGATCCCGTTATCAACGACATCCAATGTCCATGGTCATGAAACCGTGACCATCTATTGATCAACGAGCTAGCCAACTAGAGGCTCACTAGGGACATATTGTGGATTATGTATTCACACATGTATTACAGTTTCTGGTTAATACAATTATAGTATGAACAATAGACAATTAACATGAACAAGGAAATACAATAATAACCATTTTATTGTTGCCTCTAGGGCATATTTCCAATAGTTTCCCACTTGCACTAGATTTAATAATCTAGTTACATTGTGATGAATCGAACACCCATAACATTCTGGTGTTGATCATGTTTCGCTCATGAGAGAGGTTTAGTCAACGGATCTGGGACATTCAGATCCATATGTACTTTACAAATATCTATATCTCCCTCCTGAATGTAATCACGGATAGAGTTGAAGCGGCACTTGATGTGTCTTGTCTTCTTGTCAAACATGGGCTCCTTGGCAAGGGCAATAGCTCCAGTCTTGTCATAGAATAGAGTCATCGGGCCTGACGCATTGGGAATCGCTCGTAGGTCGGTGATGAACTCGTTCATCCAGACTCCTTCCTTTGCTGCTTTCAAAGCAGCTATGTACTCCGCTTCACATGTAGATGCCGCCACGACACTTTGCTTGCTACTGCACCAGCTGACTGCCCCTCTGTTCAAAATATACACATATCCGGTTTGCAACTTGGAGTCGTATGGATCTGTGTCGAAGCTAGCATCGACGTCATTGAGTCGTACTCAATCTCACACCCTGTAACACAGGCAAGAACCCCTTCTTGGACTGATCCATATTAAACTTCTTCAATATCTTTTCAAGGTATGTGCTTTGTGAAAGACCTATGAGACGTTTCGATCTATCTCTATAGATCCTAATACCTAATATGTAAGCAGCTTCTCCAAGGTCCTTCATTGAAAAACACTTATTCAAGTAGGACTTTACACTTTCCAAAAGTTCTATATCATTTCCCATTATCAGTATGTCATCCACATATGATATGAGAAATGCTACAGAGCTCCCCCACACTTCCTTCTAAATCTTTGGTTCTCCATAAACCTGTACAAACGCAAACGCTTTAGTCACCTCATTAAAGCGAATGTTCCAACTCCGAGATGCTTGAACTATCCCATAGATGTAGCGTTGGAGCTTGCATACCTTGTTAGCATCTTTAGGATCGACAAAACCTTCTGATGTATCATATACAATTCTTCCTTAAGGAAGCCATTAAGGAATGCCATTTTGACGTCCATTTGCCAGATCTCATAATCATAAAATGCGACAATTGCTAACATGATTCGGACAGACTTCAGGATCGCTACGGGTGAGAAAGTCTCATCGTAGTCAACTCCTTGAACTTGTCGATAACCCTTACCATCAAGCCAAGCCTTATAGACGGTCACATTACGATCCGCGTCAGTCTTCTTAAAGATCCATTTATTTTCAATGGCTTGCTTATCATCAGGCAAGTCCACCAAAGTCCATACTATCTTCTCATACATGGATCCTATCTCGGATTTCATGGCTTCAAGACATTTGTTGGAATCCGGGCCCGCCATCGCTTCTTCATAGTTCGATGGTTCACTGTTGTCCAACAACATGATCTCCAGGACAGGATTGCCATACCACTCTGGTGCAGAATGTGTCCTAGTGGACCATCGACGTTTAATACTAACTTGATCTGAAGTTTCCTAATCATCATCATTAACTTCCTCTCTAGCCGGTGCAGGCTTCACAAAAACAACTTCCTGTGCTGCGCTACTCTATGGTTCGAGTGGAGGTACAATTACCTCATCAAGTTCTATTTTCCTCCGACTTACTTCTTTCGAGAGAATCTCTTTTCTCGAGAAAGGATCCATTCCTGGAAAAAAAACCTTTGCCTTCGGATCTGAGGTAGAAGGTATACCCAATAGTCTCTTTGGGATATCATATGAAGATGCACTTTTCCGCTTTGGGTTCGAGCTTCTCAGGTTGAAGTTTCTTCACATAAGCATAGCATCCCCAAACTTTTAGAAACGATAGCTTAGGTTTCCTTCCAAACCATAATTCATACGGTGTCATCTCATAGGATTTTAACGGTGCCCTATTTGAAGTGAATGCGGCAGTCTTTAATGCATCCCACCAAAATGATAGCGGTAAGTAGGTAAGAGACAACATAGATCGCACCATATCCAATAGAGTGCGATTACGATGTTCAGACACACCATTATACTGAGGTGTGCCAGGCGGCGTCAGTTGTGAAACAATTCCACATTTCCTACGGTGCGTGCCAAACTCCTGACTTAAATATTCTCCGCCACGATTAGATCGTAGGCACTTTATTTTCCTGTCATGTTGATTCTCTACCTCACTCTAAAATTCCTTGAACCTTTCAAAGGTTTCAGACTTGTGTTTCATTAAGTAGACATACCCATATCTGCTCAAGTCATGAGTGAGGGTGAGAACCTAACGGTAGCCGCCGTGAGCCTTGACGCTCATCGGACTGCATACATCGGTATGTATTATCTCCAACAAGTCAGTTGCTCGCTCCATTGTTCCAAAGAACGGGGTGTTGGTCATCTTGCCGATGAGGCATGGTTCGCACGTGTCAAATGATTCGAAATCAAGAGACTCTAAAAGTCCATCAGCATGGAGCTTCTTCATGCATTTGACACCAATATGACCAAGGCGGCAGTGCCACATGTAAGTTGGACTATCATTATTAACCTTACATCTTTTGGTACTCACACTATGGACATGTGTAACATTACTCTCAAGATTCATTAAAACTAAACCATTGACCAGCGGGGCATGACCATAAAACTTTTCTCTCATATAAATAGAACAACCATTATTCTTAGTTTTAAATGATCAACCATCTCGCATCAAACGAGATCCAGATAGAATGTTCATGCTCAAAGCTGATACTAAATAACAATTATTGAGGTTTAAAACTAATCCCGAAGGTAGATGTAGACGTAGCATGCTGACGGCGATCACATTGACCTTGGAACCATTCCCGACGCGGATCGTCACCTTGTCCTTTGTCAGTCTCCGCTTATTCTGCAGCTCCTGCTTGGAGTTACAAATGTGAGCAACTACACCGGTATCAAATACCCAGGAGCTACTACGAGCGTTGGTTAGGTACACATCAATAACAAGTACTTGGGGAAGTTTCGCTTCTAGTGACCGGTACCTTGCAATAAAAGCACTCAGTCTCAGGCATGGGTCCATTCTTGTTCTTCTTCCCGCAATTCGCTTACCGGGCGCGGCAACAGCTTTGCCGTCCTTCTTGAAGTTCTTCTTACCCTTGCCTTTCTTGAGACTAGTGGTCTTATTCACCATCAACACTTGATGCTCCGTTTTGATCTCGACCTCTGCTGATTTCAGCATCGAGTACAACTCAGGAATGGACTTCTCCATACCCTGCATGTTGTAGTTTATCACAAACCTCTTGTATCTAGGTGGAAGCGACTAGAGGATTTTGTCAATGACCGAGGCTCCGGGAGATTAACTCCCAGCTGAGTCAAGCGGTTGTGCAACCCAGACATTTTGAGTATGTGCTCACTGACAGAACTGTTTTCCTCCATCTTACAACTGAAGAACTTGTTGGAGACATCATATCTCTCGACCCGGACATGCGCTTGGAAAACCAGTTTTAGCTCTTGGAACATCTCATATGCACCGTGTTGCTCAAAACGCTTTTGGTTCTAGACTGTAAAGCATGCCGCACTGAACAAGGGAGTAATCATCGCAGCATGACTACCAAGCGTTCATAACGTCTTGATCTGCTGGGAAAATGGGTGCGTCACCTAGTGGTGCATCAAGGACATACAATATTTTGGAAGCTATGAGGATGATCCTCAAGCCACGGACCTAGTCCGCATAGTTGCTTCCATCATCTTTCAGCTTGGTTTTCTCTAGGAACGCGTTGAAGTCGAGGGTGACATTAGCGTTGGCCATTGGATCTACAATATAGATTGTAAAGACAATTGTAGATTAAGTTCATGATAATTAAGTTCACATAATCAAATTATTCAATGAACTCCCACTGAGATAGACATCTCTTTATTCATCCAAGTGATACATGATCCATGTCAACTAGCCCGTGTCCGATCATCACGTGAGACAGACTAGTCATCCATGGTGAACATCTCCATGTTAACCGCATCTACTATACGACTCATGTTCGACCTTTTGGTCTTTTGTGTTCTGAGGCCATGTCTATACATGCTAGGCTCTCCAAGTCAACCTATGTGTTCGGCATGTGTAAATCTGGCTTACACCCGTTGTATGCGAACATTAGAACCTATCACACCTGATCATCACGTGGTGCTTCGGAACAACGATCCTTAGCAACGTTGCACAGTTAGGGTGAACACATTTCTTGAAATTTTAGTGAGAGATCATCTTATTTACTACGTCGTTCTAAGCAAATAAGATGTAAACATGATAAACATCACATAAAATCAATATAGTGACATGATATGGCCAATATCATCTTGCTCCTTTGATCTCCATCTTTCGGGCACCATGATCATCACTGTCATCAGCACGACACCATGATCTCCATCATCGTGTCTTCATGAAGTTGTCTCTCCAACTATTACTTCTACTACTATGGCTAACGTTTAGCAATAAATTAAAGTAATTACCTGGTGATCTTTATTGACACACAAGTCATACAATAAAATAAGACAACTCCTATGGCTCCTACCGGTTGTCATACTCATTGACATGCAAGTCGTCAATCCTATTACTAAAACATGATCAATCTCATACATCACAATGCATCACATCACATCCTTTGGCGATATCACATCACCAGGCATATGCTGCAAAAACAAGTTAGACGTCCTCTAATTTGTAGTTGCAAGGTTTTACGTGGCTGCTATAGGTTTCTAGCAAGAACGTTTCTTACCTACGCCAAAACCACAACGTGATATGCTAATTGCTATTTACCCTTCATAAGGACCCATTCATCGAATTTGACCCGACTAAGGTGGGAGAGACAGACACCCGCTAGCCACCTTATGCAACAAGGGCATGTCAGGCGGTGGAACCGGTCTCACGTAAGCGTACGTGTAAAGTTGGTCCAGGCCGCTTCATCCCACAATACCGTCGAATCAAGATAAGACTAGTAATGGCAAGCATATTAACATGATCGACGCCCACAACAACTTGTGTTGTACTCGTGCATAGATTCTACGCATAGACCTAGCTCATGATGCCACTGTTGGGAGACGTAGTAGTAAATCAAAATTTTCCTACGTGTTCACCATGATCTATCTATGGATAAACCAACAATGAGTAAGGGGAGAGTGCATCTTCATACCTTTGAAGATCGCTAAGCAGAAGAGTTACAAGAACACGGTTGGTGGAGTCGTACTCGTAGCGATTCAGATCGCGGTGGAATCCGATCTAAGCGCCTCCGCGTTCAACACACGTGCAGCCCGGTGATGTCTCCTACACCTTGATCCAGCAAGGAGGAAAGAGAGGTTGAGGGCGAGCTCCGGCAGCACAACGACATGGTGATGGTGGAGCTGCGTGGTACTCCGACAGAGCTTCGCTAAGCACTATGGAGAACGAGGAAGAGGAAGGGTAGGGCTGCGCCGAGAGAGAAAGAAGTTGTGTGTCTGGCGGCCCCAAAACCCTCTATATATAGGAGTAGGAGGAGGGAGGGCTGCGCCCTAGGGTTCCCACCCTAGGGGCCGACGATAGCCCTTGATCCCATCTGGTGTGGCGGCCAGAGGGAGAGAGGGGAGGCCGGCGCCCTAGGTGGGCCTTAGGCCCATCTGAGCATAGGGTTTGCCCCCTCTCCTCCCTTGTTGTGCCTTGGGAACTTGTGAGGGGTGCACCATCCCACCTAGGGGCTGGTTCCCTCCCACTTGCAGCCCATGCTGCCCTCTGGGGCTGGTGGCCCCACTTGGTGGACCCCCGAAACCCTTCCGGTGGTCCCGGTACGTTACCGGTAATCCCCGAAACACTTCCGGTGACCAAAACCTCACTTCATGTATTTGAATCTTTACCTCCGGACAATTCTGGAGCTCCTCGTGATGTCCGGGATCTCATCCGAGACTCCGAACTACCTTCGGTAACCATGTACACTATTTCCCTATAACCCTAGCGTCATCGAACCTTAAGTGTGTAGACCCTACGGGTTCGGGAGACACGTAGACATGACCGAGACACCTCTGTAGTCAATAACCAACAGTAGACTCTGGATACCCATGTTGGCTCCCACATGCTCCACGATGGTCTCATCTGATAAAGCACGATGTCATGGATTCAATCAATCCCGTATACAATTCCCTTTGTCTACCGGTATGATACTTGCCCGAGATTCGATCGTCAGTATCCCTATACCTTGTTCAATCTCATTACCGGCAAGTCTCTTTACTCATTCTGTAACACATCATCCCATGGCTAACT
Organism: Hordeum marinum; assembly: GCA_022496015.1. Lineage (NCBI taxonomy): Eukaryota > Viridiplantae > Streptophyta > Magnoliopsida > Poales > Poaceae > Hordeum > Hordeum marinum. The sequence goes on along the minus strand of CM039674.1, from coordinate 530,008,751 downwards.
CCTTAGTTACACTGAGCTCATTATGACGATGTCTTACCGAGTGGGTCCAAAGACACCTCTGCGTCATACGGAGTGACAAATCCCAGTCTCGATTCGTGCCAACCCAACAATCACTTTTGGAGATACCCATAGTGCACCTTTATAGCCACCTAGTTACGTTGTGACGTTTGGCACACCCAAAGCATTCCTACAGTATTCGGGAGTTGCACAATCTCATGGTCTAAGCAAGCGATACTTGACATTAGAAAAGCTTTTGCAGACGAAGTACACGATCTTGTGCTATACTTAAGATTGGGTCTTGTCCATCACATCATTCCCCTAATGATGTGATCCCGTTATCAACAACATCCAATGTCCATGGTCATGAAACTGTGACCATCTATTAATCAACGAGCTAGCCAACTAGAGGCTCACTAGGGACACATTGTGGTCTATGTATTCACACATGCATTACGGTTTCTGGTTAATACATTATAGCATGAACAATAGACAATTAACATGAACAAGGAAATACAATAATAACCATTTTATTAATGCTTCTAGGGCATATTTCCAACAACTACGTTCCCAACATAGACACCAAGGGTACCTAGGGTTACACATCACCGACCTACAAGCGGGGATAGATACACAGACCGCATCTTCAAAGCTTGGAGGCCACGCCAATATCCAGATATTTTGTTTTTGATTACGACATCACCTCATAGGTCGGCCCTCCACAGAGAAGACCAACAAGTCGGCCTATGAGGAATGAGCCGACGGCCCAAGGACCACTTAGTCCCGGACTCCCTCAGTAGCCCCCGAACTAGCCTCCAACGCCGAGGTATACAGTCTTCGCCAACTTCGCATATCCATGGTATTTGGATTGCGAGGCGAGTTCCTCTCTATGTTTGCCTGACTCCAACCTGGTTCTTGATGACACCTTGTCTTCCAAAACACGCTTTGTTTATCCCTGAAGGCCAAACGCCCGGGTGTGAATAGTACCCTTATCTAACAACCTTTTTTTTATGAAAAGCCACATAAGCCAGTTACGAAAACTCGATTTGCGGTCTGAGGCCGCTTTTCTATCGGCATGCCTTATCAACATGAAGATCGTGCCCCGTATTTCATCACAGTTGTAATGATCTGGATAACCCCGCGCGCGTGTAACAACACGGTTGTTTCATGAAGTGCCAAAGCTTGCGCAGTAAAAAAAACGACCTTGGTATTACGGCCTACCATAAAAAGGAAAAAAACCGCAATGCCTTTCTATGCATCGAGACTCGATTCCTTCTCGCATCCAAGCCCCAAGTGCCTAGATCCATTTACTTCCTCCCCTTCCAAGCCACCCTCCCCGAGGGAGTCTTGGATGAAGGGGTCCTCGGGAAGCCGACTAGTTCCTTATGGGCTGGACTATATGGGCCGCTAACTGGACGCTGGATCGATCAAAGGGTATGTCTTCGGGAATCGAGTCTTGTCCTCCATGTTTGATGTAGCGAATAGGCATGTTTATCTCTTTGGCGTGTAACCAACCATGTGTAAACCCTAGGTACCCTCGGCGTCTATATAAGCCGGAAGGTTTTAGGTTGTAGGGACAGAACAAGTCATCTAGGGTTTAGCTCCGTAACCCAGATATCATCATTACAATCAAGGAGGACGTAGGGTATTACCTCCCTAGGAGGGCCCGAACCTGGGTAAACCTTGTCTCCCTAGTCCGGCCCCGGCCATAGTGCCAGAGGACTGGATACTTGTTCTTGCCGAAAACTCCACCCGCCTGGACACACCGGAGATCAACCTCGAAAGTTCCAAGGAGTTTGACCCGATCGAGCTCTCGACACCCAACGAGGCCCTAGATCGGATCTCGTCGATGAAGATTACCGACAACCCAACCCCGATCTATGCTCCTAGGGGGGAGGTTGGTAGGATTTAACCATCGCACGCCCTCGACCCTCACACCAAAGATCGACAATCCATAAACAAGTCATGCTCCAACTTCCTTACATAACGGTTCACCATACATGCATGCTATGGGAATCAAAAACCTTTACACAAGTATTTTTACCAAATCACAATTTACTTCCTATCATTTCTCTTAACATTACCATCTTTGTATCTCAAAACATTATGACTTCTCATAAATACTCAATGCACTTCATATGGAAGTTTTTATTATATCCCTTTTGGATGCCTATCATATATGGAATATATACATAACCTAGACAAATTACCATGCTATTTTAGAAGTTCTCAAAATAATATAAGTGAGGTATGATAATTCAAGTATTTCTATAAAAATGCAAACACCACCGTGCTCTAAAAGATATAAGTGAAGCACATAGAGAAAATTGCCCAACTCAAAAGATATAAGTGAAGCACATAGAGTATTCTAATAAATTCATGATTCAGCGTGTCTCTCTCAAAAGATGTGTTAAGCAAGGATGATTGTGGCAAAATAACAAGCAAAGACTCATATCATACAAGACTCTCCAAGAAAAACACATATCATGTGGTGAATAAAAATATAGCCTCAAGTAAATTTACCGATGGATTGAAGACGAAAGAGAGGATGGCTTTCGGGGCATCCCCAAGCTTAGGATCATTGGCATCCTTGAATATGACTTGGGGTGCCTTGGGCATCCCCAATCTTAGGCTCTTGCCACTCCTTATTCCATAGTCCTATTGGAAATATGCCCTAGAGGCAATCATAAATTAGTTATTATCATATTTCCTTGTTCAAGATAATCATTTATTATCCATGCTATAATTGTGTTGATAGGAAACTCAGATACATGTGTGGATACATAGACAACACGATGTCCCTAGTATGACTCTAATAGATTAGCTCGTTGATCAAAGATGGCTATGGTTTCCTAGTCATGGACATGAGATGTCATATGATAACGGGATCACGTCATTAGGATAATGATGTGATGGACAAGACCCAAACTACAAACATAGCATATGATCGTGTGAGTTTATTGCTACTGTTTTCTGCATGTCAAGTATTTGTTCCTATGACCATGAGATCATGCAACTCACTGACACCGGAGGAAAACCTTGTGTGTATCAAACATCGCAACCTAACTAGGTGGCTATAAAGGTGCTCTACAGGTATCTCCAAGGGTGTTTGTTGGGTTGGCCTGGATCAAGACTGGGATTTGTTACTCCGTGTGACGGAGAGGTATCTCAGGGCCCACTCGGTAATGCAATATCACAATGAGCCTTGCAAGCAATGTGACTAAGTGTTAGTCACGTGATCTTGTATTATGGAACGAGTAAAGAGACTTACCGGTAACGAGGATGAACTAGGTATGGAGATACCAATGATTGAATCTCGGGCAAGTAACATAACAAAGAACAAAGGGAACATCATACGGGATTAGCTGAATCCTTGACATAGAGGTTCGACGGATAAAGATCTTCGTAGAATATGTAGGAACCAATATGGGCATCCAGGTACTGCTATTGGTTATTGACCATAGAGATGTCTCGGCCATGTCTAGATAGTTCTCGAACCCGCAGGGTCTGCACACATAAGGTTCGGTGACGTTTCGGTAGTATAGAATTATGCATGGTGGTGACCAAAGTTTGTTCGAAGTCCCGGATGAGATCCCAGACGTGACGAGGAGCTCCGTAATGGTCCATAGGTAAAGATTCATATATAGGAAGTCCTATTTTGGTCGCTGGAAAAGTTTCGGGCTCATCGGTAGTGTACCGGGAGTGCCGGTAGTGTATCTGGAGACCACCGGGAGGGGTATTTCGACACAACAGGCTTCATGGGCTGTGGGAGAGTGAATACCAGCCCTTAGTGGGCTGGTGGAAGTCCCACACAAGGCCCATGCGGCTATGGAAAGAAAACCCCAAAGGAAAAGGTGGGAAAAAGGCAAAAAGGGGAGGAATCCTAGTCCTACTAGGATTGGAGGAGGAGTCCTCCACTCCTCCCCACTTTGGCCGACCCAAGGAGGCTTGGACCTTGCGCCAATGCATCTCCTCCTCTCCTCCTATATATACTAGAGGGTTTTAGGGTCTTTGCACTAGATTTTTAGCTACGTGTTGCCCGTTCCTCTAGTGCATAGTTTCTCCTCTAGATCGGTTTTCTGAAGTGCTTAGGCGAAGCCCTGCCGGAATAGCTCCACCACCATCACCGGAGCGCCGTCACGCTGCCGGAGAACTCATCTACCTCTTTGTTCCCTCTTGCTAGATCAAGAAGGCGGAGATCGTCATCGAGCTGTACGTGTGCTGAACGCGGAGGTGCCGTCCGTTTGGCGCTAGATCGGAAGGCCATGATCAAGATCGCGGTACGGGTCGTGATTGGATCACGGGACGGATCGTGATGAGATCATGGGATGCTTGGAAATTTGGATTGCGAAGACGGTCGACTACACCAACCGCGTTTCTTAACGCTTCCTGCTTAGCGATCTACAAGGGTATGTGGATCCACTCTCCCTCTCGTAGATGCTCATCACCATGGATAGATCTTGCGTGTGCGTAGGAATTTTTTTGTTTCCCATGCAACTTTCCCCAACAGTGGCATCATGAGCTAGGTCTATGTGTAGATGAGTTCTCGAGTAGAACACAAAGATTTTGTGGGCGTTGATGCTTAGATTGCTTCCTCCCTTGGTCGTGTTTTGGTTCAGCGGTATTGTGAGATGAAGCGGCGCGGACCAACATTACTCGTACGCTTACGAGAGACCGGTTCCCTCAACCGCAAGTTGTTGCATAGATGGCTTGCGGGTGCTAGTTTCTCTCACTTTAGTTGGATCGTATTCGACAAAGGCGGTCCTTGAGAAGGTTGAAAAGCAACTAGTTTATCACCGTTGTGGTTTTTGCGTAGGTGAGAATTGTTCTTGCTAGATATCCATAGCAGCCACGTAAAACAAGCAACAACAATTAGAGGACGTCTAACTTGTTTTTGCAGGGTATGTTGTGATGTGATATGGCCAATTACATGATGTGATATATGTGATGTATGAGATGATCATGTGATGTATAGAATATCACGACTTGCATGTCGATGAGTGCGACAACCGCCAGGAGCCGTAGGGTTGTCTTTAATTATTGTATGACCTCCGTGTCAATCATTAAGCGCTATGTAATGCTTTACTTTATCGCTAAACGGTAGAAATAGTAGTAGAAGCATGGTGAGCGCGACAACCTCGATGGAGACACGTTGATGGAGATCAAGATGATGGAGAACATGGTGTCATACCGGTGACGATGGAGATCATGCCGGTGCTTTCTAGATGGAGATCAAAAGCACAAGTTCATGGCCATATCATGTCACTTATGATTTGCATGTGATGTTAATCCTTTTATGCACCTTGTTTGGCTTAGGACAACGGCAGCATTATAAGGTGACCCCTCACTTAATTTCAAGATAAATTGTGTTCTCCCCGAGTGTGCACCGTTGCGAAAGTTCGTCGTGCTGAGACACCCCGTGATGATCGGGTGTGATAGAGTCTACGTTCACATACAACAGGTGCAAGCCAGTGTTGCACATGCAGAATACTCGGGTTAAACTTGACGAGCCTAGCACGTAAAGACATGGCCTCGCAACACAAGAGACCGAAAGGTCGAACATGAGTCATATAGTAGATATGATCAACATGATGATGTTCACCATTGAAACCACCTCAACTCACGTGATGATCGGAGTTGAGTTGGTGAATTTGGATCATGTATCACTCGAATGACCGGAGGGATGTCAATTTGAGTGGGAATTCTTAAGTAATATGATTAATTGAACTCATTATCATGTACATAGTCAGTAGTGTCTTGCAAATTATGTTGTAGATTACTTGCTCGCGCTGTAGCTCCCTTGAATTTTTATATGTTCCTAGAGAAATAGAGTTGAATGATGATGGTAGCAATATTGCGGATTGGGTCCGTGATCTGAGTATTGTCCTCATTGCTGCACAGAAGGCTTATGTCCTTAATGCACCACTCGGTGTGCTAACCCCTCTAGTGTCGTATGTAGATGTTGTGAACATCTGACAGGCACGTTCTGATGACTACTTGATAGTTTAGTGCGTCATGCATTACGGCTTAGAATTGAGGCTCTGAAACATTTTGAACGTCATGAAACATGTGAGATGTTCTAAGAGCTGAAATTAGGATCTCAGGCTCGTGCCCATGTTGTGAGATATGAGATCTCCAACAAGATTCTGTGCGTGCAAGATGAAAGAGAATAGCTCAATCGTTGAGCATGTGCTCAGATTGTCTGGGTGCTACAATCGCTTGAATCGAGTGGGAGTTGATCTTCCAGATAAGATAGTGATTGATATAGTTCTCCAAGTCACTGTCACTAAGCTACTAGAACTTGGTGATGAACTATAAAATGCCAGGGATAGAATTAATGATCCCTGAGCTGTTCGTGATGTTTGACACTGCGAAGGTAGAAATCAAGAAGGATCGTCAAGTGTTGATGGTTAGTATAACCACTAGTTTCGAGAAGGGCAAGGGCAAGGATGGAAACTTCATGGATGGTAAGTCAGTTGCTGCTCCAGTGAAGCAACCCAAAGTTGAACCCAAACCCGAGACTAAGTGCTTCGATTATGAGAGGAGCGGTCACTGAAGTGGAACAACCCTAGATACTTGGTTGATAAGAAGGCTGGCAACATCGACAGAGGTATATTTGATATACGTGTTATTGGTGTGTACCTTGCTAGTAATCCTAGTAGCACCTGGGTATTGGATACCGGTTTGGTTGCTAGATGTTATTAACTCAAAGTAAAAGCTACGGAATAAACAGAGACTAGCTAGGTGTGAGGTGAGATGTGTGTCGAAAATGTTTCCAAGGTTGATGTGTTCAACATCGCACGCACTCTCTACCTTCGGGATTAGTGACTCATAACCCACAAGTATAGGGGATTGCAACAGTTTTCGAGGGTATAGTATTCAACCCAAATTTATTGATTCGACACAAGGGGAGCCAAATAATATCCTCGAGTATTAGCAGTTGAGTTGTCAATTCAACCACACCTGAAAGATTTAGTATCTACAGAAAAGTTTTAGTAGCAAAGCAGTATGATAGTAACGGTAACAGTAGCAGTAGTGATTGGTATATCAAGTGTGACAGCAGTAGCGGTAAAGTAACTAAGCAAGGACCAGTCTAGGAAAAGCTCGTAGGCATTGGATCGGTGATTGATGATTATGTCGGATGGCATTCATCATGGAAAAATTATAACATAAGGTGATATGTAACTAGCTCCAGTTCATCAATGTAATGTAGGCATGTATTCCGTATATAGTCATACGTGCTTAGGGGAAAGAACTTGCGTGACATCTTTCGTCCATCCCTCCCGTCGCAGCGGGGTCCTAATGGAAACTTAAGGATAATTAGGTCTCCTTTTAATAGAGTACCGCAACAAAGCATTAACACATGGTGAATACATGGAATCCTCATACTATGGTCATCTCCGGGAGTGGTTCCGGCTATTGTCACTCCAGGGTTGCCGGGTCATAACACATAGTAGGTGAATACAACTTGCAAGATAGGATCAAGAACACACATATATTGATGAAAACATAATAGGTTCAGATCTGAAATCATGGCACTCAGGCCCTAGTGACAAGCATTAAGCATAGCAAGGTAGTAGCAACATCAAGCATTAAACATAGTGGATACTAGGGATCAAACCCCATCAAAACTAACTCGATTACATGATAGATCTCATCCAACCCATACCCGTCCAACAAGCCTACGATGAGATTACTCACGAACGATGAAGAGCATCATGAAATTGGCGATGGAGGATGGATGATGATGACGATGGCTTCGATTTCCACTCTCCAGAGCCCAGAACGGACTCTAGATCTGCCCTCCCGAGGAAGAACAGGTGGTGGCGGCGGCTCCGTATCGTAAAATGCGATGATTTCTTCTTCTTGTATTTTTTATATATTCCATAAAAAATCCTTGTAAGTTTTCAGGTCATTCCGAGAACTTTTATTTCTGCACAAAAACAACACCATGGTAGTTCTGCTGAAAATAGCGTCAGTCCATGTTAGTTTCATTCAAATCATGCAAATTAGAGTCCAAAACAAGGGCAAAAGAGTTTGGAAAAGTAGATACGTTGGAGACGTATCAACTCCCCCAAGCATAAAGCCTTGCTTGTCCTCAAGAAATTTAGTTGATAAACTTCAAGAGACAAAAGAAAAAAAATTACAAACTCTGTTTGATCTTGTTGTTGTAATTATGTCTAACTCATATTCAGATTTTCAGCAAGACCATAAGCTAACCACATAAGCAATGACATTTAGGTCTCATGGTATACTCATATCAATGGCATAATTAACTAGCGAGTAATAATAATAATTTTCAAATGTCAACAATTCAATCTAAACAATCATGATACAATATGAATAGATGGTATCTTGCTAGCCCTTTCTGAGATCGCAAAGCATACATGCGGAGCACCTTCAAAGACCAAGGGCCAACTAGAAATTATATTTCATGGCAAAGAAGTGTTGGGAGACGTAGTAGTAAATCAAAATTTTCCTTAGTGTCACCAAGATCTATCTATGGAGAAACCAGCAAAGTGAGGGGAGAGGTTGCATCTTCATACCCTTGAAGATCGCTACGTGGAAGCGTTACAAGTACGAGGTTGGTGGAGTCGTACTTGCAGCGATTCAGATCGCGGTGGATTCCGATCTAAGTGCCGAACAACAGTGCCTCCGCATTCAACACACGTGCAGCCCGGTGACGTCTCCTACGCCTTGATCCAGCAAGGAGGAAGGAGAGGTTGGGGAAGGGCTCCAACAGCAGCACGACGGCATGGTGGTGGTGGAGTAGCAAGGTATTCCGACAGGGCTTCACCAAGCGCTGCGGAGGAGGAAGAAGAAGAGGTAGAGCTTCGCCGTAAGAGAGAGTTCAGATCTGTTCTCAAGAGGCAAAACCCTTGCGTATATATAGGAGGAGGGAGAGGGAGGGCTGCCTTGGCCCCTCCTCCAAAGAGGAGAGGTTCGGCCGACCCTAGGGAAGAGTCCACCTCCCACAAGGGAGGTGGATCTCTTCCTTTTATATCTTTTCAGCCCTTATCTCTTATCTCCAGCCGCATGGGCCTTCATAGAAGGTCTTGGACAGCCCAATATGGGCTGGCACACCTCCTCTAAAGGCCCATGAAGTCCTCTGGTCGTCACACCCCTCCCGGGGTCCTCCGGCACCCTCCCGGCACTCCCGGTACAATACCGATGAGCCCAAAAACTTTCCGGTGACCAAAACTGGACTTCCTATATATCAATCTTTACCTCCGGACCATTTCGAAGCTCCTCGTGACGTAAAGGATCTCATATGCGACTCCGAATTTTTTTCGGTAATCACGCATACCATTTCCCTATAACCCTAGCATCATCGAACCTTAAGTGTGTAGACCCTACGGGTTTGGGAGACATGCAGACATGACCGAGACAACTCTCCGGCCAATAACCAACAGCGGGATCTGGATACCCATGTTGGCTCCCACGTACTCCACGATGATCTCATCGGATGAACCATGATGTCGGCGATTCAATCAATCTCGTATGCAATTCCCTTTGTCTATCGGTATGATACTTGCCCGAGATTCGATCGTCGGTATCCCTATACGTTGTTCAATCTCTTTACCGGCAAGTCTCTTTACTCGTCCCGTAATACATCATCCCGTGGCTAAGTCCTTAGTCAGATTGAGCTCATTATGATGATGTCTTACCGAGTGGGCCGAGAGATACCTCTCCTTCACACGGAATGACAAATCCTAGTCTCGATTCATGCCAACCCAACAGACACTTTCGGAGATACCCGTAGTGTACCTTTATAGCCACCTAGTTACGTTGTGACGTTTGGCACACCCAAAGTATTCCTACGGTATCCGGGAGTTGAACAACCTCATGGTCTAAGGAAACGATACTTGACATTGAAAAGCTTTAGCAAACAAACTACACGATCTTGCTCTATGCTTAGGATTGGGTCTTGTCCATCACATCATTCTCCTAATGATGTGATCCCGTTATCAACGACATCCAATGTCCATGGTCATGAAACTGTGACCATCTATTGATCAACGAGCTAGCCAACTAGAGGCTCACTAGGGACATGTTGTGGTCTATGTATTCACACATGTATTACGGTTTCCGGTTAACACAATTATAGCATGAATGATAGACAATTATCTTGAACGAGGAAATGCAATAGTAACCATTTTATTATTGCCTCTAGGGCATATTTCCAATAGTCTCCCACAAGCACTAGAGTCAATAATCTTGTTACATTGTGATGAATCGAACACCCATAGCATTCTGGTGTTGATCATGTTTCGCTCGTGAGAGAGGTTTAGTCAACGGATCAACTACATTCAGATCCGTATGCACTTTACAAATATCTATGTCTCCCTCCTGAATGTAATCACGGATGGAGTTGAAGCGGTGCTTGATGTGTCTTGGCTTCTTGTGAAGTCTGGGCTCCTTCGCAAGGGCAATAGCTCCAGTGTCGTCACAGAGTAGAGTCATCGGGCCCGACGTATTTGGAACCACTCCTAGGTCGGTGATGAACTCCTTCATCCAGACTCCCTCCTTCGCCGCTTCTGAAGCAGCTATGTACTCCGCTTCACATGTAGATGCCGCCACGACGCTTTGCTTGCTGCTGCACCAGCTGACTGCCCCTCCATTCAAAATATACACGTATCCGGTTTGCGACTTGGAGTCGTCCGGATCTGTGTCGAAGCTAGCATCGACGTAACCCTTTACGATGAGCTCTTCGGCACCTCCATATACGAGAAACATGTCCTTTGTCCTTTTCAGGTACTTCAGGATACTCTTGACCGTTGTCTAGTGTTCGACTCCGGGATCACTTTGGTACCTCCCCACCAAACTTATGGCAAAGGTTCACATCAGGTCTGGTACACAGCATGGAATACATAATAGATCCTATGGCTGGAGCATAGGGGATGACACTCATCTCTTCTCTATCTTTTGATGTGGTCGGGCATTGAGTCGTACTCAATCTCACACCCTGTAACACAGGCATGAACCCCTTCTTGGACTGATCCATATTGAACTTCTTCAATATCTTTTCAAGGTATGTGCTTTGTGAAAGACCTATGATGCGTCTCGATCTATCTCTATAGATCTTAATACCGAATATGTAAGAAGCTTCTCCAAGGTCCTTCATTGAAAAACACTTATTCAAGTAGGTCTTTATACTTTCGAAGAGTTCTATATCATTTCCCATTATCAACATGTCATCCACATATAATATAAGAAATGCTATAGAGATCCCACTCACTTTCTTGTAAATACAGGGTTCTCCATAAACCTGTACAAACCCAAATGCTTTAATCACCTCATTAAAGCGAATGTTCCAACTCCGAGATGCTTGCACCAGCCCATAGATGGAGCGCCGGAGCTTGCATACCTTGTTAGCATCTTTAGGATCGACAAAACGTTCCGGCTGCATCATATATAGTTCTTCCTTGAGGAAGCCATTAAGGAATGCCGTTTTGACGTCCATTTGCTAGATCTCATAATCATAAAATGCGCAACTGCTAACATGATTCGGACAGACTTTAGCATCGCTACGGGTGAGAAAGTCTCATCGTAGTCAACTCCGTGAACTTGTCGATAACCCTTGGCGACAAGCCGAGCCTTATAGGCGGTCACATTACCGTCTGCGTCAGTCTTCTTCTTAAAGATCCATTTATTTTCAATGGCTCGCTTATTATCAGGCAAGTCCACCAAAGTCCATACTTAGTTCTCATACATGGATCCTATCTCGGATTTCATGGCCACAAGCCATTTGTTGGAGTCGGGGCCCGCCATCGCTTCTTCATAGTTCGAAGGTTCACCGTTGTCCAACAACATGATCTCTAGGACAGGATTGCCGTACCACTCTGGTGCGGAACGAGTCCTAGTGGACCTTCGAATAGCAACTTGATCTGAAGCTTCATGATCATCATCATTTACTTCCTCTCTAGCCGGTCTAGGCTCCACAGAAACAACTTCCTGTGCTGCCCTACTCTCCGGCTCGAGTGGAGGTACAATTACCTCATCAAGTTCTATTTTCCTCCCACTTACTTCTTTCGAGAGAAACTCTTTCTCGAGAAAGGATCCATTCTTGGCAACAAAATCTTTGCCCTCGGATCATAGGTAGAAGGTATACCCAATAGTCTCTTTGGGATATCCTATGAAGACGCACTTTTCCGCTTTGGTTCAAGCTTCTCAGGTTGAAGTTTCTTCACATAAGCATCGCATCCCCAAACTTTTAGAAATGACAGCTTAGGTTTCTTTCCAAACCGTAATTCATACGGTGTCGTCTCAACGGATTTAGATGGTGCCCTATTTAAAGTGAATGCGGCAGTCTCTAATGCATATCCCCAGAATGATAGCGGTAAGTCCGTAAGAGACATCATAGATCGCACCATATCCAATAGGGTGCGATTACGACGTTCAGACACACCATTTCGCTGAGGTGTGCCGGGCGGCATGAGTTGTGAAACAATTCCACATTTCCTAAGGTGCGTGCCAAACTCGTGACTTAAATATTCTCCGCCACGATCAGATCATAGGTATTTTATTTTCCTGTCACGTTGATTCTCTACCTCACTCTGAAATTCCTTGAACCTTTCATAGGTTTCAGACTTGTGTTTCATTAAGTAGACATACCCATATCTGCTCAAGTCATCAGTGAGGGTGAGAACATAACAATAGCCACCGCGAGCCTCGACGCTCATTGTACCGCATACATCAGTATGTATTATCTCCAACAAGTCAGTTGCTCGCTCCATTGTTCCGGAGAATGGAGTCTTGGTCATCTTTCCCATGAGGCATGGTTCGCACGTGTCAAATGATTCGAAATCAAGTGACTCCAAAAGTCCATCAGCATGGAGCTTCTTCATGCGTTTGACACCAATATGACCAAGGCGGCAGTGCCACATGTAAGTGGGACTATCGTTATCAACCTTACACTTTTTGGTACTCACATTATGGACATGTGTAACATCACGTTCGAGATTCATCAAAAATAAACCATTGACCAGCGGGGCATGACCATAAAACATTTCTCTCATGTAAATAGAACAACCATTATTCTCAGATTTAAATGAGTAGCCATCTCGCATCAAGCGAGATCCAGATACAATGTTCATGCTCAAATCTGGTACTAAATAACAATTATTAAGGTTTAAAACTAACCCCGAAGGTAGATGTAGAGGTAGCGTGCCGACGGCGATCACATTAACCTTGGAACCATTCCCGACGCGCATCGTCACCTCGTCTTTTGCCAGCCTCCGCTTATTCCGCAGCTCCTGCTTGGAGTTACAAATGTGAGCTGCTGCACCGGTATCAAATACCCAGGAGCTACTACGAGCGTTGGTTAAGTACACATCGATAACAAGTATATCACATATACCTTTAATGTTGCCGTCCTTCTTATCCGCTAAGTACTTGGGGCAGTTCCGCTTCCAGTGACCGGTACCCTTGCAATAAAGGCACTCAGTCTCAGGCTTGGGTCCATTCTTGTTCTTCTTCTTCCCGGCAACCTGCTTACCGGGCGCGGCAACATCTTTGTCGTCCTTCTTGAAGTTCTTCTTACCCTTGCCTTTCTTGAAACTAGTGGTCTTATTTACCATCAACACTTGATGCTCCTTTTTGATCTCGACCTCCGCTGATTTCAGCATCGAGTACAACTCAGGAATGGACATTTCCATCCCTTGCATGTTGTAGTTCATCATGAAGCTCTTATATGTAGGTGGAAGCAACTGGAGGATTCTGTCAATGACCGAGTCATCCGGGAGATTAACTCCCAGCTAAGTCAAGCGGTTGTGAAGCCCAGACATCTTGAGGATGTGCTCACTGACATAACTGTTCTCCTCCATCTTACAACTAAAGAACTTGTCGGAGACTTTATATCTCTCCACCCGGGCATGAGCGTGGAAAACCATTTTTAGCTCTTGGAACATCTCATATGCTCTGTGTTGCTCAAAACGCTTTTGGAGCCCCGATTCTAAACTATAAAACATGCCGCACTGAACAAGCGAGTAATCATCACAACATGACTGCCAAGCGTTCATAACGTCTTGCTCCACTGGGAGAACGGGAGCATCACCTAGAGGTGCATCTAGGACATACAATCTCTTGGAAGCTATGAGGATGATCCTCAAGCCACGGACCCAGTCCGCATAGTTGCTTCCATCATCTTTCAGCTTGGTTTTCTCTAGGAACGCGTTGAAGTTAAGGGTGACATTCGCGTTGGCCATTGGATCTACAATATAGATTGTAAAGACAATTTTAGACTAAGTTCATGATAATTAAGTTCACATAATCAAATTATTTAATGAACTCCCACTTAGATAGACATCTCTCTAGTCATCCAAGTGATACATGATCCATGTCAACTAGCCCGTCTCCGATCATCACGTGAGACGGACTAGTCATCCATGGTGAACATCTCTATGTTGATCGTATCTTCTAGACGACTCATGTTTGACCTTTCGGTCTTCCGTGTTCCGAGGCCATGTCTGTACATGCTAGGCTCGTCAAGTCAACCTAAGTGTTTCGCGTGTGTAAATCTGGCTTACACCCGTTGTATGCGAACGTTAGAACCTATCACACCCGATCATCACGTGGTGCTTCGGAACAACGATCCTTAGCAACGGTGCACAGTTAGGGTGAACACATCTCTTGAAATTTTATTGAGAGATCATCTTATTTACTACCATCATTCTAAGCAAATAAGATATTAACATGATAAACATCACATGCAATCAATATAGTGACATGATATGGCCAATATCATCTTGCTCCTTTGATCTCCATCTTCGGGGCACCATGATCATCAATGTCACCGGCACGACACCATGATCTCCATCATCATGATCTCCATCATCGTGTCTTCATGAAGTTGTCTCGCCAACTATTACTTCTACTACTATGGCTAACGTTTAGCAATAAAGCAAAGTAATTACATGGCGTTTTGGATTGACACGCAGGTCATACAATAAAATAAGACAACTCCTACGGCTCCTGCCGGTTGTCATAGTCATCGACATGCAAGTCGTGAATCCTATTACAAGAACGTGATCAATCTCATACATCTCAATGCATAACATCACATCCTTTTGGCCATATCACATCACAAGGCATATGCTGCAAAAACAAGTTAGACATCCTCTAATTTGTAGTTGCAAGTTTTTACGTGGCTGCTATAGGTTTCTAGCAAGAAATTTTCTTACCTACGCCAAAACCATAACTTGATATGCCAATTGCTATTTACCCTTCATAAGGACCCTTTTCATCGAATCCAATCCGACTAAGGTGGGAGAGACAGACACCCGCTATCCACCTTATGCAACTAGTGCATGTCAGGCGGTGGAACCGGTCTCACGTAAGCGTACGTGTAAAGTTGGTCCGGGCCGCTTCATCCCACAATGGACGCCGAATAAAGATAAGACTAGTAACGGCAAGCATATTAACAAGATCGACGCCCACAACTTCTTTGTGTTCTACTCGTGCATAGATTCTACGCATAGACCTAGCTCATGATGCCACGGTTGGGAGGCGTAGTAGTAAATCAAAATTTTCCTACGTGTCACCAAGATCTATCTATGTAGAAACCAGCAACGAGAGGGGAGAGATTGCATATTCATACCTTTGAAGATCGCTAAGCGGAAGCATTACAAGAACGCGGTTGGTGGAGTCGTACTTGCAGCGATTCAGATCGCGGTGGATTCCGATCTAAACGCCAACCAACGGTGCCTCCGCGTTCAACACACGTGCAGCCCGGTGACGTCTCCTTCACCTTGATCCAGCAAGGAGGAAGGAGAGGTTGGGGAAGGGCTCCAACAGCAGCACGACGGCATGGTGGTGGTGGAGTAGCAAGGTATTCCGGCAGGGCTTCGCCAAGCGCTACGGAGGAGGAAGAAGAAGAGGTAGAGCTTCGCCGTGAGAGAGAGAGTTCAGATCTGTTCTCAAGAGGCAAAACCCTTGGGTATATATAGGAGGAGGGAGAGGGAGGGCTGCCTTGGCCCCTCCTCCAAGGAGGAGAGGTTTGGTCGACCCTAGGGAAGAGTCCACCTCCCACAAGGGAGGTGGATCTCTTCCTTTTAAATCTTTTCAGCCCTTATCTCTTATCTCCAGCCGCATGGGCCTTAATAGAAGGTCTTGGCCAGCTCAATATGGGCTGGAACACCTCCTATAAAGGCCCATGAAGTCCTCTAGTCGTAACACCCCTCCCGGGGGTCCTCCGGCACCCTGCTGGCACTCCCGATACAATACCAATGAGCCCGAAAACTTTCCCGTGACCAAAACTGGACTTCCTATATATCAATCTTTACCTCCGGACCATTCCGAAGCTCCTCGTGACATACAGGATCTCATCCGGGACTCCGAACAACTTTTGGTAATCACGCATACCATTTCCCTATAACCCTAGCGTCATCGAACATTAAGTGTGTAGACCCTACGGGTTCGGGAGACACACAGCCATGACCGAGACAACTCTCCGGCCAATAACCAACAGCGGGATCTAGATACCCATGTTGGCTCCCACGTACTCCACGATGATATCATCGGATGAACCACGATGTCGGGGATTCAATCAATCCCGTATGCAATTCCCTTTGTATATCGGTATGATACTTGCCCGAGATTCCATCGTCGGTATCCCTATACCCTATTCAATCTCGTTACCGGCAAGTCTCTTTACTCATTCCGTAATACATCATCTCGTGGCTCACTCCTTAGTCACATTGAGCTCATTATGATGATGTCTTACCGAGTGGGCCCAGAGATACCTCTCCGTCACACGGAGTGACAAATCCCAGTCTCGATTCATGCCAACCCAACAGACACTTTCGGAGATACCCATAGTGTACCTTTATAGCCACCCAGTTACGTTGTGATGTTTGGCACACCCAAAGTATTCCTACGGTATCCAGGAGCTGCACAACCTCATGGTCTAAGGAAACGATACTTGACATTGAAAAGCTTTAGCAAACGAACTACACGATCTTGCGCTTTGGTTAGGATTTGGTCTTGTCCATCACATCATTCTCCTAATGATGTGATCCCGTTATCAACGACATCCAATGTCCATGGTCATGAAACCGTGACCATCTATTGATCAATGAGCTAGCCAACTAGAGGCTCACTAGGGACATGTTGTGGTCTATGTATTCACACATGTATTACGGTTTCCGGTTAACACAATTATAGCATGAATAATAGACAATTATCATAAACCAGGAAATACAATAATAACCATTTTATTATTGCCTCTAGGGCATATTTCCAACAAGAAGATCCAGTCATAGTCATACTCAATATCAATTAATAGCAAAGCATACAAATGACGGAGGTGCTCTCTAGATGGTGCTTTTAATAAGAACAGGATGACTCAAGAGAAACATAAATAGATAGGCCCTTCGCAGAGGGAAGCATTGATTCGCAGAGGTGCCAGAGCTCAAGATTTTTAAAACAGAGATAAATAATTTTCGGGGTGGCATGCTTTCATTGTGAACGCGATGACTAAGAGTTTTCACCATCTTGCAATGTACACGTATTATAGGCGGTTCCCAAACAGAATAGTAAAGTTTTGACTCCCCCACCACCGATCAATCACACTCCATGACTAGCCGAATCCTCGGGTGCCGTCCATACCAACAACAATCCATGGGGAGTTTTGTTTGCAATTATATTTTCATTTGATTTGAGCATGGAACTGGGCATTCCCATTACCGCCCCCTTTCTCGTGAGTGATAGTGAATAAACACATATCGAGGATAACACGCCTAGGATGGAAGATACTGACCGCCCTTATCAGAACATGAGCGGTTCAGGCATACAAAAACAGATTAGTATTTGAAGGTTTAGAGAATGGCACATGCAAATTTACTTGGAACGGCAGGTAGATAACACATATAGGTAGGTATGGTGGACTCATATGGAACAACTTTGGGTTTAGGAAGTGGATGCACAAGCAATATTCCCGCTTAGTACAAGTGAAGGCTAGCAAAAGACTGGGAAGCAACCAACTAAAGAGCGACAACAGTCATTAACATGTATTGAGATTAACCAACATTGAGTGCAAGCATGAGTAGGATATGAATCACCATGAACATGAATATGGTGGAGGCTATGTTGATTTTGTTTCAACTACATGCGTGAACATGTGCCAAGTCAAGCCACTTGAATCATTCAAAGGAGGATACCATCCTATCATACTACATCACAATCATTTTAAAATTCATGTTGGCATCCAAGACAAAACATCATAAGCTCCTAGCTAATTAAGCATGTCATAAGAAACTATGATATCTAAGTTGACATTGCAAACATGTTTCTCTCATAACAATGCTGAGTTAGGAACGATGAGCTAGTCATATTTACAAAAACAAAATAGGTCGAGTTCGTACCAGCTTTTCCAGGCTCAGTCACTTCATCATATATCGTCATTATTTCTTTTCACTTGCACGACCGAATGATGTGAATAATAATAAGAGTGTTCGTGCATTGGACTAAGCTGGAATCTGCAAGCAAACTCAGAGGAGAAGACAAGGTAATATGGCTCTTTGACGGATGAATAATAATGCATATGAGAGCCACTAATCATTTTAATCATGGTCTTCTACCTCGACCAAAGAAAAAGAAAACTATTTACACGGGAAAGCTCCCAACAAGCAAAAGAAGAACGGGAAAATCTTTTTGGGTTTTCTTTTAATGACTACTAAGCATGCAAGAATGTAAAGTTACAACTAATTTTTTTTCTTATATTTATTTTTTTTGGATTTTCTCAAGTTAACCAAACAGATAAGAAGAATGCGAGAAAAGAAAAGAAAATAAGCTAGCATGGATGATATAATAAAAATGTGTGAACACCGACTATCAAAGTGAATGTGTGAACATAAATATAAAGTCGGTGAGAAACACGTACTCCCCCAAGTTAGGCTTTTGGCCTAATTTGGTCTACTCCCATGGAGGAAAGTAGCCAGCTCCGGGGTACTCCGGGCGATATCCAAAATCATAATGTGGGTTGTACTAGGACGCGGCAACTGCCGCCTGAATAGCTACCTCACGGAGGCGAGCAACCTTCACTTCTCTCTCATACTCCTCCGCCTCTTCTCTAGTTATGTAATATCTTCGTTTACTCTAAAAATCAAAGAAGGCAGGAGTAGGAAGGGTAATATGAAAAACACGTTGTTGGTTAAATAATAACCGATATAGGAGGGACTCATTGCTCCTCTCAAGGAACTGGAAGCGTATCATAGCGGCACGATCAAGGAAGGCAGTGTGAAGCGGGGGATCTCCAGTCTGGATGGGTATTTTAAGATAATTAGCTAGGCAAGTGGCATAGATCCCACCAAAGAGATCTCGTTCATTAGCATTGTTATTTAGTCTCCTAGCAATTATAGCTCCCATGTTAAAACTTCTATCACCTGTTACTGCACTCTTAAGTATACTGAGGTCAGGTGCGCAGAGGTGACTATGATCACGCTTACCATTAATGCATCTACCTATGAAGAGGGCAAAATAATGTAAGGCAGGAAAATGAATGCTCCCCATGGTAGCCTGCGTAATATCTCTAGTCTCTCCAACAGTTATACTGGAAATAAAATCTCTAACCGAGGAATTAGGAGGGTCATTGGGACTACCTCAATCAGGTATCTTGCATATTCTATTAAAATCCTCTAAATCCATAGTATACGATTTATCATAAAGATCAAACAGCATGGATGTGTCACGGCCAACTGAAAATTTGAATCTACGAACAAAAGAGGCAGTGAGTGAAGCATACTGTTCACATTTATTGGAGATGAATTCCGTGAGCCCGGCATTACGAATAAATGTATCAAACTCGTCCTTGAAACCTGCATCAATCATGAATTCATCGGAAGGTCATTCACATGGTTGCACCGATGCGTCTCTCAGATGATAAGGATCGGGCTCCCGAATCGCGGGACGGGGACCCCTCTTGGTTGAGGAACCACCATGATAGTTCTTCCTAAACAGTTTCCTATTTCAAGGAACAATTCTCCAAAACAGTTTGGTGAATGGGGCTTTGCACAAGGAGATCGAAAAATGCAGCAAAATGAGCAAGAACACGGGTTTGAGCTGTGGGATGATTTTTTCCAGAGGTAGAAGAAGGAGATGGGTGCTGGAATAAGTGGAGGGGGCCACGTGGGCCCCACGAGCCTGCCAGGCGCGACGAGGGGGGGTGGCCGCGCCTCCTGGGCTCGTGGCCCACCGGTGCATCCCCTTGACTAGTTATCTATCTCAGAAATTCCTAAATATTCCAAAAAAAATCATACTTGAATTTCAGGGCATTTGAAGGATTTTTATTTTCACGTCATTTTTTATTGGACGGATAATGCAGAAAGCAGGAAAATAATGCTATTTTTATTATTTTTCTACGAAATAACAGAAAGTAAAAGTTGGGAACAGAAGGTTGTGACTTCTAGATTCATCCGTCTCATGGTCATCAAAAGAAATCCATCAATGAGGTTGATCAAGTCTCCTTGACAAACTTTTTTCGAATCACATGAAACCGGAGAATTTTCGAGAAAACACTAGGGTACCTCAATGGGGATATGCATATCCCCAACAATGAGTATATCATATCTCATCTTGACAGTAGGTACAGGAAATTCAAAGCTCCCAATAATAATGGATGAAGATTTTTCAATAGAATTTATGCAATGAACCCGATATTGTTTCTTCGGAAAGTGCACCGTGTGCTCATTACCATTGACATGGAAAGTGACATTGCCTTTGTTGCAATCAATAACAGCCCCTGCAGTGTTTAAAAAGGGTCTTCCAAGGATGACTGCCATGGCATTATCCTCGGGAATATCAAGAAAAACAAAATCTGTTAAGATAGTAACGTTCGCAACCACAATAGGCACATCCTCGCAAATGCCGATAGGTAAAGTAGTTGATTTATCAACCATTTGCAAAGAAATTTCAGTAGGTGTCAACTTATCCAATTTAAGTCTACCATATAAAGCAGTTGATTTAATGCCTTTCTCTCACATAGATTTCTTTGCTTCTTGCATGTCTTCATGACTGAGGAATAGAATACCTCTTTTCTTCGGAGTTGGCTTCGGAGGTGGTTCGGGAATAGTCCAAGCATTATCATTGCTCAAGATATTATTCAATAGAATTTCAGCTTGTTCCACAGTTTGTTCCCTGAAAACACAGCCAGCACAACTATCTAGGTGGTCCCTAGAAGCATTGGTTAGTCCATTATAAAAGATATAAAGTATTTCGTTTTTCTTAAGAGGGTGATCAGGCAAAGCATTTAGTAACTGGACAAGCCTCCCCCAAGCTTGTGGGAGACTCTCTTCTTCAATTTGCACAAAGTTATAAATATCGTGCAAGGCAGCTTGTTTCATATGGGCAGGAAAATATTTCTCAGAAAAGTAGTATATCATATCCTGGGGACTACGCACACAACCAGGAAACGACTTAAGGATATAGTATTAACGAATTTTTTCCTCATTAGTGAATAGGGTGGCTATATAATTCAGTTTAGTAAGATGTGCTACAACAGTTTCAGATTCATAACCATGAAAAGGATCAGATTCAACCAAAGTGATTAACTTAGGATCGACAGAGAACTCATAATCCTTATCAGTAACAAAGATAGGTGAAGTAGCAAACTTAGGATCATATTTCATTCTAGCATTCAGAGATTTTTTTCTTTCCACTTGCGTAATAAATTCTCAAGACCATAGCTATCCTCACAAGAAAGAAAGTCTTCAGCTACCTCTCCTTCCATAACATAACCCTTAGGTATATTTGGCAATTCATATTTAGGAGGGCTAGGTCTAACAGGTGTAACAGTAGGTTCCATTTCAATAATTTCATCAGTTTCAGAAGTATCATTTGATTCAGTAGTAACTCTAGCAATTTGTGCATCAAGAAATTCACTAAGTGGAATATTATTATCAAGCAAAGCATCATAATAATTATCATGTATAGAAGAAGTAGCATCATCAAGCACACGCGGCGTATCAAAATTAATAGCAGGTGGTGGTGTCGCAAATTTACTCATAACAGCAGGTGAATCAAGTGCAGAGCTAGATGGTAGTTCCTTACCTGTCCTCGTAGTTGAGGGCAGAACTTTAGTTTTTGGATCTTGCAAATTCTTCATAGTGATCAATAGATATAAATGCAAAGTGACTCAGAGAATAGAGCTATGCTCCCCTGCAACGGCGCCAGAAAAAGCTCTTGATAACCCACAAGTATAGGGGATCACAACAGTTTTTGAGGGTATAGTATTCAACCCAAATTTATTGATTCGACACAAGGGGAGCCAAAGAATATCCTCGAGTATTAGCAGTTGAGTTGTCAATTCACCCACACCAGAAAGATTTAGTATCTTTAGCAAAGTTTTAGTAGCAAAGCAGTATGATAGTAACGGTAACAATGGTAACAGTAGCAGTAGTGATTGGTATAGCAAGTATGACAACAGTAGCGGTAAAGTAACTAAGCAAGGACCAGTCTAGGAAAAGCTCGTAGGCATTGGATCGGTGATGGATGATTATGTCGGATGGCATTCATCATGTAACAATTATAACATAGGGTGATATGTAACTAGCTCCAGTTCGTCAATGTAATGTAGGCATGTATTCCGTATATAGTCATACGTGCTTAGGGAAAAGAACTTGCATGGCATCTTTCGTCCTTCACTCCCGTGGCAGCGGGGTCCTAATGTAAACTAAGGGGTATTAAGGTCTCCTTTTAATAGAGAACCGGAACAAAGCATTAGCACATGGTGAATACATGGAATCCCCATACTAGGGTCATCTCCTGGAGTGGTTCCGGCTATTGTCACTCCGGGGTTGCCGGGTCATAACACATAGTAGGTGACTACAACTTGCAAGATAGGATCAAGAACACAGATATATCGATGAAAACATAATAGGTTCATATCTGAAATCATGGCACTCGGGCCCAAGTGACAAGCATTAAGCATAGCAAGGTAGTAGCAACATCAATCTTAGAACATAGTTGATACTAGGGATCAAAGCCCATCAAAACTAACTCGATTACATGATAGATCTCATCCAACCCATGACCGTCCAGCAAGCCTACGATGAGATTACTCACGAACGATGAAGAGCATCATGAAATTTGCAATGGAGGATGGTTGATGATGACAATGGCTTTGATTTCCACTCTCCGGAGCCCAGAACGGACTCCAGATCTGCCGTCCCGAGGAAGAACAGGTGGTGGCGGCGGCTCCGTATCGTAAAACGCGGTGATTTCTTCTTCTTGTATTTTTTATATATTCCATAAAAAATCCTCGTAAGTTTTCAGGTCATTCTGAAAACTTTTATTTCTGCACAAAAACAACACCATGGCAGTTCTGCTGAAAACAACGTCAGTCCATGTTAGTTTCATTCAAATTATGCAAATTAGAGTACAAAACAAGGGCAAAAGAGTTTGGAAAAGTAGATACGTTGGAGACGTATCAGTGACGAACCTAAATAAATGTTATTTGGTGTTTTGCGTTGAGCATGAACGTGATTAGATCATGTTTATTACAACACGGTTATTCGTTTAAGTTAGAGAATAATGTTTATTCTATTTACATGAATAATACCTTCGATGGTCATGCACCTAGTGAGAATGGTTTGTTGAATCTTCATCGTAGTAATACACATGTTCATAACATTGATGCCAAAAGATGCAAAAGTCAATAATGATAGTACCACATACTTGTGGCACTGGCGCTAAATGTCATATTGGTATTAATCGCATGAAGAAACTCCATGCTGATGGATCTTTGGACTCATTCAATTTTGAATCGGTTGAGACATGCGGACCATGCCTCTTGGGGAAGATGATTAAAACCCCGTTTTTCGGAACGGGCAAATGACTTATTGGAAATGATACATGTTGGTGTATATGGTCCAATGAGTGTTGTAGCATGCAGTGGATATCGTTATTTTCTTTCTTTCACTGATGATTTGAGTATATATGAGTATATTTACTTAATGAAACACAAGTCTGAATCGTTTGAAAGGTTCAAGCAAATTCAGAGTGAAGTTTGAGATCATCATGACAAGAAGATAAAAATGTCTACGATATGATCATGGAGATGAATATCTAAGTTACGAGTTTGGCATACAACTTTAGACAATGTGAAAATTGTTTCACAACTCACGCCACCTGGAACACCATAGTGGGATGGTGTGTCCGAATGTCATAGTCGTGCTCTATTGGATATGGTGCGTGCTATGTTGACTCTTATCGTTTTGTTACTATAATTTTGGGGTTATGCATTAGAGACAACTACATTCATTTCAAATAGGGCACCATCTAATTCCGTTGAGATGACACCTTATGAATTATGGTTTGATAGAAACCTAAGTAATTTCTTGATGTTTGGGGCTGCGACGCTTGTGTGGAAATTGTTTTTACCTAATGATCTCAAACCCAAAGCAGACAAATGCATCTTCATAGAATACCCTAAGAACAGTTAGGTGAACCTTCTATCTCAGATCCAAGCATAAAATGTTTGTTGCTAAAACTGGGTCCTTTCTCGAGAAATAGTTTCTCTTGAAAGAATTGAGTGGGATGAAGATAGAACTTCATGAGGTTGTTGAACCTTTGTTTCAACCAGAGAGTAGCGCAGTGCAGAAAGATGTTTCTGTGGAACCTACGTCAGTTGAAGAGGAAGTAAATCATGATGATCATGAAGCTTCGAATCAAGTTGCTATCAAACCTCGTAGGTCGACAAGGATGTGTACTGCTCCTGAGTGGTATGACAACCCGGTCTTGGAGGTCATGTTGTTGGACAACGATGAACCTACGAGCTATGGAGAAGCGATGATGGGCCTGGATTCAGACAAATGGTTAGATGCCATGAAATCCGAGAAAGGATCCATGTATGAAAATCAAGTATAGACTTTGGTAGACTTGCTCATTGGATGGCAGGATGTTGAGTACAAATGGATCTTTAAAATGAAGACAGACGCTGATGGTGAATGTCACCATTTATAAAGCTTGACTTGTCGCAAAGAAGTTTCCGACAAGTTCAAAGAGTTGATTGCGACGAGACTTTCTCACTCATAGCAATGCTAAAGTCTGTTGGAATTATGTTAGCAGTTGCTGCATTTTTCAATTATGAAATCTGGCATATGGATGACAAAACATCATTTCCTTAACAGTTTACTTGAGGAAAGGTTGTATGTGATACAACCAGAAGGTTTTTTCAGTTCTAAGGATGCTAAAAGGTGTGCGAGCTCCAGCAATCCATCTAAGGGCTAGTTCAAGCATCTCGGAGTTGGAATATACACTTTGATGAGGTGATCAAAGTTTAGTAGTTTATACAAAGTTTACGAGAAACTTGTATTTACAATAAAGTGAGTGGGAGCACTATAGAATTTCTGATAAGTATATGTGGATGACATATTGTTGATAGGAAATAATGTAGAATTTCCGGAAAGCATAAACGGTTGTTTGAAAATTGATTTTCAAAGGAAGACCTGGATAAAGCTACCTAATTGTTGAGCATCAAGATCTATAGAGATAGATCAATATGCTTGATGAGACTTTCAATGAGTACATACCTTGACAAGATTTTGAAAGAGTTCAAAATGGATCAGTCAGAGAAACAGGTCTTGCCTGGTTTGTAAGGTATGAAGTTGAGTGAGACTCAAAGCTCAACGACGGGAAGAAGAAAGAGAAAGGACGAATGTCGTCCAATATGCCTTAGCCATAGGCTCTGTATAGTATGCCATGCTGTGTACCGCACTTGTGTGTGCCTTGCCATGAGTCCGACAAGGGGTACAAGAGTGATCCAGGAGTGTATCACTGGACAGCGGTCAAGATTATCCTTAGTTTCTAGAAGACTAAGGAGATGTTTCTCGATTATGGAGGTGATAAAGAGTTCTTCGTAAAGAGTTACGTCGATGCAGGCTTTAACACCAATCCGAATGACTCGTAGTAGCAATCTGGATACGTATAGTGGATCAGCCATTTGGAATAGTACCAAGTGGAGTGTGGTAGCAGTGTTTACAGTCTAACGTATAGATTTGCAAAGTACACACGGATCTGAATGTCGTGGACCTGTTGACTATAAGACCTCCAACACATGCAAAGCATGATCGAGCCCCAGAACTCATTGGGTGTTAGATTCATAACAATGCAGCTCACATGGTGATGTGAACTAGATTATAGACTCTAGTGCAAGTGGGAGACTGTTGGAAATATGCCTAGAGACAATAATAAATTAGTTATTATCATATTTCCTTGTTCATGATAATTGTTTATTATACGTGCTATAATTGTGTTGATCGGAAACTCAGATACATGTGTGGATACATAGACAACACCATGTCCCTAGTATGCCTCTAATAGACTAGCTCGTTGATCAAAGATGGCTATGGTTTCCTAGTCATGGACATGAGATATAATTTGATAACGGGATCACGTCATTAGGATAATGATGTGATGGACAAGACCCAAACTACAAACATATCATATGATCGTGTCAGTTTATTGCTACTGTTTTTTGCATGTCAAGTATTTATTCCTATGACCATGAGATCATGCAACTCACTGACACCAGAGGAGTACCTTGTGTGTATCAAACGTCGCAACGTAACTGGGTAGCCATAAAGGTGATATACAAGTATCTTCGAGGGTGTCTGTTGGGTTGGCATGGATCAATACTTGGATTTGTTACTCCGTGTGACGGAGAGGTATCTCAGGGACCACTTGGTAATGCAACATCACAATGAGCCTTTCAAGCAATGTGACTAAGAGTTAGTCACGAGATCTTATATTATGGAACGAGTAAAGAGACTTGTCGGTAACGAGGTGGAACTTGGTATGGAGATACCGACGATCGAATCTCGGGCAAGTAACAACCGAAGAACAAAGGGAACATCATACGGGATTAATTGAATCCTTGACATAGAGGTTCGACCGATAAAGATCTTCGTAGAATATGTAGGAACCCATATGGGCATCCAGGTCCCACTGTTGGTTATTGAGCGTAGAGGTGTCTCGGTCATGTCTATATAGTTCTCAAACCCGCAAGGTCTGCACACTTAAGGTTCGGTGACGTTTCAGTAGTATAGAGTTATGCATGGTGGTGACCTAAGGTTGGTCGGAGTCCCGGATGAGATCCCGGACGTCACGAGGAGCTACAGAATGGTCTGGAGGTAAAGATTCATATATATGAAGTCCTGTTTTGGTCGTCGGAAAAGTTTTGGGCTCATCGGTAGTGTACCGGGGGTGCCGATAGTGTACCGGGAGATCACCGGGAGGGGTATTTAGACCCAAGAGGCTTCACGGGCTGTGGGAGAGTGAATACCAGCCCTTAGTCTGCTGGTGGAATTCCCACACAAGGCCCATGCGGGTAGGGAAAGAAAAGCCCAAAGGAAAAGGTGGAAAAAAGGCAAAAAGGGGAGGAATCCTAGTCCTACTAGGATTGGAGGAGGAGTCCTCCTCTCCTCCCCACTACGGCCGACCCAAGGAGGCTTGGCCCTTGCGCCAAGGCATCTCCTCCCCTTCTCCTGTATATACTAGAGGGTTTTAGGGTTTTTGCACTAGATTTTTAGCTACGTGTTGCCCGTTCCTCTTGTGCATAGTTTCTCCTCTAGATCGGTTTTCTGCAGTGCTTAGGCAAAGCCCTGCCAGAATAGCTCCACCACCATCGCCGGAGCGCCGTCATGCTTCCGGAGAACTCATCTACCTCTCCGCTCCCTCTTGCTGGATCAAGAATGCGGAGATCGTCATCGAGTTGTACGTGTGCTGAACGCGAAGGTGTCGTCTGTTCAGCGCTAGATCAGAAGGACCGTGATCAAGATCGCGAGACTGATCGAGATTGGATCTTGGGACGGATCGTGATGAGATCGCGGGATGCTCAGTGATTTGGATCACGAAGACGTTCGACTATACCAACTGCGTTTCTTAACGCTTCCCGCTTAGCGATCTATAAGGGTATGTAGATCCACTCTCCCTCTCGTAGATGCTCATCACGATCTTGCGTAGTGTCAGAATTTTTTTGTTTTCCGTGCAACGTTCCTCAACAAGTCCATCAAATCTTTACCCAAAACTTGGAAACTTCACAGCACAAAACTTAACAGAAAACTCGTGAGATCCGTTAGTATAAGAAAGTAGATCACCACGGTACTGTTGTGAACTCATTATTTATTTATATTTGTGTTATAACTACTGTAATCTAACTTCTCCATGACCCATACCACATGATACAACCCATAGATTCATCCAAATAGGCAAACAACTCAAAGAAAACAGAATCTGTCAAAAGCAGAACAGACTGTAGCAAATTGAAAACTTTGTATACTTCCGTTACTTTAAAAATTCTGAAAAATTAGGACAACCTGTGAAAATTATATATAAATCTTGTGAAAATAATTCAGATCAATTAGACGCTCTAAAAAAATTAGAAAATTTCTGGACCGAGCGCAAATGTTTTTGTTTTTCGGCAAGATCAAATCAACAACTACCATAGATCACCCCAAAGGTTTTACTTGGCTGAAACATTAATTGAAACACCAAAACACAATTACTACAGAAGTAATAATGTGGGAAACACTCAAAAATAGAAGCAAAAATAGAACACAAAAATAAAATTGGGTTGCCTCCCAACAAGCGCTATTGTTTAACGGCCCTAGCTAGGCAAAACGCAACAGATCTAGGTGTTGTCATCTTTGTTATTGTCAACTTTTGTGAGGACCTTCTCGAATCCAGGGGCTTCTTTCCTCTTAACCCCGTTTGTAGGGGGAGGA
Source organism: Hordeum marinum (assembly GCA_022496015.1). Lineage (NCBI taxonomy): Eukaryota > Viridiplantae > Streptophyta > Magnoliopsida > Poales > Poaceae > Hordeum > Hordeum marinum. The sequence goes on along the minus strand of CM039674.1, from coordinate 529,980,036 downwards.
TCCATCTTGGTGTCCAAAATGTCCGAACGCTTATTGCAAAGGGTAATCAAAGTATTCAAGCGATTAAGGTTACCGTTGATATGTTTGAGGGGTTCGTGATATTGTTGTAACTCGACCAAGTTTTTATGTAAATAACCCAATTTGTCTAGAACTTTAACTCCCTCTTGTGAAAAATAAAACCCCTTTTTTGGTGGAGCAACCCCCAAAATCCCTTCTAAAACTTCATAAGCGGCATTCGTGTCAAGCTCAATAAAATTTCCTTTAGAGGTGAAATCTAGGAGCTCCCTCTGATGCAAAGCTAAACCAATTTCAAAAATTAAAAGCAAAACTTTCGCATCGCCTTTTAGATTGGAAATACAATAAGTTTCCATTAACCTATACCAAGCATCTTTCAAATGTTCCCCTTGTTTTTGTTTGAAGTAAAGAACTTCAAAATCTGGTGACAAGGGGGACGTGGTAATACTGGACATAGTGGTCCAGCAAGAAAGAAGCAACCAAAAGAGGGAGAATAGGGAGGCGAATCTTTTCGGTATTTTCTGGAAATCGTTTTAGAAGTGGGGGACAAGAAAAAGAGAGGCAAATGGCAAACAAAGCAAATGCAAGAGATGAGTTTTGGATGGGTACTTGGTAGGCTTGATGTGTATCCTCCCCGGCAACGGTGCCAGAAATTGGCAAGTTGACGGGAGAGATCTTGTCTTGACTTGCTTGTCGCCTCCCCGGCAACGGCGCCAGGAATCCTTCTTGCTACCTCTTGAGCTTGCGTTGGTTTTCCTTTGAAGAGGAAAGGGTGATGCGGCGAAGTAAATAAGTATTTCCCTCAGTTGTTGAGAACCAAGGTATCAATCCAGTAGGAGGAACAAGCAAGTTACCAATGGTTACACCTACACAAACAATCAAACTCTTGCACCCAACGCTATAAAGGATTTATCAATCCCTTCATGTTTATTTGCAATGATTAGAGCTGAAAGAGATAGATGTAAACGAGTGCGGAAAGTAAAAGATAAATAAATTGCAGGAAGGTATAGATATGAAAATATATGATGGAAAATAGACTCGGGGGCCATAGGTTTCACTAGAGGCTTCTCTCTTTAAGGAAAATATCATCGTGGATAAACAAATTACTGTCAAGCAATTGATAGAAAATTGAATAATCATGTAGTTATCCAAGGCAATGATCATGCATATAGGCATCACGTCCGTGACAAGTAGACCAAAATGATTCTTCATCTACTACTATTACTCCACACATCGACCGACTCCTCCCTGCATCTAGAGTATTAAGTTCATGAAGAACAGAGTAACACATTAAGAAATATGACATGATGTAAAGGGATAAACTCAAGCAATATGATGAAAACCCCATCTTGTTACACTTGATGGCAACAATACAATACATGCCTCGCTACCCCTACTATATCACTGGGTGAGGACACCGCAAGATTGAACCCAAAACCAAGCACTTCTCCCATTGCAAGAATTACCAATATAGTTGGCGAAACCAAACCAATAACTCGAAGAGACATGTAAGGATATGAAATCATGCAAATAAGAATTCAGAGGAGATTCATATATGATCCATGGATAATCTGAACTTAAACTCACAATTCATCGGATCTTGACAAACACACCACAAATGAGTATTACATCGGATACATCTCCATGAAGGTCATGAAGAACATGGTATTGAAGATAAAAGAGAGAGAAGAAGCCATCTAGCTACTAGCTATGGACCCGTAGGTCTGTGGTGGACTACTCATGCATCATCCCAGGGCAATGGAGTTGATGTAGATGCCTTCCGTGATCGATTCCCCCTCTGTTAGATTACCAGAGAAGGCCCCAAGATTGGATCTCTTGGGAACATAGGCTTCCGGCGCCGGAAAAGTATTTGCGTGGCTCGTTCTGATGTTGGGGGAATATTTGGGTATTTATAGGCCAAGAATTAGGGTTAGGAGACCTGCTAGGAGGCGACAAGCCTACTAGGCGAGGTCAGGGGGGCCGCGCCTAGTAGGCTTGTGGCGCTCTGGATCCTCCCCTGACGTGCACTCCAAGCTTGGATGACTTGTTTCCTACCAGAAAAATTCCTTGTAAAGGTTTTATTCCATTTGGACTTCGTTTAATATTCCATATCTGCAAAACTCAAAAACAAGGAAAAAACGGAAACTAGCACTTGGCTCTAGATTAATAGGTTAGTCCCACAAATAATATAAAATAGCATAATAATGCTTATAAAACATCCAAAACAGATTATATAATAGCATGCCATCATAAAAAATTATAGATACATTGGAGACGTATCAGGCTACAAATGAGTTATAAAGGAATGCACACAATTAAAACCATGATAACCCATGCATAACAAATATACAAGCGTTCAAAAGTCTCCGAACATATTACAACGCATCTAATCATACATGTTCTCTTTGGAACATTGAGACTCTATCGCCTGAGCACCCTCCATTACTCCGGAGAAGTACAGCTCGGGGCGCCTATGTTCCTTTCCAGGAGGCGGCGGGGCGATGGCTATCTTCATTGGGTCCAGCCCCGGCCAGTGCACCTTGGCCTTTGCAAAGGCCATCCGGGCTCCCTCAATGTAGGAGGAGCACTTATGAGGGCGAGGCGGCAGTCAACCTCTACACCAGGCCGAAGTAGCTGCATGACAGTGGTTCGTTGGGACATAACCGGATGCAGAGATCCTTCATGGCTGGCTCCACCATCCAGTGTAGCTCCATCAGCTGCTTCAGCTTCTCGACAAGAAGAGGAGAATGCTCGGGGGCTTCGAACTGAGCCTAGAATAAAGGGCTTCATCTCCTTCTTCCCGTGAAGCATATAGCTGATTTGGGTTCGCCATGCTCTTCTGAAGGTAGGAGCAGGTGCGTGAGGAATGCCACACTCGGGTAAGCAACTCGAACTTGCTATCCCTAAAGACACACTTCAATAAGTATGGCTTACCATCTATTATAGCCTTCGCTTGGCGAACTTGCTCTTCGAAAATCTCCTATCCACCCGCTCCTTTTGGAGTTCGGTTTTCATGGTGGATAGTTCGGCATCCTGCTCCTTGCCTCTTTGCTCAAGGGCCTCGCACTTGTGGCCGATGTCCTTTAGCTCCTGTTGGATCTCCTTCACCCGATCCTCGTGATTATCGTTGGTGGCCCTTAAAGCTGACAATGCGGAAGCCGCTCGATTCGGCCGCCGCCCTCTCAACCGAAGGCTCCTGCTTCGCATTTTGTAGCTCGGCCCTGAGCTTTTCCATCTCCTTTGCGAGGCTATGTAAGCATCAAGAATAAGAATACTGCATCGACAGTAGTATAACCACAATTTTTTGCGTACTGAGTAAGGCTTACCTTGTGCCTCGTCGAATCTTTTGTTAAGAGAATCAAGCTCGTCTTCGGAGCTGTTGAGCTTCCGATTCAGCTCGTCTAGCTCGGCGGCATTCATAGCCGTCGCCGATGACAAAGCCTGCAAAAAAGCAAATCCTTATCAAGTTACATGAGCTGAAAATTACCGAGAAAACGTCAATCTGATCCTATGGCCGGTATTCTTATGGGCTGGTTAGAACATTTCGAACATATAATTTTGTATATAGTTATGATAATGTTCCATGATTGACCCCTAGGTAAGTTTTCTCCAACTCACCTAGGGCTCGCGGGCTGTCATATATATAATAATAAATAGAAACTAATATTTTACAAATAAAGTGTCACGTGGCTCACGTGAAAGCCCATCAGGAGACCCTTGAAGGCCTCCTTTGGTCCATTGTCAACGGACTGAATGCTCAACAATACCGCACCCATAAGGGTGCGGTGATCCTCGGAGATGGAGGCGCTCGATAGAGCCTCCCCCATGACCAACCACCCATTAGTCGATGGTGCCGGTGGTGATCGTACTACCAGATCATCGACCGGGGATTGAACCGGAGCCCCCAGAGCCGTGGTGTGCTCCGAAATGGTCCTCGGAGGAGACTGAACGTTTGCACATCCGGTCTCTTCATTATCCGGGTGAGGTCCCGCCCACTGGTCTTAGGTGGGCGAGGTGTTAGCCTCAACCATGATATCATCTCCCCCATCGCCGGTTTCCGGCTCCATAGGAGCGTGCTGGGACGACACCTCTGCAGCGTCCTTTGCGGCGCCCGGAGTAGTGAGATGCGACGCATTCCCGCTCTTTGCCAAATCGCTGAGCGGGGTCTCCCTGTCCGAAATCTGGTCGGTAGGAAGGACGCGTGGGGCGGGAGGGCTGCATAATGAGCAAATGCTTGCATATTAGTAACCCTCAAAGCCTATCAATAACAGCCGATGGAATGTTCTGATCCTTACCTCCGAGCTAGGGGCTTGACCCTCAGGCTCCTTCAAGGAACCCTCTTGAAGTCACTAGACTCGGTATCCGAGTCCGAACTATTGTCGGATATGATTACCTATGTTTGACGCGCCTTCTTTGTGGCGGGAGGGGGTACCTCCTCTGTGGCGTCCGACGACGCCACTCTCTTTCTTGCGAGGGGGAATCGCCCTTCCCCTCACCTTCGTCCTCGTCCTCATGCTCCTCTTGATTCGAGGAGGCATGGGTTTCTTTGGGCACAACCTCTGGCTGGTCCCTGATGCTTAGGCCTTCTTGGCATGGTTTCTTCTTCTTCTCTTTCTTCGCAGGCGCCTCATAAGGTGCCTCGACGAGTATCTCCGCTATCAGCCCGGACCTATTGTCTTCAGGCTGAGGCGTCGGGAAGTCAATGCCCGTGCCTTTGCTCAGCCATTTATGCAAAGAATGATCGGAAGGATGTTTTAGAAACCTCTTTACGAGAAATAGAGCCGATCAAACAGAGCTCTGGTATACCTTGGAGGCAGGCTTGGCGGTGTGTAGACCTAATCCTCCTCTTCGGCCGGCCAATCCTTCTGCGACTTGAAGAGCGCCTTCCACAACTTCTCTCGAGTAGTGCAGAAGAGATGCTGAATCGTGGGCTTGTCGTCGAGCTGACGAGCCCATAGGGGAGTATCCCGGTGCTGACAGGAGAGGATGCGACGCCGGAGCATGACCTTGACCACGTTGGTCAGCGCAAGGTAGTTCTCGATCATGGAGCCGATGTGCTTCTACAGGTTGCTCACCTCCTGGTTCGACCCCCAGTTGAGGCCCTTCCGGAGCCACGATGTTAATCTGGTGGGGGGACCGGATCTGAATCCGGCTGGGGCAGCTTGACCTTCCTCCCTCGGCTCAGTGATTTAAAACCAGTCCTTCTGCCATACTTTGATGGTGTCGATGAAGGTGCCGGAGGGCCATACGACGCAGGTGAGCTTGCCGATGATAGCCCCGCCCCAGTCTGGGTGTTCCCCGGCGACACACTTCAGCTTGATGTTAATCACCTTGAGCCAAAGACCGAAGTGTGGCTCGACCCGCAGAAAAGCCACACGGACGAGGATGAAGGCCGATATGTGCATGAAGGATTTCGGCGGGAGGTCGTGGAAGTCGAGGCCATAGAAGAACATGAGCCCCCTGACGAAGGGGTGGAGTGGGAAGCTCAATCCCCGTATGAAGTGGGGAATAGAGACCACACTTTCGCCTGGCTTGGGGGCAGGGATCACCTGGTCCTTCTCTGACACGCGGTGGAAGATGTTGGCGGGGAGGTAGCCGGCAGCCTTAAGGTCTCGGATGTCTTTTTCGGTGACCGTGGAGGCCTCCCACTTGCCATTGGAGCCAGAGCCCGCCATGGGTTTGCTCGGACGAGGTGTGGTTGAAGACCTAGATCTTCCCTGTGGAAGCTCAAAAGGATGGGGAAGCAGAGGATGCGAATGGGAAGCGTGGTTAAGCCTGGGGGTTTTCTTTCCCTTTTGTGAGGCTTATCATTGTTTGGCCTCCCCTTGCTGCACCATGAATCCCTCTGCTTCTCGAGACGTGTGTGCTGTTGCACGCACATGATTAAACGTATCCCGTATAAAACGGGACACGATGTGTGCATTAATAGAACATGTTGATGAAAAATAGCCTCGAACCACGAATTGAGTTTTTGCTTAGCGGTCATGGGGGTCGCAACTTTTCATCAAAGGGTTCGTGACGGGACATTATTTTACCGGTTGACATTTGGCCTTCATGGCCGACTTATTCACAATGTTCGTATGCGCCTCTATTTGGAAAATTACATGTCATCGGAGGCCGAATTATACTCGGCGGGAAGAACTCACCTCGCAAGCCGAAGACTCTGATTATAGGAAGCGATTGAGGTTAAGATCCTTTGCGTTGGAGGCAAGTTCGGGGGCTACTGAGGGAGTCCTGGTTTAAGGGGTCCTCGGGAAGCCAACTAGTTCCTTATGGGCCGGACCGTATGGCCGCTAACTGGACGCTGGATTGATCGAAGGCTTTGTCTCCAGGAAGGAATCTTTGGGAAACGTGGCTTGTCCTCCGCGTCTGATGTAGCGAATTGGCATGTTCGTGTAACCGACCATGTGTAAACCATAGGTACCCTCGGCGTGTATATAAGCCAGAGGGTTTTAGGTAGTAGGGACAAAACAACTCATCTAGAGTTTAGCTATTCGATCTCGAGGTAGATCAACTCTATAACCCACATATCATCAATACAATCAAGCAGGACGTAGGGTATTACCTCCCTAAGAGAGCTCGAACCTGGGTAAACCTTGTCTCCATCATCTCATGTTACCATCGATCCCAGTCTCACAGTTCGGGACCCCCTATCCAACATCCGCCGGTTTCGACACTGACACTCACCGAGCTCAATCATGGCCGGCTCGGGCTCCCAGGGCAAGTGGGAAGCCTCTTGCATCACCGACAAAGACATCTAGGAGCTGAAGCTCACCGGATAGCTCTCCCCCAACATCGCCCACCGCCCTCCAGAAGAAGGCCAGGTGGTGCCCACTCCAAAACGGGGCGAGAGAGTGGTATTCATCCCCCCATTTACTCCGGGGGTTGGGTTTTCCACTCCACCCCTTTGTTAGGGGGTTGATGTTCTTTTATGGGTTAGACTTCCATGATCTCCACCCGAACTCTTTTATGCACATCTTGGCCTTCATCACCATCTGCGAGGCCTTATTACGGGTCCGGACCCACTTCGGCCTATGTCTCAAGGTCTTCAACATGAAATGAAAGACGGTCAGCAGCCAATACACCGACTTCAGAGGTGCTGTGATCAGCAATCTTCCACAGGACGAGTGTCCGGACGGCACCTTCATTGACACCATGAAGGTTTGGCAGAAGGAGTGGTTCTACATCACCAAGCCACGAGACGCGGACTGGTCGGTGCCGACCGAGTTCAGATCCGAACCCTCCACGAGGTGAACCTCGTGGGTCACGAAAGGTATTCATTGAGGATCTTCCTCGGAGGTGAAGGCACTGCAGAAGCTCGTCATGCAAATGGTGGAGGCCAAAATCGAGCTGACCAATGTGGTCTAGGTCATGCTGCACCGCCCCCTCCTACCATGCCATCTCTCGAACGCCCCGATGTGGTCCTACAAGCTTGGGGACCCGGCCACCATGCGCACATTCTTCTGCACAACTCACGAGAAGTTGTGGAAAGTGTTATTCAAACCCAAAAGGAATGGCTAGCCGAAGAAGAAGACATCGGCCTAGACGCCGACACCCCGCCCTTGAAGGTATGATAGTGTTTCTGTTTTATTCTAAGTTTTAATCTTCAACAAGGATCTAATCCTCTTTCCCATTATCTTCGCAGGGCTGGTTGGAGAAAGCCGTGAAGATCAACGGTCCAGCCCCCCTGACCGAGGACCCCAGGTCGCCCTAGCTGACGACGATGCTGGTCGTGGCACCGTATGCAGCGCCGGAGAAAAAAGAGAAGCGGAAGGAGGAGGAGGCCCGCGAAGGCCTCCGCCCTAGGGGTCCTCAGGATACTAAGTCTGGAGAGACCCAATCCTCTTCCACCGAGGAGGAAGAGCATGCAGAAAAAGGGGGAGATGTCGATGAAACGTCTCCAATGTATCTACTTTTCCAAACTATTTTGCCCTTGTTTTGGACTCTAATTTGCATTATTTGAATGGAACTAATCCGGACTGACGCTGTTTTCAGCAGAATTGCATTGGTGTTATTTTTGTGTAGAAATTAAAGTTCTCAGATCGTTCTGAAAATTTATGAAGAATATTTTTGGTATTAATAAAAAATACTGGAAAAAGAATCAACTGCAGGGGGCCCACAACCTAGCCACAAGCCTGGTGGGCGCGACCACCCCCCTAGGCCATGCCAAGCAGGCTCGTGGGCCCCCTGCTGCTCCTCTGACATTGTTTCCACTCCTATATATTCCTATTCGAGGAGAAAAAATCAATAAGAAGAGTTCATCGCGTTTCAATATGGAGCCGCCGCCACCTCCTGTTCTTCCTCGGGAGACCAGATCTGGAGTCCGTTTTGGCTCCAGAGAGGGGAAATTGATGCTGTCGTCATCAGCAACCATCCTTCATCACCAATTCCATGATGCTCTCCACCGTTTGTGAGTAATATCATCGTAGGCTTGTTGGATGGTGATGGGTTGGATGAGATCTATCATGTAATCGAGTTCGTTTTGTTAGGGTTTTATCCATAGTATCCACTATGTTCTGAGATTGATGTTGCTATGACTTTGCTATGCTTAATGCTTGTCACTAGGGCCTGAGTGCCATGATTTCAGATCTGAACCTATTTTGTTTTCATGAATATATGTGTGTTCTTGATCCTATCTTGCAAGTTGTAGACACCTATTATGAGTTATGATCCGCATCCACCAGGGTGACAATAACTGGGATTCTTTCCGATGATTACCGTAGTTTGAGGAGTTCATGTATTCACTAAGTGCTAAAGCTTTGGTCCGGATATCTATTAAAAGGAGGCCTTAATATCCCTTAGTTTCCAATAGGACCCCACTACCACGGGAGGGTAGGACAAAAGATGTCATGCAAGTTCTTTTCCATAATCACGTATGACTATGTATTGAATACATGCCTATATTACATTGATGAATTGGAGCTAGTTCTGTGTCACCCTATGTTATAACTCCTGCATGATGAATGCCATCCGACATAATTATCCATCACTGATCCATTGCCTACGAGCTTTCCACATATTGGTCTTTGCTCAGTTACTTTTTTGTTGCTACTGTTACAAAGATTAGAAACTGCTACTATCACTTGCCACCATTACCGTTATTACCATATTACTTTGCTAGTGAACACTTTGCTGCAAATATTAAGTCATTCAGGTGTGGTTGAATTGACAACTCAGCTTCTAATACTAGAGAATATTCTTTGGCTCCCCTTGTGTCGAATCAATAAATTTTGGTTGAATACTCTACCCTCGAAAACTGTTGCGATCCCCTATACTTCTGGGCTATCAAGACCTTTTTCTGGCGTCATTGCCGGGGAGCATAGCTGTATTCTCCTATTCACTTGGGATTTATATCTATTTATCACTATGAACAATATGAAAGATCCAAAAACCAAGATCTATCCCTCTACTACGAGGGGAGGTAAGGAACTGCCATCTATTTCTGCACTTGATTCACCTTCTCTTATGAGTAAATTTGCGAGACCACCACCTGCTAGTAATTCTGATATGTCGCAAGTAACTGATGATGCTACTTCTGCTATCCATGATGCTTATGATAATACTTTTCTTGATGATACTGCGCCACTGGGTGAATTTCTTGGTGAACAAATTGCTAGAGCCAATGCTGAAACTGATAATATTTCTGAATCTGATGAAATTATTGAAGTAGAACATTATGATTCACCTTCTAGACCTAGCTCTCCTAGATATGAATTGCCTGATATACCTGAAGGTTATGTTATGGAAGGAGAGGTAGCTAGAGACTTTCTTGCTGGTCAGGATAGAGATGATCTTAAGAAATTGCTTCGCAAGTGGAAGAAAAAATCTCTGAATGCTAGAATAAAATATGATCCTAACTTTGCTACTTCACCTATCTTTGTTACTGATAATGATTATGAATTCTCTGTCGATCCTAAGTTGATTACTTTGGTTGAATCTGATCCTTTCCATGGTTCTGAATCTGAAACTGTTGCGCCACATCTTACCAAATTTAATGATATAGCCACCCTATTTACTCATGAGGAAAAACATTCCTATTACTATATTCTTAAGTTGTTTCCTTTCTCATTATAGGGTGATGCTAAGATATGGTTTAATTCTCTTGCTCCTGGTTGTGTGCGTGGTCCCCGGGATATGATTTATTACTTATCTAAAAAATATTTGCCTGCCCATAAGAAACAAGTTGCCTTGCAGGAAATAATTAACTTTGTGCAAATTGAAGAAGAGAGTCTCCCACAAGCTTGGGGGAGGCTTCTCCAATTACTTAATTCTTTTCCTGATCATCGTCTCAAGAAAAATGAAATACTTGATATCTTTTATAATGGACTAACCGATGCTTCTAGGGACCACCTAGATAGTTGTGCCAGTTGTGTTTTCAAGGAACGAACTGTTGAACAAGCTGGATTACTAATGAATAATATATTAAGCAATGATAATGATGGGACTATTCCCGAACCACCTCCAAAGCCAACTCCGAAGAAAAGAGGTATTCTATTCCTCAGTCCCGAAGATATGCAAGAGGCAAAGAAATCTATGAAAGAAAAAGGTATTAAAGCCAAAGATGTTAAGAATCTACCACTTATTGAAGAAATACATGGTCTTGATAACCCGACACAGGTAGTAGAGGTAAATTCTCTTAGTAGATTCGACGAATGAGATATCCTTATAATAAGTCTGCTCGCCAATGCTTGGATGAATTTGATAATTTTATTATGAAGCAAGAAAATTTCAATGCCTATGTTAGTAGACAATTGAAACATAATGCTGATATTCTTGATCACTTGGGTGATTATTTTAGTGGAACTGTCAATGAAATTAAGCTTATTAGTAAACATCCTTCCATGGTAACCACTCAAGTAGAACAAGTACTTAAGGCTCAAAATGATTTGCTTAATGGGATGAATAGTAAAGACAATGATCATTCTGTTAAAGTTGTGACTAGAGGAGGTAGAATGACTCAGGAACCTTTGTATCCTAAGGGCCATCCTAAGAGAATTGAGCAAGACTCTTAGAGAGTTAATATTGATGCACCTATTCCTTCCAATAAGAGTAGGAAAAACAATGATGATAGTACATTGCATGCTACTAGTGAACCTGTTATAGATACGTCTGAGAATCCAAATGATATTTCTATTTCTGATGCTGAGACACAATCTGGTGATGAACATGAGCCTAGTGATGAAATTGACAATGATGTTCATGCTGATGCTCAACCTAGTAATGATAATGATGTGGAGATTGAACTTGCTGATGAGCTTGATAACCCACAACCTAAGAATAAAAGATATGGTAAATGAGACTTTATTGCCAGAAAACATGGTAGAGAAAGAGAACCATGGGTTCAGAAACCCATGCCCTTTCCTCCTAAACCATCCAAGAAAAAGGATGATGAGGACTTTTAGCGCATTTCTAAAATGCTTAGACCGGTCTTTTTATGTATGCGCTTGACTGATATTTTGAAAATGTCTCCTTACGCTAAGTATATGAAAGATATTGTGACAAAAAAAAGAAAGATATCGGAAGCTGAGATTTCCACCATGCTAGCTAATTATACTTTCAAGGTGGAATACCTAAGAAACTAGGAGATCCCGCAGTACCTACTATACCATGCTCTATTAAAGGAAGTTATGTTAAAACTGCTTTATGTGATCTTGGAGCTGGTGGTAGTGTTATGCCTTTCTCTTTATGCCGTAGACTTGATTTGAATAAGTTGACACCTACTGAAATCTCTTTGCAAATGGCTGATAAATCAACTGCTCCACTTATCGGTATTTGTGAGGATGTACCTGTCGTAGTTGCAAATGCTACTATTTTGACGGACTTTGTTATTCTTGATTTTCCCAAGGATGACAGTATGTCGATCATCCTTGGTAGACCCTTTTTAGAATACTGCAGGGGCTGTTATTGCTTGCAACAAGGGCAATGTCACTTTCCATATTAATGGTAATGAACATACGGTACACTTTTCAAAGAAACAGCCTCAAGCTCATAGTATCAACTCTATTGAAAAAATTCCAACAATCATTATTGGACACTTTGAGTTCCCTCTTCCTACTGTCAAGAAGAAATATGATATACTTATTCTTGGGGAAATGCATATCCCCATTGAGGTAACTTAGTGTTATTCAAAAATTCTTCGGTTTCATGATATTGGAAAGAAGTTTGTTAATAAGACTTGATCAACCTTATTGTTGGATTCCTTTTGACGAGCAAGAGATGGATGAATTTAGAAACCACAACTTCCTGCGCCAAACTTTTACTTTTTATTCCCTAGATGAAATTAATTAAAAAATGCTATTATTTTTCTGTTTTCTATGTTTTCCGTGCAATAGAAAAATGACCTAAAAATAAAAGTTCCCAGAATTCCCTGAAAATTTAGTATGATTTTTTCTGGAATTTTTAATAATTTTTGGCACTGAGAATGCATCAGTGGGCTGCACTAGTGGGCCACAAGCCTGCAGGGCGCGCCCTTGTGGCTTGTGGGTCCCATGTGGCCCTCCTCCACTTATTCCAGCACCCATTCACTTCATCTTCCTCCAGAAAAAATCTCACCATTGCTCAAACCCGTGTTCTATCTCATCTTGCTGCCATTTTCGATCTCCTTGCTCAAAGCTCCATTTGCAAAACTGTTTTAGGGGATTGCTCATCGATATGTGGCTCCTCTAATGGTCCAATTAGTTTAAGTTCTAGTGCCTTATATATTACAAATTTTTGCTGTTATGGTGACCTTGTTCTTGAGCTTGCATGTCAAATTTGTATGGTCCCGTGTAGTTTTGACGCATGATATAGTCCCTAGGCACTTGAGGGAGTAGTTGCTATGAGTTTTGTTCATCTTCATTTTAGTTCACTAAAAAATTCAGAATTTTTCAGAAATGTTGAGAAGGTTTCTAAGACGTTCTTCAAGCCGGGGTTCTAAGTAAGATGAAAATGAAATGAAGGAGAAACCCAAATATAATCTTTCTCCCATCACAGAAATCCGACCATGTTAACGTCCGTGTGAAACATTCTTGAGGGCGGATGGAATTTATGAAGATTTCTATTATTTGGCTGAGAATGTAGGCACCACCGACTTCCTCAATGATAAGTGTGACCAGTACCTCTTTGTCACTAATACATTTGTGCAAAATTTTCACTTTCATACTAGGGAAGACCCTCCTATAGTAGAATTTCACTTATATGATGTGCCTAAGAAAATGAACCTTTATGATTTTTGCAAAGTTTGCAAGATACCCTATGAGGGTAGCATCCGGGAACCACGTCCTCGAGACGTGGAAGATTTTTTTGCCGCGGTCACTGTAGGAGAAGAGTGAGGCATGTCGGCAAGAACAACTAGTTTACATTTTCCTGTGCTATGCTATTATTCATTATTTGCGGGAAGATGTTTAGTTGGTCACTGGGAGAGTGGAAGCCTTAGTGCCCCTGACCTTGCTATTTTGTGCCATGCTTTACTTGCTGATAGAACCTTTAGTCTGGGCTCTAAGGTGGCCCAACGGTTGAACACCAACCGTTAGAAGGGGCCCATATTTGAAGGTATCTATGCATCTCATTTAGCCAAACATTTTGAGATACCCATTAGGCTTCATGAGAAAGATGAGAGGCTGATGCCCGCGAAGTTTTTACATTATGACCGTACGGTAGCCCACGACGTTATTAAGAAGAATGATGATAAGAGGCTGCTTTACAATTTAGTATTTAGTCAGGGTACTTGTGAGATTATTACTCTGCCTGCTTCTTCTCTGTTCGATATTCATTAAGGCAGGTACACTGTTATTCCCGATGACATCTACCGATATTGGGGTTTGTCGCAACCCCCAGCACTTGAGCAGGCACCGGCCCTTGATCCATATCAGGTCTCGGTTTTTCAGTGGGAGCCACAGGAGGTCGCTAATCAGTGGAACCCTCAGTGTCCTCCAGAGTATCCCGGAGAAGGTTATTCCAGCCATGGCCCTAGACCAACTTAGGCCAAAAGCCTAAGCTTCGGAGAGTACGTATTTCTCACCGACGTTACATTCATGTTCACACACTTATTTCAGTTGTAAGTGTTCACACTTTTTCATTGTACTATCCATGGTAGTTTATTTTCTTCTTTATGCTTTCTTCTTGTGTGTTTAATTAACTTTGAGGAAAATACAAAAAAAATCGTTCTAGCTTTATTTCCTCATTGCTTAGTTGTAACATTAAAGAGAAAACCCAAAAAGATTTCTCATTCTTCTTTTTGCTTGTTGGGAGATTTCCCGTGTAAATAATTGTCCTTTCTTTTCTTTGAGTCACAAGGAGAAGACCACGGTGACGTGTTGAGTGGCTTTCATATGCACTATTGTTTATCTTAAAAAGAGCCCATATTGCCTTGTCTTCTCCTTTAGTTTATTGTTTGCAGATTCCAGCTTAGTTCAATGCACGTGCACTATTATTATTCACATCGTTTGGTCGTGCAAGTGAAAGGCAATAATGACGATATTTGATGAAAATATTGAGATGGGGAAAAGCTAGTATGAACTCAACCTATCTTGCTTTTGTAAATATGATTGGCTCATCGTTCCAAATTCAGTACATTATGGGTTGAACATACTTTCAATCATAATTAGAGATTATAGTTATTCATTCCATGCTTAATTAGCAAAGAGTGGATAATGGTTCGTCTTAAGTGCCAACATGCGCATTAAAATGGTTGTGATGTAGTATGATAGAATGGTATCCTCCTCTAGATGAATGAAGTGGCTTGACATGGCACATGTTTGTTGGAAATATGCCCTAGAGGCAATAATAAATGAGTTATTATCATATTTCCTTCTTCATGATAATCGTTTATTATCCATGCTATAATTGTATTGATCGGAGACTTAGATGAATGTGTGGATACATAGAAAAAACCAAGTCGCTAGTATGCCTCTAATAGACTAGCTCGTTGATCAAAGATGGTTAAGGTTTCCTAGGCATGGACATAAGATGTCATTTTATAATGGGATCACATCATTAGGAGAATGGTGTGATGGACAAGACCCAAACGTAGCATATGACCATGTCAGTTTATTGCTACTGTTTTCTGGATGTCAAGTATTTTTCCTATGACCATGAGATCATGGAACTCACTTACACCGTAGGAGTGCCTTGTGTGTATCAAACGTCACAACGTAACTTGGTGACTATAAAGGTACTCTACAGGTATCTCTGAGGGTGTCTGTTGGGTTGGCATGGATCAAGACTAGATTTGTTACTCTACGTGACGGAGAGGTATCTCAGGGCCCACTCGGTAATACAACATCACAACAAGCCTTGCAAGCAATGTGACTAAGTTTTAGTCACGGGATCTTGTATTATAGAACGAGTAAACAGACTTGCCGGTAACGAGGTTGAACTAGGTGTGGAGAAACCCATGATCGAATCTCGGGCAAGTAACATACCGAAGAACAAAGGGAACATCATACGGGATTAGCTAAATCCTTGACATAGAGGTTCGACCGAATAAGATCTTCGTAGAATATGTAGGAACCAATCTGGGCATCCACATCCCTCTATTGGTTATTGTTCGTAGAGGTGTCTCGGTCATGTCTACATAGTTCTCGAACCCGCAGGGTCTACACACTTGAGGTTCGATGACGTTTCAGTAGTATAGAGTTATGTATGGTGGTGACTGAAGGTTGTTCGGAGTCCCGAATACGATCTCGGACGTCAGGAGGAGCACCGAAATGGTCCGGAGGTAAAGATTGATATATAGGAAGTCCTGTTTTGGTCGCCGGAAAAGTTTCAGGCTCATCGATAGTGTATCGGGAGTGCTGGTAGTGTACTAGGGGACCATCGGGAGAGGTATTTCGACCCATGAGGCTACATGGGCTGTGGGAGGAGGTAAACCAGCCCCTGGTGGGATGGCCTAAGCCTCCTCTAAGGACCCATGCGGCTGGAGTGGCTTGAGAAGGAAAAAAAATCCAAAGGTGGAGAGGTGGAAAGAGTTTCCAAGTGGAAAGGAGGAATCCTACTCCTAATAGGATTGGAGTAGGACTCCTCCAGCTCCAATTTCGACCAAACCTTGAGGGTTTGAGGCTGCCTCCTCCCCTCCCTCCCTCCTATATATACTAGAGGGTTTATAGGAAAAAGCTAACCCTAATAGACACGTGCTACCTCTCCTCTAGATCGCAGTTTCTCCTCTAGATCGATTTTCAGCGGTGCTTAGGCAAAGCCTTGCTGGAATAGCTCCACCACCATTGCCGCAATGTCGTCGCTCTGCTGGAGAACTCATCTACCTCTCTGCTCCCTCTTGCTGGATCAAGAAGGCGAAGATCGTCATCGAGCTGTGCGTGTGCTGAATGCGGAGGTGTCGTCCTTTCGGCGCTAGATCGGAAGGACCGTCATCAAGATTGCGAGAGGGATCGTGATGAGATAGCGGGACGGATCGTGTTGACTTCGTGGGACGGATCATGATTGGATCGTGGGATGGATCATGATGAGATCGCGGGATGCTCGGTGATTTGGATCGCGAAGACGTTCGACTACCCCAACCGCGTTTCTTAACGCTTTCCGCTTAGCGATCTACAAGGGTATGTAGATCCACTCTCCCTCTCGTAGACGCTCATCACTATGGATAGATCTTGCATGTGCGTACGAATTTTTTTGTTTCCCATGCAACGTTCCCCAACAGTGGCATCATGAGCTAGGTCTATGTGTAGATGAGATCTCGAGTAGAACACAAAGAGTTTGTGGGCGTTGATGCTTAGATTGCTTCCTCCCTTGGTCGTGTGTTGGTTCAGCGGTATTGTGGGATGAAGCGTCCTGGACCAAGCTTACTCGTACGCTTATGAGAGACCGGTTCCATCGACTGACGTGTAACCTCATTGCACAAAGATGGCTGGACGGTGTCTGTTTCTCCTACTTTAGTTGGATCGGATTCGACAAAGGCGGTCCTTGAGAAGGTTGAAAAGCAACTTATGTATCACTGTTGTTGTTTTTGCGTAGATGAGAATTGTTCTTGCTAGATACCCATAGCAGCTACATAAAACATGCAACAACAATTAGAGGACGTCTAACTTGTTTTTGCAGGGTATTTTGTGATGTGATATGGCCAATTACATGATGAGATATATGTGATGTATAAGATGATCATGTATTGTATAGAATATCATGACTTGCATGTCGATGAGTATGGCAACCGGCAACAACCATAGGGTTGTCTTTAATTATTGTATGACCTGCGTGTCAATTATTAAGCGCTATGTAATGCTTTACTTTATCGCTAAACGGTAGCAATAGTAGTACAAGTATGGTGGGCGCGACAACCACGATGGCGACACGTTGATGGGGATCAAGATGATGAAGATCATGGTGTCATGACGGTGCTTTCAGGATGGAGATCAAAAGCACAAGTTCATGGTCATATCATGTCACTTATGATTTGCATGTGATGTCAATCCTTTTATGCACCTTGTTTTGCTTTGGACGACGGCAGCATTATAAGGTGATCCCTCACTTAAATTGCAAGATGAATTGTGTTCTCCCCGAGTGTGCACCATTGCGAAAGTTCGTCGTGTCGAGACACCACGTGATGATCGGGTGTGATAGACTCTACGTTCACATAGAACGGGTGCAAGCCAGTGTTGCACACGCAGAACACCCGGGTTAAACTTGACAAGCCTAGCATGTACAGACATGGCCTCGGAACACAAGAGACCTAAAGGTCGAACATGAGTCATATAGTAGATATGATCAACATGATGATGTTCACCATTGAAACCACCTCAACTCACGTGATAATCGGACTTGAGTTGGTGAATTTGGATCATGTATCACTCGAATGACCGGAGGGATGTCAATTTGAGTGGGAGTTCTTCAATAATATGATTAATTGAACTCATTGTCATGAACATAGTCAGTCGTGTCTTTGCAAATTATGTTGTAGCTCACGCTGTAGCTACCTTGAATTTTTATATGTTCCTAGAGAAATAGTGTTGAAAGATGATGGTAGCAATATCGCGGACTAGGTCCGTGATGTGAGGATTGTCCTCATTACTGCACGGAAGGCTTATGTCCTTAATGCACCGCTCTGTGCACCACCCCCTCTAGCATCGTCTGTAGATGTTGTGAACATATGACAGGCACGTTGCGATGACTATTTTATAGTTTAGTGTGTCATGCATTACGGCTTAGAATTGAGGCTCTGAATTGTTTTGAACGTCACGGAACATATGAGATGTTCTAAGAGCTGAAATTGGGATCTCAGGCTCGTGCCCATGTTGTGAGATAGGAGATCTCCAACAAGATTCTTTGTCTGCAAGATGAAGGAGAATAGGTCAATCATTGAGCATGTGCTCAGATTGTCTGGGTGCTACAATCGCTTGAATCGAGTGGGAGTTGATCTTCCAGATGAGATAGTGATTGATATAGTTCTCCAAGTCACTGTCACTAAGCTACTAGAACCTGGTGATGAACTATTAAATGCCAGGGATAGAAATAATGATCCTTGAGCTGTTCGTGATGTTTGACACCGCGAAGGTAGAAATCAAGAAGGAGCATCAAGTGTTGATGGTTAGTAAAACCACTAGTTTCGAGAAGGGCAAGGGCAAGGAGGGAAACTTCATGGATGGCAAGTCAGTTGCTGCTCCAGTGAAGCTCCCCAAAATTGAACCCAAATCCGAGACTAAATTCTTCGATTATGAGGAGAGCGGTTGCTAAAGCGGAACAACCCTAGATACTTGGTAGATAAGAAGGCTGGCAAAGTTGACAGAAGTATATTTGATATATGTGTTATTGATGTGTACCTTGCTAGTACTCCTAGTAGCACCTGGTATTGGATACCGGTTCGGTAGCTAAATGTTAGTAACTCGAAATAAAAGCTACGGAATAAACGGAGACTAGCTAAGGGTGAGGTGACGATATGTGTTGGAAATGTTTCCAAGATTAGTGACAAACCTAAATGTTGTTTGGTGTTTGCGTTAAGCATGAACATGATTAGATCGTGTTTATTGCAACACGGTTATTCATTTAAGTTAGAGAATAAGGGTTATTCTGTTTACATGAATAATACCTTCAATGGTCATGCACCCAGTGAGAATGGTTTGTTGATTCTAGACCGTAGTAATACACATGTTCATAACATTGATGCCAAAAGATACAAGTTTAATAATGATAGTACCACATACTTGTGGCACTGCCGCTAAAATGTCATATTGGTATAAATCGCATGAAGAAACTCCATGCTGATGGATCTTTGGACTCATTCGATTTCGAATCGGTTGAGACATTCGAACCATCAGGAGAGGTATTTCGACCCATGAGGCTACATGGGCTGTGGGAGGAGGTAAATCAGCCCCTGGTGGGCTGGTCTAAGCCTCCTCTAAGGGCCCATGCGGCTGGAGTGGTTTGATAAGGAAAAAATTCAAAGGAGGAGAGGTGGACAGAGTTTCCAAGTGGAAAGGAGGAATCCTACTCCTAATAGGATTGGAGTAGGACTCCTCCACTTCCAATTTAGACCAAACCTTGAGGGTTTGAGGCTGCCTACTCCCATCCCTCCCTCGTATATATACTAGAGGATTTAGAGGAAAAAGCTAACCCTAATAGCCACGTGCTACCTCTCCTCTAGATCGCAGTTTCTCCTCTAGATCGGTTTTCAGCGGTGCTTAGGCAAAGCCCTTCTAGAATAGCTCCACCACCATCTCCGCAACGCCGTCGCGCTGCCAAAAAACTCATCTACGTGTCTGCTCCCTCTTGCTGGATGAAGAAGGCGGAGATTGTGATCGAGCTGTACGTCTGCTGAATGCGGAGGTGTCGTCCGTTTGGCGCTAGATCAGAAGGACTGTCATCAAGATTGCGAGAGGGATTGTGATGAGATCGCTGGACGGATCGTGTTGAGTTCGCGGGACGGATCGTGATTGGATCGCGGGACGGATCATGATGAGATTGCAGGACGCTCGGCGATTTGGATCGCGAAGACGTTCGACTACACCAACCGCATTTCTTAATGCTTCCCGCTTAGCGATGTACAAGGGTATGTAGATCCACTCTCCCTCTCGTAGATGCTCATCACCATGGATTGATCTTGCGTGTGC
The DNA here is from genome assembly GCA_022496015.1 of Hordeum marinum. Lineage (NCBI taxonomy): Eukaryota > Viridiplantae > Streptophyta > Magnoliopsida > Poales > Poaceae > Hordeum > Hordeum marinum. The sequence goes on along the minus strand of CM039674.1, from coordinate 529,959,988 downwards.
GTAGGAAATTATTTGTTTCCCATGCAATGTTCCCCAACAATTTTCACTCATGTAGTTGAAACAAATCAACATAGCCTCCAAGATATTTATGTTCACAGTGAATTATATCCTACTCATGCTTGCATTCAACGTTGGTTAATCTCAAAGCATGTTAATGACTGTGTCACTCTCTAGTTGGTCGCTCCCCAATCATTTGCTAGCCTTCACTTTTTCTAAGCGGGAATACTGCTTGTGCATCCATCTCAATAAACTCAAAGTTGTTCCATATGAGTCCACCAAATCTACCTATATGCGGTATTTACCTGCTGTTTGATACGTCTCCAACCTATCTACTTTTCCAAACTATTTTGCCCTTGTTTTGGACTATAATTTGCATGATTTGCATGAAACTAACCCGGACTGACACTGTTTTTAGCAGAATTGCCTTGGTGTTATTTTTGTGCAGAAATAAAAGTTCTCGGATGGTCCTGAAAATTTATGGAGATTTTTCTGGAATTAATAAAAAATACTGGGGAAAAAATTAACCAGAGGGGGGCCACCAGCAGGCCACAAACCTGCTAGCCGCGCCCCCCTGGCCGCATGGGGCAGGCTTGTGGGCCCCTCATGGATCCTCCAACCTCCTCTCCAGCTCCATATAACAGTATTTCTTGAGAAAAAAATAAAGGAGAAGAGTTCATCGCATTTCACGATACGGAGCCACCGCCACCTCATGTTCTTACTCGGGAGTCCAGATCTAGAGTCCGTTTTGAGCTCTGGAGAGAGGAACTCGACGCCATTGTAATCACCAACCATCCTTCGTCACCAATTCCATGATGCTCTCCACCGTTCGTGAGTAATCTCATCGTAGGCTTGCTGGACGGTGATGGGTTGGATGAGATTTATCATGTAATCGAGTTAGTTTTGTTAGGGTTTGACCCGTAGTATCCACTATGTTCTGAGATTGATGTTGCTATGACTTTGGTATGCTTAATGCTTGTCACTAGGGCCCGAGTGCCATGATTTCAGTTCTGAACCTATTATGTTTTCATGAATATATGTGTGTTCTTGATCCTATCTTGCAAGTTGTAGACACCTATTACGAGTTATGATCCGCATCACCCAGGGTGACTATAACTGGGATTCTTTCCGGTGATTAATGTAGTTTGAGGAATTCATATATTCACTAAGCGCTAATGCTTTTGTCCGGTTCTCTATTAAAAGGAGGCCATAATATCCCTTAGTTTCCAATAGGACCCCACTGCCACGGGAGGGTAGGAAAAAAGATGTAATGCAAGTTCTTTTCCATAAGCACGTATGACTATATATGGAATACATGCCTACATTACATTGATGAATTGGAGCTAGTTCTGTGTCACCCTATGTTATAACTGTTGCATGATGAATGCCATCTGACATAATGGTGCATCACTGATCCATTGCCTACGAGCTTTCCATATATTGACCTTTGCTCGATTACTTTTCCTTTGCTACTGTTACAAACACTACAAAACTCCTACTATCACTTTTTCCACCGTTACCGTTACTTCCATACTAGTTTGCTATTGAATACTTTGATGTAGATATTAAGTCGTTGAGGTGTTGTTGAATTGAAAACTCAGCTGCTAATAATCGAGAATATTCTTTGGCTCCCCTTGTGTCGAATCAATAAATTTGGGTTGAATAATCTACCCTCCAAAACTGTTGCGATCCCTATACTTGTGGGTTATCAAGACCTTTTTCTGGCGCAGTTGCCGGGGAGCATAGCTCTATTCTCTGAGTCACTTGGGATACATATCTGTTGACCACTATGAAGAATCTGAAAGATCAAAAAACCAAGATCTATCCCTCTACTTCGAGGGGAGGTAAGGAACTACCATCTAGCTCTGCACTTGATCCACCTTTTGTTATGAGTAAGTTTGCGACACCACCACGTGCTAGTAATTCTGATATGTCGCAAATAATTTATGATTCTACTTCTGCTATGCATGATGCTTATGATAATACTTTGTTTGATGATACTGTGCCACTAGGTGAATTTCTTGATGAACAAATTGCTAGAGCCAATGTTGAAACTGATAATATTTCTGAATCTGATGAAATTATTGAAATTGAACACTATGATTCACCTGCTAGACCTAGCTCTCCTAGATATGAATTGCTTGATATACCTGGGGGTTATGTTATGGAAGGAGAGGTAGCTAGGGACTTTCTTGCTTGTTAGGATAGAGATGATCTTAAGAAATTGCTTCGCAAGTGGAAGGAAAAATCTCTGAATGCTAGAATGCAATATGATCCTAAGTTTGCTACTTGACCAATGTTTGTTACTGATAAGGATTATGAATTCTCTATCGATTCTGAGTTAATTACTTTTGTTGAATCTGATCCTTTCCATGGTTGTGAATCTGAAACTGTTGTTGCACATCTTACCAAATAGAATGATATAGCCACCCTATTTAATAATGCGGAAATTTTTTGCTATTACTATATTCTTAAGTTGTTTCCTTTCTCATTAAAGGGTGATTCTAAGATATGGTTTACCTCTCTTGCTCCTGGTTGTGTGTGTATTCCCCAGGATATGATTTATTACTTCTCTGAAAAATATTTTCCTGCACAAAAGAAACAAGTTGCCTTGCAGGAAATATTTAACTATGTGCAAATTGAAGAAGAGAGTCTCCCACAACCTTGGGGGAGGCTTCTCCAATTACTTAATGCTTTGCCTGATCATCCTCTCAAGAAAAATGAAATACTTGATATCTTTTATGATGGACTAACCGATGCTTCTAGGGACCACCTAGATAGTTGTGTTGGTTGTGTTTTCAGGGAACAAACTGTTGAACAAGCTGAATTACTATTGAATAAAATATTGAGAAATGATAATGATTGGACTATTCCTGAACCACCTCCAAAGCCAACTCCGAAGAAAAGAGGTATTCCATTCCTCAGTCCTAAATATATGCAAGAGGCAAAGAGATCTATGAAAGAAAAAGGTATTAAAGTTGAAGATGTTAAGAATCTAACACCCATTGAAGAAATACATGGTCTTGATAACACGACACAGGTAGTAGAGGTAGATTCTCTTAGAAGATTCGATGAAGGAGATATCCCTTATAATAAGTCTGCTCGCCAATGCTTGGATGAATTTGATAATTTTATTATGAAGCAAGAAAATTTCAATGCCTATGTTAGTAGACAATTGAAACATAATGCTTATATGCTTGATTGCTTGCGTGATTGTTTGAGTAGAACTGTCAATGATCTTAAGCTTATTAGTTAACATGCTTCCATGGTAACCAATTAACTGGAACAAATACTTAAGGCTCAAAATGATTTGCTTAATGAGATGAATAGTAAAGACAATGATCATTCTATTAAAGTTCTGACTAGAGGTGGTAGAATGACTCGGGAACCTTTGTATCCTGAGGGCCATCCTAGGAGAATTGAGCAAGATTCTCACAGAGTTAATACTGATGCACCTGTTCCTTCCAATAAGAGTAGGAAAAAGAATGATGATAGTACTTTGCATGCTGCTAGTGAACCTGTTATAGATACGTCTGAGAATCCAACTGATATTTCTATTGTTGATGCTGAGACACAATCTGGTCATGAACATGAGCCTAGTGATAACATTAATAATGATGTTCATGTTGATGCTCAACCTAGTAATGATAATGATGTGGATATCAAAACTGTTGATGATCTCGATAACCCACAACCTAAGAATAATAGATACGATAAAAGAGACTTCATTGCTAGGAAACATGGTAGAGAAAGAGAACCATGGGTTCAGAAACCCATGCCCTTTCCTCCTAAACCATCCAAGAAAAAGGATTATGAGGACTTCGAGTGCTTTGTTGAAATGCTTAGACCTGTCTTTTTTACGTATGCACTTGACTGATATTTTGAAAATGTCTCCTTATGCTAATGAAATGAAAGATATTGTGACAAATAAAATAAAAATACCGGAAGCTGAGATTTCCACCATGCTTGCTAATTATACTTTGAAGGTGGAATACCTAAGAAACTAGGAGATCCCGGAGTTCCTACTATACCATGCTCTATTAAAGGAAATTATATTAAAACTGCTTTATGTGATCTTGGAGCTGGTGTTAGTGTCATGCCTTTCTCTTTATACTGTAGACATGATTTGAATAAGTTGACATCTACTGAAATCTCTTTGCAAATGGCTGATAAATCAACAACTCTACCTATCGGTATTTGTGAGGATGTACCTGTCGTAGTTGCAAATGCCACTATCTTGAGGGACTTTGTTATTCTTGATATTCCCGAGGACGACAGTATGTCGATCATCCTTGGTAGACCCTTTTTGATATACTGCAGGGGCTGTTATTGATTGCAACAAGGGTAATGTCACTTTTCATATTAAAGGTATTGAACATCCGGTACAATGTCCGAAGAAACAACCTCAAGTTCATAGTATCAACTCTATTGAAAAAATTCCAACAATTATTATTGGAGACTTTGAGTTCCCTCTTCCTACTGTAAAGAAGAAATATGATATACTTATTGTTGGGGAAATGCATATCCCCATTGAGGTAACTTAGTGTTATTCGAAAATTCTTCAGTTTCATGAGATTCGAAAGAAGTTTATTAATAAGACGTGATCAACCTTATTGTTGGATTCCTTTTGATGAGCATGAGATGGATGAATTTAGAAATCACAACTTCCTGTACCTAACTTTTACTTTTTGTTATCTAGATGAAATTAAGTAAAAACCCTAGTATTTTTCTATTTTCTGAGTTTTCCGTGCAATAGAAAAATGATCTGAAAATAAAAGTTCCCAGAATCCCCTAAAAATTTAGCATGATTTTTGATGGAATATTTAAGAGTTTTTGGCACTGAGAATGCATTAGGGGGCTGCACCAGTGGGTCACAAGCCTACAGGGCACGACCACCCCCCTGGCCGCGCCCTTGGGGCTTGTGGGTCCGATTTGGCCCCCCTCCACTTATTCCAGCACCAATTCACTTCATCTTCCTCCAGAAAATATCCCACCATTGCTCAAACCCGTGTTCTAGCTCATATTTCTGCCATTTTCAATATCCTTGCTCAAAGCTCCATTTGCAAAACCGTTTTAGGAGATTGCTCATCGGTTTGTGACTCCTCCGATGGTCCAATTAGTTTTTGTTCTAGTGCCTTATCTATTGCAATTTTTTTGCTATTATGGTGACCTTGTTTTTGAGCTTGCATGTCAAATTTGTATGGTCCCAAGTAGTTTTGATGCATGATATAGTCTCTAGGCACTTGAGGGAGTAGTTGCTATGAGTTTTGTTGAGCTCTGTTCACCTTCATTTTTAGTTCATTAAAAATTTCAGAAATTCTTCAGAGAAAGAAAAGATGTTGAGGAGAATGTACCAAGGTGGTTCCTCGAGCAAGAAAGCCCCGAGACTCGTGCTACGTGAGCCCGATCTTGAACTACCCAGGGAACCTCGAGTGCTGCCTTGTGAATGGCCGTCGGATCAATTCATGGACAACGCCGGATTGAAGGAGGAATTTTATGCGTACATAAGGAATGCTGGCCTTGAGGATTTCATTTCAGATCGATGCAAGCAATACTATCAACTCACCGATTCTTTCATGCGGAGGTTTGAATTTTCATATAGGCGTAATTCTCATTCTGTTCTATTCAATATTTATGATAAATCCTATACCATGGACCTGGAATATTTTAATGATGCATGCAAAATTCCACCGTGGGGTAGTCTTAGGTATCCTCATAAAAATGAATATAATGATTTCCTTGCTAGCATCACAGTGGGAGAAACTAGAATCATTACACAGGCTACTTTGGGGAGCATTCACTTTCCGACTATACATTATTTTGCTCTCTTCATAGGTAGATGTATTAACGGTAAACTTGAGCATAGTCACCTTTGCGCACCTGATATGAGTATTCTTAAGAGTGCGGTAATGGAAGATAGACGATATAACTTGGGGGCTATCATTGCCAGGATGTTACATCATAATTCTGAGGATGGAGATTTCTTTGGTGGAATTTATGCCACCCGTGTAGCTAAGTATCTTGGGGTACCCATAAGAGAGAATAACATTGAGTTACCCCCTGCTTACCTTGATTATGAGGATTTGGTGCGCTATCAGTTTCTTGAAAGAAACGAACAATCCCTCTAGTACCGACTAATTTTTGACAGGCACCATGTTATCCATGTTAGCCTCCCTCCTCCCGCCTTCTTTAACTTTCAGGATAAGCAGAGATATTTTATAACCAGAGAGGAGGCAAACGAGTACGACCGAAATGCAGAAACTGCTCACCTTCACGCTGCAGTGGTTCAGGCGGTAGCCGCTACAGCTCAGTACGACCCCAACTTTGACTTCAAATATTATCCAGGCCAACCATGGCCCTAGACCAACTTAGGACAAAAGCCTAATCTTGGGGGAGTACGTATTTCTCATCGACATTACATTCATGTTCACACACTTATTTCAGTTGTCGGTGTTCATACTTTTTCATTGTACTATCCATGGTAGTTTTTTTTCTTCTTTATGCTTTCTTCTTGTGTGTTTAATTAACTTGGAGTAGAATACAAAAAAGTTAGTTCTAGCTTTATTTCCTAGTTGCTTAGTTGTAGCATTAAAGAGAAGCCCCAAAAGATTTCTTGTACTTCTTTTTGCTTGTTGGGACCTTTCCCGTGTAAATAATTTTTCCTTTCTCTTTCCTCTCTTTGGGTCGTAAGGAGAAGACCACAATGACGTATTGAGTGGCTCTCATATGCACTATTGTTTATCTTACAAAGAGCCCATATTGCCTTGTCTTCTCCTTTGGTTTATTGTTTGCAGATTCCAGCTTAGTCCAATGCACGTGCACTCTTATGATTATTCACATTGTTCGATCGTGCAAGTGAAAGGCAATAATCACGATATATGATAAACTGACTGAGATGGGGAAAAGTTGGTATGAACTCAACCTATCTTGCTTTTGTAAATATGATTAGCTCATCGTTCTGAATTCAGTACATTATGGGTTGAACATGTTTGCAATGACAGTTAGAGACACTAGTAGAAAACAAACTTTTCGTCCCAAGCATTAGTCCTGGTCTGGTTACGAGTCGGTAATAAAGACGGTATTAGTCCCGGTTCGTGCCGGTTCTAATGGCTAGGAGCAGGGAAACCTTTAGTACCGGCTCGTGAGCGATCTTTAGTACCGGTTCGTGTCACGAGTCGGTACTAAAGGGACGTGGCACGCTTTTGTCCGGACTTGGGCCCCGTGTGCACCTTTAGTACCGGCTGCGGTCACCAGCCGGTACTAAAGACGTCCTACATATACGCTTCGTCCTCAACCGATCGAAGGGGCTCGATCATTTCTCTATTTTCTCCCCTGTTCTTCTTCTTGCTCGAAGCTCATCCATTTTTCCAGGGATTTGTCAAGATTTAAAGCCACCCCATCTATCCAAGTGTTCATAAAAGTTAGCAACTTTGCTCCTTCATCTCTCATTGCTAGATTAGCTTGTGGTATGCTCAAAGATATGTGATTTGTGCGTTTTAGCTAGGTTTTGGAGGAGTGATCATTATGTGGGAGTTTATTTGATCTATATGCAATTTGAGCTCAAATTAACTTGTTAGGTTGCATATGTGTAGGTGTGGTTTATTTGGTGCCTTCCCATCCCCGGCCGTCCTAACCATCGTCGATTGTCCACACCGTCTCGTCGCCGCACCGGCCACCTTGGTGAGCCTCTTATTCTTCTTAAAACCTTTTAAAAAAATACTTTTATGATTTAGATAGCTGCGTGTACGATTTACTTACTTGTATTATTGTTAGTTATTCTATAGTGTCATGGTTATGGTATCCGCCCACGTCAGCCCTCGGCCAGTCTATGATTCAGATGTGGTATGTCGTTATCTTTTATAACTATTTCACACATCATCTAATGTTTATGACAATTAATTATGCCACCAGATTGACGTAGATGTTTTTATCTATAGGAAGTAGTTGAACCAGAAATTCCAACCGACTATGCAATTCTGCTCGAGAAATTAACACAAGCTGAAAAACAAATTGATCATTTGAAAGAAAAATTGAAAAGAACTGAAGATGAGAAGATGGGATTGGATTTGCGTGTTCCCGATATCGTTGATGATCACAAGAACAAGATGGATGGAATGCACTTGAAGCTTAGAAAGATTAGAAAATATGCCATTCATAAAGAGGCTTGGTATCATTATGTTGTTGACTCAATTGTTACTTTAGTTGCGATTATGATCGCATTTGTTGTTGGATTTACATGTTTTAGATAGTTGTATGTTGTTTTATGAGATGTATGTATGAACTATAAGTATCTATTATTTGCAGTAATAACATTTGGCCACTGCTAGCTCTACTTTTGGTTGTAATGTGATGATTAAGTTGTATTAATTTGGTCACTTCGATGTTGTGAAGTGAACATGAGCCAGCAATGGATGTACGATGACCGACTAAGTCCAGGGTTTCTTAATGGCCTGCATGATTTCATTCGTGTGGCTGAGGCAAACAAGCAGAATGGTTTTATGTGTTGTCCATGTCGTGACTGTAAGAATGATAGGAATTACTCTACCTCAAAAACCATTCACTACCAACTGCTGAAGTCTGGTTTCGTTTCCGGCTATAGCTAGTGGACCAAGCACGAAGAAAGAGGGGTTATAATGGAAGACAATGAAGAATAAGAGGATGATTACAACTATCCTTTCGCTGATACAACAATGGGGGAAGCTGAAGAAGAGGCATCAATGGGGGAAGCTGAAGAAGAGGAATCAGATGACCCCGCTGATGATTTGGGTCGGGTCATTGCTGATGCAAAGAGAAACTGCGCAAATGAAAAGGAGAGGTTGAAGTTGAAACGCATGTTAGAGGATCACAAGAAATTATTGTATCCAAATTGTGAAGACGACCAGAAAAAGCTGGGTACCATGCTGGAATTGCTGCAATGGAAGGCGAAGAATGGTGTAACTGGCAAGGGATTTCAAGAATTACTAATAATGATAAAGAAAATGCTTCCAAAGGATAACGAATTGCCTGAAAGTACGTATGAAGCAAAGAAGGTTGTCTGCCCTCTAGGATTAGAGGTGTAGAAGATACATGCATGCCCTAATGACTACATCCTCTACCGCAATGAGGAGTACGAGAATTTGGATGCATGCCCGGTATGTGGTGCACTGCGCTCTAAGATCCCCCGCGATGACCCTGGTGATGTGGAGGGCAAACGCCACAGGAAGAGGGTTCCTGCCAAGGTGATGTGGTATGCTCCTATAATACCACAGTTGAAACGTTTGTTCCAAAACAAAGAGCATGCCAAGTTGTTGCGATGGCACAAAGAAGAACGTAAGAAAGACGGGATGTTGAGAGCACCCGTTGATGGGTCGCAGTGGAGAAAAATTGAGAGGGAGTTCGAGGACTTTGCAGCTGATGCAACGAACTTATGGTTTGGTCTTAGTACAGACGGCATGAATCCTTTTGGGGAGCAGAGCTCCAGTCACAACACCTGGCCCATGACTCTATGTATCTACAACCTTCCTCCTTGATTGTGCATGAAGTGGAAGTTCGTTATGATGCCAGTGCTCATCCAAGGCCCTAAGAAACCCGACAACGACATTGATGTCTACCTAAGGCCACTAGTTGATGAACTTCTACAATTGTGGAAAAAACCAGGTGTACGTGTGTGGGATGCGCACACACAGAAGGAAATTGACCTACGAGCATTGCTATTTGTAACCATCAATGATTGGCCTGCTCTGAGTAACCTTTCAAGACATACAAACAAGGGATACAATGCATGCACGCACTGTTTAGATGATACTGAAAGTATATGTTTGGATAAATGTAAGAAGAATGTGTACCTGGGACACCGTCGATTTCTACCGATCAAGCATATCTTAAGAAAGGCAGGCAACCATTTCAAAGGTGAGCCAGATAACCGGAAGAAGCCTGGTCTCTGTACTGGTGAATATATATTTTATATGGTCAAGGATTTACAGGAAATCTTTGGAAAGGGTCCTGGCGGACAATCTGTTCCGAATGACGCCAACGGACACACACCCATGTGGAAGAAGAAATCTATATTTTGGGAACTTGAATATTGGAAATCCCTATAGGTCTGCAATGCAATCGACGTGATGCACGTGACGAAGAATCTTTGTGTGAACCTGCTAGGCTTCTTGGACGTGTATGGAAAGACAAAAGATACACCGGAGGCACGAGAGGACAAGCAAAGAATTAACGAAAAAGACGGCATGCCTCCAAAGCAGAATCAAGGTCCTGCCAGCTATGCTATTACGAAAGAAGAGAAGGAAATCTTTTTTGAATGGCTGCTCAGTATCAAGGTCATGTCTGGCTTCTCATCGAATATAAAGGGAGTAATAAATATGGCACAGAAAAAATTTCAAAATCTAAAGTCTCATGACTGCCACATGATTATGACACAATTACTTTCGGTTGCACTTAGGGGGCTTCTACCGGAAAATGTTCGATTAGCCATTGTGAAGCTATGCGCATTCCTAAATGCAATTTCTTAGAAGGTAATCGATCCAGAAATCCTACCAAGGTTATACAATGACCTGGTCCAATGTCTTGTCAGTTTTGAGTTTGTTTTCCCTCCATCCTTCTTCAATATTATGACGCACGTTCTAGTTCACCTAGTAGAAGAGAATAACATTCTGGGTCATGTATTTCTACACAATATGTTCCCCTTCGAGAGGGTCATGGGAGTCTTAAAGAAATATGTTCATAACCGTGCTAGGCCAGAAGGAAGCATCGCCAAGGGATATGGAATAGAGGAGGTTATTGAGTTTTGTGTTGACTTTGTTTCTGACATTAAGCCGATTGGTCTTCCTGAATCGTGGCATGAGGGGAGACTGGGTGGAAAATGCACATTAGGAAAGAAAGAAGCAATAAATATGGAAGGGCATTCTTTCACTCAAGCACACTACACGGTTCTACAAAATTCCACCTTGGTGACTCTATATATGGAGGAACACAAGGATATTGTACGGTCCAAGAACCCAGAGCAGTCTGTCCCCTGGATTGAATGTAAACATTTGGAGACTTTTGCCGGTTGGTTGCAAACAAAGCTCATCAATGACAATGATGCTCCAGATGAACTGTACTGGTTGGCCAAGACACCAAGTTCGACTGTAACGACTTTCAAAGGGTACGAGTTAAATGGGAATACATTTTACACGATCGCCCAAGATAAAAGAGCACCAACCAAAAAAGTGGTGTCTTCTATGATGTAACTAACTTTCAAGACACATATTATGGTTACATAGAGGAGATATGCATGGGAACTTGACTCTGGACCTGATCTTAAGGTCCGTTTGTTTCGGTGCAAATGGGTCAAATATACTAGAGGCGGGGTATAGGTAGACCCGTGGTATGGAATGACAACAGTGGATCTCAATAATCTTGGATACACAGACGACTCATTCGTCCTAGCCAATGATGTGGGTCAAGTTTTCTATGTGAAGGACATGTCTAGCAAACCGAGGAGAAAAAAAGATAAGGAAGCGAATACATCATACGATGAGCCAAAGCGCCACATAGTTCTTTCAAGGAAAAGAAACATTGTGGGAGTGGAGGACAAGACAGACATGTCAAAAGATTATGAAAATTTTCATGAAATCCCTCCCTTCAGAGTGAAGACTGTCCCAAGCATCCTATTAAATGATGAAGATTCTCCATGGTTACGGTGCAATCATAAGCAAGGGACAAACACGCAGAAAAAGTCTTACACCGCAAGATCCCACTCTGGGATGTGACCGGCTTCACCATCATAACTTTCTATGTGAAGGACTGATAACCCAAAAGTATAGGGGATTGCAACAGTTTTCGAGGGTAGAGTATTCAACCCAAATTTATTGATTCAAAACAAGGGGAGCCAAAGAATATCCTCGAGTATTAGCAGTTGAGTTGTCAATTCAACCACACCTGAAAGATTTAGTATCTGCAGCAAAGTTTTAGTAGCAAAGTAGTATGATAGTAACAGTAATAGGGGTAACAGTAGCACTGGTGATTTGTGTAGCAAGTGTGACAGCAATAGCGGTAAAGTAACTAAGCAAGGACCAGTATTGGAAAAGCTCGTAGGCATTGGATCGGTGATGGATAATTATGTCGGATGGCATTCATCATGTAACAGTTATAACATAGGGTGATATGTAACTAGCTCCAGTTCATCAATGTAATGTAGGCACTTATTCCGTATATAGTCATACCTGCTTATGGGAAAGAACTTGCATGACATCTTTTGTCCATCCCTCCAGTGGCAGCAGGGTCCTATTGGAAACTAAGAGATATTAAGGTCTCCTTTTAATAGAGAACGGGAACAAAGCATTAGCACATGGTGAATACATGGAATCCTCATACTATGGTCATCTCCTAGAGTGGTTCCGGCTATTCTCACTCCGGAGTTGCCGGGTCATAACACATAGTAGGTTCCTACAACTTGCAAGATAGGATCAAGAACACACATATATTGATGAAAACGTAATAGGTTCAGATCTGAAATCACGGCACTCGGGCCCTAGTGACAAGCATTAAGCATAGCAAAGTAGTAGCAACATCAATCTTAGAACATAGTGGATGCTAGGGATCAAACCCCATCAAAACTAACTCGATTACATGATAGATCTCATCCAACCCATCACTGTCCAGCAAGCCTACGATGAGATTACTCACGAACGATGGAGAGCATCATGAAATTGGTGATGGAGGATGGTTGATGATGACGATGGCTTTGATTTCCACTCTCCGGGGCCCAGAACGGACTCCAGATCTGCCCTCCCGAGGAAGAACAGGTGGTGGCGGCGACTCCCAATCGTAAAACGCGATGATTTCTTGTCCTCGATTTTTTTCTTGGCGAAAGAGATTATATAGAGCTGGAGATGATCTCGGAGGAGCCACATGGGCCCCACGAGCCTGCTATGCGTGCCCTAGGGGGGCGCCTCCTGGGCTCGTGGCCCACTGGCAGCTCCTCTTCGGTTGATTCTTTCTCCGGTATGTTTTATATATTCCATAAAAAATCCTCATAAGTTTTCAGGTCATTCTGAGAACTTTTATTTCTGCACAAAAACAACACCATGGTAGTTCTACTGAAAACAGCGTCAGTCCGGGTTAGTTTCATTCAAATCATGCAAATTGGAGTCCAAAACAATGGCAAAAGAGTTTGGAAAAGTAGATACGTTGGAGATGTATCAACTCCCCCAAGCTTCAAGCCTTGCTTGTTTGCTTGTCCTCAAGCAATTCAGTTGATAAACTGAAAGAGACAACAGAAAAACTTTTACAAACTCTGTTTGATCTTGGTGCTGTAATTATGTTTAACTCATATTCAAATTTTCAGCAAGATCATAAACTAACCACATAAGCAATGACATTCAGGTCTCATGGTGTACTCATATCAATGACATAATTAACTAGCTAGTAATAAAAATAAGTTTCAAACGTCAACACTTCAATCAAAACAATCATGATACAATATGAATAGATGGTATCTCGCTAGACCTTTCTGAGATCGCAAAACATAAATGCAGAGCACCTTCAAAGACCAAGGGCCGACTAGAAATTGTAATTCATGGCAAAGAAGATCCAGTCATAGTCATACTCAATATCAGTTAATAGCAAAGCATACAAATGACAGAGGTGCTCTCTAGCTGGTGCTTTTAATAAGAAGAGGATGACTCAACAGAAACGTAAATAGATAGGCCCTTCACAGAGGGAAGCATTGATTCGAAGAGGTGCCAGAGCTCAATCTTTTTAAAATAGAGATAAATAATTTTTGGGGTGGCATGCTTTCATTGTCAACGCGATGACCAAGAGTTTTCACCATCTTCCATGCTACAGGTATTATAGGCGGTTCCCAAACAGAATAGTAAAGTTTTGACTCCCCCACCACCGATCAATCACACTCCACGACTAGCCGAATCCTCGGGTGCCGTCCATACCAACAACAATCCAGGGGGAGTTTTGTTTGCAATTATATTTTTATTTGATTTCAGCATGGAACTAGGCATTCCGATTATCGGCCCCTTTCTCGTGAGTGATACTGAATAAACACATATCGAGGATAACACGCCTAGCATGGAAGATACTGACCGCCCCTTGTCACAACATGAGCGGTTCGGCCATACAAAAACAGATTAGTATTTGAAGGTTTAGAGAATGGCACATGCAAATTTACTTAGAACGGTAGGTAGATACCACATATAGGTAGGTATGGTGGACTCAGATGGAACAACTTTGGGTTTAGGAGGTGGATGCACAAGCAGTATTCCCGCTTAGTACAAGTGAAGGCTAGCTAAAAATTGGGAAGCAACCAACTAGAGAGCGACAACAGTCATTAACATGCATTGAGATTAACCAACATTGAGTGCAAGCATGAGTAGAATATAAATCACCATGAACATGAATATCGTGGAGGCTATGTTGATTTTGTTTCAACTACATGCGTGAACATGTGCCAAGTCAAGCCACTTGAATGATTCAAAGGAGGATACCATCCTATCATACTACATCACAATCATTTTAATATTCATGTTGGCATCCAAGACAAACCATTATAAGCTCCTAGCTAATTACGCATGGCATAAGAAACTATGATCTCTAAGTTGTCATTGCAAACATGTTTCTCTCATGACAATGCTGAGTTAGGAACGATGAGCTAGTCATATTTACAAAAACAAAATAGGTCGAGTTCATACCAGCTTTTCCAGGCTCAGTCACTTCATCATATCTCGTCATTATTGCCTTTCACTTCCATGACCGAATGATGTGAATAATAATAAGAGTGTCCGTGCATTGGACTAAGATGGAATCTGCAAGCAAACTTAGAGGAGAAGACAAGGTAATATGGCTCTTTGACGGATGAACAATAATGCATATGAGAGCCACTAATCATTTTAATCATGGTCTTCTACCTCGACCCAAAGAAAAAAGAAAACTATTTACACGGGGAAGCTCCGAACAAGCAAAAGAAGAACGGGAAAATCTTTTTGGATTTTCTTTTTAGTGACTACTAAGCATGCAAGAATGTAAAGTTACAACTAATTTTTTTTGTTTTCACATTTTTAAATTTTTTGTATTTTCTCAAGTTAACCAAACACACAAGAAGAATGCGAGAGAAGAAAATAAGCTAGCATGGATCATATAATGAAAAAGTGTGAACATGAATATAAAGCCGGTGAGAAACACGTACTCCCCAAGCTTAGGCTTTCGGCCTAAGTTGGTCTACTCCCAAGGAGGAAAGTAACCAGCTCCTGGGTACTCCGAAGTGTACTGAGGGTGCCACTGCTGGGTGAGCTCCTCCGGCTCCCACTGATAAACTGGCGTCTGGTACTCGACTAGTGGCTCGGGCACGGGCGGCTGAGGTGGCGCCATGCCCCAGTGTGCGTAGATATCCAAGGGCATAATAATGTACCTGCCTAGATGAAGGTTGAACAAAGAAGGAGCAGGCAGGGTAATGACCTCACGAGTACCCTGGCTAAATACCAAGTTATAAATTAGCCTCCCATTATCATTTTTATCAAGAAAGTCATAGCGAACCATGCTATCATAGTCTAAATATCTCTCTGGAAGAAACATCTCTCCCTCCTGATGCAGCCTAGCAGGTATCCCAAAATGATTAGCTAGACGAGTAGCATAGGTACCTCCATACACCGTGCCCTGTTCTTGAGCTTCTTCTTCTCATTTTCATCTTCCTTAGGGTTACGGCTCGAAGAGCCCCTTAGAAACCTCCTCATAATCCCCGTTCTTCCTCAAGGAACAATTCTGAAATTTTTAGTGACTCAAAATAAAAGTGAACAAAACTTAACACAACTCATAGCAACTACTCCTACAAGTGCCTAGAGACCATATCATGCATCAAAACTACTTGGGACCAAATAAAATTAACATGCAAAGCTCAAGAATAGGGTCACCAAGGCAGAAATAATATGCAATGAATAACGCACTAGAACAAAAACTAATTGGACCAATGGAGGAGTCACATACGAAGGAACAATTCCCCAAAACAGTTTGGTGAATGGGGCTTTCCACAAGGAGATCGAAAAATGCAGCAAAATGATCAAGAACACGGGTTTGAGTTGTCGGATGATTTTTCTAGAGGTAGAAGAAGGAGATGGGTGCTGGAATAAGTGGAGGGTGGCCACGTGGGCCCCACAAGCCTGCCAGGCGTGGCCAGGGGGGTGGCCGCGCCTCCTGTGCTCGTGGCCCACTGGTGCATCCCCCTGATTAGTTATCTATCTCAGAAATTCTTAAATATTCCAGAAAAAATCATACTTGAATTTCAGGACATTTGAAGAGGGTTTTTTTCAGGTCATTTTTTATTGGATGGATAATGCAGAAAACAGGAAAATAATGCTATTTTTATTATTCTTCTACTATGTAGCTGAATGTAAAAGTTGGGAACAGAAGATTGTGACTTCTAGATTCAGCCATCTCATGGTCATCAAAAGAAATCCATCAATGAGGTTGATCAATTCTCCTTGACAAACTTTTTCCGAATCACATGAAACCGGAGAATTTTTGAAAAATCACTAGGGTACCTCAATGGGGATATGCATATCCCCAACAATAAGTATATCATATCTCATCTTGACAGTAGGTATAGGAAATTCAAAGCTCCCAACAATAATGGATGAACATTTTTCAATAGAATTTATGCAATGAACCCGATATTGTTTCTTTGGAAAATGCACCGTGTGCTCATTACCATTGACATGGAAAGTGACATTGCCTTTATTGCAATCAATAACATCCCCTGCAGTGTTTAAAAAGGGTCTTCCAAGGATGACTGCCATGGCATCATCCTCGGGAATATCAAGAATAACAAAGTCCGTTAAGATAGTAACGTTCGCAACCACAACAAGCAAATCCTCGCAAATGCCGATAGGTAAAGCAGTTGATTTGTCAGCCATTTGCAAAGAAATTTCAGTAGGTGTCAACTTATCCGATTCAAGTCTACGATATAAAAAGAGAGGCATAACACTAACACCGGCTCCAAGATCACATAAAGCAGTTCTAACATAATTTCCTTTAATGTAGCAAGCTATAGTGGGTACTCCAGGATCACCTAGTTTCTTAGGAGTCCCACCCTTAAAAGTGTAATTAGCAAGCATGGTAGAAATCTCAACATCAGGTATCTTCCTTTTATTATTCACAATATCTTTCATGTATTTAGCATAAGGAGACATTTTAAGCATATCAGTCAAATGCATTTGCAAAAAGATAGGTCTAATCATTTCAACAAAGCGCTCAAAATCCTCATCATCCTTTTTCTTGGATGGCTTAGGAGGAAAGGGCATGGGTTTCTGAACCCAAGGTTCTCTTTCTTTACCGTGCTTCCTAGCAATAAAATCACTCTTATCATATCTTTTGTTCCTAGGTTGTGGGTTATCAGGTTCAATAGTAGGTTCAATCTCCACATCATTATCATTACTAGCTTGAGCATCAATATGAACATCATTATCAACATTATCACTAGGCTCATGTTCATCACCAGATTGTGTCTCAGCATCAGAAATAGATATATCATTTGGATTCTCATGTGTAACAGAAACAAGTTTACTAGCATGGAAGTTACTATCATCTTTCTTTTTCTTCCTATTACCAGGATGACTAGGTGCATCAGTATTAATTCCTTGACAATCTTGCTCAATTCTCTTAGGATGGGCCTCAGGATACAAAGGTTCCTGAGTCATCCTAGCACCTCTAGTAACAACTTTAACAGAATTATCATTCAATTCATTAAGCAAGTCATTTTGAGCCTTAAGTACTTGCTCCACTTGAGTAGTGACCATAGAAGCATGTTTACCAATAAGCTTAAGATCATTAACATTTCAATCCACACAAGCACTTATATGATTAATCATACGAGCATTTTGTTCCAGTTGTCTTCTAGCATAATCATTGAAACTTTGTTGTTTGGCAAGAAAGTTGTCAAACTTATCTAAGCATAAGTTAGGAGGTTTATCATAAGGGATATCACTCTCATTGTATCTACGAAGAGAATTTACCTCTACTACCTGTGTCGGGTTATCAAGACCATGTATCTCTTCAATAGGTGGTAGATTCTTAACATCTTCAGATTTAATACCTTTCTCTAGCATAGTTTTTTTTGCTTCTTGAATATCTTCAGGACTGAGGAATAGAATACCTCTTTTCTTCGGAGTTGGCTTCGGAGGTGGTTCGGGAATAGTCCAAGCATTATCATTGCTCAAGATATTATTCAATAGAATTTCAGCTTGTTCCACAGTTCGTTCCCTGAAAACACAGCCAGCACAACTATCTAGGTGGTCCCTACAAGCATTGGTTAGTCCATTATAAAAGATATCAAGTATTTCGTTTTTCTTAAGAGGGTGATCAGGTAAAGCACTTAGTAACAGGACAAGCCTCCCCCAAGCTTGTGGGAGACTCTCTTCTTCAATTTGCACAAAGTTATATATATCCTGCAAGGCAGCTTGTTTCTTATGGGCAGGAAAATATTTCTCAGAGAAATAGTATATCATATCCTGGGGACTACACACACGACCAGGCGCAAGAGAAGTAAACCAAGTTTTAGCATCACCCTTTAGTGAAAAAGGAAACAACTTAAGGATATAGTAATAGCGATTTTTTTCCTCAGTAGTGAATACGGTGGCAATATCATTCAGTTTAGTAAGATGTGCTACAATAGTTTCAAATTCATAACCATGAAAAGGGTCAGATTCAACCAAAGTGATTAACTCAGGATCGACAGAGAACTCATAATCCTTATCAGCAACGAAGATAGGTGAAGTAGCAAACTTAGGATCATATTTCATTCTAACATCATAGATTTTTCTTTCCACTTGCGTAATAAATTCTCAAGATCATAGCTATCCTTACAAGCAAGAAAGTTTTAAGCTACCTCTCCTTCCATAACATAACCTTAGGTATATTAGGCAATTCATATCTAGGGGGGTTAGGTCTAACAGGTGTAACGGCAGGTTCCATTTTAATAATTTTATCAGTTTCAGAAGTATCATTTGATTCAGTAGTAACCCTATCAATTTGTGCATCAAGAAATTCACCAAGTGGTATATCATTATGAAGCAAAGCATCATCATAATTATCATGTATAGCAGAAGTAGCATAATCAAGCACAGGCGACATATCAGAATTAATAGCAGGCGGCGGAAGAACAGGTGGTTGCGGTGGCTCCGTATCGTAAAACGCGATGATTTCTTCTCCTCGATTTTTTCCGGGCGAAAGAGATTATATGGAGCTAGAGATGAGGTCGGAGGAGCCAGGTGGGCCCCACGAGCTTGCCAGGAGCGGCCTAAGGGGGGCGCGCCTCCAGGGCTCGTGGCCCACTGGAAACTCCTCTTCGATTGATTCTATCTCTGGTATTTTTTATATATTCCGTAAAAAATCATCATAAGTTTCGAGGTCATTCTGAGAACTTTTATTTCTGCACAAAAACGACACCATCGTAGTTCTGCTAAAAACAGCGTCAGTCCAGGTTAGTTTCATTCAAATCATGCAAATTAGAGTCCAAAAGAATGTCTAAAGAGTTTGGAAAAGTAGATACGTTGGAGACGTATCAAGGACATGCATGCATTTTCTAGCATGGTATCTTTGTAACAGTTTGTACACGAAGTGCATCCAGTTTGTACACGAAGTGTTTGTCGTAACCCTCTCAACTCTTTAGAAGTTGCTATGTGGGTGAAATTATGATGTCATGCAAAGTTACAACCTTTTTAGAGTTCATTTGTACTGCTTTTCAAATTCAGGGTCATTTAGCTCAAAATAAATCATTAAATGCATGGAAAATATCAAATGAAGTCAGAAAGGGTTCAAAATTGATGATGTGCCTTTGAAGGGTGCATATTGAACACACAAAAAGTATATAGTTAAAATAAGTTGTTAAAAATGAAATCCCTTTGTAATAGATGAGTTTTCATCTGAAACCCTCATAATACGAAAGAGATTGTCCAATTTGTACAACAAGTGCATCCAGTTTTTGCCGTAACCCTCTCAACTCTTTAGAAGCTGCTATGTGGATGAAATTATGTTGTCATGCCAAGTTACAACCTTTTCAGAGTTCATTTGTACTGCTTTTCAAATTCAGGGTCATTTAGCTCAAGTAAACCATTGAATGAATCGAAAATATCAAATGAAGTCAGAAAGGGTTGAAAATTGATGATGTGCCTTTGAATGGTGCATATTGAACACACAAAATTATGGAGTTAAAATAAGGTATTAAAGATGAAATCCCTTTGTAATAGATGAGTTTTCGTCCGAAACCCTCACACTTCGAAAGAGATTGTCCAATTTATATACCAAGTGCATCCACTTTTTGCTGTAACCCTCTCAACTCTTTAGAAGCTTTTATGTGGGTGAAATTATGATGGCATGCGAAGTTACAACCTTTTCAGAGTTCATTTGTACTGCTTTTCAAATTCATGGTCATTTAGCTCAAAATAAACCATTAAATGCATGGAAAATATCAAATGAAGTCAGAAAGGGTTAAAATTGATGATGTCCCTTTGAATGGTGCATATTGAACACATAAAAAGTGTGGAGTTAAAGTAAGTTATTAAAAATGAAATCCCTTTGTAATAGATGAGTTTTCGTTTGAAACCCTCATACTTCGTAAGAGATTTTCCAATTTGTTCATCAAGTGCATCGACTTTTTGTCGTAACCCTCTAAACTCTTTAGAAGTTGGTATCTGGGTGAAATTATGATGTCATGCCAAGTCACAACCTTTTCATAGTTCATTTGTACTGCTTTTCAAATTCAGGGTCATTTAGCTCAAAATAAACCATTAAATGCATGGAAAATATCAAATGAAGTCAAAAAGGGTTGAAAATTGATGATGTGCCTTTGAATGGTGCATATTGAACACACAAAAAGTATGGAGTTAAAATAAGTTATTAAAGATGAAAACCATTTGTAATAGATGAGTTTTCGTCCGAAACCCTCATACTTCGAAAGAGATTGTCCAATTTGTACACCAAGTGCATCTAGTTTTTGCCGTAACTCTCTCAATTCTTGAGAAGCTGCTCTGTAGGTGAAATTATGATGTCATGCCAAGTTACAACCTTTTCAGAGTTCATTTTTACTGCTTTTCAAATTCAGGGTCATTTAGCTCAAAATAAATCATTAAATGCATGGAAAATATAAAATGAAGTCAGAAAGGGTTCAAAATTGATGATTTGCCTTTAAATGGTGCATATTGAACACACAAAAAGTATATAGTTAAAATAAGTTATTAAAAATGAAATCCCTTTGTACTGGATGAGTTTTCGTCCAAAACCCTCATACTTCGAAAGAGATTGTCCAATTTGTACAACAAGTGCATCCAGTTTTTGCCGTAACCCTCTCAACTCTTTAGAAGTTGCTATGTGGATGAAATTATGTTGTCATGCCAAGTTACAACCTTTTCAGAGTTCATTTGTACTGCTTTTCAAATTCAGGGTCATTTAGCTCAAAATAAACCATTAAATGAATGGAAAATATCAAATGAAGTCAGAAAGGGTTGAAAATTGATGATGTGCCTTTTAATGGTTCATATTGAACACACAAAAAGTATGGAGTTAAGATAAGTTATTAAAGATGAAAACCATTTGTAATAGATGAGTTTTCGTCCGAAACCCTCACACTTCGAAAGAGATTGTCCAATTTATATACCAAGTGCATCCAGTTTTTGCCATAACACTCTCAAGTCTTGAGAAGCTGCTATGTGGGTGAAATTATGATGTCATGCCAAGTTACAACCTTTTCAGAGTTCATTTTTACTGCTGTTCAAATTCAGGGTCATTTAACTCAAAAAAAATCATTAAATGCATGGAAAATATCAAATGAAGTCGGAAAGGGTTGAAAATTGATGATGTGCCTTTGAATGGTGCATATTGAACACACAAAAATTATGGAGTTAAAATAAGTTATTAAAGATGAAAACCATTTGTAATAGATGAGTTTTCGTCCGAAACCCTCACACTTCGAAAGAGATTGTCCAATTTATATACCAAGTGCATCCACTTTTTGCCATAACCCTCTCAACTCTTTAGAAGCTGTTATGTGGGTGAAATTATCATGGCATGCAAAGTTACAACCTTTTCAGAGTTCATTTGTACTGCTTTTCAAATTCATGGTCATTTAGCTCAAAGTAAACCATTAAATGCTTGGAAAATATCAAATGAAGTCAAAAAGGGTTGAAAATTGATGATGTCCCTTTGAATGGTGCGTATTGAACACACAAAAAGTGTGGAGGTAAAGTAAGTTATTAAAAATGAAATCCCTTTGTAATAGATGAGTTTTCGTTTGAAACCCTCATACTTCGTAAGAGATTTTCCAATTTGTTCACCAAGTGCATCGACTTTTTGTCATAACCCTCTAAACTCTTTAGAAGTTGGTATCTGGGTGAAATTATGATTTCATGCCAAGTCACAACCTTTTCATAGTTCATTTGTACTGCTTTTCAAATTCAAGGTCATTTAGCTCAAAATAAACCATTAAATGCATGGAAAATATCAAATGAAGTCAGAAAGGGTTGAAAATTGATGATGTGCCTTTGAATCGTGCATATTGAACACACAAAAAGTATGGAGTTAAAATAAGTAATTAAAAATGAAATCCCTTTGTAATAGATGAGTTTTCGTCCGAAACCCTCATACTTCGAAAGAAATTGTCCAATTTGTACACCAAGTGTATCCAGTTTTTGCCGTAACCCTCTCGAATCTTCAGAAGCTGCTATCTGCGTGAAATTATGATGTCATGCCAAGTTACAACCTTTTCAGAGTTCATTTGTAATGCTTTCCAAATTTAGGGTCATTTAGCTCAAAATAAATCATTAAATGCATGGAAAATATCAAATGAAGTCAGAAAGGGTGCAAACTTGATGATGTGCCTTTGAATGGTGCATATTGAACACACAAAAAGTATGGAGTTAAAATAAGGTATTAAAGATGAAATCCCTTTGTAATAGATGAGTTTTCGTCCGAAACCCTCATACTACGAAAGAGATTGTCCAATTTGTACACCAAGTGCATCCAGTTTTTGCCGTAAATCTCTCAAGTCTTGAGAAGCTGCTATGTGGGTGAAATTATGATGTCATGCCAAGTTACAACCTTTTCAGAGTTCATTTTTACTGCTTTTCAAATTCAGGGTCATTTAACTCAAAATAAATCATTAAATGCATGGAAAATATCAAATGAAGTCAGAAAGGGTTGAAAATTGATGATGTGCCTTTGAATGGTCATATCGAACACACAAAAAGTATGGAGTTAAAATAAGTTATTAAAAATGAAATCCCTTTGTAATACATGAGTTTTCGTCCGAAACCCTCATATTCTAAAGAGATTCTCCAATTTGTACACCAAGTGCATCCAGTTTTTGCCGTAAGCCTCTCAACACTTTAAAAGCTGCTATGTGGATGAAATTATGATTTCATGCCAAGTTACAACCTTTTCAGAGTTCAGTTGCAATGCTTTTCATATTGAGGGTCATTTAGCTCAAAATAAATCATTAAATGCATGGAAAATATCAAATGAAGTCAGAAAAGGTTGACAATTGAAGATGTGGCTTTAAATGGTTCATATTGAACACACACAAAAGTATGGAGTTAAAATAAGTTATTAAAAATGAAATCCCTTTGTAATAGATGACTTTTCCTCTGAAACCCTCATACTTCGAAAGGGATTGTCCAATTTGTACACCAACTGCATCTAGTTTTTGCCGTAACCGTTTCAACTCTTTAGAAGCTGCTATGTAGGTGAAATTATGATGTCATGCCAAGTCACAACCTTTTCAGAGTTCATTTGTACTGCTTTTCAATTTCAGGGTCATTTAGCTCAAAATAAACCATTAAATACATGGAAAATATCAAATGAAGTCAGAAAGGGTTGAAAATTGATGATGTGCCTTTGAATGGTGCATATTGAACACACAAAAAGTATGGAGTTAAAATAAGTTATTCAAAATGAAATCCCTTTGTAATAGATGAGTTTTCGTCCGAAACCCTCATACTTCGAAAGAAATTGTCCAATTTGTACACCAAGTGTATCCCGTTTTTAGCGTAACCCTCTCGAATCTTGAGAAGCTGCTATGTGCGTGAAATTATGATGTCATGCCAGGTTACAACCTTTTTGGAGTTCATTTGTACTGCTTTCCATATTTAGGGTCATTTAGCTCAAAATAAATCATTAAATGCATGGAAAATATCAAATGATGTCAGAAAGGGTGGAAACTTGATGATGTGCCTTTGAATGGTGCATATTGAACACACAAAAAGTATGGAGTTAAAATAAGTTATTAAAGATGAAATCCCTTTGTAATAGATGAGTTTTCGTTCAAAACCCTCATACTTCGAAAGAGATTGTCCAATTTGTACACCAAGTGCATCCAGTTTTTGCCGTAACTCTCTCAAGTCTTGAGAAGCTGCTATGTGGGTGAAATTATGATGTCATGCCAAGTTACAACCTTTTCAGAGTTCATTTTTACTGCTTTCCAAATTCAGGGTCATTTAACTCAAAATAAATCATTAAATGCATGGAAAATATCAGATGAAGTCAGAAAGGGTTGAAAATTGATGATGTGCCTTTGAATGGTGCATATTGAACACACAAAAAGTATGGAGTTAAAATAAGTTATTAAAGATGAAAACCATTTGTAATAGATGAGTTTTCGTCCGAAACCCTCACACTTCGAAAGAGATTGTCCAATTTATATACCAAATGCATCCACTTTTTGCCATAACCCTCTCAACTCTTTAGAAGCTGTCATGTGGGTGAAATTATCATGACATGCGAAGTGACAACCTTTTCAGAGTTCATTTGTACTGCTTTTCAAATTCATGGTCATTTAGCTCAAAATAAACCATTAAATGCATGGAAAATATCAAATGAAGTCAAAAAGGGTTGAAAATTGATGATGTCCCTTTGAATGGTGCGTATTGAACACACAAAAAGCGTGGAGTTAAAGTAAGTTATTGAAAATGAAATCCCTTTGTAATAGATGAGTTTTCGTTTGAAACCCTCATACTTCGTAAGAGATTTTCCAATTTGTTCACCAAGTGCATCGACTTTTTGTCGTAACCCTCTAAACTCTTTAGAAGTTGGTATCTGGGTGAAATTATGATGTCATGCCAAGTCACAACCTTTTCATAGTTCATTTGTACTACTTTTGAAATTCAGGGTCTTTTAGCTCAAAATAAACCATTAAATGCATGGAAAATATCAAATGAAGTCAGAAAGAGTTGAAAATTGATGATGTGCCTTTGAATGGTGCATATTGAACACACAAAAAGTATGGAGTTAAAATAAGTAATTAAAAATGAAATCCCTTTGTAATAGATGAGTTTTCGTCCGAAACCCTCATACTTCGAAAGAAATTGTCCAATTTGTACACCAAGTGTATCCAGTTTTTGCCATAACCCTCTCGAATCTTTAGAAGCTGCTATGTGTGTAAAATTATGATGTCATGCCAAGTTACAACCTTTTCGGAGTTCATTTGTACTGCTTTCCAAATTTAGGGTCATTTAGCTCAAAATAAATCATTAAATGCATGGAAAATATCAAATGAAGTCAGAAAGGGTGGAAACTTGATGATGTGCCTTTGAATGGTGCATATTGAACACACAAAAAGTATGGAGTTAAAATAAGTTATTAAAGATGAAATCCCTTTGTAATATATGAGTTTTCGTCCGAAACCCTCATCATTCGAAAGAGATTGTCCAATTTGTACACCAAGTGCATCCAGTTTTTGCCGTAACTCTCTCAAGTCTTGAGAAGCTGCTATGTGGGTGAAATTATGATGTCATGCCAACTTACAATCTTTTCAGAGTTCATTTTTACTGCTTTTCAAATTCAGGGTCATTTAACTCAAAATAAATCATTAAATGCATGGAAAATATCAAATGAAGTCAGAAAGGGTTGAAAATTGATGATGTGCCTTTGAATGGTCATATCGAACACACAAAAAGTATGGAGTTAAAATAAGTTATTAAAAATGAAATCCCTTTGTAATACATGAGTTTTCGTCCGAAACCCTCATATTCTAAAGAGATTCTCCAATTTGTACACCAAGTGCATCCAGTTTTTGCCGTAAGCCTCTCAACACTTTAAAAGCTGCTATATGGATGAAATTATGATTTCATGCCAAGTTACAACCTTTACAGAGTTCAGTTGCAATGCTTTTCATATTGAGGGTCATTTAGCTCAAAATAAATCATTAAATGCATGGAAAATATCAAATGAAGTCAGAAAAGGTTGACAATTCATGATGTGCCTTTAAATGGTTCATATTGAACACACACAAAAGTATGGAGTTAAAATAAGTTATTAAAAATGAAATCCCTTTGTAATAGATGACTTTTCGTCTGAAACCCTCATATTCTAAAGAGATTCTCCAATTTGTACACCAAGTGCATCCAGTTTTTGCCGTAAGCCTCTCAACACTTTAGAAGCTGCTATGTGGGTGAAATTATGATGTCATGCCAAGTTACAACCTTTTCAGAGTTCATTTTTACTGCTTTCCAAATTCAGGGTCATTTAACTCAAAATAAATCATTAAATGCATGGAAAATATCAAATGAAGTCAGAAAGGGTTGAAAATTGATGATGTGCCTTTGAATGGTGCAAATTGAACACACAAAAAGTATGGAGTTAAAATAAGTTATTAAAGATGAAAACCATTTGTAATAGATGAGTTTTCGTCCGAAACCCTCACACTTCGAAAGAGATTGTCCAATTTATATACCAAATGCATCCACTTTTTGCCATAACCCTCTCAACTCTTTAGAAGCTGTTATGTGGGTGAAATTATCATGGCATGCGAAGTTACAACCTTTTCAGAGTTCATTTGTACTGCTTTTCAAATTCATGGTCATTTAGCTCAAAATAAACCATTAAATGCATGGAAAATATCAAATGAAGTCAAAAAGGGTTGAAAATTGATGATGTCCCTTTGAATGGTGCGTATTGAACACACAAAAAGGGTGGAGTTAAAGTAAGTTATTGAAAATGAAATCCCTTTGTAATAGATGAGTTTTCGTTTGAAACCCTCATACTTCGTAAGAGATTTTCCAATTTGTTCACCAAGTGCATCGACTTTTTGTCGTAACCCTCTAAACTCTTTAGAAGTTGGTATCTGGGTGAAATTATGATGTCATGCCAAGTCACAACCTTTTCATAGTTCATTTGTACTGCTTTTGAAATTCAGGCATTTAGCTCAAAATAAACCATTAAATGCATGGAAAATATCAAATGAAGTCAGAAAGAGTTGAAAATTGATGATGTGCCTTTGAATGGTGCATATTGAACACACAAAAAGTATGGAGTTAAAATAAGTAATTAAAAATGAAATCCCTTTGTAATAGATGAGTTTTCGTCCGAAACCCTCATACTTCGAAAGAAATTGTCCAATTTGTACACCAAGTGTATCCAGTTTTTGCCATAACCCTCTCGAATCTTTAGAAGCTGCTATGTGTGTAAAATTATGATGTCTTGCCAAGTTACAACCTTTTCGGAGTTCATTTGTACTGCTTTCCAAATTTAGGGTCATTTAGCTCAAAATAAATCATTAAATGCATGGAAAATATCAAATGAAGTCAGAAAGGGTGGAAACTTGATGATGTGCCTTTGAATGGTGCATATTGAACACACAAAAAGTATGGAGTTAAAATAAGTTATTAAAGATGAAATCCCTTTGTAATAGATGAGTTTTCGTCCGAAACCCTCATACTTTGAAAGAGATTGTCCAATTTGTACACCAAGTGCATCCAGTTTTTGCCGTAACTCTCTCAAGTCTTGAGAAGCTGCTATGTGGGTGAAATTATGATGTCATGCCAAGTTACAATCTTTTCAGAGTTCATTTTTACTACTTTTCAAATTCAGGGTCATTTAACTCAAAATAAATCATTAAATGCATGGAAAATATCAAATGAAGTCAGAAAGGGTTGAAAATTGATGATGTGCCTTTGAATGGTCATATCGAACACACAAAAAGTATGGAGTTAAAATAAGTTATTAAAAATGAAATCCCTTTGTAATACATGAGTTTTCGTCCGAAACCCTCATATTCTAAAGAGATTCTCCAATTTGTACACCAAGTGCATCCAGTTTTTGCCGTAAGCCTCTCAACACTTTAAAAGCTGCTATGTGGATGAAATTATGATTTCATGCCAAGTTACAACCTTTTCAGAGTTCAGTTGCAATGCTTTTCATATTGAGGGTCATTTAGCTCAAAATAAATCATTAAATGCATGGAAAATATCGAATGAAGTCAGAAAAGGTTGACAATTGATGATGTGCCTTTAAATGGTTCATATTGAACACACACAAAAGTATGGAGTTAAAATAAGTTATTAAAAATGAAATCCCTTTGTAATAGATGACTTTTCGTCTGAAACCCTCATACTTCGAAAGAGATTGTCCAATTTGTACACCAACTGCATCTAGTTTTTGCCGTAACCGTTTCAACTCTTTAGAAGCTGCTATGTAGGTGAAATCATGATGTCATGCCAAGTCACAACCTTTTCAGAGTTCATTTGTACTGCTTTTCAAATTCAGGGTCATTTAGCTCAAAATAAACCATTAAATGCATGGAAAATATCAAATGAAGTCAGAAATGGTTGAAAATTGATGATGTGCCTTTGAATGGTGCATATTGAACACACAAAAAGTATGGAGTTAAAATAAGTTATTAAAAATGAAATCCCTTTGTAATAGATGAGTTTTCGTCCGAAACCCTCATACTTCGAAAGAAATTGTCCAATTTGTACACCAAGTGTATCCCGTTTTTAGCGTAACCCTCTCGAATCTTGAGAAGCTGCTATGTGCGTGAAATTATGATGTCATGCCAGGTTACAACCTTTTTGGAGTTCATTTGTACTGCTTTCCATATTTAGGGTCATTTAGCTCAAAATAAATCATTAAATGCATGGAAAATATCAAATGCAGTCAGAAAGGGTGGAAACTTGATGATGTGCCTTTGAATGGTGCATATTGAACACACAAAAAGTATGGAGTTAAAATAAGTTATTAAAGATGAAATCCCTTTGTAATAGATGAGTTTTCGTTCGAAACCCTCATACTTCGAAAGAGATTGTCCAATTTGTACACCAAGTGCATCCAGTTTTTGCCGTAACTCTCTCAAGCTTGAGAAGCTGCTATGTGGGTGAAATTATGATGTCATGCCAAGTTACAACCTTTTCAGAGTTCATTTTTACTGCTTTTCAAATTCAGGGTCATTTAACTCAAAATAAATCATTAAATGCATGGAAAATATCAATTGAAGTCAGAAAGGGTTGAAAATTGATGATGTGCCTTTGAATGGTGCATATTGAACACACAAAAAGTATGGAGTTAAAATAAGTTATTAAAGATGAAAACCATTTGTAATAGATGAGTTTTCGTCCGAAACCCTCACACTTCGAAAGAGATTGTCCAATTTATATACCAAATGCATCCACTTTTTGCCATAACCCTCTCAACTCTTTAGAAGCTGTCATGTGGGTGAAATTATCATGGCATGCGAAGTTACAACCTTTTCAGAGTTCATTTGTACTGCTTTTCAAATTCATGGTCATTTAGCTCAAAATAAACCATTAAATGCATGGAAAATATCAAATGAAGTCAAAAAGGGTTGAAAATTGATGATGTCCCTTTGAATGGTGCGTATTGAACACACAAAAAGTGTGGAGTTAAAGTAAGTTATTGAAAATGAAATCCCTTTGTAATAGATGAGTTTTCGTTTGAAACCCTCATACTTCGTAAGAGATTTTCCAATTTGTTCACCAAGTGCATCGACTTTTTGTCGTAACCCTCTAAACTCTTTAGAAGTTGGTATCTGGGTGAAATTATGATGTCATGCCAAGTCACAACCTTTTCATAGTTCATTTGTACTGCTTTTGAAATTCATGGTCTTTTAGCTCAAAATAAACCATTAAATGCATGGAAAATATCAAATGAAGTCAGAAAGAGTTGAAAATTGATGATGTGCCTTTGAATGGTGCATATTGAACACACAAAAAGTATGGAGTTAAAATAAGTAATTAAAAATGAAATCCCTTTGTAATAGATGAGTTTTCGTCCGAAACCCTCATACTTCGAAAGAAATTGTCCAATTTGTACACCAAGTGTATCCAGTTTTTGCCATAACCCTCTCGAATCTTTAGAAGCTGCTATGTGTGTAAAATTATGATGTCATGCCAAGTTACAACCTTTTCGGAGTTCATTTGTACTGCTTTCCAAATTTAGGGTCATTTAGCTCAAAATAAATCATTAAATGCATGGAAAATATCAAATGAAGTCAGAAAGGGTGGAAACTTGATGATGTGCCTTTGAATGGTGCATATTGAACACACAAAAAGTATGGAGTTAAAATAAGTTATTAAAGATGAAATCCCTTTGTAATAGATGAGTTTTCGTCCGAAACCCTCATACTTCGAAAGAGATTGTCCAATTTGTACACCAAGTGCATCCAGTTTTTGCCGTAACTCTCTCAAGTCTTGAGAAGCTGCTATGTGGGTGAAATTATGATGTCATGCCAAGTTACAATCTTTTCAGAGTTCATTTTTACTGCTTTTCAAATTCAGGGTCATTTAACTCAAAATAAATCATTAAATGCATGGAAAATATCAAATGAAGTCAGAAAGGGTTGAAAATTGATGATGTGCCTTTGAATGGTCATATCGAACACACAAAAAGTATGGAGTTAAAATAAGTTATTAAAATGAAATCCCTTTGTAATACATGAGTTTTCGTCCGAAACCCTCATATTCTAAAGAGATTCTCCAATTTGTACACCAAGTGCATCCAGTTTTTGCCGTAAGCCTCTCAACACTTTAAAAGCTGCTATGTGGATGAAATTATGATTTCATGCCAAGTTACAACCTTTACAGAGTTCAGTTGCAATGCTTTTCATATTGAGGGTCATTTAGCTCAAAATAAATCATTAAATGCATGGAAAATATCAAATGAAGTCAGAAAAGGTTGACAATTGATGATGTGCCTTTAAATGGTTCATATTGAACACACACAAAAGTATGGAGTTAAAATAAGTTATTAAAAATGAAATCCCTTTGTAATAGATGACTTTTCGTCTGAAACCCTCATATTCTAAAGAGATTCTCCAATTTGTACACCAAGTGCATCCAGTTTTTGCCGTAAGCCTCTCAACACTTTAGAAGCTGCTATGTGGGTGAAATTATGATGTCATGCCAAGTTACAACCTTTTCAGAGTTCATTTTTACTGCTTTCCAAATGCAGGGTCATTTAACTCAAAATAAATCATTAAATGCATGGAAAATATCAAATGAAGTCAGAAAGGGTTGAAAATTGATGATGTTCCTTTGAATGGTGCATATTGAACACACAAAAAGTATGGAGTTAAAATAAGTTATTAAAGATGAAAACCATTTGTAATAGATGAGTTTTCGTCCGAAACCCTCACACTTCGAAAGAGATTGTCCAATTTATATACCAAATGCATCCACTTTTTGCCATAACCCTCTCCACTCTTTAGAAGTTGTTATGTGGGTGAAATTATCATGGCATGCGAAGTTACAACCTTTTCAGAGTTCATTTGTACTGCTTTTCAAATTCATGGTCATTTAGCTCAAAATAAACCATTAAATGCATGGAAAATATCAAATGAAGTCAAAAAGGGTTGAAAATTGATGATGTCCCTTTGAATGGTGCGTATTGAACACACAAAAAGCGTGGAGTTAAAGTAAGTTATTGAAAATGAAATCCCTTTGTAATAGATGAGTTTTCGTTTGAAACCCTCATACTTCGTAAGAGATTTTCCAATTTGTTCACCAAGTGCATCGACTTTTTGTCGTAACCCTCTAAACTCTTTAGAAGTTGGTATCTGGGTGAAATTATGATGTCATGCCAAGTCACAACCTTTTCATAGTTCATTTGTACTGCTTTTGAAATTCAGGGTCTTTTAGCTCAAAATAAACCAGTAAATGCATGGAAAATATCAAATGAAGTCAGAAAGA
Organism: Hordeum marinum; assembly: GCA_022496015.1. Classification (NCBI taxonomy): domain Eukaryota; kingdom Viridiplantae; phylum Streptophyta; class Magnoliopsida; order Poales; family Poaceae; genus Hordeum; species Hordeum marinum. The sequence goes on along the minus strand of CM039674.1, from coordinate 529,928,051 downwards.
GTTGAAAATTGATGATGTGCCTTTGAATGGTGCATATTGAACACACAAAAAGTATGGAGTTAAAATAAGTAATTAAAAATGAAATCCCTTTGTAATAGATGAGTTTTCGTCCGAAACCCTCATACTTCGAAAGAAATTGTCCAATTTGTACACCAAGTGTATCCAGTTTTTGCCATAACCCTCTCGAATCTTTAGAAGCTGCTATGTGTGTAAAATTATGATGTCATGCCAAGTTACAACCTTTTCGGAGTTCATTTGTACTGCTTTCCAAATTTAGGGTCATTTAGCTCAAAATAAATCATTAAATGCATGGAAAATATCAAATGAAGTCAGAAAGGGTGGAAACTTGATGATGTGCCTTTGAATGGTGCATATTGAACACACAAAAAGTATGGAGTTAAAATAAGTTATTAAAGATGAAATCCCTTTGTAATAGATGAGTTTTCGTCCGAAACCCTCATACTTCGAAAGAGATTGTCCAATTTGTACACCAAGTGCATCCAGTTTTTGCCGTAACTCTCTCAAGTCTTGAGAAGCTGCTATGTGGGTGAAATTATGATGTCATGCCAAGTTACAATCTTTTCAGAGTTCATTTTTACTGCTTTTCAAATTCAGGGTCATTTAACTCAAAATAAATCATTAAATGCATGGAAAATATCAAATGAAGTCAGAAAGGGTTGAAAATTGATGATGTGCCTTTGAATGGTCATATCGAACACACAAAAAGTATGGAGTTAAAATAAGTTATTAAAAATGAAATCCCTTTGTAATACATGAGTTTTCGTCCGAAACCCTCATATTCTAAAGAGATTCTCCAATTTGTACACCAAGTGCATCCAGTTTTTGCCGTAAGCCTCTCAACACTTTAAAAGCTGCTATGTGGATGAAATTATGATTTCATGCGAAGTTACAACCTTTTCAGAGTTCAGTTGTAATGCTTTTCATATTGAGGGTCATTTAGCTCAAAATAAATCATTAAATGCATGGAAAATATCAAATGAAGTCAGAAAAGGTTGACAATTGATGATGTGCCTTTAAATGGTTCATATTGAACACACACAAAAGTATGGAGTTAAAATAAGTTATTAAAAATGAAATCCCTTTGTAATAGATGACTTTTCGTCTGAAACCCTCATACTTCGAAAGAGATTGTCCAATTTGTACACCAACTGCATCCAGTTTTTGCCGTAACCGTTTCAACTCTTTAGAAGCTGCTATGTAGGTGAAATCATGATGTCATGCCAAGTCACAACCTTTTCAGAGTTCATTTGTACTGCTTTTCAAATTCAGGGTCATTTAGCTCAAAATAAACCATTAAATGCATGGAAAATATCAAATGAAGTCAGAAAGGGTTAAAAATTGATGATGTGCCTTTGAATGGTACATATTGAACACACAAAAAGTATGGAGTTAAAATAAGTTATTAAAAATGAAATCCCTTTGTAATAGATGAGTTTTCGTCCGAAACCCTCATACTTCGAAAGAAATTGTCCAATTTGTACACCAAGTGTATCCCGTTTTTAGCGTAACCCTCTCGAATCTTGAGAAGCTGCTATGTGCGTGAAATTATGATGTCATGCCAGGTTACAACCTTTTTGGAGTTCATTTGTACTGCTTTCCATATTTAGGGTCATTTAGCTCAAAATAAATCATTAAATGCATGGAAAATATCAAATGCAGTCAGAAAGGGTGGAAACTTGATGATGTGCCTTTGAATGGTGCATATTGAACACACAAAAAGTATGGAGTTAAAATAAGTTATTAAAGATGAAATCCCTTTGTAATAGATGAGTTTTCGTTCGAAACCCTCATACTTCGAAAGAGATTGTCCAATTTGTACACCAAGTGCATCCAGTTTTTGCCGTAACTCTCTCAAGCTTGAGAAGCTGCTATGTGGGTGAAATTATGATGTCATGCCAAGTTACAACCTTTTCAGAGTTCATTTTTACTGCTTTTCAAATTCAGGGTCATTTAACTCAAAATAAATCATTAAATGCATGGAAAATATCAATTGAAGTCAGAAAGGGTTGAAAATTGATGATGTGCCTTTGAATGGTGCATATTGAACACACAAAAAGTATGGAGTTAAAATAAGTTATTAAAGATGAAAACCATTTGTAATAGATGAGTTTTCGTCCGAAACCCTCACACTTCGAAAGAGATTGTCCAATTTATATACCAAATGCATCCACTTTTTGCCATAACCCTCTCAACTCTTTAGATGCTGTCATGTGGGTGAAATTATCATGGCATGCGAAGTTACAACCTTTTCAGAGTTCATTTGTACTGCTTTTCAAATTCATGGTCATTTAGCTCAAAATAAACCATTAAATGCATGGAAAATATCAAATGAAGTCAAAAAGGGTTGAAAATTGAAGATGTCCCTTTGAATGGTGCGTATTGAACACACAAAAAGTGTGGAGTTAAAGTAAGTTATTAAAAATGAAATCCCTTTGTAATAGATGAGTTTTCGTTTGAAACCCTCATACTTCGTAAGAGATTTTCCAATTTGTTCACCAAGTGCATCGACTTTTTGTCGTAACCCTCTAAACTCTTTAGAAGTTGGTATCTGGGTGAAATTATGATGTCATGCCAAGTCACAACCTTTTCATAGTTCATTTGTACTGCTTTTGAAATTCAGGGTCATTTAGCTCAAAATAAACCATTAAATGCATGGAAAATATCAAATGAAGTCAGAAAGGGTTGAAAATTGATGATGTGCCTTTGAATGGTGCATATTGAACACACAAAAAGTATGGAGTTATAATAAGTAATTAAAAATGAAATCCCTTTGTAATAGATGAGTTTTCGTCCGAAACCCTCATACTTCGAAAGAAATTGTCCAATTTGTACACCAAGTGTATCCAGTTTTTGCCATAACCCTCTCGAATCTTTAGAAGCTGCTATGTGTGTAAAATTATGATGTCATGCCAAGTTACAACCTTTTCGGAGTTCATTTGTACTGCTTTCCAAATTTAGGGTCATTTAGCTCAAAATAAATCATTAAATGCATGGAAAATATCAAATGAAGTCAGAAAGGGTGGAAACTTGATGATGTGCCTTTGAATGGTGCATATTGAACACACAAAAAGTATGGAGTTAAAATAAGTTATTAAAGATGAAATCCCTTTGTAATAGATGAGTTTTCGTCCGAAACCCTCATACTTCGAAAGAGATTGTCCAATTTGTACTCCAAGTGCATCCAGTTTTTGCCGTAACTCTCTCAAGTCTTGAGAAGCTGCTATGTGGGTGAAATTATGATGTCATGCCAAGTTACAACCTTTTCAGAGTTCATTTTTACTGCTTTTCAAATTCAGGGTCATTTAACTCAAAATAAATCATTAAATGCATGGAAAATATCAAATGAAGTCAGAAAGGGTTGAAAATTGATGATGTGCCTTCGAATGGTGCATATTGAACACACAAGAAGTATGGAGTTAAAATAAGTTATTAAAGATGAAAACCATTTGTAATAGATGAGTTTTCGTCCGAAACCCTCACACTTCGAAAGAGATTGTCCAATTTATATACCAAATGCATCCACTTTTTGCCATAACCCTCTCAACTCTTTAGAAGCTGTCATGTGGGTGAAATTATCATGGCATGCGAAGTTACAACCTTTTGAGAGTTCATTTGTACTGCTTTTCAAATTCATGGTCATTTAGCTCAAAATAAACCATTAAATGCATGGAAAATATCAAATGAAGTCAAAAAGGGTATAAAATTGATGATGTCCCTTTGAATGGTGCGTATTGAACACACAAAAAGTGTGGAGTTAAAGTAAGTTATTAAAAATGAAATCCCTTTGTAATAGATGAGTTTTCGTTTGAAACCCTCATACTTCGTAAGAGATTTTCCAATTTGTTCACCAAGTGCATCGACTTTTTGTCGTAACCCTCTAAACTCTTTAGAAGTTGGTATCTGGGTGAAATTATGATGTCATGCCAAGTCACAACCTTTTCATAGTTCATTTGTACTGCTTTTGAAATTCAGGGTCATTTAGCTCAAAATAAACCATTAAATGCATGGAAAATATCAAATGAAGTCGGAAAGGGTTGAAAATTGATGATGTGCCTTTGAATGGTGCATATTGAACACACAAAAAGTATGGAGTTAAAATAAGTAATTAAATATGAAATCCCTTTGTAATAGATGAGTTTTCGTCCGAAACCCTCATAGTTCGAAAGAAATTGTCCAATTTGTACACCAAGTGTATCCAGTTTTTGCCATAACCCTCTCGAATCTTCAGAATCTGCTATGTGGGTAAAATTATGATGTCATGCCAAGTTACAACCTTTTCGGAGTTCATTTGTACTGCTTTCCAAATTTAGGGTCATTTAGCCAAAATAAATCATTAAATGCATGGAAAATATCAAATGAAGTCAGAAAGGGTGGAAACTTGATGATGTGCCTTTGAATGGTGCATATTGAACACACAAAAAGTATGGAGTTAAAATAAGTTATTAAAGATGAAATCCCTTTGTAATAGATGAGTTTTCGTTTGAAACCCTCATACTTGGTAAGAGATTTTCCAATTTGTTCACCAAGTGCGTCGACTTTTTGTCGTAACCCTCTAAACTCTTTAGAAGTTGGTATCTGGGTGAAATTATGATGTCATGCCAAGTCACAACCTTTTCATAGTTCATTTGTACTGCTTTTGAAATTCAGGGTCATTTAGCTCAAAATAAACCATTAAATGCATGGAAAATATCAAATGAAGTCAGAAAGGGTTGAAAATTGATGATGTGCCTTTGAATGGTGCATATTGAACACACAAGAAGTATGGAGTTAAAATAAGTTATTAAAGATGAAAACCATTTGTAATAGATGAGTTTTCGTCCGAAACCCTCACACTTCGAAAGAGATTGTCCAATTTATATACCAAATGCATCCACTTTTTGCCATAACCCTCTCAACTCTTTAGAAGCTGTCATGTGGGTGAAATTATCATGGCATGCGAAGTTACAACCTTTTCAGAGTTCATTTGTACTGCTTTTCAAACTCATGGTCATTTAGCTCAAAATAAACCATTAAATGCATGGAAAATATCAAATGAAGTCAAAAAGGGTTTAAAATTGATGATGTCCCTTTGAATGGTGCGTATTGAACACACAAAAAGTGTGGAGTTAAAGTAAGTTATTAAAAATGAAATCCCTTTGTAATAGATGAGTTTTCGTTTGAAACCCTCATACTTCGTAAGAGATTTTCCAATTTGTTCACCAAGTGCATCGACTTTTTGTCGTAACCCTCTAAACTCTTTAGAAGTTGGTATCTGGGTGAAATTATGATGTCATGCCAAGTCACAACCTTTTCATAGTTCATTTGTACTGCTTTTGAAATTCAGGGTCATTTAGCTCAAAATAAACCATTAAATGCATGGAAAATATCAAATGAAGTCGGAAAGGGTTGAAAATTGATGATGTGCCTTTGAATGGTGCATATTGAACACACAAAAAGTATGGAGTTAAAATAAGTAATTAAATATGAAATCCCTTTGTAATAGATGAGTTTTCGTCCGAAACCCTCATACTTCGAAAGAAATTGTCCAATTTGTACACCAAGTGTATCCAGTTTTTGCCATAACCCTCTCGAATCTTCAGAATCTGCTATGTGGGTAAAATTATGATGTCATGCCAAGTTACAACCTTTTCGGAGTTCATTTGTACTGCTTTCCAAATTTAGGGTCATTTAGCTCATAATAAATCATTAAATGCATGGAAAATATCAAATGAAGTCAGAAAGGGTGGAAACTTGATGATGTTCCTTTGAATGGTGCATATTGAACACACAAAAAGTATGGAGTTAAAATAAGTTATTAAAGATGAAATCCCTTTGTAATAGATGAGTTTTCGTTTGAAACCCTCATACTTCGTAAGAGATTTTCCAATTTGTTCACCAAGTGCGTCGACTTTTTGTCGTAACCCTCTAAACTCTTTAGAAGTTGGTATCTGGGTGAAATTATGATGTCATGCCAAGTCACAACCTTTTCATAGTTCATTTGTACTGCTTTTGAAATTCAGGGTCATTTAGCTCAAAATAAACCATTAAATGCATGGAAAATATCAAATGAAGTCAGAAAGGGTTGAAAATTGATGATGTGCCTTTGAATGGTGCATATTGAACACACAAAAAGTATGGAGTTATAATAAGTAATTAAAAATGAAATCCCTTTGTAATAGATGAGTTTTCGTCCGAAACCCTCATACTTCGAAAGAAATTGTCCAATTTGTACACCAAGTGTATCCAGTTTTTGCCATAACCCTCTCGAATCTTTAGAAGCTGCTATGTGTGTAAAATTATGATGTCATGCCAAGTTACAACCTTTTCGGAGTTCATTTGTACTGCTTTCCAAATTTAGGGTAATTTAGCTCAAAATAAATCATTAAATGCATGGAAAATATCAAATGAAGTCAGAAAGGGTGGAAACTTGATGATGTGCCTTTGAATGGTTCATATTGAACACACAAAAAGTATGGAGTTAAAATAAGTTATTAAAGATGAAATCCCTTTGTAATAGATGAGTTTTTGTCCGAAACCCTCATACTTCGAAAGATATTGTCCAATTTGTACACGAAGTGCATCCAGTTTTTGCCGTAACTCTCTCAAGTCTTGAGAAGCTGCTATGTGGGTGAAATTATGATGTCATGCCAAGTTACAACCTTTTCAGAGTTCATTTTTACTGCTTTTCAAATTCAGGGTCATTTAACACAAAATAAATCATTAAATGCATGGAAAATATCAAATGAAGTCAGAAAGGGTTGAAAATTGATGATGTGCCTTTGAATGGTGCATATTGAACACACAAGAAGTATGGAGTTAAAATAAGTTATTAAAGATGAAAACCATTTGTAATAGATGAGTTTTCGTCCGAAACCCTCACACTTCGAAAGAGATTGTCCAATTTATATACCAAATGCATCCACTTTTTGCCATAACCCTCTCAACTCTTTAGAAGCTGTCATGTGGGTGAAATTATCATGGCATGCGAAGTTACAACCTTTTCAGAGTTCATTTGTACTGCTTTTCAAACTCATGGTCATTTAGCTCAAAATAAACCATTAAATGCATGGAAAATATCAAATGAAGTCAAAAAGGGTTTAAAATTGATGATGTCCCTTTGAATGGTGCGTATTGAACACACAAAAAGTGTGGAGTTAAAGTAAGTTATTAAAAATGAAATCCCTTTGTAATAGATGAGTTTTCGTTTGAAACCCTCATACTTCGTAAGAGATTTTCCAATTTGTTCACCAAGTGCATCGACTTTTTGTCGTAACCCTCTAAACTGTTTAGAAGTTGGTATCTGGGTGAAATTATGATGTCATGCCAAGTCACAACCTTTTCATAGTTCATTTGTACTGCTTTTGAAATTCAGGGTCATTTAGCTCAAAATAAACCATTAAATGCATGGAAAATATCAAATGAAGTCGGAAAGGGTTGAAAATTGATGATGTGCCTTTGAATGGTGCATATTGAACACACAAAAAGTATGGAGTTAAAATAAGTAATTAAATATGAAATCCCTTTGTAATAGATGAGTTTTCGTCCGAAACCCTCATACTTCGAAAGAAATTGTCCAATTTGTACACCAAGTGTATCCAGTTTTTGCCATAACCCTCTCGAATCTTCAGAATCTGCTATGTGGGTAAAATTATGATGTCATGCCAAGTTACAACCTTTTCGGAGTTCATTTGTACTGCTTTCCAAATTTAGGGTCATTTAGCTCATAATAAATCATTAAATGCATGGAAAATATCAAATGAAGTCAGAAAGGGTGGAAACTTGATGATGTGCCTTTGAATGGTGCATATTGAACACACAAAAAGTATGGAGTTAAAATAAGTTATTAAAGATGAAATCCCTTTGTAATAGATGAGTTTTCGTTTGAAACCCTCATACTTCGTAAGAGATTTTCCAATTTGTTCACCAAGTGCGTCGACTTTTTGTCGTAACCCTCTAAACTCTTTAGAAGTTGGTATCTGGGTGAAATTATGATGTCATGCCAAGTCACAACCTTTTCATAGTTCATTTGTACAGCTTTTGAAATTCAGGGTCATTTAGCTCAAAATAAACCATTAAATGCATGGAAAATATCAAATGAAGTCAGAAAGGGTTGAAAATTGATGATGTGCCTTTGAATGGTGCATATTGAACACACAAAAAGTATGGAGTTATAATAAGTAATTAAAAATGAAATCCCTTTGTAATAGATGAGTTTTCGTCCGAAACCCTCATACTTCGAAAGAAATTGTCCAATTTGTACACCAAGTGTATCCAGTTTTTGCCATAACCCTCTCGAATCTTTAGAAGCTGCTATGTGTGTAAAATTATGATGTCATGCCAAGTTACAACCTTTTCGGAGTTCATTTGTACTGCTTTCCAAATTTAGGGTCATTTAGCTCAAAATAAATCATTAAATGCATGGAAAATATCAAATGAAGTCAGAAAGGGTGGAAACTTGATGATGTGCCTTTGAATGGTGCATATTGAACACACAAAAAGTATGGAGTTAAAATAAGTTATTAAAGATGAAATCCCTTTGTAATAGATGAGTTTTTGTCCGAAACCCTCATACTTCGAAAGAGATTGTCCAATTTGTACACGAAGTGCATCCAGTTTTTGCCGTAACTCTCTCAAGTCTTGAGAAGCTGCTATGTGGGTGAAATTATGATGTCATGCCAAGTTACAACCTTTTCAGAGTTCATTTTTACTGCTTTTCAAATTCAGGGTCATTTAACTCAAAATAAATCATTAAATGCATGGAAAATATCAAATGAAGTCAGAAAGGGTTGAAAATTGATGATGTGCCTTTGAATGGTGCATATTGAACACACAAGAAGTATGGAGTTAAAATAAGTTATTAAAGATGAAAACCATTTGTAATAGATGAGTTTTCGTCCGAAACCCTCACACTTCGAAAGAGATTGTCCAATTTATATACCAAATGCATCCACTTTTTGCCATAACCCTCTCAACTCTTTAGAAGCTGTCATGTGGGTGAAATTATCATGGCATGCGAAGTTACAACCTTTTCAGAGTTCATTTGTACTGCTTTTCAAACTCATGGTCATTTAGCTCAAAATAAACCATTAAATGCATGGAAAATATCAAATGAAGTCAAAAAGGGTTTAAAATTGATGATGTCCCTTTGAATGGTGCGTATTGAACACACAAAAAGTGTGGAGTTAAAGTAAGTTATTAAAAATGAAATCCCTTTGTAATAGATGAGTTTTCATTTGAAACCCTCATACTTCGTAAGAGATTTTCCAATTTGTTCACCAAGTGCATCGACTTTTTGTCGTAACCCTCTAAACTCTAGAAGTTGGTATCTGGGTGAAATTATGATGTCATGCCAAGTCACAACCTTTTCATAGTTCATTTGTACTGCTTTTGAAATTCAGGGTCATTTAGCTCAAAATAAACCATTAAATGCATGGAAAATATCAAATGAAGTCGGAAAGGGTTGAAAATTGATGATGTGCCTTTGAATGGTGCATATTGAACACACAAAAAGTATGGAGTTAAAATAAGTAATTAAATATGAAATCCCTTTGTAATAGATGAGTTTTCGTCCGAAACCCTCATACTTCGAAAGAAATTGTCCAATTTGTACACCAAGTGTATCCAGTTTTTGCCATAACCCTCTCGAATCTTCAGAATCTGCTATGTGGGTAAAATTATGATGTCATGCCAAGTTACAACCTTTTCGGAGTTCATTTGTACTGCTTTCCAAATTTAGGGTCATTTAGCTCATAATAAATCATTAAATGCATGGAAAATATCAAATGAAGTCAGAAAGGGTGGAAACTTGATGATGTGCCTTTGAATGGTGCATATTGAACACACAAAAAGTATGGAGTTAAAATAAGTTATTAAAGATGAAATCCCTTTGTAATAGATGAGTTTTCGTTTGAAACCCTCATACTTCGTAAGAGATTTTCCAATTTGTTCACCAAGTGCATCGACTTTTTGTCGTAACCCTCTAAACTCTTTAGAAGTTGGTATCTGGGTGAAATTATGATGTCATGCCAAGTCACAACCTTTTCATAGTTCATTTGTACTGCTTTTGAAATTCAGGGTCATTTAGCTCAAAATAAACCATTAAATGCATGGAAAATATCAAATGAAGTCAGAAAGGGTTGAAAATTGATGATGTGCCTTTGAATGGTGCATATTGAACACACAAAAAGCATGGAGTTATAATAAGTAATTAAAAATGAAATCCCTTTGTAATAGATGAGTTTTCGTCCGAAACCCTCATACTTCGAAAGAAATTGTCCAATTTGTACACCAAGTGTATCAAGTTTTTGCCATAACCCTCTCGAATCTTTAGAAGCTGCTATGTGTGTAAAATTATGATGTCATGCCAAGTTACAACCTTTTCGGAGTTCATTTGTACTGCTTTCCAAATTTAGGGTCATTTAGCTCAAAATAAATCATTAAATGCATGGAAAATATCAAATGAAGTCAGAAAGGGTGGAAACTTGATGATGTGCCTTTGAATGGTGCATATTGAACACACAAAAAGTATGGAGCTAAAAAAGTTATTAAAGATGAAATCCCTTTGTAATAGATGAGTTTTCGTCCGAAACCCTCATACTTCGAAAGAGATTGTCCAATTTGTACACGAAGTGCATCCAGTTTTTGCCGTAACTCTCTCAAGTCTTGAGAAGCTGCTATGTGGGTGAAATTATGATGTCATGCCAAGTTACAACCTTTTCAGAGTTCATTTTTACTGCTTTTCAAATTCAGGGTCATTTAACTCAAAATAAATCATTAAATGCATGGAAAATATCAAATGAAGTCAGAAAGGGTTGAAAATTGATGATGTGCCTTTGAATGGTGCATATTGAACACACAAGAAGTATGGAGTTAAAATAAGTTATTAAAGATGAAAACCATTTGTAATAGATGAGTTTTCGTCCGAAACCCTCACACTTCGAAAGAGATTGTCCAATTTATATACCAAATGCATCCACTTTTTGCCATAACCCTCTCAACTCTTTAGAAGCTGTCATGTGGGTGAAATTATCATGGCATGCGAAGTTACAACCTTTTCAGAGTTCATTTGTACTACTTTTCAAACTCATGCTCATTTAGCTCAAAATAAACCATTAAATGCATGGAAAATATCAAATGAAGTCAAAAAGGGTTTAAAATTGATGATGTCCCTTTGAATGGTGCGTATTGAACACACAAAAAGTGTGGAGTTAAAGGAAGTTATTAAAAATGAAATCCCTTTGTAATAGATGAGTTTTCGTTTGAAACCCTCATACTTCGTAAGAGATTTTCCAATTTGTTCACCAAGTGCATCGACTTTTTGTCGTAACCCTCTAAACTCTTTAGAAGTTGGTATCTGGGTGAAATTATGATGTCATGCCAAGTCACAACCTTTTCATAGTTCATTTGTACTGCTTTTGAAATTCAGGGTCATTTAGCTCAAAATAAACCATTAAATGCATGGAAAATATCAAATGAAGTCAGAAAGGGTTGAAAATTGATGATGTGCCTTTGAATGGTGCATATTGAACACACAAAAAGTATGGAGTTAAAAAAAGTAATTAAATATGAAATCCCTTTGTAATAGATGAGTTTTCGTCCGAAACCCTCATACTTCGAAAGAAATTGTCCAATTTGTACACCAAGTGTATCCAGTTTTTGCCATAACCCTCTCGAATCTTCAGAATCTGCTATGTGGGTAAAATTATGATGTCATGCCAAGTTACAACCTTTTCGGAGTTCATTTGTACTGCTTTCCAAATTTAGGGTCATTTAGCTCAAAATAAATCATTAAATGCATGGAAAATATCAAATGAAGTCAGAAAGGGTGGAAACTTGATGATGTGCCTTTGAATGGTGCATATTGAACACACAAAAAGTATGGAGTTAAAATAAGTTATTAAAGATGAAATCCCTTTGTACTAGATGAGTTTTCGTCCGAAACCCTCATACTTCGAAAGAGATTGTCCAATTTGTACACCAAGTGCATCCAGTTTTTGCCGTAACTCTCTCAAGTCTTGAGAAGCTGCTATGTGGGTGAAATTATGATGTCATGCCAAGTTACAACCTTTTCAGAGTTCATTTTTACTGCTTTTCAAATTCAGGGTCATTTAACTCAAAATAAATCATTAAATGTATGGAAAATATCAAATGAAGTCAGAAAGGGTTGAAAATTGATGATGTGCCTTTGAATGGTCATACTGAACACACAAAAAGTATGGAGTTAAAATAAGTTATTAAAAATGAAATCCCTTTGTAATACATGAGTTTTCGCCCGAAACCCTCATATTCTAAAGAGATTCTCCAATTTGTACACCAAGTGCATCCAGTTTTTGCCGTAAGCCTCTCAACACTTTAGAAGCTGCTATGTGGATGAAATTATGATTTCATGCCAAGTTACAACCTTTTCAGAGTTCAGTTGCAATGCTTTTCATATTGAGGGTCATTTAGCTCAAAATAAATCATTAAATGCATGGAAAATATCAAATGAAGTCAGAAAGGGTTGAAAATTGTTGATGTGCCTTTAAATGGTTCATATTGAACACACACAAAAGTATGGAGTTAAAATAAGTTATTAAAAATGAAATCCCTTTGTAATAGATGACTTTTCGTCTGAAACCCTCATACTTCGAAAGAGATTGTCCAATTTGTGCACCAACTACATCGAGTTTTTGCCTTAACCCTTTAAACTCTTTAGAAGCTGCTATGTAGGTGAAATTATGATGTCATTCCAAGTTACAACCTTTTCAGAGTTCATTTGTACTGCTTTTCAAATTCAGGATCATTTTGCTCAACATAAATCATTAATTACATGGAAAATATCAAATGAAGTCAGAAAGGGTTGAAAATTGATGACGTTCTTTGAATGGTTCATATTGAACACAAAAAAATTATGGAGTTAAAATAAGTTATTAAAAATGAAATCCCTTTGTAATAGATGAGTTTTCGTCTGAAACCCTCATACTTCGAAAGAGACTGTCCAATTTGAACACCAACTGCATCCAGTTTTTGGCGTAACCCTCTCAAATCTTTAAAAGCTTCTATGTGGGTGAAATTATGATGTCATGCCACGTTACAACCTTTTCAGAGTTCGTTTGTACTGCTTTTGAAAATCAGGGTCATTTAGCTTAAAATAAATCATTAAATGCATGGAAAATATCATCCAAAGTCAGAAAGGGTTGAAACTTGATGATGTGCCTTTGAATGGTGCATATTGAACACACAAAAAGTATGGAGTTAAAATAAGTTATTAAAGTTGAAATCCCTTTGTAATAGATGAGTTTTCGTCCGAAACCCTCATACTTCGAAAGAGATTGTCCAATTTGTACACCAAGTGCATCCAGTTTTTGCACTAAGCCTCTGAACACTTTAGAAGTTTGTATGTGGATGAAATTATGATTTCATGCCAAGTTACAACCTTTTCAGTGTTCAGTTGTACTGCTTTTCAAATTCAGGGTCATTTAGCTCAAAATAAATCATTAAATGCATGGAAAATATCAAATGAAGTCAGAAAGGGTTGAAAATAGATGATGTGCCTTTGAATGGTTCATATTGAACACAAAAAAATAATGGAGTTAAAATAAGTTATTGAAAATGAAATCCCTTTGTAATAGATGAGTTTTCGTCCGAAACCCTCATACTTCGAAAGAGATTATCCAATTTGTACACCAAGTGCATCCACTTTTTGTCGTAACCCTCTCAATTCTTTACAGGCTTCTATGTGGGATAAATTATGATGTCATGCCAAGGTACAACCTTTTCAGAGTTCATTTGTACTGCTTTTCAAAATTAGGGTCATTTAGCTCAAAATAAACCATTAAATGCATAGAAAATATCAAATGAAGTTAGAAAGGGTTGAAAATTGATGATGTGCCTTTGAATGGTGCATATTGAACACACAAAAAATATGGAGTTAAAATTAGTTATTAAAGATGAAATCCCTTTGTAATAGATGAGTTTTCGTTTGAAACCCTCATACTTCGAAAGAGATTGTCCAATTTGTACACCAAGTGCATCCACTTTTTGCCGTAACCCTCTCAACTCTTCAGAAGTTGCTATGTGGGTGAAATTATGATGTCATGCCAAGTTACAACATTTTTAGAGTTCATTTGTACTGCTTTATAAATTCAGGGCCATTTAGCTCAAAATAAACCTTTAAATGAATGGAAAATGTCAAATGAAGTCACAAAGGGTTGAAAATTGATGATGTGTTTTTGAATGGTGCGTATTGAATACATAAAAGGTATGGAGGTAAAATAAAATCTTAAAAATGAAATCCCTTTGTAATAGATGAGTTTTCGTCCGAAACCCTCAAACTTCGAAAGAGTTAGTCAAATTTGTACACCAAGTGCATCCAGTTTTTGCCGTAACCCTCTCAACTCTTGAGAAGCTGCTATGTGGGTGAAATTATGATGTCATGCCAAGTTACAACCTTTTCACAATTTATTTGTACTCCTTTTGAAATTCAGGGTCATTTAGCTCAAAATAAATCATTAAATGCATGGAAAATATCAAATGAAGTCAGAAAGGGTTGAAATTTTATGATGTGCCTTTGAATGGTGCATATTGGACACACCAAAAGTATGGAGTGAAAATAAGTTATTAAAGATGAAATCCCTTTGTAATAGATGAGTTTTCGTCCGAAACCACCATACTTTGAAAGAGATTGTTCAAGTTGTACACCAAGTGCACCCAGTTTTTGCCGTAACCCTCTCAACTCTTGAGGAGCTGCTATGTGGGTGAAATTATGATGTCATGCCAACTTACAACCTTTTCACAGTTTATTTGTACTCCTTTTTGAAATTCAGGGTCATTTAGCCTAAAATAAATCTTTAAATGCATGGAAAATATCAAATGAAGTCAAAAAGGGTTGAAAATTTATGATGTGCCTTTGAATGGTGCATATTGAACACACCAAAAGTATGGAGTGAAAATAAGTTATTAAAGATGAAATCCCTTTGTAATAGATGAGTTTCCATCTAAAACCATCATACTTCGATAGAGATTGTCCAATTTGTACACCAAGAGCATCCAGTTTTTGTCGTAACCCACTCAACTCTTTAGAAGCTGCTATGTGGGTGGAATTATGATGTCATGCCAAGTTACAACCTTTTCAGAGTTCCTTTGTACTGCGTTTCAAATTTAGGGTCATTTAGCTCAAAATAAATCATTAAATGCATGGAAAATATAAAAGTAAGTCAGAAAGGGTTGAAAATTGACGACGTGCCTTTGAATGGTGCATATTAAACACACAAAAAGTATGGGGTTGAAATAAGTTATTAAAAATGAGATCCCTTTGTAATAGATGAGTTTTCGTTCGAAACCCTCATACTTCGAAAGAGATAGTCCAATTTGTACACCAATTGCATCCAATTTTTGTCGTAGCCCTGTCAACTGTTTAGAAGTTTCTATGTGGGTGAAATTATGATGTCATGCCAAGTTACAACCTTTTCAGGGTTCATTTGTACAGATTTTCAAATTCAGGGTCATTTAGCTCAAAATAAATCATTAAATGCATGGAAAATATCAAATGATGTCAGAAAGGGTTGAAAATTGGTGATGTGTCTTTGAATTCTGCATATTGAACACACAAAAAGTATGGAGTTAAAATAAGTTATTAAAAATGAAATCCCTTTGTAATAGATGAGTTTTCGTCCGAAACCCTCATAATTCGAAAGAGATTGTCCAATTTGTACACCAAGTGCATCCACTTTTTGCCGTAACCCTCTCAACTCTTCAGACGCTTCTATGTGGGTGAAATTATGATGTCATGCCAAGTTACAACCTTTTCAGAGTTCATTTGTACTGCTTTTCAAATTCAGGGTCATTTAGGTCAAAATAAATCATTAAATGCATGGAAAATATCAAATGAAGTCAGAAAGGGTTGAAAAAAGATGATGTGCCTTTGAATGGTGCATATTGAACACACCAAAAGTTTGGAGTGAAAATAAGTTATTAAAGATGAAATCCCTTTGTAATAGATGAGTTTTCGTCCGAAACCACCATACTTCGAAAGATATTGTCCAATTTGTACACCAAGTGCATCCAGTTTCTGCCGTAACCCTCTCAACTCTTGAGAAGATGCTATGTGGGTGAAATTATGATGTCATGCCAAGTTACAACCTTTTCACAGTTTATTTGTTCTCCTTTTGAAATTTAGGGTAATTTAGCCCAAAATAAATCATTAAGTGCGTGGAAAATTTCAAATGAAGTCAAAAAGGGTTGAAAATTGATGATGTGCCTTTGAATGGTGCATATTGAACACACTAAAAGTATGGAGTGAAACTAAGTTATTAAAGATGAAATCCTTTTGTAATAGATGAGTTTCCGTCTGAAACCATCATACTTCAAAAGAGATTGTCCAATTTGTACACCAAGTGCATCCAGTTTTAGTCGTAACCCACTCAACTCTTTAGATGCTGCTATGTGGGTGGAATTATGATGTCATGCCAAGTTACAACCTTTTCAAAGTTCATTTGTACTGCGTTTCAAATTTAGTGTCATTTAGCTCAAAATAAATCATTAAATGCATGGAAAATATCAAATGAAGTCAGAAAGGGTTGAAAATTGACGACGTGCCTTTGAATGGTCCATATTAAACACACAAAAAGTATGGGGTTAAAATAAGTTATTAAAAATGAAATCCCTTTGTAATAGATGAGTTTTCGTTCGAAACCCTCATACTTCGAAAGAGATAGTACAATTTGTACACCAATTGCATCCAATTTTTGCCGTAGCCCTGTCAACTGTTTAGAAGTTTCTATGTGGGTGAAATTATGATGTCATGCCAAGTTACAACCTTTTCAGGGTTCATTTGTACTGCTTTTCAAATTCTGGGTCATTTAGCTCAAAATAAATCATTAAATGGAGGGAAAATATCAAATCATGTCAGAAAGGGTTGAAAATTGGTGATGTGCCTTTCAATTGTGCATATTGAACACACAAAAATTATGAACTTAAAATAAGTTATTAAAAATGAAATCCCTTTGTAATAGATGAGTTTTCGTCCGAAACCCTCATAATTCGAAAGAGATTGTCCAATTTGTACACCAAGTGCATCCACTTTTTGCCGTAACCCTCTCAACTCTTCAGAAGCTTCTATGTGGGTGAAATTATGATGTCATGCCAATTTACAACCTTTTCAGAGTTCATTTCTACTGCTTTTCAAATTCAGGGTCATTTAGCTAAAGATAAATCATTAAATGCATGGAAAATATCAAATGAGTTTAGAAAGAGTTGAAAATTGATCATCTGCCTTTGAATGGTGCTTGTTGAACACAGAAAAAGTATGGGGTTAAAATAAGTTATTAAAAATGAAATCCCTTTGTAATAGATGAGTTTTCATCCAAAGCCCTCATACTTCGAAAGAGATTGTCCAATTTGTACACCAAGTGCATCCAGTTTTTGCCGTAACCCTCTCAACTCTTTAGAAACTACTATGTGGGTGAAATTATGATGTCATGCCAAGGTACAACCTTTTCAGAGTTCATTTGTAGTGATTTTCAAATTTAGGGTCATTTAGCTCAAAATATATCATTAAATGCATGGAAAATATCAAATGAAGTCAGAAAGGGTTGAATTTTGACGATGTGCCTTTGAATGGTGCATACTGAACACACCAAAAGTATCGAGTGAAAATAAGTTATTAAAGATGAAATCCCTTTGTAATAGATGAGTTTTCATCCGAAACCACCATACTTCGAAAGAGATTGTCCAATTTGTACACGAAGTGCATACAGTTTTTGCCGTAACCCTCTCAACTCTTGAGAAGTTGCTATGTGGGTGAAATTATGATGTCATGCCAAGTTACAACCTTTTCATAGTTTATTTGTACTCCTTTTGAAATTCAGGGTCATTTAGCTCAAAATAAATCATTAAATGCATGGAAAATATCAAATGAAGTCAGAAAGGGTTGAAAATTGATGATGTGCCTTTGAATTGTGCATATTGAACACACCAAAAGTGTGGAGTGAAAATAAGTTATTAAAGATGAAATCTCTTTGTAATAGATGAGTTTTCGTCCGAAACCACCATACTTCGAAAGAGATTGTCCAATTTGTACACGAAGTGCATACAGTTTTTGCCGTAACCCTCTCAACTCTTCAGAAGCTTCTATGTGGGTGAAATTATGATGTCATGCCAAGTTACAACCTTTTCAGAGTTCATTTGTACTGCTTTTCAAATTCAGGGTCATTTAGCTAAAGATAAATCATTAAATGCATGGAAAATATCAAATGAGTTTAGAAAGAGTTGAAAATTGATCATCTGCCTTTGAATGGTGCTTGTTGAACACACAAAAAGTATGGGGTTAAAATAAGTTATTAAAAATGAAATCCCTTTGTAATAGATGAGTTTTCATCCAAAGCCCTCATACTTCGAAAGAGATTGTCCAATTTGTACACCAAGTGCATCCAGTTTTTGCCGTAACCCTCTCAACTCTTTAGAAACTACTATGTGGGTGAAATTATGATGTCATGCCAAGGTACAACCTTTTCAGAGTTCATTTGTAGTGCTTTTCAAATTAGCTCAATATAAATCATTAAATGCATGGAAAATATCAAATGAAGTCAGAAAGGGTTGAAAATTGATGATGTGCCTTTGAATTGTGCATATTGAACACACCAAAAGTGTGGAGTGAAAATAAGTTATTAAAGATGAAATCCCTTTGTAATAGATGAGTTTTCGTCCGAAACCACCATACTTCGAAAGAGATTTTCCAATTTGCAAACCAAGTGCATCCAGTTTTTGCCGTAACCCTCTCAACTCTTGAGAAGCTGCTATGTGGGTGAAATTATGATGTCATGCCAAGTTATAACCTTTTCAGAGTTTATTTGTACTCCTTTTGAAATTTAGGGTCATTTAGCTCAAAATAAATCATTAAATGCATGGAAAATATCAAATGAAGTCAAAAAGGGTTGAAAATTGATGATGTGCCTTTGAATGGTGCATATTGAACACACCAAAAGTATGGAGTGAAAATAAGTTATTAAAGATGAAATCCCTTTGTAATAGATGAGTTTCCGTCTGAAACCAGCATACTTCGAAAGAGATTGTCCAATTTGTACACCAAGTGCATCCAGTTTTAGTCGTAACCCACTCAACTCTTTAGAAGCTGCTATGTGGGTGGAATTATGATGTCATGCCAAGTTACAACCTTTTCAGAGTTCATTAGTACTGCGTTTCAAATTTAGGGTCATTTAGCTTAAAATAAATCATTAAATGCATGGGAAATATCAAATGAAGTCAGAAAGGGTTGAAAACTGACGACGTGCCTTTGAATGGTGCATATTAAACACACAAAAAGTATTTGGTTAAAATAAGGTATTAAAAATGAAATCCCTTTGTAATAGATCAGTTTTCGTCCGAAACCGCCATACTTCGAAAGAGATTGTCCAATTTGTACACCAAGTGCATCCAGTTTTTGCTGTAACCCTCTCAACTCTTGAGAAGCTGCTATGTGGGTGAAATTATGATGTCATGCCAAGTTACAACCGTTTCAGAGTTCATTTCTACTGCTTTTCAAATTCAGGGTCATTTAGCTCAAAATAAATCATTAAATGCATGGAAAATATGAAATGATGTCAGAAAGGGTTGAAAATTGGTGATGTGCCTTTGAATGGTGCATATTGAACACACAAAAAGTATGGAGTTAAAATAAGTTATTAAAAATGAAATCCCTTTGTAATAGATGAGTTTTCGTCCGAAACCCTCATAATTCGAAAGAGATTGTCCAATTTGTACAGCAAGTGCATCCACTTTTTTCCCTAACCCTCTCAACTCTTCAGAAGCTGCTATGTGGGTGAAATTATGATGTCATGCCAAGTTACAACCTTTTTCAGAGTTCATTTGTACTGCTTTTCAAATTCAGGGTCATTTAGCTAAAGATAAATCATTAAATCCATGGAAAATATCAAATGAGTTCAGAAAGAGTTGAAAATTGATCATGTGCCTTTGAATGGTGCTTATCGAACACACAAAAAGTGTGGGGTTAAAATAAGTTATGTAAAATGAAATCCCTTTGTAATAGATGAGTTTTCATCCAAAGCCCTCATACTTCGAAAGAGATTGTCCAATTTGTACACCAAGTGCATCCACTTTTTGCCGTAACCCTCTCAACTCTTCAGAAGCTTCTATGTGGGTGAAATTATGATGTCATGCCAAGTTACAACCTTTTCAGAGTTCATTTGTACTGCTTTTCAAATTCAGGGTCATTTAGCTAAAGATAAATCATTAAATGCATGGAAAATATCAAATGAGTTTAGAAAGAGTTGAAAATTGATCATCTGCCTTTGAATGGTGCTTGTTGAACACACAAAAAGTATGGGGTTAAAATAAGTTATTAATAACTGAAATCCCTTTGTAATAGATGAGTTTTCATCCAAAGCTCTCATACTTCGAAAGAGATTGTCCAATTTGTACACCAAGTGCATCCAGTTTTTGCCGTAACCCTCTCAACTCTTTAGAAACTACTATGTGGGTGAAATTATGATGTCATGCCAAGGTACAACCTTTTCAGAGTTCATTTGTAGTGCTTTTCAAATTTAGGGTCATTTAGCTCAAAATATATCATTAAATGCATGGAAAATATCAAATGAAGTCAGAAAGGGTTGAATTTTGACGATGTGCCTTTGAATGGTGCATACTGAACACACCAAAAGTATCGAGTGAAAATAAGTTATTAAAGATGAAATCCCTTTGTAATAGATGAGTTTTCGTCCGAAACCACCATACTTCGAAAGAGATTGTCCAATTTGTACACGAAGTGCATACAGTTTTTGCCGTAACCCTCTCAACTCTTGAGAAGTTGCTATGTGGGTGAAATTATGATGTCATGCCAAGTTACAACCTTTTCATAGTTTATTTGTACTCCTTTTGAAATTCAGGGTCATTTAGCTCAAAATAAATCATTAAATGCATGGAAAATATCAAATGAAGTCAGAAAGGGTTGAAAATTGATGATGTGCCTTTGAATTGTGCATATTGAACACACCAAAAGTGTGGAGTGAAAATAAGTTATTTAAGATGAAATCCCTTTGTAATAGATGAGTTTTCGTCCGAAACCACCATACTTCGAAAGAGATTGTCCAATTTGTACACGAAGTGCATACAGTTTTTGCCGTAACCCTCTCAACTCTTGAGAAGCTGCTATGTGGGTGAAATTATGATGTCATGCCAAGTTACAACCTTTTCACAGTTTATTTGTTCTCCTTTTGAAACTCAGGGTAATTAAGCTCAAAATAAATCATTAAGTGCGTGGAAAATTTCAAATGAAGTCAAAAAGGGTTGAAAATTGATGATGTGCCTTTGAATGGTGCATATTGAACACACTAAAAGTATGGAGTGAAAATAAGTTATTAAAGAAGAAATCCTTTTGTAATAGATGAGTTTCCGTGTAAAACCATCATACTTCAAAAGAGATTGTCCAATTTGTACACCAAGTGCATCCAGTTTTAGTCGTAAACCACTCAACTCTTTAGAAGCTGCTATGTGGGTGGAATTATGATGTCATGCCAAGTTACAACCTTTTCAGAGTTCATTTGTACTGCGTTTCAAATATAGGGTCATTTAGCTCAAAATAAATCATTAAATGCATGGAAAATATCAAATGAAGTCAGAAAGGGTTGAAAATTGACGACGTGCCTTTGAATGGTCCATATTAAACACACAAAAAGTATGGGGTTAAAATAAGTTATTAAAAATGAAATCCCTTTGTAATAGATGAGTTTTCGTTCGAAACCCTCATACTTCGAAAGAGATAGTCCAATTTGTACACCAATTGCATCCAATTTTTGCCATAGCCCTGTCAACTGTTTAGAAGTTTCTATGTGGGTGAAATTATGATGTCATGCCAAGTTACAACCTTTTCAGGGTTCATTTGTACTGCTTTTCAAATTCTGGGTCATTTAGCTCAAAATAAATCATTAAATGCAGGGAAAATATCAAATCATGTCAGAAAGGGTTGAAAATTGGTGATGTGCCTTTGAATCGTGCATATTGAACACACAAAAAGTATGGACTTAAAATAAGTTATTAAAAATGAAATCCCTTTGTAATAGATGAGTTTTCGTCCGAAACCGTCATAATTCGAAAGAGATTGTCCAATTTGTACACCAAGTGCATCCACTTTTTGCCGTAACCCTCTCAACTCTTCAGAAGCTTCTATGTGGGTGAAATTATGATGTCATGCCAAGTTACAACCTTTTCAGAGTTCATTTGTACTGCTTTTCAAATTCAGGGTCATTTAGCTAAAGATAAATCATTAAATGCATGGAAAATATCAAATGAGTTTAGAAAGAGTTGAAAATTGATCATCTGCCTTTGAATGGTGCTTGTTGAACACACAAAAAGTATGGGGTTAAAATAAGTTATTAAAAATGAAATCCCTGTGTAATAGATGAGTTTTCATCCAAAGCCCTCATACTTCGAAAGAGATTGTCCAATTTGTACACCAAGTGCATCCAGTTTTTGCCGTAACCCTCTCAACTCTTTAGAAACTACTATGTGGGTGAAATTATGATGTCATGCCACGGTACAACCTTTTCAGAGTTCATTTGTAGTGCTTTTCAAATTAGCTCAAAATATATCATTAAATGCATGGAAAATATCAAATGAAGTCAGAAAGGGTTGAATTTGACGATGTGCCTTTGAATGGTGCATATTGAACACACCAAAAGTATCGAGTGAAAATAAGTTATTAAAGATGAAATCCCTTTGTAATAGATGAGTTTTCGTCCGAAACCACCATACTTCGAAAGAGATTGTCCAATTTGTACACGAAGTGCATACAGTTTTTGCCGTAACCCTCTCAACTCTTGAGAAGCTGCTATGTGGGTGAAATTATGATGTCATGCCAAGTTACAACCTTTTCATAGTTTATTTGTACTACTTTTGACATTCAGGGTCATTTAGCTCAATATAAATCATTAAATGCATGGAAAATATCAAATGAAGTCAGAAAGGGTTGAAAATTGATGATGTGCCTTTGAATTGTGCATATTGAACACACCAAAAGTGTGGCGTGAAAATAAGTTATTAAAGATGAAATCCCTTTGTAATAGATGAGTTTTCGTCCGAAACCACCATACTTCGAAAGAGATTTTCCAATTTGTAAACCAAGTGCATCCAGTTTTTGCCGTAACCCTCTCAACTCTTGAGAAGCTGCTATGTGGGTGAAATTAGGATGTCATGCCAAGTTATAACCTTTTCACAGTTTATTTGTACTCCTTTATAAATTTAGGGTCATTTAGCTCAAAATAAATCATTAAATGCATGGAAAATATCAAATGAAGTCAAAAAGGGTTGAAAATTGATGATGTGCCTTTGAACGGTGCATATTGAACACACCAAAAGTATGGAGTGAAAATAAGTTATTAAAGATGAAATCCCTTTGTAATAGATGAGTTTCCGTCTGAAACCAACATACTTCGAAAGAGATTGTCCAATTTGTACACCAAGTGCATCCAGTTTTAGTCATAACCCACTCAACTCTTTAGAAGCTGCTATGTGGGTGGAATTATGATGTCATGCGAAGTTACAACCTTTTCAGAGTTCATTAGTACTGCGTTTCAAATTTAGGGTCATTTAGCTTAAAATAAATCATTAAATGCATCGGAAATATCAAATGAAGTCAGAAAGGGTTGAAAACTGACGACGTGCCTTTGAATGGTGCATATTAAACACACAAAAAGTATTTGGTTAAAATAAGTTATTAAAAATGAAATCCCTTTGTAATAGATGAGTTTTCGTCCGAAACCACCATACTTCGAAAGAGATTGTCCAAGTTGTACACCAAGTGCATCCAGTTTTTGCTGTAACCCTCTCAACTCTTGAGAAGCTGCTATGTGGGTGAAATTATGATGTCATGCCAAGTTACAACCTTTTCAGAGTTCATTTGTACTGCTTTTCAAATTCAGGGTCATTTAGCTCAACATAAATCATTAAATGCATGGAAAATATCAAATGATGTCAGAAAGGGTTGAAAATTGGTGATGTGCCTTTGAATGGTGCATATTGAACACACAAAAAGTATGGAGTTAAAATAAGTTATTAAAAATGTAATCCCTTTGTAATAGATGAGTTTTCGTCCGAAACCCTCATAATTCGAAAGAGATTGTCCAATTTGTACAGCAAGTGCATCCACTTTTTGCCGTAACCCTCTCAACTCTTCAGAAGCTGCTATGTGGGTGAAATTATGATGTCATGCCAAGTTACAACCTTTTCAGAGTTCATTTGTATTGCTTTTCAAATTCAGGGTCATTTAGCTAAAGATAAATCATTAAATCCATGGAAAATATCAAATGAGTTCAGAAAGAGTTGAAAATTGATCATGTGCCTTTGAATGGTGCTTATCGAACACACAAAAAGTGTGGGGTTAAAATAAGTTATTTAAAATGAAATCCCTTTGTAATAGATGAGTTTTCATCCAAAGCCCTCATACTTCCAAAGAGATTGTCCAATTTGTACACCAAGTGCATCCACTTTTTGCCGTAACCCTCTCAACTCTTCAGAAGCTTCTATGTGGGTGAAATTATGATGTCATGCCAAGTTACAACCTTTTCAGAGTTCATTTGTACTGCTTTTCAAATTCAGGGTCATTTAGCTAAAGATAAATCATTAAATGCATGGAAAATATCAAATGAGTTTAGAAAGAGTTGAAAATTGATCATCTGCCTTTGAATGGTGCTTGTTGAACACACAAAAAGTACGGGGTTAAAATAAGTTATTAAAAATGAAATCCCTGTGTAATAGATGAGTTTTCATCCAAAGCCCTCATACTTCGAAAGAGATTGTCCAATTTGTACACCAAGTGCATCCAGTTTTTGCCGTAACCCTCTCAACTCTTTAGAAACTACTATGTGGGTGAAATTATGATGTCATGCCACGGTACAACCTTTTCAGAGTTCATTTGTAGTGCTTTTCAAATTAGCTCAAAATATATCATTAAATGCATGGAAAATATCAAATGAAGTCAGAAAGGGTTGAATTTGACGATGTGCCTTTGAATGGTGCATATTGAACACACCAAAAGTATCGAGTGAAAATAAGTTATTAAAGATGAAATCCCTTTGTAATAGATGAGTTTTCGTCCGAAACCACCATACTTCGAAAGAGATTGTCCAATTTGTACACGAAGTGCATACAGTTTTTGCCGTAACCCTCTCAACTCTTGAGAAGCTGCTATGTGGGTGAAATTATGATGTCATGCCAAGTTACAACCTTTTCATAGTTTATTTGTACTACTTTTGACATTCAGGGTCATTTAGCTCAATATAAATAATTAAATGCATGGAAAATATCAAATGAAGTCAGAAAGGGTTGAAAATTGATGATGTGCCTTTGAATTGTGCATATTGAACACACCAAAAGTGTGGCGTGAAAATAAGTTATTAAAGATGAAATCCCTTTGTAATAGATGATTTTTCGTCCGAAACCACCATACTTCGAAAGAGATTTTCCAATTTGTAAACCAAGTGCATCCAGTTTTTGCCGTAACCCTCTCAACTCTTCAGAAGCTGCTATGTGGGTGAAATTAGGATGTCATGCCAAGTTATAACCTTTTCACAGTTTATTTGTACTCCTTTATAAATTTAGGGTCATTTAGCTCAAAATAAATCATTAAATGCATGGAAAATATCAAATGAAGTCAAAAAGGGTTGAAAATTGATGATGTGCCTTTGAACGGTGCATATTGAACACACCAAAAGTATGTAGTGAAAATAAGTTATTAAAGATGAAATCCCTTTGTAATAGATGAGTTTCCGTCTGAAACCAACATACTTCGAAAGAGATTGTCCAATTTGTACACCAAGTGCATCCAGTTTTAGTCATAACCCACTCAACTCTTTAGAAGCTGCTATGTGGGTGGAATTATGATGTCATGCGAAGTTACAACCTTTTCAGAGTTCATTAGTACTGCGTTTCAAATTTAGGGTCATTTAGCTTAAAATAAATCATTAAATGCATCGGAAATATCAAATGAAGTCAGAAAGGGTTGAAAACTGACGACGTGCCTTTGAATGGTGCATATTAAACACACAAAAAGTATTTGGTTAAAATAAGTTATTAAAAATGAAATCCCTTTGTAATAGATGAGTTTTCGTCCGAAACCACCATACTTCGAAAGAGATTGTCCAAGTTGTACACCAAGTGCATCCAGTTTTTGCTGTAACCCTCTCAACTCTTGAGAAGCTGCTATGTGGGTGAAATTATGATGTCATGCCAAGTTACAACCTTTTCAGAGTTCATTTGTACTGCTTTTCAAATTCAGGGTCATTTAGCTCAACATAAATCATTACATGCATGGAAAATATCAAATGATGTCAGAAAGGGTTGAAAATTGGTGATGTGCCTTTGAATGGTGCATATTGAACACACAAAAAGTATGGAGTTAAAATAAGTTATTAAAAATGTAATCCCTTTGTAATAGATGAGTTTTCGTCCGAAACCCTCATAATTCGAAAGAGATTGTCCAATTTGTACAGCAAGTGCATCCACTTTTTGCCGTAACCCTCTCAACTCTTCAGAAGCTGCTATGTGGGTGAAATTATGATGTCATGCCAAGTTACAACCTTTTCAGAGTTCATTTGTATTGCTTTTCAAATTCAGGGTCATTTAGCTAAAGATAAATCATTAAATCCATGGAAAATATCAAATGAGTTCAGAAAGAGTTGAAAATTGATCATGTGCCTTTGAATGGTGCTTATCGAACACACAAAAAGTGTGGGGTTAAAATAAGTTATTTAAAATGAAATCCCTTTGTAATAGATGAGTTTTCATCCAAAGCCCTCATACTTCCAAAGAGATTGTCCAATTTGTACACCAAGTGCATCCACTTTTTGCTGTAACCCTCTCAACTCTTCAGAAGCTTCTATGTGGGTGAAATTATGATGTCATGCCAAGTTACAACCTTTTCAGAGTTCATTTGTACTGCTTTTCAAATTCAGGGTCATTTAGCTAAAGATAAATCATTAAATGCATGGAAAATATCAAATGAGTTTAGAAAGAGTTGAAAATTGATCATCTGCCTTTGAATGGTGCGTGTTGAACACACAAAAAGTATGGGGTTAAAATAAGTTATAAAAAATGAAATCCCTCTGTAATAGATGAGTTTTCATCCAAAGCCCTCATACTTCGAAAGAGATTGTGCAATTTGTACACCAAGTGCATCCAGTTTTTGCCGTAACCCTCTCAACTCTTTAGAAACTACTATGTGGGTGAAATTATGATGTCATGCCAAGGTACAACCTTTTCAGAGTTCATTTGTAGTGCTTTTCAAATTAGCTGAAAATATATCATTAAATGCATGGAAAATATCAAATGAAGTCAGAAAGGGTTGAATTTTGATGATGTGCCTTTGAATTGTGCATATTGAACACACCAAAAGTGTGGAGTGAAAATAAGTTATTATTAAAGATGAAATCCCTTTGTAATAGATGAGTTTTCGTCCGAAACCACCATACTTCGAAAGAGATTTTCCAATTTGTAAACCAAGTGCATCCTGTTTTTGCCGTAACCCTCTCAACTCTTGAGAAGCTGCTATGTGGGTGAAATTATGATGTCATGCCAAGTTACAACCTTTTCATAGTTTATTTGTACTACTTTTGAAATTCAGGGTCATTTAGCTCAATATAAATCATTAAATGCATGGAAAATATCAAATGAAGTCAGAAAGGGTTGAAAATTGATGATGTGCCTTTGAATTGTGCATATTGAACACACCAAAAGTGTGGAGTGAAAATAAGTTATTATTAAAGATGAAATCCCTTTGTAATAGATGAGTTTTCGTCCGAAACCACCATACTTCGAAAGAGATTTTCCAATTTGTAAACCAAGTGCATCCTGTTTTTGCCGTAACCCTCTCAACTCTTGAGAAGCAGCTATGTGGGTGAAATTATGATGTCATGCCAAGTTATAACCTTTTCACAGTTTATTTGTACTCCTTTTGAAATTTAGGGTCATTTAGCTCAAAATAAATCATTAAATGCATGGAAAATATCAAATGAAGTCAAAAAGGGTTGAAAATTGATGATGTGCCTTTGAATGGTGCATATTGAACACACCAAAAGTATGGAGTGAAAATAAGTTATTAAAGATGAAATCCCTTTGTAATAGATGAGTTTCCGTCTGAAACCAGCATACTTCGAAAGAGATTGTCCAATTTGTACACCAAGTGCATCCAATTTTAGTCGTAACCCACTCAACTCTTTAGAAGCTGCTATGTGGGTGGAATTATGATGTCATGCCAAGTTACAACCTTTTCAGAGTTCATTAGTACTACGTTTCAAATTTAGGGTCATTTAGCTTAAAATAAATCATTAAATGCATCGGAAATATCAAATGAAGTCAGAAAGGGTTGAAAACTGACGACGTGCCTTTGAATGGTGCATATTAAACACACAAAAAGTATTTGGTTAAACTAAGTTATTAAAAATGAAACCCCTTTGTAATAGATGAGTTTTCGTCCGAAACCACCATACTTCGAAAGAGATTGTCCAATTTGTACACCAAGTGCATCCAGTTTTTGCTGTAACCCTCTCAACTCTTGAGAAGCTGCTATGTGGGTGAAATTATGATGTCATGCCAAGTTACAACCTTTTCAGAGTTCATTTGTACTGCTTTTCAAATTCAGGGTCATTTAGCTCAAAATAAATCATTAAATGCATGGAAAATATCAAATGATGTCAGAAAGGGTTGAAAATTGGTGATGTGCCTTTGAATGGTGCATATTTAACACAGAAAAAGTATGGAGTTAAAATAAGTTATTAAAAATGAAATCCCTTTGTAATAGATGAGTTTTCGTCAGAAACCCTCATAATTCGAAAGAGATTGTCCAATTTGTACAGCAAGTGCATCCACTTTTTGCCGTAACCCTCTCAACTCTTCAAAAGCTGCTATGTGGGTGAAATTATGATGTCATGCCAAGTTACAACCTTTTCAGAGTTCATTTGTACTGCTTTTCAAATTCAGGGTCATTTAGCTAAAGATAAATCATTAAATCCATGGAAAATATCAAATGAGTTCAGAAAGAGTTGAAAATTGATCATGTGCCTTTGAATGGTGCTTATCGAACACACAAAAAGTGTGGGGTTAAAATAAGTTATTTAAAATGAAATCCCTTTGTAATAGATGAGTTTTCATCCAAAGCCCTCATACTTCGAAAGAGATTGTCCAATTTGTACACCGAGTGCATCCAGTTTTTGCCGTAACCCTGTCAACTCATTACAAACTGCTATGTGGGTGAAATTATGATGTTATGCTAAGGTATAACCTTTTCAGAGTTAATTTGTACTGCTTTTCAAATTTAGGGTCATTTAGCTCAAAATATATCATGAAATGCACGGAAAAAATATCAAATGAAGTCAGAAAGGGTTGAAAATTGACGATGTGCCTTTGAATGGTGCATATTGAACACACAAAAAGTATGGGGTTAAAATAAACTATTAAAAATGAAATCCCTTTTTAATAGATGAGTTTTTGTTCGAAACCCTCATACTTCGAAAGAGATTGTCCAATTTGTACACCATGTGCATCCAGTTTTTGCCGTAACCCTCTCGATTCTTGAGAAGCTGCTATGTGGGTGAAATTATGATGCCATGCCAAGTTACAACCTTTTCACAGTTTAATTGTACTCCTTTTGAAATTCAGGGTCATTTAGCTCAAAATAAATCATTAAATGCATGGAAAATATCAAATGAAGTCAGAAAGGGTTGAAAATTGATGATGTGCCTTTGAATGCTGCATATTGAACACACCAAAAGTATGGAGTGAAAATAAGTTATTAAAGATGAAATCCCTTTGTAATAGATGAGTTTTCGTCCAAAACCCTCATACTTTGAAAGAGATTGTCCAATTTGTACACCAAGTGCATCCAGTTTTTACCGTAAGTCTCTCGACACTTTAGAAGTTTGTATGTGGATGAAATTATGATTTCATGCCAAGTTACAACCTTTTCGGAGTTCATTTGTACTGCTTTTCAAATTGAGGGTCATTTAGCTAAAGATAAATCATTAAATGCATGGAAAATATCAAATGAAGTGAGAAAGGGTTGAAACTTGATGATGTGCCTTTGAATGGTGCATATTGAACACACAAGAATTATGGGGTTAAAATAAGTTATTAAAAATGAAATCCCTTTGTAATAGATGAGTTTTCGTCCAAAACCCTCATACTTCGAAAGAGATTCTCCAATTCGTACACCAAGTGCCTCCAGTTTTTGTCGTAACCCTCTCAACTCTTTAGAAGGTGCTATGTGGGTGAAATTTTGATGTCATGCCAAGTTACAACCTTTTCAGAGTTCATTTGTACTGCTTTTAAAATTTAGGGTCATTTAGCTCAAAATAAATCATTAAATGCATGGAAAATATCAAATGAAGTCAGAAAGGGTTGAAAATTGACGATGTGCCTTTGAATAGTGCTATTGAACACACAAAAATTATGGGGTTAAAATAAGTTATTAAAAATGAAATCCCTTTGTAATTGATGAGTTTTCGTTCGAAACCCTCATACTTCGAAAGAGATTGTCCAATTTGTACACCACGTGCATCCAGTTTTTGCGATAACCCTCTCAACTTTATAGAAGTTTCTATGTGGGTGAAATAATGATGTCATTCCAAGTTACAACCTTTTCAGAGTTCATTTGTACTGCTTTTCAAATTCAGGGTCATTTAGCTAAAGATAAATCATTAAATGTATGGATAATATCAAATGAGTTTAGAAAGGGTTGAAAATTGATCATGTGCCTTTTAATGGTGCTTATTGAAAACAAAAAAAGTATGGGGTTAAAATAAGTTATTGAAAACGAAATCCCTTTGTAATAGATGAGTTTTGATCCAAAGCCCTCATACCTCGAAAGAGATTGTCCAATTTGTACACCAAGTGCATCCAGTTTTTACCGTAAGCCTCTCAACACTTTAGAAGTTTGTATGTGGATGAAATTATGATTTCATGCCAAGTTACAACCTTTTCACTGTTCAGCTTTACTGCTTTTCAAATTCACGGTCATTTAGCTCAAAATAAATCATTAAATGCATCGAAAATATCAAATGAAGTGAGAAAGGGTTGAAAATTGATGATGTGCCTTTGAATGGTTCATATTGAACACACAAAAAGTATGGAGTTAAAATAAGTTATTAAAAATGAAATCCCTTTGTAATAGATGAGTTTTCGTCTGAAACCCTCATACTTCGAAAGAGATTGTCCAATTTGGATACCAAGTGCATCCACTTTTTATCGTAACCCTCTCAACTCTTCAGAAGCTGCTATGTGGGTGAAATTATGATGTCATGCCAAGTTACAACCTTTTTAGAGTTCATTTTTACTGCTTTTCAAATTCAGGGTCGTTTAGCTAAAGATAAATCATTAAATGCATGGAAAATATCAAATAAAGTCAAAAAGGGTCTAAAATTGATGATGTGCCTTTGAATGGTGCATATTGAACACACAAAAAGTATGGGGTTAAAATAAGTTATTAAAAATGAAAACCCTTTGTAATAGATTAGTTTTTGTCCAAAACCCTCATACTTCGAAAGAGATTGTCCAATTCGTACACCAAGTGCATCCAGTTTCTGTCGTAACCCTGTCAACTCATTAGAAGCTACTATGTGGGTGAAATTATGATGTCATGCCAAGTTACAACCTTTTTCAGAGTTCATTTGTACTGCTTTTCAAATTTGGGGTCATTTAGCTCAAAATAAATCATTAAATGCATGGAAAATATCAAATGAAGTGAGAAAGGGTTGAAAATTGACGATGTGCCTTTGAATAGTGCATATTGAACACACAAAAATTGTGGGGTTAAAAATAAGTTATTAAAAATGAAATCCCTTTGTAATAGATGAGTTTTCGTTCGAAACCCTCATACCTCGAAAGAGATTGTCCACTTGTACACCACGTGCATCCAGTTTTTGTCGTGACCCTCTCA
This sequence comes from Hordeum marinum, assembly GCA_022496015.1. Lineage (NCBI taxonomy): Eukaryota > Viridiplantae > Streptophyta > Magnoliopsida > Poales > Poaceae > Hordeum > Hordeum marinum. The sequence goes on along the minus strand of CM039674.1, from coordinate 529,896,136 downwards.
ACTCTTTAAAAGTTTCTATGTTGGTGAAATTATTGTGTCATTCCAAGTTACAACCTTTTCAGAGTTCATTTGTACTACTTTTCAAATTAAGGGTCATTTAGCTCAAAATAAATCATTAAATGCAAGGAAAATATCAAATGAAGTCAGAAAGGGTTGAAACTTGATGATGTGCCTTTGAATTGTGCATATTGAACACACAAAAATTATGGAGTTAAAATAAGTTATTAAAGATGAAATACCTTTGTAATAGATGACTTTTCGTCCGAAACCCTCATAGTTCGAATGAGATTGTCCAATTTGTACAACAAGTGCATCCAGTTTTGGCCGTAAGCCTCTGAACTCTTTAGAAGCTGCTATGTGGGTGAAATTACGATGTCATGCCAAGTTACAACCATTTCAGAGTTCATGTGTACTGCTTTTCAAATTTAGGGTCATTTAGATCAAAATAAATCATTAAATGCATGGAAAATATCAAATGAAGTTAGAAAGGGTTGAAAATTGACGATGTGCCTTTGAATGGTGCATATTGAACACACAAAAATTATGGGGTTAAAATAAGTTATTAAAAATGAAATCCCTTTTTAATAGATGAATTTTTGTTCGAAACTCTCATACTTCGAAACAGATTGTCCAATTTGTACACTACGTGCATCCAGTTTTTGCCGTAACCCTCTCAACTCTTTAAAAGTTTCTATGTGGGTGAAATTATGATGTCATTCCAAGTTACAACCTTTTCAGAGTTCATTTGTACTGCTTTTCAAATTCAGGGTCATTTAGCTCAAAATAAATCATTAAATGCAAGGCAAATATCAAATGAAGTCAGAAAGGGTTGAAACTTGATGATGTGCCTTTGAATGGTGCATATTGAACACACAAAAAGTATGGAGTAAAAATAAGTTATTAAAGATGAAATCCCTTTGTAATAGATGAGTTTTCGTCTGAAACCCTCATACTTCGAAAGAGATTGTCCAATTTGTATACCAAGTGCTTACAGTTTTTGCCGTAACCCTCTCAACTCTTTAGAAGATGCTATGTGAGTTAAATTATGATGTCATGCCAAGTTACAACCTTTTCAGAGTTTATTTGTACTCCTTTTGAAATTCAGGGTCATTTAGCCCAAAATAAATCATTAAATGTATGGAAAATATCAAATAAAGTCAGAAAGGGTTGAAAATTGATGATGTGCCTTTGAATTGTGCATATTGAACACACCAAAAGTGTGGAGTGAAAATAAGTTATTAAAGATGAAATCCCTTTCTAATAGATGAGTTTTCGTCCGAAACCACCATACTTCGAAAGAGATTTTCCAATTTGTACACCAAGTGCATCCAGTTTTTGCCGTAACCCTCTCAACTCTTGAGAAGCTGCTATGTGGGTGAAATTATGATGTCATGCCAAGTTATAACCTTTTCACAGTTTATTTGTACTCCTTTTGAAATTTAGGGTCATTTAGCTCAAAATAAATCATTAAATGCATGGAAAATATCAAATGAAGTCAAAAAGGGTTGAAAATTGATGATGTGCCTTTGAATGGTGCATATTGAACACACCAAAAGTATGGGGTGAAAATAAGTTATTAAAGATGAAATCCCTTTGTAATAGATGAGTTTCCGTCTGAAACCAGCATACTTCGAAAGAGATTGTCCAATTTGTACACCAAGTGCATCCAGTTTTAGTCGTAACCCACTCAACTCTTTAGAAGCTGCAATGTGGGTGGAATTATGATGTCATGCCAAGTTACATCCTTTTCAGAGTTCATTAGTACTGCGTTTCAAATTTAGGGTCATTTAGCTTAAAATAAATCATTAAATGCATGGGAAATATCAAATGAAGTCAGAAAGGGTTGAAAACTGACGACATGCCTTTGAATGGTGCATATTAAACACACAAAAAGTATTTGGTTAAAATAAGTTATTAAAAATGAAATCCCTTTGTAATAGATGAGTTTTCGTCCGAAACCACCATACTTCGAAAGAGATTGTCCAATTTGTACACCAAGTGCATCCAGTTTTTGCTGTAACCCTCTCAACTCTTGAGAAGCTGCTATGTGGGTGAAATTATGATGTCATGCCAAGTTACAACCTTTTCAGAGTTCATTTGTACTGCTTTTCAAATTCAGGGTCATTTAGCTCAAAATAAGTCATTAAATGCATGGAAAATATCAAATGAAGTTAGAAAGGGTTGAAAATTGACGATGTGCCTTTGAATGGTGCATATTGAACACACAAAAATTATGGGGTTAAAATAAGTTATTAAAAATGAAATCCCTTTTTAATAGATGAATTTTTGTTCGAAACTCTCATACTTCGAAACAGATTGTCCAATTTGTACACTACGTGCATCCAGTTTTTGCCGTAACCCTCTCAACTCTTTAAAAGTTTCTATGTGGGTGAAATTATGATGTCATTCCAAGTTACAACCTTTTCAGAGTTCATTTGTACTGCTTTTCAAATTCAGGGTCATTTAGCTCAAAATAAATCATTAAATGCAAGGCAAATATCAAATGAAGTCAGAAAGGGTTGAAACTTGATGATGTGCCTTTGAATGGTGCATATTGAACACACAAAAAGTATGGAGTAAAAATAAGTTATTAAAGATGAAATCCCTTTGTAATAGATGAGTTTTCGTCTGAAACCCTCATACTTCGAAAGAGATTGTCCAATTTGTATACCAAGTGCTTACAGTTTTTGCCGTAACCCTCTCAACTCTTTAGAAGATGCTATGTGAGTTAAATTATGATGTCATGCCAAGTTACAACCTTTTCAGAGTTTATTTGTACTCCTTTTGAAATTCAGGGTCATTTAGCCCAAAATAAATCATTAAATGTATGGAAAATATCAAATAAAGTCAGAAAGGGTTGAAAATTGATGATGTGCCTTTGAATTGTGCATATTGAACACACCAAAAGTGTGGAGTGAAAATAAGTTATTAAAGATGAAATCCCTTTCTAATAGATGAGTTTTCGTCCGAAACCACCATACTTCGAAAGAGATTTTCCAATTTGTACACCAAGTGCATCCAGTTTTTGCCGTAACCCTCTCAACTCTTGAGAAGCTGCTATGTGGGTGAAATTATGATGTCATGCCAAGTTATAACCTTTTCACAGTTTATTTGTACTCCTTTTGAAATTTAGGGTCATTTAGCTCAAAATAAATCATTAAATGCATGGAAAATATCAAATGAAGTCAAAAAGGGTTGAAAATTGATGATGTGCCTTTGAATGGTGCATATTGAACACACCAAAAGTATGGGGTGAAAATAAGTTATTAAAGATGAAATCCCTTTGTAATAGATGAGTTTCCGTCTGAAACCAGCATACTTCGAAAGAGATTGTCCAATTTGTACACCAAGTGCATCCAGTTTTAGTCGTAACCCACTCAACTCTTTAGAAGCTGCAATGTGGGTGGAATTATGATGTCATGCCAAGTTACATCCTTTTCAGAGTTCATTAGTACTGCGTTTCAAATTTAGGGTCATTTAGCTTAAAATAAATCATTAAATGCATGGGAAATATCAAATGAAGTCAGAAAGGGTTGAAAACTGACGACATGCCTTTGAATGGTGCATATTAAACACACAAAAAGTATTTGGTTAAAATAAGTTATTAAAAATGAAATCCCTTTGTAATAGATGAGTTTTCGTCCGAAACCACCATACTTCGAAAGAGATTGTCCAATTTGTACACCAAGTGCATCCAGTTTTTGCTGTAACCCTCTCAACTCTTGAGAAGCTGCTATGTGGGTGAAATTATGATGTCATGCCAAGTTACAACCTTTTCAGAGTTCATTTGTACTGCTTTTCAAATTCAGGGTCATTTAGCTCAAAATAAGTCATTAAATGCATGGAAAATATCAAATGATGTCAGAAAGGGTTGAAAATTGGTGATGTGCCTTTGAATGGTGCATATTGAACACACAAAAATTATGGAGTTAAAATAAGTTATTAAAAATGAAATCCCGTTGTAATAGATGAGTTTTCGTCCGAAACCCTCATAATTCGAAAGAGATTGTCCAATTTGTACAGCAAGTGCATCCACTTTTTGCCGTAACCCTCTCAACTCTTCAGAAGCTGCTATGTGGGTGAAATTATGATGTCATGCCAAGTTACAACCTTTTCAGAGTTCATTTGTACTGCTTTTCAAATTCAGGATCATTTAGCTAAACATAAATCATTAAATCCATGGAAAATATCAAATGAGTTCAGAAAGAGTTGAAAATTGTTCATGTGCCTTTGAATGGTGCTTATTGAACACACAAAAAGTATGGGGTTAAAATAAGTTATTTAAAATGAAATCCCTTTTTAATAGATGAGTTTTCATCCAAAGCCCTCATACTTCGAAAGAGATTGTCCAATTTGTACACCAAGTGCAATCAGTTTTTGCCGTAACTCTGTCAACTCATTAGAAACTGCTATGTGGGTGAAATTATGATGTTATGCCAAGGTATAACCTTCTCAGAGTTAATTTGTACTTCTATTCAAATTTAGGGTCATTTAGCTCAAAATATATCATGAAATGCACGGAAAAAATATCAAATGAAGTCAGAAAGGGTTGAAAATTGACGATGTGCCTTTGAATGGTGCATATTGAACACACAAAAAGTATGGGGTTAAAATAAACTATTAAAAATGAAATCCCTTTTTAATAGATGAGTTTTTGTTCGAAACCCTCATACTTCGAAAGAGATTGTCCAATTTGTACACCATGTGCATCCAGTTTTTGCCGTAACCCTCTCGATTCTTGAGAAGCTGCTATGTGGGTGAAATTATGATGCCATTCCAAGTTACAACCTTTTCACAGTTTAATTGTACTCCTTTTGAAATTCAGGGTCATTTAGCTCAAAATAAATCATTAAATGCATGGAAAATATCAAATGAAGTCAAAAAGGGTTGAAAATTTATGATGTGCCTTTGAATGGTGCATATTGAACACACCAAAAGTATGGAGTGAAAATAAGTTATTAAAGATGAAATCCCATTGTAATAGATGACTTTTCGTCCAAAACCCTCATACTTTGAAAGAGATTGTCCAATTTGTACACCAAGTGCATCCAGTTTTTACCGTAAGTCTGTCAACACTTTAGAAGTTTTTATGTGGATGAAATTATGATTTCATGCCAAGTTACAACCTTTTCGGAGTTCATTTGTACTGCTTTTCAAATTGAGGGTCATTTAGCTAAAGATAAATAATTAAATGCACGGAAAATATCAAATGAAGTGAGAAAGGGTTGAAACTTGAGGATGTGCCTTTGAATGGTGCATATTGAACACACAAGAATTATGGGGTTAAAATAAGTTATTAAAAATGAAAACCCTTTGTAATAGATGAGTTTTCGTCCCAAACCCTCATACTTCGAAAGAGATTGTCCAATTCGTACACCAAGTGCATCCAGTTTTTGTCGTAACCCTCTCAACTCTTTAGAAGGTGCTATGTGGGTGAAATTATGATGTCATGCCAAGTTACAACCTTTTTAGAGTTCATTTGTACTGCTTTTAAAATTTAGGGTCATTTAGCTCAAAATAAATCATTAAATGCAATGAAAATATCAAATGAAGTCAGAAAGGGTTGAAAATTGACGATGTGCCTTTGAAGAGTGCTATTGAACACACAAAAATTATGGGGTTAAAATAAGTTATTAAAAACGAAATCCCTTTGTAATTGAGGAGTTTTCATCCAAAGCCCTCATACTTCGAAAGAGATTGTCCAATTTGTACACCAAGTGCATCCAGTTTTTACCGTAAGCCTCTCAACACTTTAGAAGTTTGTATGTGGATGAAATTATGATTTCATGCCAAGTTACAACCTTTTCGGAGTTCATTTGTACTGCTTTTCAAACTGAGGGTAAATTAGCTAAAGATAAATCATTAAATGCATGGAAAATATCAAATTAAGTGAGAAAGGGTTGAAACTTGATGATGTGCCTTTGAATGGTGCATATTGAAGACACAAGAATTATAGGGTTAAAATAAGTTATTAAAAATGAAAACCCTTTGAAATAGATGAGTTTTCGTCCAAAACCCTCATACTTCGAAAGAGATTGTCCAATTCGTACACCAAGTGCATCCAATTTTTGTCGTAACCCTCTCAACTCTTTAGAAGGTGCTATGTGGGTGAAATTTTGATGTCATGCCAAGTTACAACCGTTTCAGAGTTCATTTGTACTACTTTTCAAATTTAGGGTCATTTAGCTCAAAATAAATCATTAAATGCATGGAAAATATCAAATGAAGTCAGAAAGGGTTGAAAATTGATGATGTGCCTTTGAATAGTGCTATTGAACACACAAAAATTATGCGGTTAAAATAAGTTATTAAAAATGAAATCCCTTTGTAATTGATGAGTTTTCGTTCGAAACCCTCATACTTCGAAAGAGATTGTCCAATTTGTACACCACGTGCATCCAGTTTTTGCGATAACCCTCTCAACTTTATAGAAGTTTCTATGTGGGTGAAATAATCATGTCATTCCAAGTTACAACCATTTCAAAGTTCATTTGTACTGCTTTTCAAATTTAGGGTCATTTAGCTCAAAATAAATCATTAAATGCTTGGAAAATATCAAATGAAGTCAGAAAGGATTGAAAATTGATGATGTGCCTTCGAATGGTGCATATTGAGCCCACAAAAAGTATGGAGTTAAAATAAGTTAATAAAATTGAAATCCCTTTCTAATAGATGAGATTTCGTCCGAAACCCTCATACTTCGGAAGAGGTTGTCCAATTTGTACACCAAGTACATCCAGTTTTTGCCGTAAGCCTCTCAACTCTTTAGAAGTTTGTATGTGGGTGAAATTATGATGTTACAACCTTTTCAGAGTTCAGTTGTACTGCTTTTCAAATTCAGGGTCATTTAGCTCAAAATAAATCATTAAATGCATGGAAAATATCAAAGGAAGTCAGAAAGGGTTGAAAATTGACGATGTTCCTTTGAATGGTTCAAATTGAACACACAAAAAGTAAGGAGTTAAAATAAGTTATTAAAAATGAAATCCCTTTGTAATAGATGACTTTTCGTCCGAAACCCTCATACTTCGAAAAAGATTGTCCAATTTCTACACCAATTGCATCCAGTTTTTGCCGTAACCCTCTCAACTCTTTACAAGCTCCTATGTGGGTGAAATTATGATGTCATGCCAAGTTACAACCTTTTCAGAGTTCACTTGTACAGCTTTTCAAATTCAGGGTCATTTAGCTCAAAATAAATCATTAAATGCATGGAAAATATCAAATGAAGTCAGAAAGGGTTGAAACTTGATGATGTGCTTTTGAATGGTGCATATTCAACACACAAAAAGAATGGAGTTAAAATAAGTTATTAAAAATGAAATCCCTTTGTAATAGATGACTTTTCGTCCGAAACCCTCATACTTCGAAAGAGATTGTCCAATTTGTACACCAATTGCATCCAGTTTTTGCCGTAACCCTCTCAACTCTTTACAAGCTGCTATGTGGGTGAAATTATGATGTCATGCCAAGTTACAACCTTTTCAGAGTTCATTTGTACAGCTTTTCAAATTCAGGGTCATTTAGCTCAAAATAAATCATTAAATGCATGGAAAATATCAAATGAAGTCAGAAAGGGTTGAAACTTGATGATGTGCCTTTGAATGGTGCATATTCAACACACAAAAAGAATGGAGTTAAAATAAGTTATTAAAAATGAAATCCCTTTGTAATAGATGAGTTTTCGTCCGAAACCCTGATACTTCGAAAGAGATTGTCCAATTTGTACACCAAGTGCATCCAGTTTTTGCCGTAAGCCTGTCAACACATTAGAAGTTTGTGTGTGGATGAAATTATGATTTCATGCCAAGTTACAACCTTTTCAAAGTTCAGTTGTACTGCTTTTCAAATTCAGGGTCATTTAGCCCAAAATAAATCATTAAATGCATGGAAAATATCAAATGAAGTCAGAAAGGGTTGAGAAATGACGATGTTCCTTTGAATGGTTCATATTGAACACACAAAAAGTAAGGAGTTAAAATAAGTTATTAAAAATGAAATCCATTTGTAATAGATGACTTTCCGTCCGAAACCCTCATACTTCGAAAGAGATTGTCCAATTTGTAAGTGCATCCAGTTTTTGCCAGAACCCTCTCAATTCTTTAGAAGTTGATATTTGGGTGAAATTATGATGTCATGCCAAGTTACAACCTTTTCAGAGTTCATTTGTACTGCTTTTCAAATTCAGGGTCATTTAGCTAAAGATAAATCATTAAATGCATGGAAAATATCAAATGAAGTTAGAAAGGGTTGAAAATTGATGATGTTCCTTTGAAAGGTGCATATTGAACACACAAAAAGTATGGTGTGAAAAACTGTTATTGAAAATGAAATCTCTTTGTAATAGATGAGCTTTTGTCCGAAACCCTCATACTTCGAAAGAGATTGTCCAATTTGTACACCAAGTGCATCCAGTTTTTGTCTTAACACTCTAATCTCTTTAGAAGATCATTGTGGGTGAAATTATGATTTCATGCCAAGTTACAACCTTTTCAGAGTTCATTTGTACTGCTTTTAAAATTCAGGGTCATTTGGCTCAAAAAAAATCATTAAATGCATGGAAAACATCAAATGAAGTCAGAAAGGATGGAAAATTGATGATATGCCTTTGAATGGTGCAAATTGAACACACAAAAATTATGGACTTAAATTAAGTTATTAAAAATGAAATCCCTTTTTAATAGATGAGTTTTCGTCTGAAACCCTCATACTTCGAAACAGATTGTCCAATTTGTACACCAAGTGTATCCAGTTTTTGCCGTAACCCTCTCAACTCTTTAGAAGTTTATATGTGGGTGAAATTATGATGTCATGCCAAGTTATAACCTTTTCAGAGTTAATTTGTACTGCTTTTGAAATTCAGGGTCAGTTAGCTAAAGATAAATCATTAAATGCATGGAAGATATCAACTGAAGTCAGAAAGGGTTGAAAATTGATGATGTGCCTTTGAATGGTGCATATTGAACACACAAAAAGTATGGAGTCAAAATAAGTCATTAAAGATGAAATCCCTTTGTAATAGATGTGTTTCTGTCTGAAACCCTCATACTTCAAAAGAGATTGTCCAATTTGTACACCAACTGCATCCAGTTTTTGCCGTAACCCTCTCAACTCTTTAGAAGTTTCAATGTGGGTCAAGTTATGATGTCATGCCTAGTTACAAACTCTTTAGAGTTCATTTGTACTGCTCTTCAATTTCAGGGTCATTTAGCTCAAAATAAATCATTAAATGCATGGAAAATATCAAATGAAGTCAGAAAGGGTTGAAATTTGATGATGTGCCTTTGAATGGTGCATATTGAACATACAAAAAGTATGGAGGTAAAATAAGTTATTAAAGATGAAATCCCTTTGTAATAGATGAGCTTCCGTCCGAAACCATCATACTTCGAAAGAGATTGTCCAATTTCTACACCAAGTGCATCCAGTTTTTGCCAGAACCCTCTCAATTCTTTAGAAGTTGATATTTGGGTGAAATTATGATGTCATGCCAAGTTACAACCTTTTCAGAGTTCATTTGTACTGCTTTTCAAATTCAGGGTCATTTAGCTAAAGATAAATCATTAAATGCATGGAAAATATCAAATGAAGTTAGAAAGGGTTGAAAATTGATGATGTTCCTTTGAAAGGTGCATATTGAACACACAAAAAGTATGGGGTGAAAAACTGTTATTGAAAATGAAATCTCTTTGTAATAGATGAGTTTTTGTCCAAAACCCTCATACTTCGAAAGAGATTGTCCAATTTGTACACCAAGTGCATCCAGTTTTTGTCTTAACACTCTAATCTCTTTAGAAGATCATTGTGGGTGAAATTATGATTTCATGCCAAGTTACAACCTTTTCAGAGTTCATTTGTACTGCTTTTCAAATTCAGGGTCATTTAGCTCAAAATAAATCATTAAATGCATGGAAAATATCAAATGAAATTAGAAAGGCTGGAAAATTGATGATGTGCCTTTGAATGGTTAATAGTGAACACACAAAAATCATGGAGTTAAAATAAGTTATTAAACATGAAATCCCTTTGCAATAGATGAGTTTCCGTCCGAAACCCTCTAAATTCGATAGAGATTGTCCAATTTGTACACCAACTTCATCCAGTTTTTTTCGTAACCCTCTCAAGTCTTTAGAAGCTGCTATGTGGGTGAAATGATGATGTCATGCCAAGATACAACCTTTTCATAGTTCATTTGTACTGCTTTTCATATTCAGGGTCATTTAGCTAAAGATAAATCATTAAATGCATGGAAAATATCAAATGAAGTTAGAAAGGGTTGAAAATTGATGATGTTCCTTTGAAAGGTGCATATTGAACACACAAAAGTATGGAGTGAAAATAAGTCATTAAAGATGAAATCCCTTTCTAATAGATGAGTTTCCATCCGAAACCCTCATACTTCGAAAGAGATTGTCCAATTTGTACACCAAGTGCATCCATTTTTTGTCGTAACCCTCTCAACTCTTTACAAGTTTCTATGTGGGTGAAATTATGATGTCATACCAAGTTACCACCTTTTTAGAGTTCATCTGTACTCCTTTTAAAATTCAGGGTCATTTACCTCAAAATAAATCATTAAATGCATGGAAAATATCAAATGAAGTTAGAAAGGGTTGAAACTTGATGATGTGCCTTTGAATGGTGCATATTGAACACACAAAAAGTATGGAGGTAAAATAAGTTATTAAAGATGAAATCCCTTTGTAATAGATGAGTTTTCGTTCGAAACCCTCATACTTTCAAAAGAGATTGTCGAATTTGTACACCAAGTGCATCCAGTTTTTTCCATAACCCTCTCAATTCTTTAGAAGCTGTTATGTGGGTGAAATTATGATGTCATGCCAATTTACAACCTTTTCAGAGTTCATTTGTACTGCTTTTCAAGTTCATGTTCATTTTGCTGAAGATAAATCATTAAATGCATGGAAAATATCAAATGAAGTCAAAAAGGGTTGAAAATTGTTGATGTGCTTGTGAATGGTGCATATTGAACAGAAAAAATTATGGAGTCAAAATAAGTTATTAAAAATGAAACCCCTTTATAATAGATGAGTTTTCGTCCAAAACCCTCATACTTCGAAAGAGATTGTCTAATTTTTACACCAAGTGCATCCAGTTTTTGCCATAACCCTCTCAACTCTTAAGATGCTGCTTTGTGGGTGAAATTATGATGTCATGCCAAGTTACAACCTTTTTAGAGTTCATTTGTACTGCTTTTAAAATTTAGGGTCATTTAACTCAAAATAAATCATTAAATGCATGGAAAATATTAAATGAAGTCAGAAAGGGTTGAAAATTGACGATGTGCATTTGAATGGTGCATATTGAACACACAAGAAGTATGGAGTTAAAATAAGTTATTAAAAATAAAATCCCTTTGTAACAGATGAGTTTTCGTCTGAAACCCTCATACTTCGAAACAGATTGTCCAATTTGTACACCAAGTGCATCCAGTTTTTGCCGTAACCCTCTCAACTCTTTAGAAGTTTATATGTGGGTGAAATTATGATGTCATGCCAAGTTACAACCTTTTCAGAGTTCGTTTGTACTGCTTTTAAAATTCAGGGTCATTTGGCTCAAAAAAAATCATTAAATGCATGGAAAATATCAAATGAAGTCAGAAAGGATGGAAAATTGATGATATGCCTTTGAATGGTGCAAATTGAACACACAAAAAGTATGGACTTAAAATAAGTTATTAAAAATGAAATCCCTTTTTAATAGATGAGTTTTCGTCTGAAACCCTCATACTTCGAAACAGATTGTCCAATTTGTACACCAAGTGCATCCAGTTTTTGCCGTAACCCTCTCAACTCTTTAGAAGTTTATATGTGGGTGAAATTATGATGTCATGCCAAGTTATAACCTTTTCAGAGTTAATTTGTACTGCTTTTGAAATTCAGGGTCAGTTAGCTAAAGATAAATCATTAAATGTATGGAAAATATCAAATGAAGTCAGAAAGGGTTGAAAATTGATGATGTGCCTTTGAATGGTGCATATTGAACACACAAAAAGTATGGAGTCAAAATAAGTCATTAAAGATGAAATCCCTTTGTAATAGATGTGTTTCCGTCTGAAACCCTCATACTTCAAAAGAGATTGTCCAATTTGTACACCAACTGCATCCAGGTTTTGCCGTAACCCTCCCAACTCTTTAGAAGTTTCAATGTGGGTCAAGTTATGATGTCATGCCTAGTTACAAACTCTTTAGAGTTCATTTGTACTGCTCTTCAAATTAGGGTCATTCAGCTCAAAATAAATCATTAAATGCATGGAAAATATCAAATGAAGTCAGAAAGGGTTGAAATTTGATGATGTGCCTTTGAATGGTGCATATTGAACATACAAAAAGTATGGAGGTAAAATAAGTTATTAAAGATGAAATACCTTTGTAATAGATGAGCTTCCGTCCGAAACCATCATACTTCGAAAGAGATTGTCCAATTTCTACACCAAGTGCATCCAGTTTTTGCCAGAACCCTCTCAATTCTTTAGAAGTTGATATTTGGGTGAAATTATGATGTCATGCCAAGTTACAACCTTTTCAGAGTTCATTTGTACTGCTTTTCAAATTCAGGGTCATTTAGCTAAAGATAAATCATTAAATGCATGGAAAATATCAAATGAAGTTAGAAAGGGTTGAAAATTGATGATGTTCCTTTGAAAGGTGCATATTGAACACACAAAAAGTATGGGGTGAAAAACTGTTATTGAAAATGAAATCTCTTTGTAATAGATGAGTTTTTGTCCGAAACCCTCATACTTCGAAAGAGATTGTCCAATTTGTACACCAAGTGCATCCAGTTTTTGTCTTAACACTCTAATCTCTTTAGAAGATCATTGTGGGTGAAATTATGATTTCATGCCAAGTTACAACCTTTTCAGAGTTCATTTGTACTGCTTTTCAAATTCAGGGTCATTTAGCTCAAAATAAATCATTAAATGCATGGAAAATATCAAATGAAATTAGAAAGGCTGGAAAATTGATGATGTGCCTTTGAATGGTTAATAGTGAACACACAAAAATCATGGAGTTAAAATAAGTTATTAAACATGAAATCCCTTTGCAATAGATGAGTTTCCGTCCGAAACCCTCTAAATTCGATAGAGATTGTCCAATTTGTACACCAACTTCATCCAGTTTTTTTCGTAACCCTCTCAACTCTTTAGAAGCTCCTATGTGGGTGAAATGATGATGTCATGCCAAGATACAACCTTTTCATAGTTCATTTGTACTGCTTTTCATATTCAGGGTCATTTAGCTAAAGATAAATCATTAAATGCATGGAAAATATCAAATGAAGTTAGAAAGGGTTGAAAATTGATGATGTTCCTTTGAAAGGTGCATATTGAACACACAAAAGTATGGAGTGAAAATAAGTCATTAAAGATGAAATCCCTTTCTAATAGATGAGTTTCCATCCGAAACCCTCATACTTCGAAAGAGATTGTCCAATTTGTACACCAAGTGCATCCATTTTTTGTCGTAACCCTCTCAACTCTTTACAAGTTTCTATGTGGGTGAAATTGTGATGTCATACCAAGTTACCACCTTTTTAGAGTTCATCTGTACTGCTTTTCAAATTCAGGGTCATTTACCTCAAAATAAATCATTAAATGCATGGAAAATATCAAATGAAGTTAGAAAGGGTAGAAACTTGATGATGTGCCTTTGAATGGTGCATATTGAACACACAAAAAGTATGGAGGTAAAATAAGTTATTAAAGATGAAATCCCTTTGTAATAGATGAGTTTTCGTTCGAAACCCTCATACTTTCAAAAGAGATTGTCCAATTTGTACACCAAGTGCATCCAGTTTTTTCCATAACCCTCTCAATTCTTTAGAAGCTGTTATGTGGGTGAAATTATGATGTCATGCCAATTTACAACCTTTTCAGAGTTCATTTGTACTGCTTTTCAAATTCATGTTCATTTTGCTGAAGATAAATCATTAAATGCATGGAAAATATCAAATGAAGTCAAAAAGGGTTGAAAATTGTTGATGTGCTTGTGAATGGTGCATATTGAACAGAAAAAATTATGGAGTCAAAATAAGTTATTAAAAATGAACCCCTTTATAATAGATGAGTTTTCGTCCAAAACCCTCATACTACGAAAGAGATTGTCTAATTTTTACACCAAGTGCATCCAGTTTTTGCCGTAACCCTCTCAACTCTTAAGATGCTGCTTTGTGGGTGAAATTATGATGTCATGCCAAGTTACAACCTTTTCAGAGTTCATTTGTACTGCTTTTAAAATTTAGGGTCATTTAACTCAAAATAAATAATTAAATGCATGGAAAATATTAAATGAAGTCAAAAAGGGTTGAAAATTGACGATGTGCATTTGAATGGTGCATATTGAACACACAAGAAGTATGCAGTTAAAATAAGTTATTAAAAATAAAATCCCTTTGTAACAGATGAGTTTTCGTCTGAAACCCTCATACTTCGAAACAGATTGTCCAATTTGTACACCAAGTGCATCCACTTTTTGCCGTGACCCTCTCAACTCTTTAGAAGTTTATATGTGGGTGAAATTATGATGTCATGCCAAGTTACAACCTTTTCAGAGTTCGTTTGTACTGCTTTTAAAATTCAGGGTCATTTGGCTCAAAAAAATCATTAAATGCATGGAAAATATCAAATGAAGTCAGAAAGGATGGAAAATTGATGATATGCCTTTGAATGGTGCAAATTGAACACACAAAAGTATGGACTTAAATTAAGTTATTAAAAATGAAATCCCTTTTTAATAGATGAGTTTTCGTCTGAAACCCTCATACTTCGAAACAGATTGTCCAATTTGTACACCAAGTGCATCCAGTTTTTGTCGTAACCCTCTCAACTCTTTCATTAAATGCATGGAAAATTCATTAAATGCATGGAAAATATCAAATGAAGTCAGAAAAGTTACAAAGGGTTGAAAAAATTATGGAGTCAAAATAAGTTATTAAAAATGAAATCCCTTTATAATAGATGAGTTTTCGTCCAAAACCCTCATACTTCGAAAGAGATTGTCTAATTTTTACACCAAGTGCATCCAGTTTTTGCCGTAACCCTCTCAACTCTTTAGATGCTACTATGTGGGTGAAATTATGATGTCATGCCAAGTTACAACCTTTTCAGAGTTCATTTGTACTGCTTTTCAAATTTAGGGTCATTTAACTCAAAATAAATCATTAAATGCATGGAAAATATTAAATGAAGTCAGAAAGGGTTGAAAATTGACGATGTGCAGTTGAATGGTGCATATTGAACACACAAGAAGTACGGAGTTAAAATAAGTTACTAAAAATAAAATCCCTTTGTAATAGATGAGTTTTCCTTCGAAATCCGCATAATTCGAAAGAAATTGTCCAATTTGTACACCACGTGCATCCAGGTTTTGCCGTAACCCTCTCAACTCTTTAGAAATATCTATGTGGGTGAAATTATGATGTCATGCCAAGTTACAACCTTTTCAGAGTACGTTTGTACTGCTTTTAAAATTCAGGGTCATTTGGCTCAAAAAAATTCATTAAATGCATGGAAAATATCAAATGAAGTCAGAAAGGTTTGAAAATTGATGATGTGCCTTTGAATGGTGCAAATTGAACACACAAAAAGTATGGACTTAAATAAAGTTATTAAAAATGAAATCCCTTTTTAATAGATGAGTTTTCGTCTGAAACCCTCATACTTCGAAACAGATTGTCCAATTTGTACACCAAGTGCATCCAGTTTTTGCCGTAACCCTCTCAACTCTTTAGAAGTTTATATGTGGGTGAAATTATGATGTCATGCCAAGTTATAACCTTTTCAGAGTTCATTTGTACTGCTTTTGAAATTCAGGGTCAGTTAGCTAAAGATAAATCATTAAATGCATGGAAAATATCAAATGAAGTCAGAAAGGGTTGAAAATTGATGATGTGCCTTTGAATGGTGCATATTGAACACACAAAAAGTATGGAGTCAAAATAAGTCATTAAAGATGAAATCCCTTTGACAAAGATGTGTTTCCGTCTGAAACCCTCATACTTCAAAAGAGATTGTCCAATTTGTACACCAACTGCATCCAGGTTTTGCCGTAACCCTCTCAACTCTTTAGAAGTTTCAATGTGGGTCAAGTTATGATGTCATGCCTAGTTACAAACTCTTTAGAGTTCATTTGTACTGCTTTTCAAATTCAGGGTCATTTAGCTCAAAATAAATCATTAAATGCATGGAAAATATCAAATGAAGTCAGAAAGGGTTGAAATTTGATGATGTGCCTTTGAATGGTGCATATTGAACATAAAAAAAGTATGGAGGTAAAATAAGTTATTAAAGATGAAATCCCTTTGTAATAGATGAGCTTCCGTCCAAAACCATCATACTTCGAAAGAGATTGTCCAATTTCTACACCAAGTCCATCCAGTTTTTGCCATAACCCTCCCAATTCTTTAGAAGCTGATATTTGGGTGAAATTATGATGTCATGCCAAGTTACAACCTTTTCAGAGTTCATTTGTACTGCTTTTCAAATTCAAGGTCATTTAGCTAAGTTAAATCATTAAATGCATGGAAAATATCAAATGAAGTTAGAAAGGGTTGAAAATTGATGATGTTCCTTTGAAAGGTGCATATTGAACACACAAAAAGTATGGGGTGAAAAACTGTTATTGAAAATGAAATCTCTTTGTAATAGATGAGTTTTTGTCCGAAACCCTCATACTTCAAAAGAGATTGTCCAATTTGTACACCAAGTGCATCCAGTTTTTGTCGTAACACTCTAATCTCTTTAGAAGATCATTCTGGGTGAAATTACGATTTCATGCCAAGTTACAACCTTTTCAGAGTTCATTTGTACTGCTTTTCAAATTCGGGGTAATTTAGCTCAAAATGAATCATTAAATGCATGGAAAATATCAAATGAAATTAGAAAGGCTGGAAAATTGATGATGTGCCTTTGAATGGTTAATAGTGAACAGACAAAAATCATGGAGTTAAAATAAGTTATTAAACATTAAATCCCTTTGTAATAGATGAGTTTCCGTCCGAAACCCTCATAATTCGATAGAGATTGTCCAATTTGTACACCAACTTCATCCAGTTTTTTTCGTAACCCTCTCAACTCTTTAGAACCTGCTATGTGGGTGAAATGATGATGTCATGCCACGATGCAACCTTTTCAGAGTTCATTTGTACTGCTTTTCATATTCAGGGTCATTTAGCTAAAGATAAATCATTAAATGCATGGAAAATATCAAATGAAGTTAGAAAGGGTTGAAAATTGATGATGTTCCTTTGAGAGGTGCATATTGAACACACAAAAGTATGGAGTGAAAATAAGTCATTAAAGATGAAATCCCTTTCTAATAGATGAGTTTCCATCCGAAACCCTCATACTTCGAAAGAGATTGTCCAATTTGTACACCAAGTGCATCCATTTTTTGTCGTAACCCTCTCAACTCTTTCGAAGTTTCTATGTGGGTGAAATTATGATGTCATGCCAAGTTACCACCTTTTTAGAGTTCATCTGTACTCCTTTTCAAATTCAGGGTCATTTAGCTCAAAATAAATCATTAAATGCATGGAAAATATCAAATGAAGTCAGAAAGGGCTGAAACTTGATGATGTGCCTTTGAATGGTGCATATTGAACACACAAAAAGTATGGAGGTAAAATAAGTTATTAAAGATGAAATGCCTTCGTAATAGATGAGTTTTCGTTCGAAACCCTCATACTTCGAAAGAGATTGTCTAATTTTTACACCAAGTGCATCCAGTTTTTGCCGTAACCCTCTCAACACTTTAGATGCTGCTATGTGGGTGAAATTATGATGTCATGCCAAGTTACAACCTTTTCAGAGTTCATTTGTACTGCCTTTCAAATTTAGGGTCATTTAACTCAAAATAAATCATTAAATGCATGGAAAATATTAAATGAAGTCAGAAAGGGTTGAAAATTGACGATGTGCATTTGAATGGTGCATATTGAACACACAAAAAGTATGGAGTTAAAATAAGTTATTAAAAATAAAATCCCTTCGTAATAGATGAGTTTTCCTTCGAAATCCGCATAATTCGAAAGAAATTGTCCAATTTGTACACCTCGTGCATCCAGTTTTTGCCATAACCCTCTCAACTCTTTAGAAATTTCTATGTGGGTGAAATTATGATGTCATGCCAAGTTACAACCTTTTCAGAGTTCGTTTGTACTGCTTTTAAAATTCAGGGTCATTTGGCTCAAAAAAAATCATTAAATGCATGGAAAATATCAAATGAAGTCAGAAAGGTTTGAAAATTGATGATGTGCCTTTGAATGGTGCAAATTGAACACACAAAAAGTATGGAGTTAAATTAAGTTATTAAAAATGAAATCCCTTTTTAATAGATGCGTTTTCGTCTGAAACCCTCATACTTCGAAACAGATTATCCAATTTGTACACCAAGTGCATCCAGTTTTTGCCGTAACCCTCTCAACCCTTTAGAAGTTTATATGTGGGTGAAATTATGATGTCATGCCTAGTTACAAACTCTTTAGAGTTAATTTGTACTTCTTTTGAAATTCAGGGTCATTTAGCTCAAAATAAATCATTAAATGCATGGAAAATATCAAATGAAGTCAGAAAGGGTTGAAATTTGATGATGTGCCTTTGAATGGTGCATATTGAACATACAAAAAGTATGGAGGTAAAATAAGTTATTAAAGATGAAATCCCTTTGTAATAGATGAGCTTCCGTCCGGAACCATCATACTTCGAAAGAGATTGTCCAATTTGTACACCAAGTGCATCCAGTTTTTGCCATAACCGTCTCAATTCTTTAGAAGCTGATATTTGGGTGAAATTATGATGTCATGCCAAGTTACAACCTTTTCAGAGTTCATTTGTACTGCTTTTCAAATTCAGGGTCATTTAGCTAAAGATAAATCATTAAATGCATGGAAAATATCAAATGAAGTCATAAAGGGTTGAAAATTGATGATGTGCCTTTGAATGGTGCATATTGAAGACAATAAAAGTATGGAGTCAAAATAAGTTATTAAAATTGAATTCCCTTTATAATAGATGAGTTTTCGTCCAAAACACTCATACTTCGAAAGATATTGTCCAATGTGTACACCAAGTGCATCCAGTTTTTGCCGTAACCGTCTCAACTCTTTGGATGCTGCCATGTTGGTGAAATTATGATGTCATGCCAAGTTACAACCTTTTCAGAGTTCATTTGTACTGCTTTTCAAATTCAAGGTCATTTAACTCAAAATAAATCATTAAATGCATGGAAAATATCAAATGAAGTCAGAAAGGGTTGAAAATTGACGAGGTGCATTTGAATGGTGCATATTAAACACACAAAAAGTATGGGGTTAAAATAAGTTATTAAAAATGAAATCCCTTTGTAATAGATGAGTTTTCGTTCGAAATCCGCATAATTCGAAAGAGATTGTGCAATTTGTACATCAAGTGCGTCCAGTTTTTCCCGTAACCCTCTCAACTCTTTAGAAATTTCTATGTGGGTGAAATTATGATGTCATGCCAGGTTACAACCTTTTCAGAGTTCATTTGTACTGCTTTTCAAATTCAGGGTCATTTGGCTCAAAATAAATCATTAAATGCATGGAAAATATCAAATGAAGTCAGAAAGGGTTGAAAATTGATGATGTGCCTTTAAATGGTGCAAATTGAACACACAAAAAGTATGGAGTTAAAATAAGTTATTAAAAATGAAATCCCTTTTTAATAGATGAGGTTTCGTCCGAAACCCTCATACTTCGAAAGAGATTGTCCAATTTGTACACCAAGTGCATCCAGTTTTTGCCGTATCCGTCTCAACTCTTTAGAACCTACTATGTGGGTGAAATTATTATGTCATGCCAAGTTACAACCTTTTCATAGTTCATTTGTGCTGCTTTTCAAATTCAGGGTCATTTGGCTCAAAATAAATCATTAATTGCATGGAAAATATCAAATGAAGTCACAAAGGGTTGAAAATTGATGATGTTCCTTTGAATGGTTCATATTAAACACACAAAAAGTATGGAGGTAAAATAAGTTATTAAAAATGAACTCCCTTGGTAATAGATGAGTTTTCGTCCAAAACCCTCATACTTCGAAAGAGACTGTCCAATGTGTACACCAAGTGCATCCAGTTTTTGCCGTAACCCTCTCAACTCTTTGGATGCTGCCATGTTGGTGAAATTATGATGTCATGCCAAGTTACAACCTTTTCAGAGTTCATTTGTACTGCTTTTCAAATTCAAGGTCATTTAACTCAAAATAAATCATTAAATGCATGGAAAATATCAAATGAAGTCAGAAAGGGTTGAAAATTGACGAGGTGCATTTGAATGGTGCATATTAAACACACAAAAAGTATGGGGTTAAAATAAGTTATTAAAAATGAAATCCCTTTGTAATAGATGAGTTTTCGTTCGAAATCCGCATAATTCGAAAGAGATTGTGCAATTTGTACATCAAGTGCGTCCAGTTTTTCCCGTAACCCTCTCAACTCTTTAGAAATTTCTATGTGGGTGAAATTATGATGTCATGCCAGGTTACAACCTTTTCAGAGTTCATTTGTACTGCTTTTCAAATTCAGGGTCATTTGGCTCAAAATAAATCATTAAATGCATGGAAAATATCAAATGAAGTCAGAAAGGGTTGAAAATTGATGATGTGCCTTTAAATGGTGCAAATTGAACACACAAAAAGTATGGAGTTAAAATAAGTTATTAAAAATGAAATCCCTTTTTAATAGATGAGGTTTCGTCCGAAACCCTCATACTTCGAAAGAGATTGTCCAATTTGTACACCAAGTGCATCCAGTTTTTGCCGTATCCGTCTCAACTCTTTAGAACCTACTATGTGGGTGAAATTATTATGTCATGCCAAGTTACAACCTTTTCATAGTTCATTTGTGCTGCTTTTCAAATTCAGGGTCATTTGGCTCAAAATAAATCATTAATTGCATGGAAAATATCAAATGAAGTCACAAAGGGTTGAAAATTGATGATGTTCCTTTGAATGGTTCATATTAAACACACAAAAAGTATGGAGGTAAAATAAGTTATTAAAAATGAACTCCCTTGGTAATAGATGAGTTTTCGTCCAAAACCCTCATACTTCGAAAGAGACTGTCCAATGTGTACACCAAGTGCATCCAGTTTTTGCCGTAACCCTCTCAACTCTTTGGATGCTGCCATGTTGGTGAAATTATGATGTCATGCCAAGTTACAACCTTTTCAGAGTTCATTTGTACTGCTTTTCAAATTCAAGGTCATTTAACTCAAAATAAATCATTAAATGCATGGAAAATATCAAATGAAGTCAGAAAGGGTTGAAAATTGACGAGGTGCATTTGAATGGTGCATATTAAACACACAAAAAGTATGGGGTTAAAATAAGTTATTAAAAATGAAATCCCTTTGTAATAGATGAGTTTTCGTTCGAAATCCGCATAATTCGAAAGAGATTGTGCAATTTGTACATCAAGTGCGTCCAGTTTTTCCCGTAACCCTCTCAACTCTTTAGAAATTTCTATGTGGGTGAAATTATGATGTCATGCCAGGTTACAACCTTTTCAGAGTTCATTTGTACTGCTTTTCAAATTCAGGGTCATTTGGCTCAAAATAAATCATTAAATGCATGGAAAATATCAAATGAAGTCAGAAAGGGTTGAAAATTGATGATGTGCCTTTAAATGGTGCAAATTGAACACACAAAAAGTATGGAGTTAAAATAAGTTATTAAAAATGAAATCCCTTTTTAATAGATGAGTTTTCGTCCGAAACCCTCATACTTCGAAAGAGATTGTCCAATTTGTACACCAAGTGCATCCAGTTTTTGCCGTATCCGTCTCAACTCTTTAGAACCTACTATGTGGGTGAAATTATTATGTCATGCCAAGTTACAACCTTTTCATAGTTCATTTGTGCTGCTTTTCAAATTCAGGGTCATTTGGCTCAAAAAAAATCATTAATTGCATGGAAAATATCAAATGAAGTCACAAAGGGTTGAAAATTGATGATGTTCCTTTGAATGGTTCATATTAAACACACAAAAAGTATGGAGGTAAAATAAGTTATTAAAAATGAACTCCCTTGGTAATAGATGAGTTTTCGTCCAAAACCCTCATACTTCGAAAGAGACTGTCCAATGTGTACACCAAGTGCATCCAGTTTTTGCCGTAACCCTCTCAACTCTTTGGATGCTGCCATGTTGGTGAAATTATGATGTCATGCCAAGTTACAACCTTTTCAGAGTTCATTTGTACTGCTTTTCAAATTCAAGGTCATTTAACTCAAAATAAATCATTAAATGCATGGAAAATATCAAATGAAGTCAGAAAGGGTTGAAAATTGACGAGGTGCATTTGAATGGTGCATATTAAACACACAAAAAGTATGGGGTTAAAATAAGTTATTAAAAATGAAATCCCTTTGTAATAGATGAGTTTTCGTTCGAAATCCGCATAATTCGAAAGAGATTGTGCAATTTGTACATCAAGTGCGTCCAGTTTTTCCCGTAACCCTCTCAACTCTTTAGAAATTTCTATGTGGGTGAAATTATGATGTCATGCCAGGTTACAACCTTTTCAGAGTTCATTTGTACTGCTTTTCAAATTCAGGGTCATTTGGCTCAAAATAAATCATTAAATGCATGGAAAATATCAAATGAAGTCAGAAAGGGTTGAAAATTGATGATGTGCCTTTAAATGGTGCAAATTGAACACACAAAAAGTATGGAGTTAAAATAAGTTATTAAAAATGAAATCCCTTTTTAATAGATGAGTTTTCGTCCGAAACCCTCATACTTCGAAAGAGATTGTCCAATTTGTACACCAAGTGCATCCAGTTTTTGCCGTATCCGTCTCAACTCTTTAGAACCTACTATGTGGGTGAAATTATTATGTCATGCCAAGTTACAACCTTTTCATAGTTCATTTGTGCTGCTTTTCAAATTCAGGGTCATTTGGCTCAAAATAAATCATTAATTGCATGGAAAATATCAAATGAAGTCACAAAGGGTTGAAAATTGATGATGTTCCTTTGAATGGTTCATATTAAACACACAAAAAGTATGGAGGTAAAATAAGTTATTAAAAATGAACTCCCTTGGTAATAGATGAGTTTTCGTCCAAAACCCTCATACTTCGAAAGAGACTGTCCAATGTGTACACCAAGTGCATCCAGTTTTTGCCGTAACCCTCTCAACTCTTTGGATGCTGCCATGTTGGTGAAATTATGATGTCATGCCAAGTTACAACCTTTTCAGAGTTCATTTGTACTGCTTTTCAAATTCAAGGTCATTTAACTCAAAATAAATCATTAAATGCATGGAAAATATCAAATGAAGTCAGAAAGGGTTGAAAATTGACGAGGTGCATTTGAATGGTGCATATTAAACACACAAAAAGTATGGGGTTAAAATAAGTTATTAAAATGAAATCCCTTTGTAATAGATGAGTTTTCGTTCGAAATCCGCATAATTCGAAAGAGATTGTGCAATTTGTACATCAAGTGCGTCCAGTTTTTCCCGTAACCCTCTCAACTCTTTAGAAATTTCTATGTGGGTGAAATTATGATGTCATGCCAGGTTACAACCTTTTCAGAGTTCATTTGTACTGCTTTTCAAATTCAGGGTCATTTGGCTCAAAATAAATCATTAAATGCATGGAAAATATCAAATGAAGTCAGAAAGGGTTGAAAATTGATGATGTGCCTTTAAATGGTGCAAATTGAACACACAAAAAGTATGGAGTTAAAATAAGTTATTAAAAATGAAATCCCTTTTTAATAGATGAGTTTTCGTCCGAAACCCTCATACTTCGAAAGAGATTGTCCAATTTGTACACCAAGTGCATCCAGTTTTTGCCGTATCCGTCTCAACTCTTTAGAACCTACTATGTGGGTGAAATTATTATGTCATGCCAAGTTACAACCTTTTCATAGTTCATTTGTGCTGCTTTTCAAATTCAGGGTCATTTGGCTCAAAATAAATCATTAATTGCATGGAAAATATCAAATGAAGTCACAAAGGGTTGAAAATTGATGATGTTCCTTTGAATGGTTCATATTAAACACACAAAAAGTATGGAGGTAAAATAAGTTATTAAAAATGAACTCCCTTGGTAATAGATGAGTTTTCGTCCAAAACCCTCATACTTCGAAAGAGACTGTCCAATGTGTACACCAAGTGCATCCAGTTTTTGCCGTAACCCTCTCAACTCTTTGGATGCTGCCATGTTGGAGAAATTATGATGTCATGCCAAGTTACAACCTTTTCAGAGTTCATTTGTACTGCTTTTCAAATTCAAGGTCATTTAACTCAAAATAAATCATTAAATGCATGGAAAATATCAAATGAAGTCAGAAAGGGTTGAAAATTGACGAGGTGCATTTGAATGGTGCATATTAAACACACAAAAAGTATGGGGTTAAAATAAGTTATTAAAAATGAAATCCCTTTGTAATAGATGAGTTTTCGTTCGAAATCCGCATAATTCGAAAGAGATTGTGCAATTTGTACATCAAGTGCGTCCAGTTTTTCCCGTAACCCTCTCAACTCTTTAGAAATTTCTATGTGGGTGAAATTATGATGTCATGCCAGGTTACAACCTTTTCAGAGTTCATTTGTACTGCTTTTCAAATTCAGGGTCATTTGGCTCAAAATAAATCATTAAATGCATGGAAAATATCAAATGAAGTCAGAAAGGGTTGAAAATTGATGATGTGCCTTTAAATGGTGCAAATTGAACACACAAAAAGTATGGAGTTAAAATAAGTTATTAAAAATGAAATCCCTTTTTAATAGATGAGTTTTCGTCCGAAACCCTCATACTTCGAAAGAGATTGTCCAATTTGTACACCAAGTGCATCCAGTTTTTGCCGTATCCGTCTCAACTCTTTAGAACCTACTATGTGGGTGAAATTATTATGTCATGCCAAGTTACAACCTTTTCATAGTTCATTTGTGCTGCTTTTCAAATTCAGGGTCATTTGGCTCAAAATAAATCATTAATTGCATGGAAAATATCAAATGAAGTCACAAAGGGTTGAAAATTGATGATGTTCCTTTGAATGGTTCATATTAAACACACAAAAAGTATGGAGGTAAAATAAGTTATTAAAAATGAACTCCCTTGGTAATAGATGAGTTTTCGTCCAAAACCCTCATACTTCGAAAGAGACTGTCCAATGTGTACACCAAGTGCATCCCGTTTTTGCCGTAACCCTCTCAACTCTTTGGATGCTGCCATGTTGGTGAAATTATGATGTCATGCCAAGTTACAACCTTTTCAGAGTTCATTTGTACTGCTTTTCAAATTCAAGGTCATTTAACTCAAAATAAATCATTAAATGCATGGAAAATATCAAATGAAGTCAGAAAGGGTTGAAAATTGACGAGGTGCATTTGAATGGTGCATATTAAACACACAAAAAGTATGGGGTTAAAATAAGTTATTAAAAATGAAATCCCTTTGTAATAGATGAGTTTTCGTTCGAAATCCGCATAATTCGAAAGAGATTGTGCAATTTGTACATCAAGTGCGTCCAGTTTTTCCCGTAACCCTCTCAACTCTTTAGAAATTTCTATGTGGGTGAAATTATGATGTCATGCCAGGTTACAACCTTTTCAGAGTTCATTTGTACTGCTTTTCAAATTCAGGGTCATTTGGCTCAAAATAAATCATTAAATGCATGGAAAATATCAAATGAAGTCAGAAAGGGTTGAAAATTGATGATGTGCCTTTAAATGGTGCAAATTGAACACACAAAAAGTATGGAGTTAAAATAAGTTATTAAAAATGAAATCCCTTTTTAATAGATGAGTTTTCGTCCGAAACCCTCATACTTCGAAAGAGATTGTCCAATTTGTACACCAAGTGCATCCAGTTTTTGCCGTATCCGTCTCAACTCTTTAGAACCTACTATGTGGGTGAAATTATTATGTCATGCCAAGTTACAACCTTTTCATAGTTCATTTGTGCTGCTTTTCAAATTCAGGGTCATTTGGCTCAAAATAAATCATTAATTGCATGGAAAATATCAAATGAAGTCACAAAGGGTTGAAAATTGATGATGTTCCTTTGAATGGTTCATATTAAACACACAAAAAGTATGGAGGTAAAATAAGTTATTAAAAATGAACTCCCTTGGTAATAGATGAGTTTTCGTCCAAAACCCTCATACTTCGAAAGAGACTGTCCAATGTGTACACCAAGTGCATCCAGTTTTTGCCGTAACCCTCTCAACTCTTTGGATGCTGCCATGTTGGTGAAATTATGATGTCATGCCAAGTTACAACCTTTTCAGAGTTCATTTGTACTGCTTTTCAAATTCAAGGTCATTTAACTCAAAATAAATCATTAAATGCATGGAAAATATCAAATGAAGTCAGAAAGGGTTGAAAATTGACGAGGTGCATTTGAATGGTGCATATTAAACACACAAAAAGTATGGGGTTAAAATAAGTTATTAAAAATGAAATCCCTTTGTAATAGATGAGTTTTCGTTCGAAATCCGCATAATTCGAAAGAGATTGTGCAATTTGTACATCAAGTGCGTCCAGTTTTTCCCGTAACCCTCTCAACTCTTTAGAAATTTCTATGTGGGTGAAATTATGATGTCATGCCAGGTTACAACCTTTTCAGAGTTCATTTGTACTGCTTTTCAAATTCAGGGTCATTTGGCTCAAAATAAATCATTAAATGCATGGAAAATATCAAATGAAGTCAGAAAGGGTTGAAAATTGATGATGTGCCTTTAAATGGTGCAAATTGAACACACAAAAAGTATGGAGTTAAAATAAGTTATTAAAAATGAAATCCCTTTTTAATAGATGAGTTTTCGTCCGAAACCCTCATACTTCGAAAGAGATTGTCCAATTTGTACACCAAGTGCATCCAGTTTTTGCCGTATCCGTCTCAACTCTTTAGAACCTACTATGTGGGTGAAATTATTATGTCATGCCAAGTTACAACCTTTTCATAGTTCATTTGTGCTGCTTTTCAAATTCAGGGTCATTTGGCTCAAAATAAATCATTAATTGCATGGAAAATATCAAATGAAGTCACAAAGGGTTGAAAATTGATGATGTTCCTTTGAATGGTTCATATTAAACACACAAAAAGTATGGAGGTAAAATAAGTTATTAAAAATGAACTCCCTTGGTAATAGATGAGTTTTCGTCCAAAACCCTCATACTTCGAAAGAGACTGTCCAATGTGTACACCAAGTGCATCCAGTTTTTGCCGTAACCCTCTCAACTCTTTGGATGCTGCCATGTTGGTGAAATTATGATGTCATGCCAAGTTACAACCTTTTCAGAGTTCATTTGTACTGCTTTTCAAATTCAAGGTCATTTAACTCAAAATAAATCATTAAATGCATGGAAAATATCAAATGAAGTCAGAAAGGGTTGAAAATTGACGAGGTGCATTTGAATGGTGCATATTAAACACACAAAAAGTATGGGGTTAAAATAAGTTATTAAAAATGAAATCCCTTTGTAATAGATGAGTTTTCGTTCGAAATCCGCATAATTCGAAAGAGATTGTGCAATTTGTACATCAAGTGCGTCCAGTTTTTCCCGTAACCCTCTCAACTCTTTAGAAATTTCTATGTGGGTGAAATTATGATGTCATGCCAGGTTACAACCTTTTCAGAGTTCATTTGTACTGCTTTTCAAATTCAGGGTCATTTGGCTCAAAATAAATCATTAAATGCATGGAAAATATCAAATGAAGTCAGAAAGGGTTGAAAATTGATGATGTGCCTTTAAATGGTGCAAATTGAACACACAAAAAGTATGGAGTTAAAATAAGTTATTAAAAATGAAATCCCTTTTTAATAGATGAGTTTTCGTCCGAAACCCTCATACTTCGAAAGAGATTGTCCAATTTGTACACCAAGTGCATCCAGTTTTTGCCGTATCCGTCTCAACTCTTTAGAACCTACTATGTGGGTGAAATTATTATGTCATGCCAAGTTACAACCTTTTCATAGTTCATTTGTGCTGCTTTTCAAATTCAGGGTCATTTGGCTCAAAATAAATCATTAATTGCATGGAAAATATCAAATGAAGTCACAAAGGGTTGAAAATTGATGATGTTCCTTTGAATGGTTCATATTAAACACACAAAAAGTATGGAGGTAAAATAAGTTATTAAAAATGAACTCCCTTGGTAATAGATGAGTTTTCGTCCAAAACCCTCATACTTCGAAAGAGACTGTCCAATGTGTACACCAAGTGCATCCCGTTTTTGCCGTAACCCTCTCAACTCTTTGGATGCTGCCATGTTGGTGAAATTATGATGTCATGCCAAGTTACAACCTTTTCAGAGTTCATTTGTACTGCTTTTCAAATTCAAGGTCATTTAACTCAAAATAAATCATTAAATGCATGGAAAATATCAAATGAAGTCAGAAAGGGTTGAAAATTGACGAGGTGCATTTGAATGGTGCATATTAAACACACAAAAAGTATGGGGTTAAAATAAGTTATTAAAAATGAAATCCCTTTGTAATAGATGAGTTTTCGTTCGAAATCCGCATAATTCGAAAGAGATTGTGCAATTTGTACATCAAGTGCGTCCAGTTTTTCCCGTAACCCTCTCAACTCTTTAGAAATTTCTATGTGGGTGAAATTATGATGTCATGCCAGGTTACAACCTTTTCAGAGTTCATTTGTACTGCTTTTCAAATTCAGGGTCATTTGGCTCAAAATAAATCATTAAATGCATGGAAAATATCAAATGAAGTCAGAAAGGGTTGAAAATTGATGATGTGCCTTTAAATGGTGCAAATTGAACACACAAAAAGTATGGAGTTAAAATAAGTTATTAAAAATGAAATCCCTTTTTAATAGATGAGTTTTCGTCCGAAACCCTCATACTTCGAAAGAGATTGTCCAATTTGTACACCAAGTGCATCCAATTTTTGCCGTATCCGTCTCAACTCTTTAGAACCTACTATGTGGGTGAAATTATTATGTCATGCCAAGTTACAACCTTTTCATAGTTCATTTGTGCTGCTTTTCAAATTCAGGGTCATTTGGCTCAAAATAAATCATTAATTGCATGGAAAATATCAAATGAAGTCACAAAGGGTTGAAAATTGATGATGTTCCTTTGAATGGTTCATATTAAACACACAAAAAGTATGGAGGTAAAATAAGTTATTAAAAATGAACTCCCTTGGTAATAGATGAGTTTTCGTCCAAAACCCTCATACTTCGAAAGAGACTGTCCAATGTGTACACCAAGTGCATCCCGTTTTTGCCGTAACCCTCTCAACTCTTTGGATGCTGCCATGTTGGTGAAATTATGATGTCATGCCAAGTTACAACCTTTTCAGAGTTCATTTGTACTGCTTTTCAAATTCAAGGTCATTTAACTCAAAATAAATCATTAAATGCATGGAAAATATCAAATGAAGTCAGAAAGGGTTGAAAATTGACGAGGTGCATTTGAATGGTGCATATTAAACACACAAAAAGTATGGGGTTAAAATAAGTTATTAAAAATGAAATCCCTTTGTAATAGATGAGTTTTCGTTCGAAATCCGCATAATTCGAAAGAGATTGTGCAATTTGTACATCAAGTGCGTCCAGTTTTTCCCGTAACCCTCTCAACTCTTTAGAAATTTCTATGTGGGTGAAATTATGATGTCATGCCAGGTTACAACCTTTTCAGAGTTCATTTGTACTGCTTTTCAAATTCAGGGTCATTTGGCTCAAAATAAATCATTAAATGCATGGAAAATATCAAATGAAGTCAGAAAGGGTTGAAAATTGATGATGTGCCTTTAAATGGTGCAAATTGAACACACAAAAAGTATGGAGTTAAAATAAGTTATTAAAAATGAAATCCCTTTTTAATAGATGAGTTTTCGTCCGAAACCCTCATACTTCGAAAGAGATTGTCCAATTTGTACACCAAGTGCATCCAATTTTTGCTGTATCCGTCTCAACTCTTTAGAACCTACTATGTGGGTGAAATTATTATGTCATGCCAAGTTACAACCTTTTCATAGTTCATTTGTGCTGCTTTTCAAATTCAGGGTCATTTGGCTCAAAATAAATCATTAATTGCATGGAAAATATCAAATGAAGTCACAAAGGGTTGAAAATTGATGATGTTCCTTTGAATGGTTCATATTAAACACACAAAAAGTATGGAGGTAAAATAAGTTATTAAAAATGAACTCCCTTGGTAATAGATGAGTTTTCGTCCAAAACCCTCATACTTCGAAAGAGACTGTCCAATTTGTACACCAATTGCATCCCGTTTTTGCCGTAACACTCTAAACTCTTTAAAAGCTGCTATGTGGGTGAAATTATGATGTCATGCCACGTTACAACCTTTTCAGAGTTCGTTTATACTGCTTTTCAAATTCAGGGTCATTTAGCTCAAAATAAATCATTAAATGCATGGAAAATATCAAAAGAAGTCAGAAAGGGTTGAAACTTGATGATGTGCCTTTGAATGGTGCATATTGAACACACAAAAAGTATGGAGTTAAAATAAGTTATTAAAATGAAATCCCTGTGTAATAGATGATAATCCGTCTGAAACCCTCATACTTGGAAACATATTGTCCAAGTTGTACACCTAGTGCATCCAGTTTTTGTCGTAGCCCTCTCAACTCTTTAGAAGCTGCTATGTGTGTGGAATTATGATGTCATGCCAAGTTACAACCTTTTCAGAGTTCATTTGTACTGCTTTTCAAATTTAGACTCATTTAGCTCAAAATAAATCACTAAATGCATGGAAAATGTCAAATGAACTCAGAAAGGGTTGAAAATTGACGATCTGCATTTGAATGGTGCATATTAAACAAACAAAAACTATGGGGTTAAAATAAGTTATTAAAAATGAAATCCCTTTGTAATAGATGAGTTTTCGTTCGAAACCCTTATACTTCGAAAGAGATTGTCCAATTTGTACAGCAAGTGCATCCAGTTTTTAGCCTAACCCTCTCAAATCTTTAGAAGTTTATATGTGGGTGAAATTATGACGTCATGCCAAGTTACAACCTTTTCAGAGTTCATTTGTACTGCTTTTCAAATTTAGGGTCATTTAGCTAAAGATAAATCATTAAATGCATGGAAAATATCAAATGAAGTCAGAAAGGGTTGAAAATTGATGATGTGCCTTTGAATGGTGCATATTGGACATACAAAAAGTATGGAGTCAAAATAAGTCATTAAAGATGAAATCCCTTTGTAATAGATGAGTTTTCGTCCGAAACCCTCATACTTCGAAAGAGATTGTCCAATTTGTACACCAAGTGCATCCAATTTTTGCCGTATCCGTCTCAACTCTTTAGAACCTACTATGTGGGTGAAATTATTATGTCATGCCAAGTTACAACCTTTTCATAGTTCATTTGTGCTGCTTTTCAAATTCAGGGTCATTTGGCTCAAAATAAATCATTAATTGCATGGAAAATATCAAATGAAGTCACAAAGGGTTGAAAATTGATGATGTTCCTTTGAATGGTTCATATTAAACACACAAAAAGTATGGAGGTAAAATAAGTTATTAAAAATGAACTCCCTTGGTAATAGATGAGTTTTCGTCCAAAA
Source organism: Hordeum marinum (assembly GCA_022496015.1). Classification (NCBI taxonomy): domain Eukaryota; kingdom Viridiplantae; phylum Streptophyta; class Magnoliopsida; order Poales; family Poaceae; genus Hordeum; species Hordeum marinum. The sequence goes on along the minus strand of CM039674.1, from coordinate 529,864,581 downwards.
CCCTCATACTTCGAAAGAGACTGTCCAATTTGTACACCAATTGCATCCCGTTTTTGCCGTAACACTCTAAACTCTTTAAAAGCTGCTATGTGGGTGAAATTATGATGTCATGCCACGTTACAACCTTTTCAGAGTTCGTTTATACTGCTTTTCAAATTCAGGGTCATTTAGCTCAAAATAAATCATTAAATGCATGGAAAATATCAAAAGAAGTCAGAAAGGGTTGAAACTTGATGATGTGCCTTTGAATGGTGCATATTGAACACACAAAAAGTATGGAGTTAAAATAAGTTATTAAAATGAAATCCCTGTGTAATAGATGATAATCCGTCTGAAACCCTCATACTTGGAAACATATTGTCCAAGTTGTACACCTAGTGCATCCAGTTTTTGTCGTAGCCCTCTCAACTCTTTAGAAGCTGCTATGTGTGTGGAATTATGATGTCATGCCAAGTTACAACCTTTTCAGAGTTCATTTGTACTGCTTTTCAAATTTAGACTCATTTAGCTCAAAATAAATCACTAAATGCATGGAAAATGTCAAATGAACTCAGAAAGGGTTGAAAATTGACGATCTGCATTTGAGTGGTGCATATTAAACAAACAAAAACTATGGGGTTAAAATAAGTTATTAAAAATGAAATCCCTTTGTAATAGATGAGTTTTCGTTCGAAACCCTTATACTTCGAAAGAGATTGTCCAATTTGTACAGCAAGTGCATCCAGTTTTTAGCCTAACCCTCTCAAATCTTTAGAAGTTTATATGTGGGTGAAATTATGACGTCATGCCAAGTTACAACCTTTTCAGAGTTCATTTGTACTGCTTTTCAAATTTAGGGTCATTTAGCTAAAGATAAATCATTAAATGCATGGAAAATATCAAATGAAGTCAGAAAGGGTTGAAAATTGATGATGTGCCTTTGAATGGTGCATATTGGACATACAAAAAGTATGGAGTCAAAATAAGTCATTAAAGATGAAATCCCTTTGTAATAGATGAGTTTCTGTCCGAAACCCTCATACTTCGAAAGAGATTGTCCAATTTGTACACCAAGTGCACCCAGTTTTTGCAGTAACCCTCTCAACTCTTTAGAAGTTTCTATGTGGGTCAAATTATGATGTCATGCGAAGTTACAACCTCTTTAGAGTTTATTTGTACTGCTTTTCAAATTCAGGGTCATTTAGCTCAAAATAAATCATTAAATGCATGGAAAATATCAAATGAAGTCGGAAAGGGTTGAAACTTGATGATGTGCCTTTGAATGGTGCATATTGAACACACAAAAAGTATGGAGTCAAAATAAGTTATTAAAGATGAAATCCCTTTGTAATAGATGAGTTTCCGTCCGAAACCCTCAAACTTCGAAAGAGATTGTCCAATTTGTACACCAAGTGCATCCAGTTTTTGCCGTAACCCTCTCAATTCTTTAGAAGCTGATATTTGGGTGAAATTATGATGTCATGCCATGTTACAACCTTTTCAGAGTTCATTTGTACAGCTTTTCAAATTTAGGATCATTTAGCTAAAGATAAATCACTAAATGCATGGAAAATATCAAATGAAGTCAGAAAGGGTCGAAAATTGATGATGTGCCTATGAATGGTGCATATTGAACACAAAAAAAGTATGGAGTCAAAATAAGTTATTAAAAATGAAATCCCTTTATAATAGATGAGTTTTCGTCCAAAACCATCATACTTCGGAAGAGATTGTCCAATTTGTACAGCAAGTGCATCCAGTTTTTGCCGTAACCCTCTCAACTCTTTAGATGCTGCTATGTGGGTGAAATTATGATGTCATGCGAAGTTACAACCTTTTCAGAGTTCATTTGTACTGCTTTTCAAATTTAGGGTCATTTAACTCAAAATAAATCATTAAATGCATGTAAAATATCAAATGAAGTCACAAAGGGTTGAAAATTGAGGATGTGCATTTGAATGGTGCATATTGAACACACAAAAATTATGGTGTTAAAATAAGTTATTAAAAATGAAATCCCTTTGCAATAGATGAGTTTTCGTTCGAAATCCGCATAGTTCGAAAGAGATTGTCCAATATGTACACCAAATGCATCCAGTTTTTCCCGTAACCCTCTCAACTCTTTAGAAATTTCTATGGGGGTGAAATTATGATGTCATGCCAAATTACATCCTTTTCAGAGTTCATTTGTACTGCTTTTCAAATTCAGGGTCATTTGGCTCAAAATAAATCATTAAATGCATGGAAAATATCAAATGAAGTCAAAAAGGGTTGAAAATTGATGATGTGCCTTTGAATGGTGCAAATTGAACACACAAAAAGTATGGAGTTAAAATAAGTTATTAAAAATGAAATCCCTTTTTAATAGATGAGTTTTCCTCCGTAACCCTCATACTTCGAAAGAGATTGTCCAATTTTTACACCAAGTGCATCCAGTTTTTGCCGTAACCCTCTCAACTCTTTAGAAGCTGCTATGTGGGTGAAATTATGATGTCATGCCAAGTTACAACCTTTTCAGAGTTCGTTTGTACTGCTTTTCAAATTCAGGGTCATTTTGTTCAAAATAAATCATTAATTGCATGGAAAATATCAAATGAAGTCACAAAGGGTTGAAAATTGATGATGTTCCTTTGAATGGTTCATATTAAACACACAAAAAGTATGGAGTTAAAATAAGTTATTAAAAATGAACTCCCTTTGTAATAGATGAGTTTTCGTCTAAAACCCTCATACTTCGAAAGAGATTGTCCAATTTGTACACCAAGTGCATCTAGTTTTTGCCGTAACCCTCTCGACTCTTTAGAAGCTGCTATATGGGTGAAATTATGATGTAATGCCAAGTTACAACCTTTTCAGAGTTCATTTGTACTGCTTTTCAAATTCAGGGTCATTTTGCTCAAAATAAATCATTAATTGCATGGAAAATATCAAATCAAGTCAGAAAGGGTTGAAAATTGATGATGTTCCTTTGAATGGTTCATATTGAACACACAAACAGTATGGAGTTAAAATAACTTACTAAAAATGAAATCCCTTTGTAATAGATGAGTTTTCGTCCGAAACCCTCATTCTTCGAAAGAGATTGTCCAATTTGTACACCAACTGCATCTAGTTTTTTGCCGTAACACTCTCAACTATTTAAAAGCTGCTACGTGGGTGAAATTATGATGTCATGCCGCGTTACAACCTTTTCAGAGTTCGTTTGTACTGCTTTTCAAATTCAGGGTCATTTAGCTGAAAATAAATCCTTAAATGCATGGAAAATATCAAACGAAGTTAGAAAGGGTTGAAAATTGACGATGTGCCTTTGAATGGTGCATATTAAAGACACAAAAAGTATGGGGTTAAAATAAGTTATTAAAAATTAAATCCCTTTGTAATAGATGAGTTTTCGTTCGAAACCCTTATACTTCGAAAGAGATTGTCCAATTTTTACACCAAGTGCATCCAGTTTTTGCCGTAACCCTCTCAACTCTTTAGAAGTTGATATGTGGGTGAAATTATGATGTCATGCCAAGTTACATCCTTTTCAGAGTTCGTTTGTACTGCTTTTCAAATTCAGGGTCATTTAGCTAAAGAGAAATCATTAAATGCATGGAAAATATCAAATGAAGTCAGAAAGGGTTGAAAATTGATGATGTGCCTTTGAATGCTGCATATTGAACACACAAAAAGTATGGAGTCAAAATAAGTCTTTAAAGATGAAATTCCTTTGTAACAGATGAGTTTCCGTCCAAAACACTCATACTTCAAAAGAGATTGTCCAATTTGTACACCAAGTGCATCCAGTTTTTGCCGTAACCCTCTCAACTCTTTAGAAGTTTCTATGTGGGTCAAATTATGACGTCATGCCAAGTTACAACCTCTTTAGAGTTCATTTGTACTGCTTTTCAAATTCAGGGTCATTTAGCTCAAACTAAATCATTAAATGCATGGAAAATATCAAATGAAGACAGAAAGGGTTGAAACTTGATGATGTGCCTTTGAATGGTGCATATTGAACACACGAAAAGTATGGAGGTAAAATAAGTTATTAAAGATGAAATCCCTTTGTAATAGATGAGTTTCCGTCCGAAACCCTCAAACTTCGAAAGAGATTGTCCAATTTGTACACCAAGTGCATCCAGTTTTTGCCGTAACCCTCTCAATTCTTTAGAAGATGATATTTGGGTGAAATTATGATGTCATGCCATGTTACAACCTTTTCAGAGTTCATTTGTACAGCTTTTCAAATTTAGGGTCATTTAGCTAAAGATAAATCACTAAATGCATGGAAAATATGAAATGAAGTCAGAAAGGGTCGAAAATTGATGATGTGCCTTTGAATGGTGCATATTGAACACAAAATAAGTATGGAGTCAAAATAAGTTATTAAAAATGAAATCCCTTTATAATAGATGAGTTTTCGTCCAAAACCATCATACTTCGGAAGAGATTGTCCAATTTGTACACCAAGTGCATCCAGTTTTTGCCGTAACCCTCTCAACTCTTTAGATGCTGCTATGTGGGTGAAATTATCATGTCATGCAAAGTTACAACCTTTTCAGAGTTCATTTGTACTGCTTTTCAAATTTAGGGTCATTTAACTCAAAATAAATCATTAAATGCATGGAAAATATCAAATGAAGTCACAAAGGGTTGAAAATTATGGATGTGCATTTGAATGGTGCATATTGAACACACAAAAATTATGGTGTTAAAATAAGTTATTAAAAATGAAATCCCTTTGTAATAGATGAGTTTTCGTTCGAAATCCGCATAGTTCGAAAGAGATTTTCCAATATGTACACCACATGCATCCAGTTTTTGCCGTAACCCTCTCAACTCTTTAGAAATTTCTATGTGGGTGAAATTATGATGTCATGCCAAGTTACAACCTTTTCAGAGTTCATTTGTACTGCTTTTCAAATTCAGGGTCATTTGGCTCAAAATAAATCATTAAATGCATGGAAAATATCAAATGAAGTCAAAAAGGGTTGAAAATTTATGATGTGCCTTTGAATGGTGCAAATTGAACACACAAAAAGTATGGAGTTAAAATAAGTTATTAAAAATGAAATCCCTTTTTAATAGATGAGTTTTCCTCCGTAACCCTCATACTTCGAAAGAGATTGTCCAATTTTTACACCAAGTGCATCCAGTTTTTGCCGTAACCCTCTCAACTCTTTAGAAGCTGCTATGTGGGTGAAATTATGATGTCATGCCAAGTTACAACCTTTTCAGAGTTCATTTGTACTGCTTTTCAAATTCAGGGTCATTTTGTTCAAAATAAATCATTAATTGCATGGAAAATATCAAATGAAGTCACAAAGGGTTGAAAATTGATGATGTTCCTTCGATTGGTTCATATTAAACACACAAAAAGTATGGAGTTAAAATAAGTTATTAAAAATGAACTCCCTTTGTAATAGATGAGTTTTCGTCTAAAACCCTCATACTTCGAAAGAGATTATCCAATTTGTACACCAAGTACATCAAGTTTTTACCGTAACCCTCTCGACTGTTTAGAAGCTGCTATGTGGGTGAAATTATGATGTAATCCCAAGTTACAACCTTTTCAGAGTTCATTTGTACTGCTTTTCAAATTCAGGGTCATTTTTCTCAAAATAAATCATTAATTGCATGGAAAATATCAAATGAAGTCAGAAAGGGTTGAAAATTGATGATGTTCCTTTGAATGGTTCATATTGAACACACAAACAGTATGGAGTTAAAATAAGTTACTAAAAATGAAATCCCTTTGTAATAGATGAGTCTTCGTCCGAAACCCTCATTCTTCGAAAGAGATTGTCCAATTTGTACACCAACTGCATCTAGTTTTTGGCCGTAACACTCTCAACTATTTAAAAGCTGCTACGTGGGTGAAATTATGATGTCATGCCACGTTACAACCTTTACAGAGTTCGTTTGTACTGCTTTTCAAATTCAGGGTCATTTAGCTCAAAATAAATCCTTAAATGCATGGAAAATATCAAACGAAGTTAGAAAGGGTTGAAAATTGACGATGTGCCTTTGAATGGTGCATATTAAATACACAAAAAGTATGGGGTTAAAATAAGTTATTAAAAATTAAATCCCTTTGTAATAGATGAGTTTTCGTTCGAAACCCTTATACTTCGAAAGAGATTGTCCAATTCGTACAGCAAGTGCATCCAGTTTTTGCCGTAACCCTCTCAACTCTTTAGAAGTTTATATGTGGGTGAAATTATGATGTCATGCCAAGTTACAACCTTTTCAGAGTTCATTTGTACTGCTTTTCAAATTCAGGGTCATTTAGCTAAAGAGAAATCATTAAATGCATGGAAAATATCAAATGAAGTCAGAAAGGGTTGAAAATTGATGATGTGCCTTTGAATGGTGCATATTGAACACACAAAAAGTATGGAGTCAAAATAAGTCATTAAAGATGAAATCCCTTTGTAACAGATGAGTTTCCGTCCGAAACACTCATACTTCAAAAGAGATTGTCCAATTTGTACACCAAGTGCATCCAGTTTTTGCCGTAACCCTCTCAACTCTTTAGAAGTTTCGATGTGGGTCAAATTAGGATGTCATGCCAAGTTACAACCTCTTTACAGTTCATTTGTACTGCTTTTCAAATTCAGGGTCATTTAGCTCAAACTAAATCATTAAATGCATGGAAAATATCAAATGAAGTCAGAAAGGGTTGAAACTTGATGATGTGCCTTTGAATGGTGCATATTGAACACACGAAAAGTATAGAGGTAAAATAAGTTATTAAAGATGAAATCCCTTTGTAATAGATGAGTTTCCGTCCGAAACCCTCATACTTCGAAAGAGATTGTCCAATTTGTACACCAAGTGCATCCAGTTTTTGCCGTAACCCTCTCAATTCTTTAGAAGCTGATATTTGGGTGAAATTATGCTGTCATGCCATGTTACAACCTTTTCAGAGTTCATTTGTACTGCTTTTCAAATTCAGGGTCATTTAGCTAAAGATAAATCATTAAATGCATGGAATATATGAAATGAAGTTAGAAAGGGTTGAAAATTGATGATGTGCCTTTGAATAGTGCATATTGAACACAAATAAAGTATGGAATCAAAATAAGTTGTTAAAAATGAAATCCCTTTATAATAGATGAGTTTTCATTCAAAACCCTCATACTTCGAAAGAGATTGTCCAATTTGTTCACCAAGTGCATCCAGTTTTTGCCGTAACCCTCTCAACTCTTTAGATGCTGCTATGTGGGTGAAATTATGATGTTCTGCCAAGTTACAACCTTTTCAAAGTTCATTTGTACTGCTTTTGAAATTTAGGGTCATTTAACTCAAAATAAATCATTAAATTGATGGAAAATATCAAATGAAGTCAGAAAGGGTTGAAAATTGACGATGTGCATTTTAATGGTGCATATTGAACACAAAAAAAGTATGGGCTTAAAATAAGTTATTAAAAATGAAATCCCTTTGTAATAGATGAGTTTTCGTTCGAAATCCGCATAATTCGAAAGAGATTGTCCAATATGTACACCACGTGCATCCAGTTTTTGCCGTAACCCTCTCAACTCTTTAGAAATTTCAATGTGGGTGAAATTATGATGTCATGCCAAGTTACGACCTTTTCAGAGTTCATTTGTACTGCTTTTCAAATTCAGGGTCATTTGGCTAAAAATAAATCATTAATTGCATGGAAAATATCAAATGAAGTCAGAAAGGGTTGAAAATTGATGATGTTCCTTTGAATGGTTCATATTGAACACACAAAAAGTATGGAGTTAAAATAAGTTACTAAAAATGAAATCCCTTTGTAATAGATGAGTTTTCGTCCGAAACTCTCATACTTCGAAAGAGATTGTCCAATTTGTACACCAAGTGCATCGACTTGTTGTCGTAACCCTATCAACTATTTAGAAGTTTCTATCTGGGTGAAAATATGATGTCATGCCAAGCTACAACCTTTTCAGAGTTCATTTGTACTGCTTTTCAAATTCATGGTCATTTGGCTCAAAATAAATCATTAAATGCATGGAAAATATCAAATGAAGTCAAAAAGGGTTGAAAATTGATGATGTGCCTTTGAATGGTGCAAATTGAACACACAAAAAGTATGGAGTTAAAATAAGTTATTAAAAATGAAATCCCTTTTTAATAGATGAGTTCTCCTCCGTAACCCTCATACTTCGAAAGAGATTGTCCAATTTTTACACCAAGTGCATCCAGTTTTTGCCGTAACCCTCTCAACTCTTTAGAAGTTTATATGTGGGTGAAATTATGATGTCATGCCAAGTTACAACCTTTTTAGAGTTCATTTGTACTGCCTTTCAAATTCAGGATCATTTTGTTCAAAATAAATCATTAATTGCATGGAAAATATCAAATGAAGTCACAAAGGGTTGAAAATTGATGATGTTCCTTTGAATGGTTCATATTAAACACACAAAAAGTATGGAGTTAAAATAAGTTATTAAAAATGAACTCCCTTTGTAATAGATAGGTTTTCGTCTAAAACCCACATACTTCGAAAGAGATTGTCCAATTTGTACACCAAGTGCATCTAGTTTTTGCCGTAACCCTATCGACTCTTTAGAAGGTGCTATGTGGGTGAAATTATGATGTAATGCCAAGTTACAACCTTTTCAGAGTTCATTTGTACTGCTTTTCAAATTCAGGGTCATTTTGCTCAAAATAAATCATTAATTGCATGGAAAATATCAAATGAAGTCAGAAAGGGTTGAAAATTGATGGTGTTCCTTTGAATGGTTCATATTGAACACACAAACAGTATGGAGTTAAAATAAGTTACTAAAAATGAAATCCCTTTGTAATAGATGAGTTTTCGTCCTAAATCCTCATTCTTCGAAAGAGATTGTCCAATTTGTACACCAACTGCATCTAGTTTTTTGCCGTAACACTCTCAACTATTTAAAAGCTGCTACGTGGGTGAAATTATGATGTCATGCCACGTTACAACCTTTTCAGAGTTCGTTTGTACTGCTTTTCAAATTCAGGGTCATTTAGCTCAAAATAAATCCTTAAATGCATGGAAAATATCAAACGAAGTTAGACAGGGTTGAAAATTGACGATGTGCCTTTGAATGGTGCATATTAAACACACAAAAAGTATGGGGTTAAAATAAGTTACTAAAAATTAAATCCCTTTGTAATAGATGAGTTTTCGTTCGAAACCCTTATACTTCGAAAGAGATTGTCCAATTTGTACAGCAAGTGCATCCAGTTTTTGCCGTAACCCTCTCAACTCTTTAGAAGTTTATATGTGGGTGAAATTATGATGTCATGCCACGTTACAACCTTTTCAGAGTTCATTTGTACTGCTTTTCAAATTCAGGGTCATTTAGCTAAAGAGAAATCATTAAATGCATGGAAAATATCAAATGAAGTCAGAAAGGGTTGAAAATTGATGATGTGCCTTTGAATGGTGCATATTGAACACACAAAAAGTATGGAGTCAAAATAAGTCATTAAAGATGAAATCCCTTTGTAACAGATGAGTTTCCGTCCGAAACACTCATACTTCAAAAGAGATTGTCCAATTTGTACACCAAGTGCATCCAGTTTTTGCCGTAACCCTCTCAACTCTTTAGAAGTTTCTATGTGGGTGAAATTATGATGTCATGCCAAGTTACAACCTCTTTAGAGTTCATTTGTACTACTTTTCAAATTCAAGGTCATTTAGCTCAAACTAAATCATTAAATGCATGGAAAATATCAAATGAAGTCAGAAAGGGTTGAAACTTGATGTTGTGCCTTTGAATGGTGCATATTGAACACACGAAAAGTATAGAGGTAAAATAAGTTATTAAAGATGAAATCCCTTTGTAATAGATGAGTTTCCGTCCGAAACCCTCATACTTCGAAAGAGATTGTCCAATTTGTACACCAAGTGCATCCAGTTTTTGCCGTAACCCTCTCAATTCTTTAGAAGCTGATATTTGGGTGAAATTATGATGTCATGCCATGTTACAACCTTTTTAGAGTTCATTTGTACTGCTTTTCAAATTCAGGGTCATTTAGCTAAAGATAAATCAATAAATGCATGGAAAATATGAAATGAAGTCAGAAAGGGTTGAAAATTGATGATGTGCCTTTCAATAGTGCATATTGAACACAAATAAAGTATGGAATCAAAATAAGTTGTTAAAAATGAAATCCCTTTATAATAGATGAGTTTTCATTCAAAACCCTCATACTTCGAAAGAGATTGTCCAATTTGTTCACCAAGTGCATCCAGTTTTTGCCGTAACCCTCTCAACTCTTTAGATGCTGATATGTGGGTGAAATTATGATGTTCTGCCAAGTTACAACCTTGTCAAAGGTCATTTGTACTGCTTTTGAAATTTAGGGTCATTTAACTCAAAATAAATCATTAAATGCATGGAAAATATCAAATGAAGTGAGCAAGGGTTGAAAATTGATGATTTGCATTTTAATGGTGCATATTGAACACACAAAAAGTATGGGCTTAAAATAAGTTATTAAAAATGAAACCCCTTTGTAATAGATGAGTTTTCGGTCGAAATCCGCATAATTCGAAAGAGATTGTCCAATATGTACACCACGTGCATCCAGTTTTTGCCGTAACCCTCTCAACTCTTTAGAAATTTCTATGTGGGTGAAAGTATGATGTCATGCCAAGTTACAACCTTTTCAGAGTTCATTTGTACTGCTTTTCAAATTCAGGGTCATTTGGCTAAAAATAAATCATTAATTGCATGGAAAATATCAAATGAAGTCAGAAAGGGTTGAAAATTGATGATGTTCCTGTGAATGGTTCATATTGAACACACAAAAAGTATGGAGTTAAAATAAGTTACTAAAAATGAAATCCCTTTGTAATACATGAGTTTTCGTCCGAAACCCTCATACTTCGAAAGAGATTGTCCAATTTGTACACCAAGTGCATCGACTTTTTGTCGTAACCCTATCAACTATTTAGAAGTTTCTATCTGGGTGAAAATATGATGTCATGCCAAGTTACAACCTTTTCAGAGTTCATTTGTACTGCTTTTCCAATTCATGGTCATTTGGGTCAAAATAAATCATTAAATGCATGGAAAATATCAAATGAAGTCAAAAAGGGTTGACAATTGATGATGTGCCTTTGAATGGTGCAAATTGAAGACACAAAAAGTATGGAGTTAAAATAAGTTATTAAAAATCAAATGCCTTTTTAATAGATGAGTTTTCCTCCGTAACCCTCATACTTCGAAAGAGATTGTCCAATTTTTACACCAAGTGCATCCAGTTTTTGCCGTAACCGTCTCAACTCTTTAGAAGCTGCTATGTGGGTGAAATTATGATGTCATGCCAAGTTACAACCTTTTCAGAGTTCATTTGTACTGCTTTTCAAATTCAGGGTCATTTTGTTCAAAATAAATCATTAATTGCATGGAAAATATCAAATGAAGTCACAAAGGGTTGAAAATTGATGATGTTCCTTTGAATGGTTCATATTAAACACACAAAAAGTATGGAGTTAAAATAAGTTATTAAAAATGAACTCCCTTTGTAATAGATGAGTTTTCGTCTAAAACCCTCATACTTCGAAAGAGATTGTCCAATTTGTACACCAAGTGCATCTAGTTTTTGCCGTAACCCTCTCGACTCTTTAGAAGCTGCTATGTGGGTGAAATTATGATGTAATGCCAAGTTACAACCTTTTCAGAGTTCATTTGTACTGCTTTTCAAATTCGGGGTCATTTTGCCCAAAATAAATCATTAATTGCATGGAAAATATCAAATGAAGTCAGAAAGGGTTGAAAATTAATGATGTTCCTCTGAATGGTTCATATTGAACACACAAACAGTATGGAGTTAAAATAAGTTACTAAAAATGAAATCCCTTTGTAATAGATGAGTTTTCGTCCGAAACCCTCATTCTTCGAAAGAGATTGTCCAATTTGTACACCAACTGCATCTAGTTTTTTGCCGTAACACTCTCAACTATTTAAAAGCTGCTACGTGGGTGAAATTATGATGTCATGCCACGTTACGACCTTTTCAGAGTTCGTTTGTACTGCTTTTCAAATTCAGGGTCATTTAGCTCAAAATAAATCCTTAAATGCATGGAAAATATCAAACGAAGTTAGAAAGGGTTGAAAATTGACGATGTGCCTTTGAATGGTGCATATTAAACACACAAAAAGTATGGGGTTAAAAAAAGTTATTAAAAATTAAATCCCTTTGTAATAGATGAGTTTTCGTTCTGAACCCTTATACTTCGAAAGAGATTGTCCAATTTGTACAGCAAGTGCATCCAGTTTTTGCCGTAACCCTCTCAACTCTTTAGAAGTTTATATGTGGGTGAAATTGTGATGTCTTGCCAAGTTACAACCTTTTCAGAGTTCATGTCTACTGCTTTCCAAATTTAGGGTCATTTAGCTAAAGAGAAATCATTAAATGCGTGGAAAATATCAAATGAAGTCACAAAGGGTTGAAAATTGATGATTTGCATTTTAATGGTGCATATTGAACACACAAAAAGTATGGGCTTAAAATAAGTTATTAAACATGAAATCCCTTTGTAATAGATGAGTTTTCATTCGAAATCCGCATAATTCGAAAGAGATTGTCCAATATGTACACCACGTGCATCTAGTTTTTGCCGTAACCCTCTCAACTCTTTAGAAATTTCTATGTGGGTGAAATTATGATCTCATGCCAAGTTACAACTTTTCAGAGTCCATTTGTACTGCTTTTCAAATTCAGGGTCATTTGGCTAAAAATAAATAATTAATTGCATGGAAAATATCAAATGAAGTCAGAAAGGGTTGAAAATTGATGATGTTCCTTTGAATGGTTCATATTGAACACATAAAAAGAATGGAGTTAAAATAAGTTACTAAAAATGAAATCCCTTTGTAATAGATGAGTTTTCGTCCGAAACCCTCATACTTCGAAAGAGATTGTCCAATTTGTACACCAACTGCATCTAGTTTTTGCTGTAACACTCTCAACTATTTAAAAGCAGCTATGTGGGTGAAATTATGATGTCATGCCACGCTACAATCTTTTCAGAGTTCGTTTGTACTTCTTTTCATATTCAGGGTCATTTAGCTCAAAATAAATCCTTAACTGGATGAAAAATATCAAACGAAGTTAGAAAGGGTTGAAACTTTATGATATGCCTTTGAATGGTGCATACTGAACACACAAAAATTATGGAGTTAAAATAAGTTATTAAAGATGAAATCCCTTCGTAATACATGAGTTTTCGTCTGAAACCCTCATACTTCGAAACAGATTGTCCAATTTGTACACAAGGTGTATCTAGTTTTTGTCGTAACCCTCTCAACTCTTTAGAAGCTGCTATGTGGGTGGAATTATGACTTTGTACTGCTTTTAAAATTTAGGGTCATTTAGCTCAAAATAAATCATTAAATGCATGGAAAATATCAACTGAAGTCAGAAAGGGTTGAAAATTGACGATGTGCCTTTGAATGGTGCATATTAAACACACAAAAAGTATGGAGTTAAAATAAGTTATTAAAAATGAAATCCCTTTGTAATAAATGAGTTTTCGTCCGAAACCCTCATAATTCGAAAGAGATTGTCAAATTTGTACACCAAATGCATCCAGTTTTTGCTGTAACGCTCTCAAATCTTTAGAAGCTGCTATGTGGGTGAAATTATGATGTCATGCCAAGTTACAACCTTTTCAGAGTTCATTTGTGCTGCTTTTCAAATTCAGGGTCATTTAGCTAAAGATAAATCATTAAATGCATGGAAAATATCAAATGAAGTCAGAAAGGGTTGAAAATTGATGATGTGCCTTTGAATGGTGCATATTGAACACACAAAATGTATGGGGTGAAAATAAGTTATTAAAAATGAAATCCCTTTGTAATAGATGAGTTTTCGTTCGAATCCCTCATACTTCGAAAGAGATTGTCCAATTTGTACATCAAGTGCATCCAGTTCTTGCCGTAACACTCTAATCTCTTTAGAAGCTGCTATGTGTGTGAAATTATGATGTCACGCCAAGTTACAACCTTTTCAGAGTTCATTTGTACTGCTTTTCAAATTTAGGATCATTTAACTCAAAATCAATCATTAAATGCATGGAAAATGTCAAATGAAGTCTGAAAGTGTTGAAAATTGATGATGTGCCTTTCAATGGTGCATATTGAACACACACAAAATATGGGGTTAAAATAAGTTAATAAAAATTAAATCCCATTGTAATAGATGAGTTTTCGTTCGAAATCCTCACAATTCAAAAGAGAATGTCCAATTTGTACACCACGTGCATCCAGTTTTTGCCGTAACCCTCTCAACTCTTTAGAGATTTCTATGTGGGTGAAATTATGATGTCATGCCAAGTTACAACCTTTTCGGAGTTCATTTGTACTCCTTTTCAAATTAATGGTCATTTAGCTCAAAATAAATCATTAAATGCATGGAAAATGTCAAATGAAGTCAGAAAGGGTTGAAAATTTATGATGTGCCTTTGAATGGTGCAAATTGAACACACAAAAAGTATGGAGTTAGAATAAGTTATTAAAAATGAAATCCCTTTGTAATAGATGAGTTTTCGTCCCAAAACCTCATACTTCGAAAGAGATTGTCCAATTTTTACACCAAGTGCATCCAGTTTTTGTCGTAACCCTCTCAACTCTTTAGAAGATGCTATGTGGGTGAAATTATGATGTCATGCCAAGTTACAACCTTTTCAGAGTTCATTTGTACTACTTTTGAAATTCAGGGTCATTTTGCTCAAAATAAATCATAATTGCATGGAAAATATCAAATGAAGTCAGAAAGGGTTGAGAATTGATGATGTTCCTTTGAATGGTTCATATTGAACACAAAAAATTTATGGAGTTAAAATAAGTTATTAAAAATGAAATCCCTTTGTAATAGATGAGTTTTCGTCCGAAACCCTCATACTTCGAAAGAAATTGTCCAATTTGTACACCAACTGCATCCAGTTTTTGCCGTAACCCTCTCAACTCTTTAAAAGGTGCTATGTGGGTGAAATTATGATTTCATGCCATGTTAACCTTTTCTATGTTCGTTTGTACAGCTTTTCAAATTCAGGGTCATTTAGCTCAAAATAAATCATTAAATGCATGGAAAATATCAAACGAAGTCATAAAGGGTTGAAACTTGATGATGTGCCTTTGAATGGTGCATATTGAACGCACAAAAAGTATGGAGTTAAAATAAGTTATTAAACATGAAATCCGTTCGTAATAGATGAGTTTTCGTCCGAAACCCTCATTCTTCGAAAGAGATTGTCCAATTTGTACACCAAGTGCATCCAGTTTTTGTCATAACCCTCTCAACTCTTTAGAAGCTGCTATGTGGGCGAAATTATGATGTCATGCCAAGTTAAAACCTTTTCAGAGTTCATTTGTTCTGCTTTTCAAATTGAGGGTCATTTAGCTCAAAATAAATCATTAAATGCAAGGAAAATGTCAAATGAAGTCAGAAAGTGTTGAAAATTGACGATGTGCCTTTGAATGGTGCATATTAAACACACAAAAAGCATGGGGTTAAAATAAGTTATAAAAATGAAATCCCTTCGTAATAGATGACTTTTCGTTCGAAACCCTCATACTTCAAAAGAGATTGTACAATTTGTACACCAAGTGCATCCAGTTTTTGCCGTAACCCTCTCAACTCTTTAGAAGTTTCTATGTGGGTGAAATTGTGATGTCATGCCAAGTTGCAACCTTTTCAGAGTTCGTTTGTACTACTCTTCAACTTAAGGGTCATTTAGCACAAAATAAATCATTAAATGCATGGAAAATATCAAATGAAGTGTGAAAGGGTTGAAAATTGATGATGTGCCTTTGAATGGTGCATATTGAACACACAAAAAGTGTGGAGTTAATATAAGTTATTAAAAATGAAATCCCTTTGTAATAAATGAGTTTTTGTCCGAAACCCTCATACTTCGAAAGAGAATGTCCAATTTGTACACCAAGTGCATCCAGTTTTTGCCGTAAGCCTCTGAACCCTTTAGAAGATTGTATGTGGATGAAATTATGATTTCATGCGAAGTTACAACCTTATCAAAGTTCATTTGTACTGCTTTTCAAATTCAGGGTCATTTAGCTCAAAATAAATCATTAAATGCATGGAAAATATCAAATGAAGTCAGAAAGGGTTGAATATTGATGATGTGCCTTTGAATGGTTCATATTGAACACACAAAAAGTATGTAGTTAAAGTAAGTTATTAAAAATGAAATCCCTTTGTAATAGATGAGTTTTCGTCCGAAACACTCATACTTCGAAAGAGATAGTCCAATTTGTACACCAAGTGCATCCACTTTTTGTCGTAACCCTCTCAACTCTTTAGAAGCTGCTATGTGGGTAAAATTTTGATGTCATGCCAAGTTACAACCTTTTTAGAGTTCAGTTGTACTGCTTTTCAATTTCAGGGTAATTTTTCTCAAAATAAATCATTAATCGCATGGAAAAATATCAAATGAAGTCAGAAAGGGTTGAGAATTGATCATTTTCCTTTCAATGGTTCATATTGAACACACGAAATGTATGGAGTTAAAATAAGTTATTAAAAATGAAATCTTTTTGTAATAGATGAGTTTTCATCGGAAACCCTCATACTTCGAAAGAGATTGTCCAATTTGTACACCAACTGCATCCAGTTTTTGCCGTAACCCTCTCAACTCTTTAAAAGGTGCTATGTGGGTTAAATTATGATGTCATGCCATGTTACAACCTTTTCTGAGTTCGTTTGTACTGCTTTTCAAATTCAGGGTCATTTAGCTCAAAATAAATCATTAAATGCATGGAAAATATCAAACGAAGTCACAAAGGGTTGAAACTAGATGATGTCCCTTTGAATGGTGCATATTGAACACATAAAAAGTATGGAGTTAAAATAAGTAATTAAAGATGAAATCCGTTTGTAACAGGTGAGTTTTCGTCTGAAACCCTCATACTTCGAAAGGGATTGTCCAATTTTTACACCAAGTGCATCAAGTTTTTGTCGTAACCCTCTCAACTCTTTAGAAGCAGCTATGTGGATGAAATTATGATTTCATGCCAAGTTACAACCTTTTCGGAGTTCATTTGTACTGCTTTTCAAATTCAGGGTCATTTAGCTCAAAATAAATCATTAAATGCATGGAAAATGTCAAATGAAGTCAGAAAGGGTTGAAAATTTATGATGTGCCTTTGAATTGTGCATATTAAACACACAAAAAGTATGGGGTTAAAATAAGTTATAAAAATGAAATCCCTTCGTAATAGATGAATTTTCATTCGAAACCCTCATACTTCGAAAGAGATTGTACAATTTGTACACCAAGTGCATCCAGCTTTTGCCGTAACCCTCTCAACTCTTTAGAAGTTTCTATGTGGGTGAAATTATTATGTCATGCCAAGTTACAACCTTTTCAGAGTTCATTTGTACTGCTTTTCAAATTAAGGGTCATTTAGCTCAAAATAAATCATTAAATGCATGGAAAATATCAAATGATGTGAGAAAGGGTTGAAAATTGATGATGTGCCTTTTAATGGTGCATATTGAACACACAAAAAGTATGGAGTTAATATAAGTTATTAAAATGAAATCCCTTTGTAATAGATGAATTTTCGTCCGAAACCCTCATACTTCGAAAGAGAATGTCCAATTTGTACACCAAGTGCATCCAATTTTTCTCGTAACCCTCTCAACGCTTTAGAAGCTGCTATGTGGGTGAAATGATGATGTCATGCCAAGTTACAACCTTTTCAGAGTTCCGTTGTACTGCTTTTCAAATTCAGGGTCATTTAGCTCAAAATAAATCATGAAATGCATGGAAAATATCAAATGAAGTCAAAAAGGGTTGAAAATTGATGACGTGCCTTTGAATGGTTCATATTGAACACACAAAAAGTATGTAGTTAAAGTAAGTTATTAAAAATGAAATCCCTTTGTAATAGATGAGTTTTCGTCCGAAACCCTCATACTTAGAAAGAGACTGTCCAATTTGTACACCAAGTGCATCCACTTTTTGTCGTAACCCTCTCAACTCTTTGGAGGCTGCTATGTGGGTGAAATTATGAGGTTATGCCAAGTTACAACCTTTTTAGAGCTCATTTATACTGCTTTTCAAATTCAGGGTCATTTAGCTCAAAAGAAATCATTAAATGCATGGAAAATATCAAAAGAAGTCAGAAAGGGTTGAAACTTTATGATGTGCCTTTGAATTGTGCATATTGAACACACAAAAAGTATGGAGTTAAAATAAGTTATTAAAGATGAAATACCTTTGTAATAGATGATATTCCGTTTGAAACCCTCATATTTGGAAACATATAGTCCAATTTGTACACCAAGTGCATCCAGTTTTTGTCGTAACCCTCTCAACTCTTTAGAAGCTGCTATGTGGGCGGAATTATGATGTCATGCCAAGTTACAACCTTTTCAGAGTTCATTTTTACTGCTTTTCAAATTTAGGGTCATTTAGCTCAAAATAAATCATTAAATGCATGGAAAATTTCAGATGAAGTGAGAAAGGGTCGAAAATTGACGATGTGCATTTGAATGGTGCATATTAAACAAACAAAAAGTATGGGGTTAAAATAAGTTATTAAAAATGAAATCCCTTTATAATAGACGAGTTTTCGTCCGAAACCCTCATACTTCGAAAGAGATTATCAAATTTGTACACCAAGTGCATCCAGTTTTTGCCGTAACACTCTAACCTCTTTAGAAGCTTCTATGTGGGTGAAATTATGATTTCGTGCCAAGTTACAACCTTTTCAGAGTTCATTTGTACAACTTTTCAAATTTAGGGTCATTTAACTCAAAATAAATCATTAAATGCATGAAAAATGTCAAATGAAGTCAGAAAGGGTTGAAAATTGACGATGTGCCTTTCAATGGTGCATATTGAACACACAAAAAATATGGGGTTAAAATAAGTTATTAAAAATGAAATACCTTTGTAATAGATGGGTTTTCGTTCGAAATCCTCATAATTCGAAAGAGATTGTCCAATTTGTACACCACGTGCATCCAATTTTGGCCGTAACCCTCTCAACTCTTTAGAAGTTTCTATGTGGGTTGAAAATTGATGATGTGCCTTTGAATAGTGCAAATTGAACACACAAAAATTATGGAATTAAAATAAGTTATTAAAAATGAAATCTCTTTGTAATAGATGAGTTTTCATCCGGAAACCTCATACTTCGAAAGAGATTGTCCAATTTGTACACCAAGTGCATCTAGTTTTTGCCGTAACCCTCTCAACTATTTAGAAGCTGCTATGTGGGTGAAATTATGATGTCATGCCAAGTTACAACCTTTTCAGAGATCATTTGTACTGCTTTTCAAATTCAGGGTCATTTTGATCAAAATAAATTATTAATTGCAAGGAAAATATCAAATGAAGTCAGAAAGGGTTGAGAATTGATGATGTGCCTTTGAATGGTGCATATTGAACACACAAAAAGTATGGGATGAAAATAAGTTATTAACAATGAAATCCCTTTGTAATAGATGAGTTTTCGTTCGAAACCCTCATACTTCGAAAGAGATTGTCCAATTTTTACACCAACTGCATCCAGTTTTTGCCGTAACCCTCTCAACTCTTTAAAAGGTGCTATGTGGGTGAAATTATGATGTCATGCCATGTTACAACCTTTTCTGAGTTCGTTTGTACTGCTTTTCAAATTCAGGGTCATCTAGCTCAAAATAAATCATTAAATCCATGGAAAATATCAAACGAAGTCACAAAGGGTTGAAACTTGATGATGTGCCTTTGAATGGTGCATATTAAACACACAAAAAGTATGGGGTTGAAATAAGTTATAAAAATGAAATCCCTTTATAATAGATGACTTTTCGTTCGAAACCCTCATACTTCGAAAGATATTGTACAATTTGTACACCAAGTGCATCAAGTCTTTGCCGTAACCCTCTCAACTCTTTAGAAGTTTCTATGTGGGTGAAATTATTATGTCATGCCAAGTTACAACCTTTTCAGAGTTCATTTGTACTACTTTTCAAATTCAGGGTCATTTAGCTCAAAATAAATCATTAAATGCATGGAAAATATCAGATGAAGTCACAAAGGGTTGAAAATTGATGATGTGCCTTTGAATGGTTCATATTGAACACACAAAAAGTATGTAGTTAAAATAAGTTATTAAAAATGAAATCCCTTTGTAATAGATGAGTTTTCGTCTGAAACCCTCATACTTCGAAAGAGATTGTCCAATTTGTACACCAAGTGCATCCACTTTCTGTCGTAACCCTCTGAACTCTTTAGAAGCTCCTATGTTGGTGAAATATGATTCCATGCCAAGTTACAACCTTTTTAGAGTTTATTTGTACTGATTTTCAAATTCAGGGTCATTTAGCTCAAAATAAATCATTAAATGCATGGAAAATATCAAATGAAGTCAGAAAGGGTTGAAACTTGATGATGTGCCTTTGAATGGTGCATATTGAACACACAAAAAGTATGGAGTCAAAATAAGTTATTAAAGATGAAATCCCTTTGTAATAGATGAGTTTCCGTCCGAAACCCTCATACCTCGAAAGAGATTGTCCAATTTGTACACCAAGTGCATCCACTTTTTTTCGTAACCATCTCAACTCTTTAGAAGCTCCTATGTGGGTGAAATTATGATGCCATGCCAAGTTACAACCTTTTTAGAGTTCATTGGTACTGCTTTTCAAATTCATGGTCATTTGGCTCAAAATAAATCATTAAATGCGTGGAAAATATCAAATGAAGTCAGAAAGGGTTGAAACTTGATGATGTGCCTTTGAATGGTGCATATTGAACACACAAAAAGTATGGAGTCAAAATAAGTTTTTAAAGATGAAATCCCTTTGTAATAGATGAGTTTTCGTCCGAAACCCTCATACTTCGAAAGAGATTGTCCAATTTGTACACCAAGTGCATCCAGTTTTTGCCGTAACTCGATAATCGCTTTAGAAGCTGCTATGTGGGTGAAATTATGATGTCATGCAAAGTTACAACCTTTTCAGAATTCATGTGTAGTGCTTTTCAAATTCAGGGTCATTTAGCTAAAGATAAATAATAAAATGCATGGAAAATACCAAATGAAGTCAGAAAGGGTTGAAAATTGATGATGTGCCTTTGAATGGTTCATATTGAACACACAAAAGGTATGCGGTGAAAATAAGTTATTAAAAATGAAATACCTTTGTAATAGATGTGTTTTCGTCCAAAACCCTCATACTTCGAAAGAGAATGTCCAATTTCTTCACGAAGTGCATCAAGTTTTTGCCGTAAGCCTCTCAACACTTTAGAAGATTGTATGTGGATGAAATTATGATTTCATGCCAAGTTACAACCTTTTTGGAGCTCAGTTGTACTGCTTTTCAAATTCAGGGTCATTTAGCTCAAAATAAATCATAAAATGCTTGGAAAATATCAAATGAAGTCAGAAAGGGTTGAAAATTGGTGATGTGCCTTTGAATGGTTCATATTGAACTCACGAAAAGTATGCGGTGAAAATAAGTTATTAAAAATGAAATACCTTTGTAATAGATGTGTTTTCGTCCAAAACCCTCATACTTCGAAAGAGAATGTCCAATTTGTACACCAAGTGCATCCAGTTTTTGTCGTAAGCCTCTCAACACTTTAGAAGATTGTATGTGGATGAAATTATGATTTCATGCCAAGTTACAACCTTTTCAGAGCTCAGTTGTATTGCTTTTAAAATTCAGGGTCATTTAGCTCAAAATAAATCATTAAATGCATGGAAAATATCAAATGAAGTCAGGAAGGGTTGAAAATTGATGATTTGCCTTTGAATGATTCATATTGAACACACAAAAAGTATGTTGTTAAAATAAGTTATTAAAAATGAAATCCCTTTGTAATAGATGAGTTTTCGTCCGAAACCCTCATACTTCGAAAGAGATTGTCCAATTTGTACACCAAGTGCATCAAGTTTTTGCAGTAACCCTCTAATCGCTTTAGAAGCTGCTATGTGGGTGAAATTATGATGTCATGCAAAGTTACAACCTTTTCAGAATTCATTTGTAGTGCTTTTCAAATTCAGGAACATTTAGCTAAAGATAAATCATAAAATGCATGGAAAATATCAAATGAAGTCAGAAAGGGTTGAAAAGTGATGATGTGCCTTTGAATAGTTCATATTGAACACACAAAAAGTATGGAGTCAAAATAAGTTATTAAAGATGATATCCCTTTGTAATAGATGAGTTTTCGTCCGAAACCCTCATACTTCGAAAGAGATTGTCCAATTTGTACACCAAGTGCATCCACTTTTTGTCGTAACCCTCTCAACTCTTTAGAAGCTCCTATGTGGGTGAAATTATGATGCCATGCCAAGTTACAACCTTTTTAGAGTTCATTTGTACTGCTTTTCAAATTCATGGTCATTTAGCTCACAATAAATCATTAAATGCATGGAAAATATCAAATGAAGTCAGAAAGGGTTGAAACTTGATGATGTGCCTTTGAATGGTGCATATTGTACACACAAAAAGTATGGAGTCAAAATAAGTTATTAAAGATGAAATCCCTTTGTAATAGATGAGTTTCCGTCCGAAACCCTCATACTTCGAAAGAGATTGTCCAATTTGTACACCAAGTGCATCCAGTTTTTGCCGTAACCCTATAATCGCTTTAGAAGCTGCTATGTGGGTGAAATTATGATGTCATGCAAAGTTACAACCTTTTCAGAATTCATTTGTAGTGCTTTTCAAATTCAGGGTCATTTAGCTAAAGATAAATCATAAAATGCATGGAAAATATCAAATGAAGTCAGAAAGGGTTGAAAATTGATGATGTGCCTTCGAATGGTTCATATTGAACACACAAAAGGTATGCGGTGAAAATAAGTTATTAAAAATGAAATACCTTTGTAATAGATGTGTTTTCGTCCAAAACCCTCATACTTCGAAAGAGAATGTCCAATTTCTTCACGAAGTGCATCAAGTTTTTGCCGTAAGCCTCTCAACACTTTAGAAGATTGTATGTGGATGAAATTATGATTTAATGCCAAGTTACAACCTTTTCAGAGCTCAGTTGTACTGCTTTTCAAATTCAGGGTCATTTAGCTCAAAATAAATCATAAAATGCTTGGAAAATATCAAATGAAGTCAGAAAGGGTTGAAAATTGGTGATGTGCCTTTTAATGGTTCATATTGAACTCACGAAAAGTATGCGGTGAAAATAAGTTATTAAAAATGAAATACCTTTGTAATAGATGTGTTTTTGTCCAAAACCCTCGTACTTCGAAAGAGAATGTCCAATTTGTACACCAAGTGCATCCAGTTTTTGTCGTAAGCCTCTCAACACTTTAGAAGATTGTATGTGGATGAAATTATGATTTCATGCCAAGTTACAACCTTTTCAGAGCTCAGTTGTACTGCTTTTCAAATTCAGGGTCATTTAGCTCAAAATAAATAATTAAATGCATGGAAAATATCAAATGAAGTCAGAAAGGGTTGAAAATTGATGATGTGCCTTTGAATGGTTCATATTGAACACACAAAAAGTATGGAGTCAAAATAAGTTATTAAAGATGAAATCCCTTTGTAATAGATGAGTTTTCGTCCGAAACCCTCATACTTCGAAAGAGATTGTCCAATTTGTACACCAAGTGCATCCACTTTTTGTCGTAACCCTCTCAACTCTTTAGAAGCTCCTACGTGGGTGAAATTATGATGCCATGCCAAGTTACAACCTTTTTAGAGTTCATTTGTACTGCTTTTCAAATTCATGGTCATTTAGCTCACAATAAATCATTAAATGCATGGAAAATATCAAATGAAGTCAGAAAGGGTTGAAACTTGATGATGTGCCTTTGAATGGTGCATATTGAACACACAAAAAGTATGGAGTCAAAATAAGTTATTAAAGATGAAATCCCTTTGTAATAGATGAGTTTCCGTCCGAAACCCTCATACTTCGAAAGAGATTGTCCAATTTGTACACCAAGTGCATCCAGTTTTTGCCGTAACCCTATAATCGCTTTAGAAGCTGCTATGTGGGTGAAATTATGATGTCATGCAAAGTTACAACCTTTTCAGAATTTATTTGTAGTGCTTTTCAAATTCAGGGTCATTTAGCTAAAGATAAATCATAAAATGCATGGAAAATATCAAATGAAGTCAGAAAGGGTTGAAAATTGATGATGTGCCTTTGAATGGTTCATATTGAACACACAAAAGGTATGCGGTGAAAATAAGTTATTAAAAATGAAATCCCTTTGTAATAGATGAGTTTTCGTCCGAAACCCTCATAATCCGAAAGAGATTGTCCAAGTTGTACACCAACTGCATCCAGTTGTTGCCATAACACTCTAATCTATTTAGAAGCTTCTATGTGGGCGAAATTATGATGTCATGCCAAGTTACAACCTTTTCAGAGTTCATTTGTACTGCTTTTCAAATTAAGGGTCATTTAGCTCAAAATAAATCATTAAATGCATGGAAAATAACAAATGAAGTCAGAAAGGGTTGAAAATTGATGATGTGCCTTTGAATGGTGCATATTGAACACACAAAAGTATGCGGTGAAATTAAGTTATTAAAAATGAAATCCCTTTGTAATAGATGTGTTTTCGTCCGGAACCCTCATACATCGAAAGAGATTGTCCAATTTGTACACCAAGTGCATCCAGTTTTTGCCGTAACACTCTAATCCCACTAGAACCTGCTTTGTGGGTCATATTTTGATGTCATGCCAAGTTACAACCTTTTCAGAGTTCATTTGTACAGCTTTTTAAATTTAGGGGCATTTAGCTCAAAATAAATAATTAAATGCTTGGAAAATATCAAATGGAGTCGGAAAGGGTTGAAAATTGATGATGTGACTTTGAATGGTTGATATTGAACACACCAAAAGTATGGAGTTAAAATAAGTTAATAAAAATGAAATCCCTTTGTAATAGATGAGTTTTCGTTCAAAACCCTCATACTTCGAAAGAGATTGTCCAATTTGTACACCGAGTGCATCCAGTTTTTGCCGTAACCCTCTCAACTCTTTAGAAGTTGCCATGTGGGTGAAATTATGATGTCATGCCAAGTTACAACCTTTTCAGAGTTCATGTGTACTGCTTTTTAAATTCAGGGTCATTTAGCTCAAAATAAACCATTAAATGCATGGAAAATATCAAATGAAGTCAGAAAGGGTTGAAAATTAATGATGTCCCTTTGAATGGTGCATATTGAACACACAAAAAATATGGAGTTAAAATAAGTTATTAAAAATGAAATCACTTTGTAATAGATGAGTTTTCGTCTGAAACCCTCATACTTCGAAAGAGATTGTCCAATTTGTACACCAAGTGCGTCCACTTTTTGCCGTAACCCTCTCAACTCTTTAGAAGTTGGTATGTGGGTGAAATTATGATGTCATGCCAAGTCATAACCTTTTCAGAGTTCATTTCTACTGCTTTTCAAATTTATGGTCATTTACCTCAAAATAAACCAATAAATGCATGGAGAATATCAAATGCAGTCAGAAAGGGTTGAAAATTTATGATGTTCCTTTAAATGGTGCATACTGAACACACAAAAATTATGGAGTTAAGATAAGTTATTAAAAATGAAATCCCTTTGTAATAGATGACTTTTCATCTGAAACCCTCATACTTCGAAAGAGATTGTCCAATTTGTACACCAAGTGCATCCAGTTTTTGTTGTAACCCTTTGATCGCTTTAGAAGCTGCTATGTGGGTGAAATTATTATGTCATGCAAAGTTACAACCTTTTCGGAGTTCATTTGTAGTGCTTTTCAAATTCAGGGTCATTTAGCTAAAGATAAATCATAAAATGCATGGAAAATATCAAATGAAGTCAGAAAGGGTTGAAAATTGATGATGTGCCTTTAAATGGTGCATATTGAACACACAAAAAGTATGCGGTGAAAATAAGTTATTAAAAATGAAATCCCTTTGTAATAAATGTGTCTTCGTCCGAAACCCTCATACTTCGAAAGAGATTGTCCAATTTGTGCACCAAGTGCATCCAGTTTTTGCCGTAACACTCTAATCTCTTTAGAAGCTGCTACGTGGGTGAAATTATGATGTCATGCCAAGTTACAACCTTTTCAGAGTTCATTTGTATTGCTTTTCAAATTCAGGGTCATTTAGCTCAAAATAAATCATTAAATGCATGGAAAATATCAAATGAAGTCAGAAAGGGTTTAAAATTGATGATGTGCCTTTGAATGGATCATATTGAGCACACAAAATGTATTGGGTGAAAACAAGTTATTAAAAATGAAATCCCTTTGTAATAGATGAGTTTTCTTACGAAACCCTTATACTTCGAAAGAGATTGTACAATTTGTACACCAAGTGTATCCAGTTTTTGCCGTAACCCTCTAATCTCTTTAGAAACTTCTATGTGGGTGAAATTATGATGTCATGCCAAGTTACAACCTTTTCAGAGTTCATTTGTATTGCTTTTCAAATTCAGGGTCATTTAGATCAAAATAAATCATTAAATGCGTGGAAAATATCAAATGTAGTCAGAAAGGGTTGAAAATAGATGATGTGACTTTGAATGGTTCATATTGAACACACAAAAAGTATGCGGTGAAAATAAGTTATTAAAAATGAAATCCCTTTGTAATAGATGTGTTTTCGTCCGAAACCCTCATACTTCGGAAGAGATTGTCCAATTTGTACAGCAAGTGCATCCAATTTTTGCCGTAACACTCTAATATCTTTAGAACCTACTATGTGATGGAAATTATGATGTCATGCCAAGTTACAACCTTTTCAGAGTTCATTTGTACTGCTTTTCAAATTTAGGGTCATTTAGCTCAAAATAAGTCATTAAATGCTTGGAAAATATCAAATGAAGTCAGAAAGGGTTGAAAATTGATGATGTTCCTTTGAATGGTTCATATTGAACACACAAAAAGTATGGAGTCAAAATAAGTTATTAAAAATGAAATCCCTTTGTAATAGATGAGTTTTCGTTCGAAACCCTCATACTACGAAAGAGATTGTCCAATTTGTACACCAAGTGCATCCAGTTTTTGCCGTAACCCTCTCCACTCTGTAGAAGTTGCTATGTGGGTGAAATTATGCTCTCATGCGAAGTTACAACCTTTTCATAGTTCATTTGTACTGCTTTTCAAATTCAGGGTCACTTAGCTCAATATAAATCATTAAATGCATGGAAAATAACAAATGAAGTCAGAAAGGGTTGAAACTTGATGATGTGCCTTTGAATGGTGCATATTGAACACACAAAGAGTATGGAATAAAAATAAGTTATTAAAGATGAAAGCCCTTTGTAATAGATGAGTTTACGTCCGAAACCCTCATACTTCGAAAGAGATAGTCCAATTTGTGCACCAAGTGCATCCAGTTTTTGCCGTAATCCTCGCATCGCTTTAGAAGCTGCTTTGTGGGTGAAATTATGATGTCATGCCAAGTTACAACCTTTTCAGAGTTCATTTGAAGTGCTTTTTAAATTCAGTGTCATTTAGCTAAAGATAAATCATTGAATGCATGGAAAATATCAAATGAAGTCAGAAAGGGTTGAAAATTGATGATGTACCTTTGAATCGTGCATATTAAACACACAAAAAGTATGAGGTGCAAATAAGTTATTAAAAATGAAATCCCTTTGTAATAGATGTGTTTTCGTCCGAAACCCTCATAATTCGAAAGAGATTGTCCAATTTGTACACCAAATGCATCCAGTTTATGCCGTAACACCCTTATCTCATTAGAAGCTGCTATGTGGGTGGAATTATGATGTCATGCCAAGTTACAATCTTTTCAGGGTTCATTTGTACTGCTTTTCAAATTCAGGGTCATTTAGCTCAAAAAAAATCATTAAATGCATGTAAAATATCAAATGAAGTCAGAATGGGTTGAAAATTGATGATGTCCCTTTGAATGGTTCATATTGAACACACAAAAAGGATGGAGTTAAAATAAGTTATTAAAAAAGATGTCCCTCTGTAATAGATGAGTTTCCGTCCGAAACCTCATAATTCGAAAGAGATTGTCCAATTTGTACACCAACTGCATCCAGTTTTTGCCGTAACCCTGTCAACTCTGTAGAAGTTGCTATGTTGGTGAAATTATGATGTCATGCCAAGTTACAACCTTTTCAGAATTCATTTGTACCGCTTTTCAAATTCAGGGTCATTTAGCTAAAGATAAATAATTAAATGCATGGAAAATATGAAATGAAGTCACAAAGGTTTGAAAATTGATGATGTGACTTTGAATGGTGCATATTGAACACACAAAAAGTATGGGGTGAAAATAACTTATTAAAAATAAAATCCCTTTGTAATAGATGTGTTTTCGTCCGAAACCGTCATACTTCGAAAGAGATTGTCCAATTTGTACACCAAGTGCATCCAGTTCTTGCCGTAACCCTCTAATATCTTTAGAAGCTGCTATGTGGGTGAAATTATGATGTCATGCCAAGTTACAACCTTTTCGGAGTTCATTTGTACTGCTTTTCAAATTCAGGGTCATTTAGCTCAAAATAAATCATTAAATGTGTGGAAAATATCAAATGAAGTCAGAAAGGGTTGAAAATAGATGATGTGACTTTGAATGGTTCATATTGAACACACAAAAAGTATGGAGTAAAAGTAAGTTACTAAAAATGAAATCCCTTTGTAATAGAGTAGTTTTCGTCCGAAACCCTCATAATCCGAAAGAGATTGTCCAATTTGTACACCAACTGCATCCAGTTGTTGCCATAACACTCTAATCTATTTAGAAGCTTCTATGTGGGCGAAATTATGATGTCATGCCAAGTTACAACCTTTTCAGAGTTCATTTGTACTGCTTTTCAAATTAAGGGTCATTTAGCTCAAAATAAATCATTAAATGCATGGAAAATAACAAATGAAGTCAGAAAGGGTTGAAAATTGATGATGTGCCTTTGAATGGTGCATATTGAACACACAAAAGTATGCGGTGAAATTAAGTTATTAAAAATGAAATCCCTTTGTAATAGATGTGTTTTCGTCCGAAACCCTCATACATCGAAAGAGATTGTCCAATTTGTACACCAAGTGCATCCAGTTTTTGCGGTAACACTCTAATCCCTCTAGAACCTGCTTTGTGGGTCATATTTTGATGTCATGCCAAGTTACAACCTTTTCAGAGTTCATTTGTACTGCTTTTTAAATTTAGGGTCATTTAGCTCAAAATAAATAATTAAATGCTTGGAAAATATCAAATGAAGTCGGAAAGGGTTGAAAATTGATGATGTGACTTTGAATGGTTCATATTGAACACACCAAAAGTATGGAGTTAAAATAAGTTAATAAAAATGAAATCCCTTTGTAATAGATGAGTTTTCGTTCAAAACCCTCATACTTCGAAAGAGATTGTCCAATTTGTACACCGAGTGCATCCAGTTTTTGCCGTAACCCTCTCAACTCTTTAGAAGTTGCCATGTGGGTGAAATTATGATGTCATGCCAAGTTACAACCTTTTCAGAGTTCATTTGTACTGCTTTTTAAATTCAGGGTCATTTAGCTCAAAATAAACCATTAAATGCATGGAAAATATCAAATGAAGTCAGAAAGGGTTGAAGATTAATGATGTCCCTTTGAATGGTGCATATTGAAGACACAAAAAATATGGAGTTAAAATAAGTTATTAAAAATGAAATCCCTTTGTAATAGATGAGTTTTCGTCTGAAACCCTCATACTTCGAAAGAGATTGTCCAATTTGTACACCAAGTGCGTCCACTTTTTGCCGTAACCCTCTCAACTCTTTAGAAGTTGGTATGTGGGTGAAATTATGATGTCATGCCAAGTCATAACCTTTTCAGAGTTCATTTCTAATGCTTTTCAAATTTAGGGTCATTTACCTCAAAATAAACCAATAAATGCATGGAGAATATCAAATGCAGTCAGAAAGGGTTGAAAATTTATGATGTTCCTTTAAATGGTGCATATTGAACACACAAAAATTATGGAGTTAAAATAAGTTATTAAAAAGGAAATCCCTTTGTAATATATGAGTTTTCGTCTGAAACCCTCATACTTCGAAAGAGATTGTTCAATTTGTACGACAAGTGCATCCACTTTTTGCCGTAACTCTCTAAACTCTTTAGAAGTTGCTATGTGGGTGAAATTATGATGTCATGCCAAGTTACAACCTTTTCAGAGTTCATTTGTACTGCTTTTCAAATTCAGGGTCAGTTAGTTCAAAATAAACCGTTAAATGCATGGAAAATATCAAATGAAGTTAGAAAGGGTTGAAAATTTATGATGTCCCTTCGAATGGTGCATATTGAACACACAAAAAGGATGGAGTTAAAATAAGTTATTAAAAAGGAAATCCCTTTGTAATATATGAGTTTTCGTCTGAAACCCTCATACTTCGAAAGAGATTGTTCAATTTGTACGACAAGTGCATCCACTTTTTGCCGTAACTCTCTAAACTCTTTAGAAGTTGCTATGTGGGTGAAATTATGATGTCATGCCAAGTTACAACCTTTTCGGAGTTCATTTGTACTGCTTTTCAAATTCAGGGTCATTTAGCTCAAAAAAAATCATTAAATGCATGTAAAATATCAAATGAAGTCAGAATGGGTTGAAAATTGATGATGTCCCTTTGAATGGTTCATATTGAACACACAAAAAGGATGGAGTTAAAATAAGTTATTAAAAAAGATGTCCCTTTGTAATAGATGAGTTTCCGTCCGAAACCTCATAATTCGAAAGAGATTGTCCAATTTGTACACCAACTGCATCCAGTTTTTGCCGTAACCCTGTCAACTCTGTAGAAGTTGCTATGTTGGTGAAATTATGATGTCATGCCAAGTTACAACCTTTTCAGAATTCATTTGTACCGCTTTTCAAATTCAGGGTCATTTAGCTAAAGATAAATAATTAAATGCATGGAAAATATGAAATGAAGTCACAAAGGTTTGAAAATTGATGATGTGACTTTGAATGGTGCATATTGAACACACAAAAAGTATGGGGTGAAAATAACTTATTAAAAATGAAATCCCTTTGTAATAGATGTGTTTTCGTCCGAAACCGTCATACTTCGAAAGAGATTGTCCAATTTGTACACCAAGTGCATCCAGTTCCTGCCGTAACCCTCTAATATCTTTAGAAGCTGCTATGTGGGTGAAATTATGATGTCATGCCAAGTTACAACCTTTTCGGAGTTCATTTGTACTGCTTTTCAAATTCAGGGTCATTTAGCTCAAAATAAATCATTAAATGTGTGGAAAATATCAAATGAAGTCAGAAAGGGTTGAAAATAGATGATGTGACTTTGAATGGTTCATATTGAACACACAAAAAGTATGGAGTAAAAGTAAGTTACTAAAAATGAAATCCCTTTGTAATAGAGTAGTTTTCGTCCGAAACCCTCATAATCCGAAAGAGATTGTCCAATTTGTACACCAACTGCATCCAGTTGTTGCCATAACACTCTAATCTATTTAGAAGCTTCTATGTGGGCGAAATTATGATGTCATGCCAAGTTACAACCTTTTCAGAGTTCATTTGTACTGCTTTTCAAATTAAGGGTCATTTAGCTCAAAATAAATCATTAAATGCATGGAAAATAACAAATGAAGTCAGAAAGGGTTGAAAATTGATGATGTGCCTTTGAATGGTGCATATTGAACACACAAAAGTATGCGGTGAAATTAAGTTATTAAAAATGAAATCCCTTTGTAATAGATGTGTTTTCGTCCGAAACCCTCATACATCGAAAGAGATTGTCCAATTTGTACACCAAGTGCATCCAGTTTTTGCGGTAACACTCTAATCCCTCTAGAACCTGCTTTGTGGGTCATATTTTGATGTCATGCCAAGTTACAACCTTTTCAGAGTTCATTTGTACTGCTTTTTAAATTTAGGGTCATTTAGCTCAAAATAAATAATTAAATGCTTGGAAAATATCAAATGAAGTCGGAAAGGGTTGAAAATTGATGATGTGACTTTGAATGGTTCATATTGAACACACCAAAAGTATGGAGTTAAAATAAGTTAATAAAAATGAAATCCCTTTGTAATAGATGAGTTTTCGTTCAAAACCCTCATACTTCGAAAGAGATTGTCCAATTTGTACACCGAGTGCATCCAGTTTTTGCCGTAACCCTCTCAACTCTTTAGAAGTTGCCATGTGGGTGAAATTATGATGTCATGCCAAGTTACAACCTTTTCAGAGTTCATTTGTACTGCTTTTTAAATTCAGGGTCATTTAGCTCAAAATAAACCATTAAATGCATGGAAAATATCAAATGAAGTCAGAAAGGGTTGAAGATTAATGATGTCCCTTTGAATGGTGCATATTGAAGACACAAAAAATATGGAGTTAAAATAAGTTATTAAAAATGAAATCCCTTTGTAATAGATGAGTTTTCGTCTGAAACCCTCATACTTCGAAAGAGATTGTCCAATTTGTACACCAAGTGCGTCCACTTTTTGCCGTAACCCTCTCAACTCTTTAGAAGTTGGTATGTGGGTGAAATTATGATGTCATGCCAAGTCATAACCTTTTCAGAGTTCATTTCTAATGCTTTTCAAATTTAGGGTCATTTACCTCAAAATAAACCAATAAATGCATGGAGAATATCAAATGCAGTCAGAAAGGGTTGAAAATTTATGATGTTCCTTTAAATGGTGCATATTGAACACACAAAAATTATGGAGTTAAAATAAGTTATTAAAAAGGAAATCCCTTTGTAATATATGAGTTTTCGTCTGAAACCCTCATACTTCGAAAGAGATTGTTCAATTTGTACGACAAGTGCATCCACTTTTTGCCGTAACTCTCTAAACTCTTTAGAAGTTGCTATGTGGGTGAAATTATGATGTCATGCCAAGTTACAACCTTTTCAGAGTTCATTTGTACTGCTTTTCAAATTCAGGGTCAGTTAGTTCAAAATAAACCGTTAAATGCATGGAAAATATCAAATGAACTTAGAAAGGGTTGAAAATTTATGATGTCCCTTTGAATGGTGCATATTGAACACACCAAAAGTGTGGAGTTAAAATAAGTTATTAAAAATGAAATCCCTTTGTAATAGATGAGTTTTCATTTGAAACCCGCATTCTTCGGAAGAGATTGTCCAATTTGTACGACAAGTGCATCCACTTTTTGCCATAACTCTCTAAACTCTTTAGAAGTTGCTATGTGGGTGAAATTATGATGTCATGCCAAGTTACAACCTTTTCAGAGTTCATTTATACTGCTTTTCAAATTCAGGGTCATTAAGCTCAAAATAAACCATTAAATGCATTGAAAATATCAAATGAAGTCAGAAAGAGTTGAAAATTGAGGATGTACCTATGAATGGTGCATATTTAACACACAAAAAGTATGGAGTTAAAATAAGTTATTAAAAATGAAATCCCTTTGTATTAGATGACTTTTTGTCCGAAACCCTCATACTTCGAAAGAGATGTTCCAATTTGTACACCAAGTGCATCCATTTTTTGCCGTAACCCACTCGACAATAGAGAAGCTTCTATGTGGGTGAAATTATGATGTCAAGCCAAGTTACAACCTTTTCAGAGTTCATTTGTACTGCTTTCCAAATTCAGGGTCATTTAGCTCAAAATAAATCATTAAAGGCATGGAAAATATCAAATGAAGTCAGAAAGGGTTGAAAATTGATGATCTGCCTTTGAATGGTGCATATTGAACACACAAAAAGTATGGAGTTAAGATAAGGTATTAAAAATGAAATCCCTTTGTAATAGATGACTTTTCGTCCGAAACCCTCATACTTCGAAAAAGATTGTCCAATTTGTACACCAAGTGCTTCCAGTTTTTGCCGTAACCCTCTCGACAATAGAGAAGCTGCTATGTGGGTGAAATTATGATGTCAAGCCAAGTTACAACCTTTTTAGAGTTCATTTGTACTGCTTTTCAAATTCAGGGTCATTTAGCTCAAAATAAATCATTAAATTCATGGAAAATATCAAATGAAGTCAGAAAGGGTTGAAAATTGATGATGTGCCTTTGAATGGTTCATATTGAACACACAAAAGTATGTGGTGAAAATAAGTTATTAAAAATGAAATCCCGTTGTAAAAGATGTGTTTTCGTCCGAAACCCTCATACTTCGAAAGAGATTGTCCAATTTGTACACCAAGTGCATCCAATTTTTGCCGTAACCCTCTCAACTCTTTAGAAGTTTCTATGTGGGTGAAATTATGATGTCATGCCAAGTTACAACCTTTTCAGAGTTCATTTGTACTGCTTTTCAAATTCAGGGTCAGTTAGCTCAAAATAAACCGTTAAATGCATGGAAAATATCAAATGAAGTTAGAAAGGGTTGAAAATTTATGATGTCCCTTTGAATGGTGCATATTGAACACACAAAAAGTGTGGAGTTAAAATAAGTTATTAAAAATGAAATCCCTTTGTAATAGATGAGTTTTCATTTGAAACCCGCATTCTTCGGAAGAGATTGTCCAATTTGTACGACAAGTGCATCCACTTTTTGCCATAACTCTCTAAACTCTTTAGAAGTTGCTATATGGGTGAAATTATGATGTCATGCCAAGTTACAACCTTTTTAGAGTTCATTTATACTGCTTTTCAAATTCAGGGTCATTAAGCTCAAAATAAACGATTAAATGCATTGAAAATATCAAATTAAGTCAGAAAGAGTTGAAAATTGAGGATGTACCTATGAATGGTGCATATTTAACACACAAAAAGTATGGAGTTCAAATAAGTTATTAAAAATGAAATCCCTTTGTATTAGATGACTTTTTGTCCGAAACCCTCATACTTCGAAAGAGATTGTCCAATTTGTACACCAAGTGCATCCATTTTTTGCCGTAACCCACTCGACAATAGAGAAGCTTCTATGTGGGTGAAATTATGATGTCAAGCCAAGTTACAACCTTTTCAGAGTTCATTTGTACTGCTTTCCAAATTCAGGGTCATTTAGCTCAAAATAAATCATTAAAGGCATGGAAAATATCAAATGAAGTCAGAAAGGGTTGAAAATTGATGATATGCCTTTGAATGGTGCATATTGAACACACAAAAAGTATGGAGTTAAGATAAGGTATTAAAAATGAAATCCCTTTGTAATAGATGACTTTTCGTCCGAAACCCTCATACTTCGAAAAAGATTGTCCAATTTGTACACCAAGTGCTTCCAGTTTTGCCGTAACCCTCTCGACAATAGAGAAGCTGCTATGTGGGTGAAATTGTGATGTCAAGCCAAGTTACAACCTTTTTAGAGTTCATTTGTACTGCTTTTCAAATTCAAGGTCATTTAGCTCAAAATAAATCATTAAATTCATGGAAAATATCAAATGAAGTCAGAAAGGGTTGAAAATTGATGATGTGCTTTTGAATGGTTCATATTGAACACACAAAAGTATGCGGTGAAAATAAGTTATTAAAAATGAAATCCCTTTGTAAAAGATGTGTTTTCGTCCGAAACCCTCATACTTCGAAAGAGATTGTCCAATTTGTACACCAAGTGCATCCAATTTTTGCCGTAACCCTCTCAACTCTTTAGAAGTTGCTATGTGGGTGAAATTATGATGTCATGCCAAGTTACAACCTTTTCAGAATTCATTTGTACTACTTTTCAAATTCAGGGTCATTTAGCTCAAAATAAACCATTAAATGCATGGAAAATATCAAAAGAAGTCAGAAAGGGTTGAAAATTAATGATGTCCCTTTGAATGGTGCATATTTTACACACAAAAAGTATGTAGTTAAAATACGTTATTAAAAATGTAATCCCTTTGTAATAGATGAGTTTTCGTCTGAAACCCTCATACTTCGAAAGAGATTGTCCAATTTGTACACCAAGTGCATCCACTTTTTGCCGTAACCCTCTCAACTCTTTAGAAGTTGGTATGTGGGTGAAATTATGATGTCATGCCAAGTCATAACCTTTTTAGAGTTCATTTGTACTGCTTTTCAAATTTAGGGTCATTTAGCTCAAAATAAACCAATAAATGCATGGAGAATATCAAATGAAGTCAGAAAGGGTTGAAAATTTATGATGTTCCTTTGAATGGTGCATATTGAGCACACAAAAATTACGGGGTTAAAATAAGTTATTAAAAATGAAATCCCTTTGTAATAGATGAGTTTTCGTCGGAAACCCTCATACTTCGAAAGAGATTGTCCAATTTATCCGACAAGTGCATCCACTTTTTGCCGTAACTCTCTAAACTCTCTAGAAGTTTCTATGTGGGTGAAATTATTATGTCATGCCAAGTTACAACCTTTTCAGAGTTCATTTGTACCCCTGTTCAAATTCAGGGTCAGTTAGCTCAAAATAAACCATTAAATGCATGGAAAATATCAAATGAAGTTAGAAAGGGTTGAAAATTAGGATGTCCATTTGAATGGTGCATATTGAACACACAAAAAGTGTGGAGTTAAAATAAGTTATTAAATATGAAATCCCTTTGTAATAGATGAGTTTTCGTTTGAAACCCACATTCTTCGAAAGAGATTGTCCAATTTGTACGACAAGTGCATCCACTTTTTGCCATAACTCTCTAAATTGTTTAGAAGTTGCTATGTGGGTGAAATTATGATGTCATGCCAAGTTACAACCTTTTCAGAGTTCATTTGTACTGCTTTTCAAATTCAGGGTCATTAAGCTGAAAATAAACCATTAAATGCATGGAAAATATCAAATGAAGTCAGAAAGGGTTGAAAATTGATGATGTGCCTATCAATGGTGCATATTGAACACACAAAAAGTATGGAGTTTAGATAAGTTATTAAAAATGAAATCCGTTTGTAATAGATGACTTTTCGTTCGAAACCCTCATACTTCGAAACAGATTGTCCAATTTGTACACCAAGTGCATCCATTTTTTGCCGTAACCCTCTCGACAATCGAGAAGCGGCTATGTGGGTGAAATTATGATGTCAAGCCAAGTTACAACCTTTTCAGAGTTCATTTGTACTGCTTTTTAAATTCAGGGTCATTTAGCTCAAAATAAATCATTAAATGCATGGAAAATATCAAATGAAGTCAGAAAGGGTTGAAAATTGATGATGTGCCTTTGAATGGTGCATATTGAACACACAAAAAGTATGGAGTTAAGATAAGTTATTAAAAATGAAATCCCTTTGTAATAGATGAGTTTTCGTTCGAAACCCTCATTCTTCGAAAGAGATTGTCCAATTTGTACACCAAGTGCATCCAGTTTCTGCCGTAACCCTCTCGACTCTAAAGAAGCTGCTATGTGGGTGAAATTATGATGTGAAGCCAAGTAACAACCTTTCGAGAGTTCATTTGTACTTCTTTTCAAATTCAGGGTCATTTAGCTCAAATTAAACCATTGAATGCATGGAAAATATCAAATGAAGTCAGAAAGGGTTGAAAACTAATGATGTCCCTTTGAATGGTGCATATTGAACACACAAAAAGTATGGAGTTAAAATAAGTTACTAAAAATGAAATCCCTTTGTAATAGATGAGTTTTCGTTTGAAACCCTCATACTTCGAAAGAGATTGTCCAATTTGTACACCAAGTGCATTCACTTTTTGCTGTAACCCTCTCAACTCTTTAGAAGTTGGTATGTGGGTGAAATTATGATGTCATGCCAAGTTACAACCTTTTCAGAGTTCATTTGTACTGCTTTTCAAATTTAGGGTCATTTAGCTCAAAATAAACAAATAAATGCATGGAGAATATCAAATGAAGTCAGAAAGGGTTGAAACTTTATGATGTTCCTTTGAATGGTGCATATTGAACACACAAAAAGTATGGAGTTAAAATAAGTTATTAAAAATGAAATCCCTTTGTAACAGATGAGTTTTCGTCTGAAACCCTCATACTTCGAAAGAGATTGTCCAATTTGTACGACAAGTGCATCCACTTTTTGCTGTAACTCTATAAACTCTTTAGAAGTTGCTATGTGGGTGAAATTATGATGTCAAGTTACAACCTTTTCAGAGTTCATTTGTACTGCTTTTCAATTTCAAGGTCATTTAGCTCAAAATAAACCATTAAATACATGGAAAATATCAAATGAAGTCAGAAAGGGTTGAAAATTGATGATGTCCCTTTGAATGGTGCATATTGAACACACAAAAAGTATGGAGTTAAAATAAGTTATTAAAAATGAAATCCCTTTGTAATAGATGAGTTTTCGTCTGAAACCCTCATACTTCGAAAGAGATTGTCCAATTTGTACACCAAGTGCATCCACTTTTTTCCGTAACCCTCTCAACTCTTTAGAAGTTGGTATGTGGGTGAAATTATGATGTCATGCCAAGTGATAACCTTTTCAGAGTTCATTTGTACTGCTTTTCAAATATAGGGTCATTTAGCTCAAAATAAACCAATAAATGCATGGAGAATATCAAATGAAGTCAGAAAGGGTTGAAAGTTTATGATGTTCCTTTGAATGGTGCATATTGAACACACAAAAATTACGGAGTTAAAATAAGTTATTAAAAATGAAATCCCTTTGTAATAGATGAGTTTTCGTCTGAAACCCTCATACCTCGAAAGAGATTGTCCAATTTACACGACAAGTGCATCCACTTTTTGCCGTAACTCTCTAAACTCTCTAGAAGTTTCTATGTGGGTGAAATTATTATGTCATGCCAAGTTACAACCTTTTCAAAGTTCATTTGTACTCCTTTTCAAATTCAGGGTCACTTAGCTCAAAATAAACCATTAAATGCATGGAAAATATCAAATGAAGTTAGAAAGGGTTGAAAATTTATGATGTCCCTTTGAATGGTGCATATTGAACACACAAAAAGTGTGGAGTTAAAATAAGTTATTAAAAATGAAATCCCTTTGTAATAGATGAGTTTTCGTTTGAAACCCTCATTCTTCGAAAGAGATTGTCCAATTTTTACGACAAGTGCATCCACTTTTTGCCATAACTCTCTAAACTGTTTAGAAGTTGCTATGTGGGTGAAATTATGATGTCATGCCAAGTTACAACCTTTTCAGAGTTCATTTGTACTGCTTTTCAAATTCAGGGTCATTAAGCTCAAAATAAACCATTAAATGCATGGAAAATATCAAATGAAGTCAGAAAGGGTTGAAAATTGATGATGTGCCTATGAATGGTGCATATTGAACACACAAAAAGTATGGAGTTTAGATAAGTTATTAAAAATGAAATCCCTTTGTAATAGATGACTTTTCGTTCGAAACCCTCATACTTCGAAAGAGATTGTCCAATTTGTACGACAAGTGCATCCACTTTTTGCCGTAACTCTATAAACTCTTTAGAAGTTGGTATGTGGGTGAAATTATGATGTCAAGTTACAACCTTTTCAGAGTTCATTTGTACTGCTTTTCAATTTCCAGGTCATTTAGCTCAAAATAAACCATTAAATACATGGAAAATATCAAATGAAGTCAGAAAGGGTTGAAAATTGATGATGTCCCTTTGAATGGTGCATATTGAACACACAAAAAGTATGGAGTTAAAATAAGTTATTAAAAATGAAATCCCTTTGTAATAGATGAGTTTTCGTTTGAAACCCTCATTCTTCGAAAGAGATTGTCCAATTTTTACACCAAGTGCATCCACTTTTTGCCATAACTCTCTAAACTGTTTAGAAGTTGCTATGTGGGTGAAATTATGATGTCATGCCAAGTTACAACCTTTTCAGAGTTCATTTGTACTGCTTTTCAAATTCAGGGTCATTAAGCTCAAAATAAACCATTAAATGCATGGAAAATATCAAATGAAGTCAGAAAGGGTTGAAAATTGATGATGTGCCTATGAATGGTGCATATTGAACACACAAAAAGTATGGAGTTTAGATAAGTTATTAAAAATGAAATCCCTTTGTAATAGATGACTTTTCGTTCGAAACCCTCATACTTCGAAAGAGATTGTCCAATTTGTACGACAAGTGCATCCACTTTTTGCCGTAACTCTATAAACTCTTTAGAAGTTGGTATGTGGGTGAAATTATGATGTCAAGTTACAACCTTTTCAGAGTTCATTTGTACTGCTTTTCAATTTCCAGGTCATTTAGCTCAAAATAAACCATTAAATACATGGAAAATATCAAATGAAGTCAGAAAGGGTTGAAAATTGATGATGTCCCTTTGAATGGTGCATATTGAACACACAAAAAGTATGGAGTTAAAATAAGTTATTAAAAATGAAATCCCTTTGTAATAGATGAGTTTTCGTCTGAAACCCTCATACTTCGAAAGAGATTGTCCAATTTGTACACCAAGTGCATCCACTTTTTGCCGTAACCCTCTCAACTCTTTAGAAGTTGGTATGTGGGTGAAATTATGATGTCATGCCAAGTCATAACCTTTTCAGAGTTCATTTGTACTGCTTTTCAAATATAGGGTCATTTAGCTCAAAATAAACCAATAAATGCATGGAGAATATCAAATGAAGTCAGAAAGGGTTGAAAGTTTATGATGTTCCTTTGAATGGTGCATATTGAACACACAAAAATTAAGGAGTTAAAATAAGTTATTAAAAATGAAATCCCTTTGTAATAGATGAGTTTTCGTCTGAAACCCTCATACTTCGAAAGAGATTGTCCAATTTATACGACAAGTGCATCCACTTTTTGCCGTAACTCTCTAAACTCTCTAGAAGTTTCTATATGGGTGAAATTATGATGTCATGCCAAGTTACAACCTTTTCAGAGTTCATTTGTACTGCTTTTCAAATTCAGGGTCATTAAGCTGAAAATAAACCATTAAATGCATGGAAAATATCAAATGAAGTCAGAAAGGGTTGAAAATTGATGATGTGCCTATCAATGGTGCATATTGAACACACAAAAAGTATGGAGTTTAGATAAGTTATTAAAAATGAAATCCGTTTGTAATAGATGACTTTTCGTTCGAAACCCTCATACTTCGAAACAGATTGTCCAATTTGTACACCAAGTGCATCCATTTTTTGCCGTAACCCTCTCGACAATCGAGAAGCGGCTATGTGGGTGAAATTATGATGTCAAGCCAAGTTACAACCTTTTCAGAGTTCATTTGTACTGCTTTTTAAATTCAGGGTCATTTAGCTCAAAATAAATCATTAAATGCATGGAAAATATCAAATGAAGTCAGAAAGGGTTGAAAATTGATGATGTGCCTTTGAATGGTGCATATTGAACACACAAAAAGTATGGAGTTAAGATAAGTTATTAAAAATGAAATCCCTTTGTAATAGATGAGTTTTCGTTCGAAACCCTCATTCTTCGAAAGAGATTGTCCAATTTGTACACCAAGTGCATCCAGTTTCTGCCGTAACCCTCTCGACTCTAAAGAAGCTGCTATGTGGGTGAAATTATGATGTGAAGCCAAGTAACAACCTTTCGAGAGTTCATTTGTACTTCTTTTCAAATTCAGGGTCATTTAGCTCAAATTAAACCATTGAATGCATGGAAAATATCAAATGAAGTCAGAAAGGGTTGAAAACTAATGATGTCCCTTTGAATGGTGCATATTGAACACACAAAAAGTATGGAGTTAAAATAAGTTACTAAAAATGAAATCCCTTTGTAATAGATGAGTTTTCGTTTGAAACCCTCATACTTCGAAAGAGATTGTCCAATTTGTACACCAAGTGCATTCACTTTTTGCTGTAACCCTCTCAACTCTTTAGAAGTTGGTATGTGGGTGAAATTATGATGTCATGCCAAGTTACAACCTTTTCAGAGTTCATTTGTACTGCTTTTCAAATTTAGGGTCATTTAGCTCAAAATAAACAAATAAATGCATGGAGAATATCAAATGAAGTCAGAAAGGGTTGAAACTTTATGATGTTCCTTTGAATGGTGCATATTGAACACACAAAAAGTATGGAGTTAAAATAAGTTATTAAAAATGAAATCCCTTTGTAACAGATGAGTTTTCGTCTGAAACCCTCATACTTCGAAAGAGATTGTCCAATTTGTACGACAAGTGCATCCACTTTTTGCTGTAACTCTATAAACTCTTTAGAAGTTGCTATGTGGGTGAAATTATGATGTCAAGTTACAACCTTTTCAGAGTTCATTTGTACTGCTTTTCAATTTCAAGGTCATTTAGCTCAAAATAAACCATTAAATACATGGAAAATATCAAATGAAGTCAGAAAGGGTTGAAAATTGATGATGTCCCTTTGAATGGTGCATATTGAACACACAAAAAGTATGGAGTTAAAATAAGTTATTAAAAATGAAATCCCTTTGTAATAGATGAGTTTTCGTCTGAAACCCTCATACTTCGAAAGAGATTGTCCAATTTGTACACCAAGTGCATCCACTTTTTTCCGTAACCCTCTCAACTCTTTAGAAGTTGGTATGTGGGTGAAATTATGATGTCATGCCAAGTGATAACCTTTTCAGAGTTCATTTGTACTGCTTTTCAAATATAGGGTCATTTAGCTCAAAATAAACCAATAAATGCATGGAGAATATCAAATGAAGTCAGAAAGGGTTGAAAGTTTATGATGTTCCTTTGAATGGTGCATATTGAACACACAAAAATTACGGAGTTAAAATAAGTTATTAAAAATGAAATCCCTTTGTAATAGATGAGTTTTCGTCTGAAACCCTCATACCTCGAAAGAGATTGTCCAATTTACACGACAAGTGCATCCACTTTTTGCCGTAACTCTCTAAACTCTCTAGAAGTTTCTATGTGGGTGAAATTATTATGTCATGCCAAGTTACAACCTTTTCAAAGTTCATTTGTACTCCTTTTCAAATTCAGGGTCACTTAGCTCAAAATAAACCATTAAATGCATGGAAAATATCAAATGAAGTTAGAAAGGGTTGAAAATTTATGATGTCCCTTTGAATGGTGCATATTGAACACACAAAAAGTGTGGAGTTAAAATAAGTTATTAAAAATGAAATCCCTTTGTAATAGATGAGTTTTCGTTTGAAACCCTCATTCTTCGAAAGAGATTGTCCAATTTTTACACCAAGTGCATCCACTTTTTGCCATAACTCTCTAAACTGTTTAGAAGTTGCTATGTGGGTGAAATTATGATGTCATGCCAAGTTACAACCTTTTCAGAGTTCATTTGTACTGCTTTTCAAATTCAGGGTCATTAAGCTCAAAATAAACCATTAAATGCATGGAAAATATCAAATGAAGTCAGAAAGGGTTGAAAATTGATTGTGCCTATGAATGGTGCATATTGAACACACAAAAAGTATGGAGTTTAGATAAGTTATTAAAAATGAAATCCCTTTGTAATAGATGACTTTTCGTTCGAAACCCTCATACTTCGAAAGAGATTGTCCAATTTGTACGACAAGTGCATCCACTTTTTGCCGTAACTCTATAAACTCTTTAGAAGTTGGTATGTGGGTGAAATTATGATGTCAAGTTACAACCTTTTCAGAGTTCATTTGTACTGCTTTTCAATTTCCAGGTCATTTAGCTCAAAATAAACCATTAAATACATGGAAAATATCAAATGAAGTCAGAAAGGGTTGAAAATTGATGATGTCCCTTTGAATGGTGCATATTGAACACACAAAAAGTATGGAGTTAAAATAAGTTATTAAAAATGAAATCCCTTTGTAATAGATGAGTTTTCGTCTGAAACCCTCATACTTCGAAAGAGATTGTCCAATTTGTACACCAAGTGCATCCACTTTTTGCCGTAACCCTCTCAACTCTTTAGAAGTTGGTATGTGGGTGAAATTATGATGTCATGCCAAGTCATAACCTTTTCAGAGTTCATTTGTACTGCTTTTCAAATATAGGGTCATTTAGCTCAAAATAAACCAATAAATGCATGGAGAATATCAAATGAAGTCAGAAAGGGTTGAAAGTTTATGATGTTCCTTTGAATGGTGCATATTGAACACACAAAAATTAAGGAGTTAAAATAAGTTATTAAAAATGAAATCCCTTTGTAATAGATGAGTTTTCGTCTGAAACCCTCATACTTCGAAAGAGATTGTCCAA
Organism: Hordeum marinum; assembly: GCA_022496015.1. NCBI lineage: Eukaryota > Viridiplantae > Streptophyta > Magnoliopsida > Poales > Poaceae > Hordeum > Hordeum marinum. The sequence continues at coordinate 529,820,815 of CM039674.1, read as the reverse complement.
TTTATACGACAAGTGCATCCACTTTTTGCCGTAACTCTCTAAACTCTCTAGAAGTTTCTATATGGGTGAAATTATGATGTCATGCCAAGTTACAACCTTTTCAGAGTTCATTTGTACTGCTTTTCAAATTCAGGGTCATTAAGCTGAAAATAAACCATTAAATGCATGGAAAATATCAAATGAAGTCAGAAAGGGTTGAAAATTGATGATGTGCCTATCAATGGTGCATATTGAACACACAAAAAGTATGGAGTTTAGATAAGTTATTAAAAATGAAATCCGTTTGTAATAGATGACTTTTCGTTCGAAACCCTCATACTTCGAAACAGATTGTCCAATTTGTACACCAAGTGCATCCATTTTTTGCCGTAACCCTCTCGACAATCGAGAAGCGGCTATGTGGGTGAAATTATGATGTCAAGCCAAGTTACAACCTTTTCAGAGTTCATTTGTACTGCTTTTTAAATTCAGGGTCATTTAGCTCAAAATAAATCATTAAATGCATGGAAAATATCAAATGAAGTCAGAAAGGGTTGAAAATTGATGATGTGCCTTTGAATGGTGCATATTGAACACACAAAAAGTATGGAGTTAAGATAAGTTATTAAAAATGAAATCCCTTTGTAATAGATGAGTTTTCGTTCGAAACCCTCATTCTTCGAAAGAGATTGTCCAATTTGTACACCAAGTGCATCCAGTTTCTGCCGTAACCCTCTCGACTCTAAAGAAGCTGCTATGTGGGTGAAATTATGATGTGAAGCCAAGTAACAACCTTTCGAGAGTTCATTTGTACTTCTTTTCAAATTCAGGGTCATTTAGCTCAAATTAAACCATTGAATGCATGGAAAATATCAAATGAAGTCAGAAAGGGTTGAAAACTAATGATGTCCCTTTGAATGGTGCATATTGAACACACAAAAAGTATGGAGTTAAAATAAGTTACTAAAAATGAAATCCCTTTGTAATAGATGAGTTTTCGTTTGAAACCCTCATACTTCGAAAGAGATTGTCCAATTTGTACACCAAGTGCATTCACTTTTTGCTGTAACCCTCTCAACTCTTTAGAAGTTGGTATGTGGGTGAAATTATGATGTCATGCCAAGTTACAACCTTTTCAGAGTTCATTTGTACTGCTTTTCAAATTTAGGGTCATTTAGCTCAAAATAAACAAATAAATGCATGGAGAATATCAAATGAAGTCAGAAAGGGTTGAAACTTTATGATGTTCCTTTGAATGGTGCATATTGAACACACAAAAAGTATGGAGTTAAAATAAGTTATTAAAAATGAAATCCCTTTGTAACAGATGAGTTTTCGTCTGAAACCCTCATACTTCGAAAGAGATTGTCCAATTTGTACGACAAGTGCATCCACTTTTTGCTGTAACTCTATAAACTCTTTAGAAGTTGCTATGTGGGTGAAATTATGATGTCAAGTTACAACCTTTTCAGAGTTCATTTGTACTGCTTTTCAATTTCAAGGTCATTTAGCTCAAAATAAACCATTAAATACATGGAAAATATCAAATGAAGTCAGAAAGGGTTGAAAATTGATGATGTCCCTTTGAATGGTGCATATTGAACACACAAAAAGTATGGAGTTAAAATAAGTTATTAAAAATGAAATCCCTTTGTAATAGATGAGTTTTCGTCTGAAACCCTCATACTTCGAAAGAGATTGTCCAATTTGTACACCAAGTGCATCCACTTTTTTCCGTAACCCTCTCAACTCTTTAGAAGTTGGTATGTGGGTGAAATTATGATGTCATGCCAAGTGATAACCTTTTCAGAGTTCATTTGTACTGCTTTTCAAATATAGGGTCATTTAGCTCAAAATAAACCAATAAATGCATGGAGAATATCAAATGAAGTCAGAAAGGGTTGAAAGTTTATGATGTTCCTTTGAATGGTGCATATTGAACACACAAAAATTACGGAGTTAAAATAAGTTATTAAAAATGAAATCCCTTTGTAATAGATGAGTTTTCGTCTGAAACCCTCATACCTCGAAAGAGATTGTCCAATTTACACGACAAGTGCATCCACTTTTTGCCGTAACTCTCTAAACTCTCTAGAAGTTTCTATGTGGGTGAAATTATTATGTCATGCCAAGTTACAACCTTTTCAAAGTTCATTTGTACTCCTTTTCAAATTCAGGGTCACTTAGCTCAAAATAAACCATTAAATGCATGGAAAATATCAAATGAAGTTAGAAAGGGTTGAAAATTTATGATGTCCCTTTGAATGGTGCATATTGAACACACAAAAAGTGTGGAGTTAAAATAAGTTATTAAAAATGAAATCCCTTTGTAATAGATGAGTTTTCGTTTGAAACCCTCATTCTTCGAAAGAGATTGTCCAATTTTTACGACAAGTGCATCCACTTTTTGCCATAACTCTCTAAACTGTTTAGAAGTTGCTATGTGGGTGAAATTATGATGTCATGCCAAGTTACAACCTTTTCAGAGTTCATTTGTACTGCTTTTCAAATTCAGGGTCATTAAGCTCAAAATAAACCATTAAATGCATGGAAAATATCAAATGAAGTCAGAAAGGGTTGAAAATTGATGATGTGCCTATGAATGGTGCATATTGAACACACAAAAAGTATGGAGTTTAGATAAGTTATTAAAAATGAAATCCCTTTGTAATAGATGACTTTTCGTTCGAAACCCTCATACTTCGAAAGAGATTGTCCAATTTGTACGACAAGTGCATCCACTTTTTGCCGTAACTCTATAAACTCTTTAGAAGTTGGTATGTGGGTGAAATTATGATGTCAAGTTACAACCTTTTCAGAGTTCATTTGTACTGCTTTTCAATTTCCAGGTCATTTAGCTCAAAATAAACCATTAAATACATGGAAAATATCAAATGAAGTCAGAAAGGGTTGAAAATTGATGATGTCCCTTTGAATGGTGCATATTGAACACACAAAAAGTATGGAGTTAAAATAAGTTATTAAAAATGAAATCCCTTTGTAATAGATGAGTTTTCGTTTGAAACCCTCATTCTTCGAAAGAGATTGTCCAATTTTTACACCAAGTGCATCCACTTTTTGCCATAACTCTCTAAACTGTTTAGAAGTTGCTATGTGGGTGAAATTATGATGTCATGCCAAGTTACAACCTTTTCAGAGTTCATTTGTACTGCTTTTCAAATTCAGGGTCATTAAGCTCAAAATAAACCATTAAATGCATGGAAAATATCAAATGAAGTCAGAAAGGGTTGAAAATTGATGATGTGCCTATGAATGGTGCATATTGAACACACAAAAAGTATGGAGTTTAGATAAGTTATTAAAAATGAAATCCCTTTGTAATAGATGACTTTTCGTTCGAAACCCTCATACTTCGAAAGAGATTGTCCAATTTGTACGACAAGTGCATCCACTTTTTGCCGTAACTCTATAAACTCTTTAGAAGTTGGTATGTGGGTGAAATTATGATGTCAAGTTACAACCTTTTCAGAGTTCATTTGTACTGCTTTTCAATTTCCAGGTCATTTAGCTCAAAATAAACCATTAAATACATGGAAAATATCAAATGAAGTCAGAAAGGGTTGAAAATTGATGATGTCCCTTTGAATGGTGCATATTGAACACACAAAAAGTATGGAGTTAAAATAAGTTATTAAAAATGAAATCCCTTTGTAATAGATGAGTTTTCGTCTGAAACCCTCATACTTCGAAAGAGATTGTCCAATTTGTACACCAAGTGCATCCACTTTTTGCCGTAACCCTCTCAACTCTTTAGAAGTTGGTATGTGGGTGAAATTATGATGTCATGCCAAGTCATAACCTTTTCAGAGTTCATTTGTACTGCTTTTCAAATATAGGGTCATTTAGCTCAAAATAAACCAATAAATGCATGGAGAATATCAAATGAAGTCAGAAAGGGTTGAAAGTTTATGATGTTCCTTTGAATGGTGCATATTGAACACACAAAAATTAAGGAGTTAAAATAAGTTATTAAAAATGAAATCCCTTTGTAATAGATGAGTTTTCGTCTGAAACCCTCATACTTCGAAAGAGATTGTCCAATTTATACGACAAGTGCATCCACTTTTTGCCGTAACTCTCTAAACTCTCTAGAAGTTTCTATATGGGTGAAATTATTATGTCATGCCAAGGTACAACCTTTTCAGAGTTCATTTGTACTCCTTTTCAAATTCAGGGTCACTTAGCTCAAAAGAAACCATTAACTGCATGGAAAATATCAAATGAAGTTAGAAAGGGTTGAAAATTTATGATGTCCCTTTGAATGGTGCATATTGAACACTCAAAAAGTGTGGAGTTAAAATAAGTTATTAAAAATGAAATCCCTTTGTAATAGATGAGTTTTCGTTTGAAACCCTCATTCTTCGAAAGAGATTGTCCAATTTGTACGACAAGTGCATCCACTTTTTGCCATAACTCTCTAAACTGTTTAGAAGTTGCTATGTGGGTGAAATTATGATGTCATGCCAAGTTACAACCTTTTCAGAGTTCATTTGTACTGCTTTTGAAATTCATGGTCATTAAGCTCAAAATAAACCATTAAATGCATGCAAAATATCAAATGAAGTCAGAAAGGGTTGAAAATTGATGATGTGCCTATGAATGGTGCATATTGAACACACAAAAAGTATGGAGTTTAGATAAGTTATTAAAAATGAAATCCCTTTGTAATAGATGACTTTTCGTTCGAAACCCTCATACTTCGAAAGAGATTGTCCAATTTGTACACCAAGTGCATCCATTTTTTGCCGTAACCCTCTCGACAATAGAGAAGCGGCTATGTGGGTGAAATTATGATGTCAAGCCAAGTTACAACCTTTTCAGAGTTCATTTGTACTGCTTTTTAAATTCAGGGTCATTTAGCTAAAAATAAATCATTAAATGCATGGAAAATATCAAATGAAGTCAGAAAGGGTTGAAAATTGATGATGTGCCTTTGAATGGTGCATATTGAACACACAAAAAGTATGGAGTTAAGATAAGTTATTAAAAATGAAATCCCTTTGTAATAGATGAGTTTTCGGTCGAAACCCTCATTCTTCGAAAGAGATTGTCCAATTTGTACACCAAGTGCATCCAATTTTTGCCGCAACCCTCTCGACTCTAAAGAACCTGCTATGTGGGTGAAATTATGATGTCAAGCCAAGTAACAACCTTTCGAGAGTTCATTTGTACTGCTTTTCAAATTCAGGGTCATTTAGCTCAAATTAAACCATTAAATGCATGGAAAATATCAAACGAGGTCAGAAAGGGTTGAAAACTAATGATGTCCCTTTGAATGGTGCATATTGAACACACAAAAAGTATGGAGTTAAAATAAATTATTAAAAATGAAATCCCTTTGTAATAGATGAGTTTTCGTCTGAAACCCTCATACTTCGAAAGAGATTGTCCAATTTGTACACCAAGTGCATTCACTTTTTGCCGTAACCCTCTCAACTCTTTAGAAGTTGCTTTGTGGGTGAAACTATGATGTCATGCCAAGTTACAACCTTTTCAGAGTTCATTTGTACTGCTTTTCAAATTTAGGGTCATTTAGCTCAAAATAAACCAATAAATGCATGGAGAATATCAAATGAAGTCAGAAAGGGTTGAAAATTTATGATGTTCCTTTGAATGGTGCATATTGAACACACAAAAAGTATGGAGTTAAAATAATTTATTAAAAATGAAATCCCTTTGTAATAGATGAGTTTCGTGTGAAACCCTCATACTTCGAAAGATATTGTCCAATTTGTACGACAAGTGCATCCACTTTTTGCCGTAACTCTATAAACTCCTTAGAAGTTGCTATGTGGGTGAAATTATGATGTCAAGTTACAACCTTTTCAGAGTTCATTTGTACTGCTTTTCAATTTCAGGGTCATTTAGCTCAAAATAAACCATTAAATGCATGGAAAATATCAAATGAAGTCAGAAAGGGTTGAAAATTGATGATGTCCCTTTGAATGGTGCATATTGAACACAAAAAAGTGTGGAGTTAAAATTAGTTAATAAAAATGAAATCCCTTTGTAATAGATGATCATTCGTTTCAAACCCTCAATCTTCGAAAGAGATTGTCCAATTTGTACGACAAGTGCATCCACTTTTTGTCGTTACTCTCTAAACTCTTTAGAAGTTGCTATGTGGGTGAAATTATGATGTCATGCCAAGATACAACCTTTTCAGAGTTCATTTGTACTGCTTTTCAAATTCAGGGTCATTAAGCTCAAAATAAACCATTAAATTCATGGAAAATATCAAATGAAGTCAGAAAGGGTTGAAAATTGATGATGTCCCTTTGAATGGTGCATATTGAACACAAAAAAGTGTGGAGTTAAAACTAGTTAATAAAAATGAAATCCCTTTGTAATAGATGAGTTTTCGTTTCAAACCCTCAATCTTCGAAAGAGATTGTCCAATTTGTACGACAAGTGCATCCACTTTTTGCCGTTACTCTCTAAACTCTTTAGAAGTTGCTATGTGGGTGAAATTATGATGTCATGCCAAGTTACAACCTTTTCAGAGTTCATTTGTACTGCTTTTCAAATTCAGGGTCATTAAGCTCAAAATAAACCATTAAATTCATGGAAAATATCAAATGAAGTCAGAAAGGGTTGAAAATTGATGATGTGCCTTTGAATGGTGCATATTGAACACACAAAAAGTATGGAGTTAAGATAAGTTATTAAAAATGAAATCCCTTTGTAATAGATGACTTTTCGTCCGGAACCCTCATACTTCGAAAGAGATTGTCCAATTTGTACACCAAGTGCATCCAGTTTTTGCCGTAACCCTCTCGACTCCAGAGAAGCTGCTATGTGGGTGAAATTATGATGTCAAGCCAAGTTACAACCTTTTCAGAGTTCATTTGTACTGCTTTTCAAATTCAGGGTCATTTAGCTCAAAATAAATCATTAAATGCATGGAAAATATCAACTGATGTCAGAAAGGGTTGAAACTTGATGATGTGCCTATGAATGGTGCATATTGTACACACAAAAAGTATGGATTTAAAATAATTTATTAAAGATGAAATCCCTTTGTAATAGTTGAGTTTTCGTTCGAAACCCTCATACTTTGAAAGAGATTGTCCAATTTGTACACCAAGTGCATCCATTTTTTGCCGTAACCCTCTCGACAATAGAGAAGCGGCTATGTGGGTGAAATTATGATGTCAAGCCAAGTTACAACCTTTTCAGAGTTCATTTGTACTGCTTTTTAAATTCAGGGTCATTTAGCTAAAAATAAATCATTAAATGCATGAAAAATATCAAATGAAGTCAGAAAGGATTGAAAATTGATGATGTGCCTTTGAATGGTTCATATTGAACACACAAAAAGTATGGAGTTAAAATAAGTTATTAAAAATGAAATCCCTTTGTAATAGATGAGTTTTCATTCGAAACCCTCATTCTTCGAAAGAGATTGTCCAATTTGTACACCAAGTGCATCCAGTTTTTGCCGTAACCCTCTCGACTCTAAAGAAGCTGCTATGTGGGTGAAATTATGATGTCAAGCCAAGTAACAACCTTTTGAGAGTTCATTTGTACTGCTTTTCAACTTCAGGGTCATTTAGCTCAAATTAAACCATTAAATGCATGGAAAATATCAAATGAAGTCAGAAAGGGTTGAAAACTAATGAAGTCCCTTTGAATGGTGCATATTGAACACACAAAAAGTATGGAGTTAAAATAAGTTATTAAAAATGAAATCCCTTTGTAATAGATGAGTTTTCGTCTGAAACCCTCATACATCGAAAGAGATTGTCCAATTTGTACACCAAGTGCATTCACTTTTTGCCGTAACCCTCTCAACTCTTTAGAAGTTGGTATGTGGGTGAAATTATGATGTCATGCCAAGTTACAACCTTTTCAGAGTTCATTTGTACTGCTTTTCAAATTTAGGGTCATTTAGCTCAAAATAAACCAATAAATGCATGGAGTATATCAAATGAAGTCAGAAAGGGTTGAAAATTGATGACGTTCCTTTGAATGGTGCATACTGAACACACAAAAAGTATGGAGTTAAAATAAGTTATTAAAAATGTAATCCCTTTGTAATAGATGAGTTTTCGTCTGAAACCCTCATACTTCGAAACAGATTGTCCAATTTGTACGACAAGTGCATCCACTTTTTGCCGTAACTCTATAAACTCTTTAGAAGTTGCTATGTGGGTGAAATTATGATGTCATGCCAAGTTACAACCTTTTCAGAGTTCATTTGTACTGCTTTTCAATTTGAGGGTCATTTAGCTCAAAATAAACCATTAAATGCGTGGAAAATATCAAATGAAGTCAGAAAGGGTTGAAAATTGATGATGTCCCTTTGAATGGTGCATATTGAACACAAAAAAAGTGTGGAGTTAAAATTAGTTAATAAAAATGAAATCCCTTTGTAATAGATGAGTTTTCGTTTAAAACCCTCAATCTTCGAAAGAGATTGTCCAATTTGTACGACAAGTGCATCCACTTTTTGCCGGAACTCTCTAAACTCTTTAGAAGTTGCTATGTGGGTGAAATTATGATGTCATGCCAAGTTACAACCTTTTCAGAGTTCATTTGTACTACTTTTCAAATTCAGGGTCATTAAGCTCAAAATAAACAGTTAAATTCATGGGAAATATCAAATGAAGTCACAAAGGGTTGAAAATTGATGATGTGACTTTGAATGGTGCATATTGAACACACAAAAATTATGGAGTTAAGATAAGTTATTAAAAATGAAATCCCTTTGTAATAGATGACTTTTCGTCCGGAACCCTCAAACTTGAAAGAGATTGTCCAATTTGTACACCAAGTGCATCCAGTTTTTGCCGTAACCCTCTCGACTCTAGAGAAGCTGCTATGTGAGTGAAATTATGATGTCAAGCCAAGTTACAACCTTTTCAGAGTTCATTTGTACTGGTTTTCAAATTCAGGGTCATTTAGCTCAAAATAAATCATTATATGCATGGAAAATATCAAATGATGTCAGAAAGGGTTGAAACTTGATGATGTGCCTATGAATGGTGCATATTGTACACACAAAAAGTATGGATTTAAAATAATTTATTAAAGATGAAATCCCTTTGTAATAATTGAGTTTTCGTCCGAAACCCTCATATTTCGAAAGAGATTGTCCAATTTGTACACCAAGTGCATCCAGTTTCTGTCGTAACCCTCTCAAGTCTTGAGAAGCTGCTATGTGGGTGAAATTATGATGTCATGCCAAGTTACAACCTTTTCAGAGTTCATTTGTACTGCTTTTGAAATTCAGGGTCATTTGGCTCAAAATAAATAATTAAATGCATGGAAAATATCAAATGAAGTCAAAAAGGGTTGAAAATTGATGATGTGCCTTTGAATGGTGCATATTGAACACACAAAAAGTATGGAGGTAAAATAAGTTATTAAAAATTGAATCCCTTTGTAATAGATGAGTTTTCGTCCGAAACCCTCATATTCGAAAGAGATTGTCCAATTTGTACACCAAGTGCATCCAGTTTTTGCCGTAAGCCTCTCAACACTTTAGAAGCTGCTATGTGGATGAAATTATGATTTCATGCCAAGTTACAACCTTTTCAGTGTTCAGTTGTACTGCTTTTTATATTCAGCATCATTTAGCTCAAAATAAATCATTAAATGCATGGGAAATATCAAATGAAGTCAGAAAGAGTTGAAAATTGATGATGTGCCTTTGAATGGTTCATCTTGAACATACACAAAAGTATGGAGTTAAAATAAGTTATTAACAATGAAATCCCTTTGTAATAGATGACTTTTCGTTCGAAAGCCTCATACTTCGAAAGAGATTGTCCAATTTGTACACCAACTGCATCAAATGAAGTCAGAAAGGGTTGAAACTTGATGATGTGCCTTTGAATGGTGCATATTGAACACACAAAAAGTATGGAGTTAAGATAAGTTATAAAAAATGAAATCCCTTTGTAATAGATGACTTTTCGTCCGAAACCCTCATACTTCGAAAGAGAGTGTCCAATTTGTACACCAAGTGCATCCAGTTTTTGCCGTAACCCTCTCAACAATAGAAAAGCTGCTATGTGGGTGAAATTATGATATCAAATGAAATCCCTTTGTAATAGATGACTTTTCGTTCGAAACCCTCATACTTCGAAAGAGATTGTCCAATTTTTACACCAACTGCATCAAATGAAGTCAGAAAGGGTTGAAACTTGATGATGTGCCTTTGAATGGTGCATATTGAACACACAAAAAGTATGGAGTTAAGATAAGTTATTAAAAATGAAATCGCTTTGTAATAGATGAGTTTTCGTTCGACACCCTCATACTTCGAAAGAGACTGTCCAATTTGTACACCAAGTGCATCCAGTTTTTGCCGTAACCCTCTCAACTCTTTAGAAGTTGCTATGTGGGTGGAATAATGATGTCATGCCAAGTTAAAACCTTTTCGGAGTTCATTTGTACTGCTTTTCTAATTCTGGGTCATTTAGCTCAAAATAAACCATTAAATGCATCGAAAAAATCAAATGAAGTAAGAAAGGGTTGAAAATTGATGATGTGCCTTTGAATGGTGCATATTGAACACACAAAAAGTGTGGAGTTAAAATAAGTTATTGAAAATGAAATCCCTTTGTAATAGATGAGTTTTCGTCCGAAACCCTCACACTTCGAAAGAGATTGTCCAATTTGTACACCAAGTCCATCCACTTTTTGCCATAACCCTCTAAACTCTTTAGAAGTTGCTATGTGGGTGAAATTATGATGTCATACCAAGTAACAACCTTTTCAGAGTTCATTTGTACTGCTTTTCAAATTCAGGGTCATTTAGCTCAAAATAAACCATTAAATGCATGGAAAATATCAAATGAAGTCAGAAAGGGTTGAAAATTGATGATGTGCCTTTGAATGGTGTATATTGAACATACAAAAAGTATGGAGTTAAAATAAGTTATTAAAAATGAAATCCCTTTGCAATAGATGAGTTTTCGTCCGAATCCCTCATACTTCGAAAGAGATTGTCCAATTTGTACACCAAGTGCATCCAGTTTTTGCCGTAACCCTCTCGACTCTAGAGAAGCTGCTATGTGGGTGAAATTGTGATGACATGCCAAGTTACAAACTTTTCAGAGTTCATTTGTACTACTTTTCTAATTCTGGGTCATTTAGCTCAAAATAAACCATTAAATGCATGGAAAAAATCAAATGAAGTTAGAAAGGGTTGAAAATTGATGATGTGCCTTTGAATGGTGCATATTGAACACACAAAAGGTGTGGAGTTAAAATAAGTTATTGAAAATGAAATCTCTTTGTAATAGATGAGTTGTCGTCCGAAACCCTCATACTTCGAAAGAGATTGTCCAATTTGTACACCAAGTCCATCCACTTTTTCTGTAACCCTCTAAACTATTTAGAAGTTGCTATGTGGGTGAAATTATGATGTCATACCAAGTTACAACCTTTTCAGAGTTCATTTGTACTGCTTTTCAAATTCAGGGTCATTTGCTCAAAATAAACCATTAAATGCATGGAAAATATCAAATGAAGTCAGAAAGGGTTGAAAATTGATGATGTGCCTTTGAATGGTGTATATTGAACACACAAAAAGTATGGAGTTAAAATAAGTTATTAAAAATGAAATCCCTTTGCAATAGATAAGTTTTCGTCCGAAACCCTCATACTTCGAAAGAGATTGTCCAATTTGTACACCAAGTGCATCCAGTTTTTGCCGTAACCCTCTCGACTCTAGAGAAGCTGCTATGTGGGTGAAATTATGATGTCATGCCAAGTTACAAACTTTTCAGAGTTCATTTGTACTGCTTTTCTAATTCTGGGTCATTTAGCTCAAAATAAACCATTAAATGCATGGAAAAAATCAAATGAAGTCAGAAAGGGTTGAAAATTGATGATGTGCCTTTGAATGGTGCATATTGAACACACAAAAAGTCTGGAGTTAAAATAAGTTATTGAAAATGAAATCCCTTTGTAATAGATGAGTTTTCGTCCGAAACCCTCATACTTAGAAAGAGATTGTCCAATTTGTACACCAAGTCCATCCACTTTTTGCCCTAACCCTCTAAACTCTTTAGAAGTTGCTATGTGGGTGAAATTATGATGTCATACCAAGTTACAACCTTTTCAGAGTTCATTTGTACTACTTTTCAAATTCAGGGTCATTTAGCTCAAAATAAATCATTAAATGCATGGAAAATATCAAATGAAGTCAGAAAGATTTCAAACTTGATGATGTGCCTATGAATGGTGCATATTGTACACACAAAAAGTATGGAGTTAAAATAAGTTATTAAAGATGAAATCCCTTTGTAATAGATGAGTTTTCATCCGAAACCCTCACACTTCAAAACAGATTGTCCAATTTGTACACCAAGTGCATCCTGTTTTTGTCATGACCCTCTCAACTCTTGAGAAGCTGCTATGTGGGTCAAACTATGTTGTCATGCCAAGTTACAACCTTATCAGAGTTCATTTGTACTGCTTTTTAAATTTAGGGTCATTTAGCTAAAAATAAATCATTAAATACATCGAAAAAATCAAATGAAGTCAGAAAGGGTTGAAAATTGATGATGTGCCTTTGAATGGTGCATATTGAACACACAAAAAGTGTGGAGTTAAAATAAGTTATTGAAAATGAAATCCCTTTGTAATAGATGAGTTTTCGTCCGAAACCCTCACACTTCGAAAGAGATTGTCCAATTTGTACACCAAGTCCATCCACTTTTTGCCATAACCCTCTAAACTCTTTAGAAGTTGCTATGTGGGTGAAATTATGATGTCATACCAAGTTACAACCTTTTCAGAGTTCATTTGTACTGCTTTTCAAATTCAGGGTCATTTAGCTCAAAATAAACCATTAAATGCATGGAAAATATCAAATGAAGTCAGAAAGGGTTGAAAATTGATGATGTGCCTTTGAATGGTGTATATTGAACATACAAAAAGTATGGAGTTAAAATAAGTTATTAAAAATGAAATCCCTTTGCAATAGATGAGTTTTCGTCCGAAACCCTCATACTTCGAAAGAGATTGTCCAATTTGTACACCAAGTGCATCCAGTTTTTGCCGTAACCCTCTCGACTCTAGAGAAGCTGCTATGTGGGTGAAATTGTGATGACATGCCAAGTTACAAACTTTTCAGAGTTCATTTGTACTACTTTTCTAATTCTGGGTCATTTAGCTCAAAATAAACCATTAAATGCATGGAAAAAATCAAATGAAGTTAGAAAGGGTTGAAAATTGATGATGTGCCTTTGAATGGTGCATATTGAACACACAAAAGGTGTGGAGTTAAAATAAGTTATTGAAAATGAAATCTCTTTGTAATAGATGAGTTTTCGTCCGAAACCCTCATACTTCGAAAGAGATTGTCCAATTTGTACACCAAGTCCATCCACTTTTTGCCGTAACCCTCTAAACTCTTTAGAAGTTGCTATGTGGGTGAAATTATGATGTCATACCAAGTTACAACCTTTTCAGAGTTCATTTGTACTGCTTTTCAAATTCAGGGTCATTTGCTCAAAATAAACCATTAAATGCATGGAAAATATCAAATGAAGTCCGAAAGGGTTGAAAATTGATGATGTGCCTTTGAATGGTGTATATTGAACACACAAAAAGTATGGAGTTAAAATAAGTTATTAAAAATGAAATCCCTTTGCAATAGATAAGTTTTCGTCCGAAACCCTCATACTTCGAAAGAGATTGTCCAATTTGTACACCAAGTGCATCCAGTTTTTGCCGTAACCCTCTCGACTCTAGAGAAGCTGCTATGTGGGTGAAATTATGATGTCATGCCAAGTTACAAACTTTTCAGAGTTCATTTGTACTGCTTTTCTAATTCTGGGTCATTTAGCTCAAAATAAACCATTAAATGCATGGAAAAAATCAAATGAAGTCAGAAAGGGTTGAAAATTGATGATGTGCCTTTGAATGGTGCATATTGAACACACAAAAAGTGTGGAGTTAAAATAAGTTATTGAAAATGAAATCCCTTTGTAATAGATGAGTTTTCGTCCGAAACCCTCATACTTCGAAAGAGATTGTCCAATTTGTACACCAAGTCCATCCACTTTTTGCCCTAACCCTCTAAACTCTTTAGAAGTTGCTATGTGGGTGAAATTATGATGTCATACCAAGTTACAACCTTTTCAGAGTTCATTTGTACTACTTTTCAAATTCAGGGTCATTTAGCTCAAAATAAATCATTAAATGCATGGAAAATATCAAATGAAGTCAGAAAGATTTCAAACTTGATGATGTGCCTATGAATGGTGCATATTGTACACACAAAAAGTATGGAGTTAAAATAAGTTATTAAAGATGAAATCCCTTTGTAATAGATGAGTTTTCATCCGAAACCCTCATACTTCAAAACAGATTGTCCAATTTGTACACCAAGTGCATCCTGTTTTTGTCGTCACCCTCTCAACTCTTGAGAACCTGCTATGTGGGTCAAACTATGTTGTCATGCCAAGTTACAACCTTATCAGAGTTCATTTGTACTGCTTTTTAAATTCAGGGTCATTTAGCTAAAAATAAATCATTAAATACATCGAAAAAATCAAATGAAGTCAGAAAGGGTTGAAAATTGATGATGTGCCTTTGAATGGTGCATATTGAACACACAAAAAGTGTGGAGTTAAAATAAGTTATTGAAAATGAAATCCCTTTGTAATAGATGAGTTTTCGTGCGAAACCCTCACACTTCGAAAGAGATTGTCCAATTTGTACACCAAGTCCATCCACTTTTTGCCATAACCCTCTAAACTCTTTAGAAGTTGCTATGTGGGTGAAATTATGATGTCATACCAAGTTACAACCTTTTCAGAGTTCATTTGTACTGCTTTTCAAATTCAGGGTCATTTAGCTCAAAATAAACCATTAAATGCATGGAAAATATCAAATGAAGTCAGAAAGGGTTGAAAATTGATGATGTGCCTTTGAATGGTGTATATTGAACATACAAAAAGTATGGAGTTAAAATAAGTTATTAAAAATGAAATCCCATTGCAATAGATGAGTTTTCGTCCGAAACCCTCATACTTCGAAAGAGATTGTCCAATTTGTACACCAAGTGCATCCAGTTTCTGCCGTAACCCTCTCAACTCTTTAGAAGTTGCTATGTGGGTGGAATAATGATGTCATGCCAAGTTAAAACCTTTTCGGAGTTCATTTGTACTGCTTTTCTAATTCTGGGTCATTTAGCTCAAAATAAACCGTTAAATGCATCGAAAAAATCAAATGAAGTCAGAAAGGGTTGAAAATTGATGATGTGCCTTTGAATGGTGCATATTGAACACACAAAAAGTGTGGAGTTAAAATAAGTTATTGAAAATGAAATCCCTTTGTAATAGATGAGTTTTCGTCCGAAACCCTCACACTTCGAAAGAGATTGTCCAATTTGTACACCAAGTCCATCCACTTTTTCCCATAACCCTCTAAACTCTTTAGAAGTTGCTATGTGGGTGAAATTATGATGTCATACCAAGTAACAACCTTTTCAGAGTTCATTTGTACTGCTTTTCAAATTCAGGGTCATTTAGCTCAAAATAAACCATTAAATGCATGGAAAATATCAAATGAAGTCAGAAAGGGTTGAAAATTGATGATGTGCCTTTGAATGGTGTATATTGAACATACAAAAAGTATGGAGTTAAAATAAGTTATTAAAAATGAAATCCCTTTGCAATAGATGAGTTTTCGTCCAAATCCCTCATACTTCGAAAGAGATTGTCCAATTTGTACACCAAGTGCATCCAGTTTTTGCCGTAACCCTCTCGACTCTAGAGAAGCTGCTATGTGGGTGAAATTGTGATGACATGCCGAGTTACAAACTTTTCAGAGTTCATTTGTACTACTTTTCCAATTCTGGGTCATTTAGCTCAAAATAAACCATTAAATGCATGGAAAAAATCAAATGAAGTTAGAAAGGGTTGAAAATTGATGATGTGCCTTTGAATGGTGCATATTGAACACACAAAAAGTATGCGGTGAAAATAAGTTATTAAAAATGAAATCCCTTTGTAATAGATGTGTTTTCGTCCGAAACCCTCATACTTCGAAAGAGAGTGTCCAATTTGTACACCAAGTGCATCCAGTTTTTGCCGTAACGCTCTCAACAATAGACAAGCTGCTATGTGGGTGAAATTATGATATCAAATGAAATCCCTTTGTAATAGATGACTTTTCGTTCGAAACCCTCATACTTCGAAAGAGATTGTCCAATTTTTACACCAACTGCATCAAATGAAGTCAGAAAGGGTTGAAACTTGATGATGTGCCTTTGAATGGTGCATATTGAACACACAAAAAGTATGGAGTTAAGATAAGTTATTAAAAATGAAATCGCTTTGTAATAGATGAGTTTTCGTTCGAAACCCTCATACTTCGAAAGAGACTGTCCAATTTGTACACCAAGTGCATCCAGTTTTTGCCGTAACCCTCTCAACTCTTTAGAAGTTGCTATGTGGGTGGAATAATGATGTCATGCCAAGTTAAAACCTTTTCGGAGTTCATTTGTACTGCTTTTCTAATTCTGGGTCATTTAGCTCAAAATAAACCATTAAATGCATCGAAAAAATCAAATGAAGTCAGAAAGGGTTGAAAATTGATGATGTGCCTTTGAATGGTGCATATTGAACACACAAAAAGTGTGGAGTTAAAATAAGTTATTGAAAATGAAATCCCTTTGTAATAGATGAGTTTTCGTCCGAAACCCTCACACTTCGAAAGAGATTGTCCAATTTGTACACAAAGTCCATCCACATTTTGCCATAACCCTCTAAACTCTTTAGAAGTTGCTATGTGGGTGAAATTATGATGTCATACCAAGTAACAACCTTTTCAGAGTTCATTTGTACTGCTTTTCAAATTCAGGGTCATTTAGCTCAAAACAAACCATTAAATGCATGGAAAATATCAAATGAAGTCAGAAAGGGTTGAAAATTGATGATGTGCCTTTGAATGGTGTATATTGAACATACAAAAAGTATGGAGTTAAAATAAGTTATTAAAAATGAAATCCCTTTGCAATAGATGAGTTTTCGTCCGAATCCCTCATACTTCGAAAGAGATTGTCCAATTTGTACACCAAGTGCATCCAGTTTTTGCCGTAACCCTCTCGACTCTAGAGAAGCTGCTATGTGGGTGAAATTGTGATGACATGCCAAGTTACAAACTTTTCAGAGTTCATTTGTACTACTTTTCTAATTCTGGGTCATTTAGCTCAAAATAAACCATTAAATGCATGGAAAAAATCAAATGAAGTTAGAAAGGGTTGAAAATTGATGATGTGCCTTTGAATGGTGCATATTGAACACACAAAAGTTGTGGAGTTAAAGTAAGTTATTGAAAATCAAATCTCTTTGTAATAGATGAGTTGTCGTCCGAAACCCTCATACTTCGAAAGAGATTGTCCAATTTGTACACCAAGTCCATCCACTTTTTGCCGTAACCCTCTAAACTCTTTAGAAGTTGCTATGTGGGTGAAATTATGATGTCATACCAAGTTACAACCTTTTCAGAGTTCATTTGTACTGCTTTTCAAATTCAGGGTCATTTGCTCAAAATAAACCATTAAATGCATGGAAAATATCAAATGAAGTCAGAAAGGGTTGAAAATTGATGATGTGCCTTTGAATGGTGTATATTGAACACACAAAAAGTATGGAGTTAAAATAAGTTATTAAAAATGAAATCCCTTTGCAATAGATAAGTTTTCGTCCGAAACCCTCATACTTCGAAAGAGATTGTCCAATTTGTACACCAAGTGCATCCAGTTTTTGCCGTAACCCTCTCGACTCTAGAGAAGCTGCTATGTGGGTGAAATTATGATGTCATGCCAAGTTACAAACTTTTCAGAGTTCATTTGTACTGCTTTTCTAATTCTGGGTCATTTAGCTCAAAATAAACCATTAAATGCATGGAAAAAATCAAATGAAGTCAGAAAGGGTTGAAAATTGATGATGTGCCTTTGAATGGTGCATATTGAACACACAAAAAGTCTGGAGTTAAAATAAGTTATTGAAAATGAAATCCCTTTGTAATAGATGAGTTTTCGTCCGAAACCCTCATACTTCGAAAGAGATTGTCCAATTTGTACACCAAGTCCATCCACTTTTTGCCCTAACCCTCTAAACTCTTTAGAAGTTGCTATGTGGGTGAAATTATGATGTCATACCAAGTTACAACCTTTTCAGAGTTCATTTGTACTACTTTTCAAATTCAGGGTCATTTAGCTCAAAATAAATCATTAAATGCATGGAAAATATCAAATGAAGTCAGAAAGATTTCAAACTTGATGATGTGCCTATGAATGGTGCATATTGTACACACAAAAAGTATGGAGTTAAAATAAGTTATTAAAGATGAAATCCCTTTGTAATAGATGAGTTTTCATCCGAAACCCTCATACTTCAAAACAGATTGTCCAATTTGTACACCAAGTGCATCCTGTTTTTGTCGTCACCCTCTCAACTCTTGAGAACCTGCTATGTGGGTCAAACTATGTTGTCATGCCAAGTTACAACCTTATCAGAGTTCATTTGTACTGCTTTTTAAATTCAGGGTCATTTAGCTAAAAATAAATCATTAAATACATCGAAAAAATCAAATGAAGTCAGAAAGGGTTGAAAATTGATGATGTGCCTTTGAATGGTGCATATTGAACACACAAAAAGTGTGGAGTTAAAATAAGTTATTGAAAATGAAATCCCTTTGTAATAGATGAGTTTTCGTCCGAAACCCTCACACTTCGAAAGAGATTGTCCAATTTGTACACCAAGTCCATCCACTTTTTGCCATAACCCTCTAAACTCTTTAGAAGTTGCTATGTGGGTGAAATTATGATGTCATACCAAGTTACAACCTTTTCAGAGTTCATTTGTACTGCTTTTCAAATTCAGGGTCATTTAGCTCAAAATAAACCATTAAATGCATGGAAAATATCAAATGAAGTCAGAAAGGGTTGAAAATTGATGATGTGCCTTTGAATGGTGTATATTGAACATACAAAAAGTATGGAGTTAAAATAAGTTATTAAAAATGAAATCCCATTGCAATAGATGAGTTTTCGTCCGAAACCCTCATACTTCGAAAGAGATTGTCCAATTTGTACACCAAGTGCATCCAGTTTCTGCCGTAACCCTCTCAACTCTTTAGAAGTTGCTATGTGGGTGGAATAATGATGTCATGCCAAGTTAAAACCTTTTCGGAGTTCATTTGTACTGCTTTTCTAATTCTGGGTCATTTAGCTCAAAATAAACCATTAAATGCATCGAAAAAATCAAATGAAGTCAGAAAGGGTTGAAAATTGATGATGTGCCTTTGAATGGTGCATATTGAACACACAAAAAGTGTGGAGTTAAAATAAGTTATTGAAAATGAAATCCCTTTGTAATAGATGAGTTTTCGTCCGAAACCCTCACACTTCGAAAGAGATTGTCCAATTTGTACACCAAGTCCATCCACTTTTTCCCATAACCCTCTAAACTCTTTAGAAGTTGCTATGTGGGTGAAATTATGATGTCATACCAAGTTACAACCTTTTCAGAGTTCATTTGTACTGCTTTTCAAATTCAGGGTCATTTAGCTCAAAATAAACCATTAAATGCATGGAAAATATCAAATGAAGTCAGAAAGGGTTGAAAATTGATGATGTGCCTTTGAATGGTGTATATTGAACATACAAAAAGTATGGAGTTAAAATAAGTTATTAAAAATGAAATCCCTTTGCAATAGATGAGTTTTCGTCCGAATCCCTCATACTTCGAAAGAGATTGTCCAATTTGTACACCAAGTGCATCCAGTTTTTGCCGTAACCCTCTCGACTCTAGAGAAGCTGCTATGTGGGTGAAATTGTGATGACATGCCAAGTTACAAACTTTTCAGAGTTCATTTGTACTACTTTTCCAATTCTGGGTCATTTAGCTCAAAATAAACCATTAAATGCATGGAAAAAATCAAATGAAGTTAGAAAGGGTTGAAAATTGATGATGTGCCTTTGAATGGTGCATATTGAACACACAAAAGGTGTGGAGTTAAAATAAGTTATTGAAAATGAAATCCCTTTGTAATAGATGAGTTGTCGTCCGAAACCCTCATACTTCGAAAGAGATTGTCCAATTTGTACACCAAGTCCATCCACTTTTTCTGTAACCCTCTAAACTATTTAGAAGTTGCTATGTGGGTGAAATTATGATGTCATACCAAGTTACAACCTTTTCAGAGTTCATTTGTACTGCTTTTCAAATTCAGGGTCATTTGCTCAAAATAAACCATTAAATGCATGGAAAATATCAAATGAAGTCAGAAAGGGTTGAAAATTGATGATGTGCCTTTGAATGGTGTATATTGAACACACTAAAAGTATGGAGTTAAAATAAGTTATTAAAAATGAAATCCCTTTGCAATAGATAAGTTTTCGTCCGAAACCCTCATACTTCGAAAGAGATTGTCCAATTTGTACACCAAGTGCATCCAGTTTTTGCCGTAACCCTCTCGACTCTAGAGAAGCTGCTATGTGGGTGAAATTATGATGTCATGCCAAGTTACAAACTTTTCAGAGTTCATTTGTACTGCTTTTCTAATTCTGGGTCATTTAGCTCAAAATAAACCATTAAATGCATGGAAAAAATCAAATGAAGTCAGAAAGGGTTGAAAATTGATGATGTGCCTTTGAATGGTGCATATTGAACACACAAAAAGTCTGGAGTTAAAATAAGTTATTGAAAATGAAATCCCTTTGTAATAGATGAGTTTTCGTCCGAAACCCTCATACTTCGAAAGAGATTGTCCAATTTGTACACCAAGTCCATCCACTTTTTGCCCTAACCCTCTAAACTCTTTAGAAGTTGCTATGTGGGTGAAATTATGATGTCATACCAAGTTACAACCTTTTCAGAGTTCATTTGTACTACTTTTCAAATTCAGGGTCATTTAGCTCAAAATAAATCATAAAATGCATGGAAAATATCAAATGAAGTCAGAAAGATTTCAAACTTGATGATGTGCCTATGA
The DNA here is from genome assembly GCA_022496015.1 of Hordeum marinum. Classification (NCBI taxonomy): domain Eukaryota; kingdom Viridiplantae; phylum Streptophyta; class Magnoliopsida; order Poales; family Poaceae; genus Hordeum; species Hordeum marinum. The sequence goes on along the minus strand of CM039674.1, from coordinate 529,799,845 downwards.
ATGGTGCATATTGTACACACAAAAAGTATGGAGTTAAAATAAGTTATTAAAGATGAAATCCCTTTGTAATAGATGAGTTTTCATCCGAAACCCTCACACTTCAAAACAGATTGTCCAATTTGTACACCAAGTGCATCCTGTTTTTGTCGTGACCCTCTCAACTCTTGAGAAGCTGCTATGTGGGTCAAACTATGTTGTCATGCCAAGTTACAACCTTATCAGAGTTCATTTGTACTGCTTTTTAAATTCAGGGTCATTTAGCTAAAAATAAATCATTAAATACATCGAAAAAATCAAATGAAGTCAGAAAGGGTTGAAAATTGATGATGTGCCTTTGAATGGTGCATATTGAACACACAAAAAGTGTGGAGTTAAAATAAGTTATTGAAAATGAAATCCCTTTGTAATAGATGAGTTTTCGTCCGAAACCCTCACACTTCGAAAGAGATTGTCCAATTTGTACACCAAGTCCATCCACTTTTTGCCATAACCCTCTAAACTCTTTAGAAGTTGCTATGTGGGTGAAATTATGATGTCATACCAAGTTACAACCTTTTCAGAGTTCATTTGTACTGCTTTTCAAATTCAGGGTCATTTAGCTCAAAATAAACCATTAAATGCATGGAAAATATCAAATGAAGTCAGAAAGGGTTGAAAATTGATGATGTGCCTTTGAATGGTGTATATTGAACATACAAAAAGTATGGAGTTAAAATAAGTTATTAAAAATGAAATCCCTTTGCAATAGATGAGTTTTCGTCCGAAACCCTCATACTTCGAAAGAGATTGTCCAATTTGTACACCAAGTGCATCCAGTTTTTGCCGTAACCCTCTCGACTCTAGAGAAGCTGCTATGTGGGTGAAATTGTGATGACATGCCAAGTTACAAACTTTTCAGAGTTCATTTGTACTACTTTTCTAATTCTGGGTCATTTAGCTCAAAATAAACCATTAAATGCATGGAAAAAATCAAATGAAGTTAGAAAGGGTTGAAAATTGATGATGTGCCTTTGAATGGTGCATATTGAACACACAAAAGGTGTGGAGTTAAAATAAGTTATTGAAAATGAAATCCCTTTGTAATAGATGAGTTTTCGTCCGAAACCCTCATACTTCGAAAGAGATTGTCCAATTTGTACACCAAGTCCATCCACTTTTTGCCGTAACCCTCTAAACTCTTTAGAAGTTGCTATGTGGGTGAAATTATGATGTCATACCAAGTTACAACCTTTTCAGAGTTCATTTGTACTGCTTTTCAAATTCAGGGTCATTTGCTCAAAATAAACCATTAAATGCATGGAAAATATCAAATGAAGTCAGAAAGGGTTGAAAATTGATGATGTGCCTTTGAATGGTGTATATTGAACACACAAAAAGTATGGAGTTAAAATAAGTTATTAAAAATGAAATCCCTTTGCAATAGATAAGTTTTCGTCCGAAACCCTCATACTTCGAAAGAGATTGTCCAATTTGTACACCAAGTGCATCCAGTTTTTGCCGTAACCCTCTCGACTCTAGAGAAGCTGCTATGTGGGTGAAATTATGATGTCATGCCAAGTTACAAACTTTTCAGAGTTCATTTGTACTGCCTTTCTAATTCTGGGTCATTTAGCTCAAAATAAACCATTAAATGCATGGAAAAAATCAAATGAAGTCAGAAAGGGTTGAAAATTGATGATGTGCCTTTGAATGGTGCATATTGAACACACAAAAAGTGTGGAGTTAAAATAAGTTATTGAAAATGAAATCCCTTTGTAATAGATGAGTTTTCGTCCGAAACCCTCATACTTCGAAAGAGATTGTCCAATTTGTACACCAAGTCCATCCACTTTTTGCCCTAACCCTCTAAACTCTTTAGAAGTTGCTATGCGGGTGAAATTATGATGTCATACCAAGTTACAACCTTTTCAGAGTTCATTTGTACTACTTTTCAAATTCAGGGTCATTTAGCTCAAAATAAATCATTAAATGCATGGAAAATATCAAATGAAGTCAGAAAGATTTCAAACTTGATGATGTGCCTATGAATGGTGCATATTGTACACACAAAAAGTATGGAGTTAAAATAAGTTATTAAAGATGAAATCCCTTTGTAATAGATGAGTTTTCATCCGAAACCCTCATACTTCAAAACAGATTGTCCAATTTGTACACCAAGTGCATCCTGTTTTTGTCGTCACCCTCTCAACTCTTGAGAAGGTGCTATGTGGGTCAAACTATGTTGTCATGCCAAGTTACAACCTTATCAGAGTTCATTTGTACTGCTTTTTAAATTCAGGGTCATTTAGCTAAAAATAAATCATTAAATACATCGAAAAAATGAAATGAAGTCAGAAAGGGTTGAAAATTGATGATGTGCCTTTGAATGGTGCATATTGAACACACAAAAAGTGTGGAGTTAAAATAAGTTATTGAAAATGAAATCCCTTTGTAATAGATGAGTTTTCGTCCGAAACCCTCACACTTCGAAAGAGATTGTCCAATTTGTACACCAAGTCCATCCACTTTTTGCCATAACCCTCTAAACTCTTTAGAAGTTGCTATGTGGGTGAAATTATGATGTCATACCAAGTTACAACCTTTTCATAGTTCATTTGTACTGCTTTTCAAATTCAGGGTCATTTAACTCAAAATAAACCATTAAATGCATGGAAAATATCAAATGAAGTCAGAAAGGGTTGAAAATTGATGATGTGCCTTTGAATGGTGTATATTGAACATACAAAAAGTATGGAGTTAAAATAAGTTATTAAAAATTGAATCCCTTTGTAATAGATGAGTTTTCGTCCGAAACCCTCATATTCGAAAGAGATTGTCCAATTTGTACACCAAGTGCATCCAGTTTTTGCCGTAACCCTCTCGACTCTAGAGAAGCTGCTATGTGGGTGAAATTGTGATGACATGCCAAGTTACAAACTTTTCAGAGTTCATTTGTACTACTTTTCTAATTCTGGGTCATTTAGCTCAAAATAAACCATTAAATGCATGGAAAAAAATCAAATGAAGTTAGAAAGGGTTGAAAATTGATGATGTGCCTTTGAATGGTGCATATTGCACACACAAAAGGTGTGGAGTTAAAATAAGTTATTGAAAATGAAATCCCTTTGTAATAGATGAGTTTTCGTCCGAAACCCTCATACTTCGAAAGAGATTGTCCAATTTGTACACCAAGTCCATCCACTTTTTGCCGTAACCCTCTAAACTCTTTAGAAGTTGCTATGTGGGTGAAATTATGATGTCATACCAAGTTACAACCTTTTCAGAGTTCATTTGTACTGCTTTTCAAATTCAGGGTCATTTGCTCAAAATAAACCATTAAATGCATGGAAAATATCAAATGAAGTCAGAAAGGGTTGAAAATTGATGATGTGCCTTTGAATGGTGTATATTGAACACACAAAAAGTATGGAGTTAAAATAAGTTATTAAAAATGAAATCCCTTTGCAATAGATAAGTTTTCGTCCGAAACCCTCATACTTCGAAAGAGATTGTCCAATTTGTACACCAAGTGCATCCAGTTTTTGCCGTAACCCTCTCGACTCTAGAGAAGCTGCTATGTGGGCGAAATTATGATGTCATGCCAAGTTACAAACTTTTCAGAGTTCATTTGTACTGCTTTTCTAATTCTGGGTCATTTAGCTCAAAATAAACCATTAAATGCATGGAAAAAATCAAATGAAGTCAGAAAGGGTTGAAAATTGATGATGTGCCTTTGAATGGTGCATATTGAACACACAAAAAGTGTGGAGTTAAAATAAGTTATTGAAAATGAAATCCCTTTGTAATAGATGAGTTTTCGTCCGAAACCCTCATACTTCAAAAGAGATTGTCCAATTTGTACACCAAGTCCATCCACTTTTTGCCCTAACCCTCTAAACTCTTTAGAATTTGCTATGTGGGTGAAATTATGATGTCATACCAAGTTACAACCTTTTCAGAGTTCATTTGTACTACTTTTCAAATTCAGGGTCATTTAGCTTAAAATAAATCATTAAATGCATGGAAAATATCAAATGAAGTCACAAAGATTTCAAACTTGATGATGTGCCTATGAATGGTGCATATTGTACACACAAAAAGTATGGAGTTAAAATAAGTTATTAAAGATGAAATCCCTTTGTAATAGATGAGTTTTCATCCGAAACCCTCACACTTCAAAAGAGATTGTCCAGTTTGTACACCAAGTGCATCCTGTTTTTGTCGTGACCCTCTCAACTCTTGAGAAGCTGCTATGTGGGTCAAACTATGTTGTCATGCCAAGTTACAACCTTATCAGAGTTCATTTGTACTGCTTTTCAAATTCAGGGTCATTTAGCTAAAAATAAATCATTAAATACATGGAAAATATCAAATCAAGTCAGGAAGGGTTGAAAATTGATGATGTGCCTTTGAATGGTGCATATTGAACACACAAAAAGTATGGAGTTAAAATAAGTTATTTAAAATGAAATCCCTTTGTAATACATGAGTTTTCGTCCGAAACCCTCATATTCGAAAGAGATTATCCAATTTGTACACCAAGTGCATCCAGTTTTTGCCGTAAGCCTCTCAACACTTTAGAAGCCGCTATGTGGATGGCATTATGATTTCATGCCAAGTTACAACCTTTTTAGAGTTTGGTTGTACTGCTTTTCATATTCTGGGGAATTTAGCTCAAAATAAATCATCAAATGAATGGAAAATGTCAAATGAAGTCACAAAGAGTTGAAAATTGATGATGTGCCTTTGAATGGTTCATATTTGACACACACAAAAGTATGGAGTTAAAATAAGTTATTAAAAATGAATTCCCTTTGTAATAGATGACCTTTCGTTCGAAACCCTCATACTTCGAAAGAGATTGTCCAATTTGTACACCAACTCCATCCAGTTTTTGCCGTAACCCTCTGAACTATTTAGAAGCTGCCATGTGGGTGAAATTATGATGTCATTCCAAGTTACAACCTTTTCAGAGTTCATTTGTACTGCTTTTCAAATTCAGGGTCATTTAGCTCAAAATAAATCATTAAATGCATGGAAAATATCAAATGAAGTCAGAAAGGGTTGAAACTTGATGATGTGCCTTTGAATGGTGCATATAGAACACACAAAAAGTGTGGAGTCAAAATAAGTTATTAATGATGAAATCCCTTTGTAACAGATGAGTTTTCATCCGAAACCCTCCTACTTCGAAAGAGATTGTCCAATTTGTACACCAAGTACATCCAGTTTTTGCCGTAACCCTCTGAACTCTTTAGAAGCTGCTATGTTCGTGAAATTATGATGTCATTCCAAGTTAGAACCTTTTGAGAGTTCATTTGTACTGCTTTTCAAATTCAGGGTCATTTAGCTCAAAATAAATCATTAAGTGCATGGAAGAAATCAAATGAAGTTAGAAAGGTTTGAAACTTGATTATGTGCCTTTGAATGGTGCATATTAAACACACAAAAAGTATGGAGTTAAAATAAGTTGTTAGAGATGAAATCCCTTTGTAATAGATGAGTTTTCGTCCAAAACCCGCATACTTCGAAAGAGATTGTCCAATTTGTACAGCAAGTGCATCCAGCATTTGCCATAACCCTCTCAACTCTTTTTAAGCTGCTATGTGGGTGAAATTATGATGTCATGCCAACTTACAACCTTTTCGGAGTTCATTTGTACTGCTTTTCAAATTTAGGGTCATTTAGCTAAATATAAATCATTAAATGCATGGAAAATATCAAATGAAGTCAGAAAGGGTTGAAAATTGATGATGTGCCTTTGAATGGTGCATATTGAACACACAAGAAGTATGGGGTTAAAATAAGTTATTGAAAATGAAATCCCTTTGTAATAGATGAGTTTTCGTCTGAAACCCTCATACTTCGAAAGAGGTTGTCCAATTTGTACACCAAGTCCATCCACTTTTTGCCGTAACCCTCTAAACTCTTTAGAAGTTGCTATGTGGGTGAAATTATGATGTCATGCCAAGTTACAACCTTTTCAGAGTTCATTTGTACTGCTTTTCAAATTCAGGGTCATTTAGCTTAAAATAAACCATTAAATGCATGGAAAATATCAAATGAAGTCAGAAAGGGTTGAAAATTGATGATGTGCCTTTGAATGTTGCATATTGAACACACAAGAAGTATGGGGTTAAAATAAGTTATTAAAATTGAAATCCCTTTGTAATAGATGAGTTTTCGTCTGAAACCCTCATACTTCGAAAGAGATTGTCCAATTTGTACACCAAGTCCATCCAATTTTTGCCGTAACCCTCTAAACTATTTAGAAGTTGCTATGTGGGTGAAATTATGATGTCATGCCAAGTTACAAACTTTTCATAGTTCATTAGTATTGCTTTTCAAATTCAGGGTTATTTAGGTCAAAATAAATCATTAAATGCATGGAAAATATCAAATGAAGTCAGAAAGGGTTCAAACTTCATGATGTGCCTATGAATGGTGCATATTGTACACACAAAAAGTATGGAGTTAAAATAAGTTATTAAAGATGAAATCCCTTTGTAATAGATGAGTTTTCGTCCGAAACCCTCACACTTCGAAAGAGATTGTACAATTTGTACACCAAGTGCATCCAGTTTATGCCGTCACCCTCTCAACTCTTGAGAAGCTGCTATGTGGGTGAAATGATGATGTCATTCCAAGTTACAAACTTTTTAGAGTTCATTTGTACTGCTTTTCAACTTCAGGGTCATTTAGCTCAAAATAAATCATTACATACATGGAAAATATCAAATGAAGTCAGAAAGGGTTGAAAATTGATGATTTACCTTTCAATGGTGCATATTGAACACACAAAAAGTATTAAGTTAAAATAAGTTATTAAAAATGAAATCCCTTTGTAATAGATGAGTTTTCGTCCGGAACCCTCATATTCGAAAAAGATTGTCCAATTTGTACACCAAGTGCATCCAGTTTTTGCCATAATCCTCTCAACACTTTAGAAGCTGCTATGTTGATGAAACTATGATTTCATGCCTAGTTACAACCTTTTCAAAGTTCAGTTGTACTGCTTTTGATTTTCAGGGGAATTTAGCTCAAAATAAATCATCAAATGCATGGAAAAGGTCAAATGAAGTCACAAAGAGTTGAAAATTGATGATGTGCCTTTGAATGGTTCATATTTAACACACACAAAAGTATGGAGTTAAAATAAGTTAGTAAAAATGAATTCACTTTGTAATAGATGTCCTTTCGTTCGAAACCCTCATACTTCGAAAGAGAATGTCCAATTTGTACACCAACTGCATCCAGTTTTTGCCGTAACCCTCTCAACTATTTAGAAGCTGCTATGTGGGTGGAATTATGATATCATTCCAGGTTACAACCTTTTTAGAGTTCATTTGGACTGCTTTTCAAATTCAGGGTCATTTAGCTCAAAATAAATCTTTAAATGCATGGAAAATATCAAATGAAGTCAGAAAGGGTTGAAACTTGATTATGTGCCTTTGAATGGTGCATATTGTACACACAAAAAGTATGGAGTTAAAATAAGTTATTAAAGATGACATCCCTTTGTAATAGATGAGTTTTCGTCAGGAACCCTCATATTCGAAAGAGATTGTCCAATTTGTACACCAAGTGCATCCAGTTTTTGCCGTAATCCTCTCAACACTTTAGAAGCTGCTATGGGGATGAAATTACGATTTCATGCCATGTTACAACCTTTTCAGAGTTCGGTTGTACTGCTTTTCATATTCAAGGTTATTTAGCTCAAAATAAATCATCAAAAGCATGGAAATTGTCAAATGAAGTCAGAAAAAGTTGAAAAATGATGGTGTGGCTTTGAATGGTTCATATTAAACACACACAAAAGTATGGAGTTAAAATAACTTGTTAAAAATGAATTCCCTTTGTAATAGATGACTTTTCGTTTGAAATTCTCATACTTCGAAAGAGATTGTCCAATTTGTACACCAACTCCATCGAGTTTTTGCCGTAACCCTCTCAACTATTTAGAAGCTGCTATGTGGGTGAAATTATGATGTCATTCCAAGTTACAACCTTTTCAGAGTTCATTTGTACTGCTTTTCAAATTCAGGGTCATTTAGCTCAAAATAAATCATTCAACGCATGGAAAATATCAAATGAAGTTAGAAAGGGTTGAAACTTGATGATGTGCCTATGAATGGTGCATATTGAACACACAAAAAGTATGGAGTTAAAAAAAGTTATTAAAGATGAAATCGCTTTGTAATAGATGAGTTTTCGTTCGAAACCCTCATACTTTGAAAGAGATTGTCCAATTTGTACACCAAGTGCATCCAGTTTTTGCCGTAACCCTCTCAACTCTTGAGAAGCTCCTATATGGGTGAAATTATGATGTCATGCTAAGTTACAACCTTTTCATAGTTCATTTGTACTGCTTTTCAAATCCAGGTCATTTAGCTCAAAATAAATCATTAAATGCATGGAAAATATCAAATAAAGTCAGAAAGAGTTGAAACTTGATGATGTGCCTATGAATGGTGCATATAGTACACACAAAAAGTATGGAGTTAAAACGAGTTATTGAAGATGAAATCGTTTGTAATAGATGAGTTTTCATCCGAAACCCTCATAATTCGAAAGAGATTGTCCAATTTGTACACCAAGTGCATCCAGTTTTTGTCGTGACCCTCTGAACTCTCGAGAAGGTGCTATGTGGGTGAAATTATGATGTCATGCCAAGTTACAACCTTTTTAGAGTTCATTTGTACTGCTTTTCAACTTGAGGGTCATTTAGCTCAAAAAAAATCATTAAATACATGGAAAATATCAAATGAAGTCAGAAAGGGTTCAAAATTGATGATGTGCCTTTGAATGGTGCATATTGAATACACAAAAAGTCTGGAGTTAAAATAAGTTATTAAAAATGAAATCCCTTTGTAATAGATGAGTTTTCGTCCGGAACCCTCATATTCGAAAGAGATTGTCCAATTTGTACACCAAGTGCATCTAGTTTTTGCCATAATCCTCTCAACACTTTAGAAGCTGCTATGTGGATGAAATTATGATTTCATGCCAAGTTACAATCTTTTCAGAGTTCGGTTGTACTGCTCTTCATATTCAGGGTCATTTAGCTCAAAATAAATCATCGAATGCATGGAAAATATCAAATGAAGTCAGAAAGAGTTGAAACTTGATGATGTGCCTTTGAATGGTTCATATTCAACACACACAAAAGTATGGAGTTAATTTTTTTTATTAAAAATGAATTCCCTTTGTAATAGATGACTTTTCGTTTGAAATTCTAGTACTTCGAAAGAGATTGTCCAATTTGTACACCAACTGCATCCAGTTTTTGCCGTAACCATCTCAACTATTTCGAAGCTGCTATGTGGGTGAAATTATGATTTCATGCCAAGCTACAACCTTTTCATAGTTCATTTGTACTGCTTTTCAAATTCAGGGTCATTTAGCTCAAAATAAATCATTAAATGCATGGAAAATATCAAATGAAGTCAGAAAGGGTTGAAACTTGATGATGTGCCTATGAATGGTGCATGTTGAACACACAAAAAGTATGGAGTTAAAATAAGTTATTAAAGATGAAATCCCTTTGTAATAGATGAGTTTTCATCCGAAACCCTCATACTTTGAAAGAGATTGTCCAATTTGTACACCAAGTGCATCCAGTTTTTGCCGTAACCCTCTCAACTCTTGAGAAGCTCCTATATGGGTGAAATTATGATGTCATGCCAAGTTACAACCTTTTCATAGTTCATTTGTACTGCTTTTCAAATTCAGGGTCATTTAGCTCAAAATAAATCATTAAATGCATGGAAAATATCAAATGAGTTCAGAAAGGGTTGAAACTTGATGATGTGCCTATGAATGGTGCATATTGTACACACAAAAAGTATGGAGTTAAAACGAGTTATTAAAGATGAAATCCTTTGTAATAGATGAGTTTTCGTCCGAAACCCTCATAATTCGAAAGAGATTTTCATATTTGTACACCAAGTGCATCCAACATTTGCCGTAACCCTCTCAACTATTTAGAAGCTGCTATGTGGGTGAAATTATGATGTCATTCCAAGTTACAACCTTTTTAGAGTTCATTTGGACTGCTTTTCAAATTCAGGGTCATTTAGCTCAAAATAAATCATTAAATGCATGGAAAATATCAAATGAAGCCAGAAAGGGTTGAGACTTGATTATGTGCCTTTGAATGGTGCATATTGTACACACAAAAAGTATGGAGTTAAAATAAGTTATTAAAGATGAAATCCCTTTGTAATAGATGAGTTTTCGTCCGAAACCCTCATACTTCGAAAGAGATTGTCCAATTTGTACACCAAGTGCATCCAGCTTTTGCTGTAACCCTCTCAACTCTTTAGAAGGTGCTATATGGGTGAAATTATGATGTCATGCCAACTTACAACCTTTTCGGAGTTCATTTGTACTGCTTTTCAAATTCAGGGTCATTTAGCTAAAGATAAATCATTAAATGCATTGAAAATATCAAATGAAGTCAGAAAGGGTTAAAAATTGATGATGTGCCTTTCAATGGTGCATATTGAACACACAAGAAGTATGGGTTTAAAATAAGTTATTGAAAATGAAATCCCTTTGTAATAGATGAGTTTTCGTTTGAAACCCTCATACTTCGAAAGAGATTGTCCAATTTGTACACCAAGTGCATCAAGTTTTTGCCGTAACGCTCTAAACTCTTTAGAAGTTGCTATCTGGGTGAAATTATGATGTCATGCCAAGTGACAACCTTTGCTGAGTTCATTTGTTCTGCTTTTCAAATTCAGGGTCATTTAGCTCAAAATAAACCATTAAATGCATGGAAAATATCAAATGAAGTCAGAAAGGGTTGAAACTTGATGATGTGCCTATGAATGGTGTATATTGAACACACAAAAAGTATGGAGTTAAAATAAGTTATTAAAAATGAAATCCCTTTGAAATAGATGAGTTTTCGTCCGAAACCCTCATACGTCAAAAGAGATTGTCCAATTTGTACACCAAGTGCATCCAGTTTTTGCCGTAACCCTTTCGACTCTAGAGAAGCTGCTATGTGTGTGAAATTATGATGTCACGCCAAGTTACAAACTTTTCAGAGTTCATTTGTTCTGCTTTTCAAATTCAGGATCATTTAGCTCGAAATAAATCTTTAAATGCATGGAAAATATCAAATGAAGTCAGAAAGGGTTGAAACTTGATGATGTGCCTATGAATGGTGCATATTGTACACACAAAAAGTATGGAGTTAAAATAAGTTATTAAAGATGAAATCTTTTGTAATAGATGAGCTTTCGTTCAAAACCCTCATAGTTCGAGAGAGATTGTCCAATTTGTAAACCAAGTGCATCCAGTTTTTGCCGTGACCCTCTCAACTCTTGAAAAGCTGCTATGTGGGTGAAATTATGATGTCATGCCAAGTTACAACCTTTTTAGAGTTCATTTGTACTGCATTTCAACTTCAGGGTCATTTAGCTCAAAATAAATCACTAAATACATGGAAAATATCAAATGAAGTCAGAAAGGGTTGAAAATTGATGATGTGCCTTTGAATGGTGCATACTGAACACACAAAAAGTATGGAGTTAAAATAAGTTAAAAAAATGACATCCCTTTCTAATAGATGAGTTTTCGTCAGGAACCCTCATATTCGAAAGAGATTGTCCAATTTGTACACCAAGTGCATCCAGTTTTTGCCGTAATCCTCTCAACACTTTAGAAGCTGCTATGGGGATGAAATTATGATTTCATGCCGTGTTACAACCTTTTCAGAGTTCGGTTGTACTGCTTTTCATATTCAAGGTTATTTAGCTCAAAATAAATCATCAAAAGCATGGAAAATGTCAAATGAAGTCAGAAAAAGTTGAAAAATGATGGTGTGGCTTTGAATGGTTCGTATTAAACACACACAAAAGTATGGAGTTAAAATAACTTGTTAAAAATGAATTCCCTTTGTAATAGATGACTTTTCGTTTGAAATTCTCATACTTCGAAAGAGATTGTCCAATTTGTACACCAACTCCATCGAGTTTTTGCCGTAACCCTCTCAACTATTTAGAAGCTGCTATGTGGGTGAAATTATGATGTCATTCCAACTTACAACCTTTTCGGAGTTCATTTGTACTGCTTTTCAAATTCAGGGTCATTTAGCTAAAGATAAATCATTAAATGGTTGGAAAATATCAAATAAAGTCAGAAAGGGTTGAAAATTGATGATGTGCCTTTGAATGGTGCATATTGAACACACAAGAAATATGGGGTTAAAATAAGTTATTAACAATGAAATCCCTTTATAATAGATGAGTTTTCGTCTGAAACGCTCATACTTCGAAAGAGATTGTCTAATTTGTACACCAAGTCCAGCCACTTTTTGCCGTAACACTCTAAACTCTTTAGAAGTTGGTATGTGGGTGAAATTATTATGTCATGCCAAGTTACAACCTTTTCAGAGTTCATTTGTATTGCTTTTCGAATTCAGGGTCATTTAGCTAAAAATATACAATTAAATGCATGGAAAATATCAAACGAAATCAGAAATGGTTGGAAATTGATGATGTGCCTTTGAATGGTGCAGATTAAACACACAAAAAGTGTGGAGTTAAAATAAGTTATTAAAAATGAAATCCCTTTGTAATAGATGAGTTTTCGTCCGAAACCCTCATACTTCAAAAGAGATTGTCCAATTTGTACACCAAGTGCATCCAGTTTTTGCCGTATCCCTCTGAACTCTTGAGAAGCTGCTATGTGGGTGAAATTATGATGTCATGCCAAGTTACAACCTTTTATGAGTTCATTTGTTCTGCTTTTCAAATTCAGGGTCATTTAGCTCAAAATAAGTCATTAAATGCATGGAAAATATCAAATGAAGTCAGAAAGGGTTGAAACTTGATGATGTGCCTATGAATGGTGCATATTGAACACACAAAAAGTATGGAGTTAAAAAAAGTTATTAAAAATGAAATCGCTTTGTAATAGATGAGTTTTCGTTCGAAACCCTCATACTTTGAAAGAGATTGTCCAATTTGTACACCAAGTGCATCCAGTTTTTGCCGTAACCCTCTCAACTCTTGAGAAGCTCCTATATGGGTGAAATTATGATGTCATGCCAAGTTACATCCTTTTCATAGTTCATTTGTACTGCTTTTCAAATTCAGGGTCATTTAGCTCAAAATAAATCATTAAATGCATGGAAAATATCAAATGAAGTCAGAAAGGGTTGAAACTTGATGATGTGCCTATGAATGGTGCATCTTGTACACCCAAAAAGTATGGAGTTAAAAGGAGTTATTAAAGATGAAATCCTTTGTAATAGATGAGTTTTCGTCCGAAACTCTCATAATTCGAAAGAGATTGTCCAATTTGTACAACAAGTGCATCCAGTTTTTGCCGTGACCCTCTCAACTCTTGAGAAGCTGCTATGTGGGTGAAATTATGATGTCATGCCAAGTTACAACCTTTTTAGAGTTCATTTGTACTTCTTTTCAAATTCAGGGTCATTTAGCTCAAAATAAATCATTAAATGCATGGAAAAAATAAAATGGAGTAAGAAAGGGTTGAAAATTGATGATGTTCCTTTGAATGGTGCATATTGAACACACAAAAAGGATGGAGATGAAATCCCTTTGTAATAGATGAGTTTTCGTCCGAAACCCTCATACTTCGAAAGAGATTGTCCAATTTGTACACAAGTGCATCCAGTTTTTGCCGTAACCCTCTCAACTCTTTAGAAGCTGCTATGTGGGTGGAAATATGATGTCATGCCAACTTACAACCTTTTCGGAGTTCATTTGTACTGCTTTTCAAATTCAGGGTCATTTAGCTAAAGATAAATCATTAAATGCATGGAAAATATCAAATGAAGTCAGAAAGGGCTAAAAATTGATGATGTGCCTTTGAATGTTGCATATTGAACACACAGGAAGTATGGGGTTAAAATAAGTTATTAAAAATGAAATCCCTTTGTAATAGATGAGTTTTCGTCTGAAACCCTCATACTTCGAAAGAGATTTTCCAATTTGTACACCAAGTCCATCCACTTTTTGCTGTAACCCTCTAAACTATTTAGAAGGTGCTATGTGGGTGAAATTATGATGTCATGCCAAGTTACAACCTTTTCAGAGTTCATTTGTACTTCTTTTCATATTCAGGGTCATTAAGCTAAAGATAAATCATTAAATGCATGGAAAATATCAAATGAAGTCAGAAAGGGTTGAAAATTGATGATGTGCCTTTGAATGGTGCATATTGAACACACGAGAAGTATGGTGTTAAAATAAGTTATTAATGATGAAATCCCTTTGTAATAGATGAGTTTTCGTCCGAAACCCTCATACTTCGAAAGAGATTGTCCAATTTGTACAACAAGTGCATCCAGTTTTTGCGGTAACCCTCTCAACTCTTTAGAAGCTGCTATGTGGGTGAAATTTTTATGTCATGCCAACTTACAACCTTTTCGGAGTTTATTTGTACTGCTTTTCAAATTCAGGGTCATTTAGGTAAAGATAAATCATTAAATGCAAGGAAAATATCAAATGAAGTCAGAAAGGGTTGAAAATTGATGATGTGGCTTTGAATGGTGCATATTGAACACACAAGAAGTATGGTGTTAAGATAAGTTATTAAACATGAAATCCCTTTGTAATAGATGAGTTTTCGTCTGAAACCCTCATACTTCGAAAGAGATTGTCCAATTTGTAAACCAAGTACATACAGTTTTTTCCGTAACCCTCTCAACTCTTTAGAAGCTGCTATCTGGGTGAAACTATGATGTCATTCCAAGTTGCAACCTTTTCAGAGTACCTTTGTACCGCTTTTCAAATTCAGGGTCATTTAGCTCAAAATAAATCATTACATGCATGGAAAAAATATAATGAAGTAAGAAAGGGTTGAAATTGATGGTGTTCCTTTCAATGGTGCATATTGAACACACACAAAGGATGGAGTTAAAATAAGTTATTAAAGATGAAATCCATTTGTAAGAGATGAGTTTTTGTCCGAAACCCTCATACTTCGAAAGAGATTGTCCAATTTGTACACCAAGTGCATCCAGTTTTTGCCGTAACCCTCTCAACTCTTTAGAAGCTGCTATGTGGGTGACATTATGATGTCATGCCAACTTACAACCTTTTCGGAGTTCATTTGTACTGCTTTTCAAATTAAGGGTCATTTAGCTAAAGATAAATCATTAAATGCATGGAAAATATCAAACGAAGTCAGAAAGGGTTGAAAATTGATGATGTGCCTTTGAATGTTGCATATTGAACACACAAAAATTATCGAGTTAAAATAAGTTATTAATGATGAAATCCCTTTGTAATAGATGAGTTTTCGTCTGAAACCCTCATACTTCGCAAGAGATTGTCCAATTTGTACACCAGGTGCATCCAGTTTTTGCCGTAACCCTCTCAACTCTTGAGAAGCTATTATGTGGGTGAAATTATGATGTCATGCCAAGTTACAACCTTGTCAGAGTTCATTTGTATTGCTTTTCAAATTCAGGGTCATTTAGCTCAAAATAAATCATTAAATGCATGGAAAATATCAAATGAAGTCAGAAAGGGTTGAAAATTGATGATGTGCCTTTGAATGGTGCATATTTAACACACAAAAAGTATGGGGTTAAAATAAGTTATTAAAATTGAAATCCTTTTGTAATAGATGAGGCTTCGTCTGAAACCCTCATACTTCGAAAGATATTGTCCAATTTTTACACCAAGTGCATCCAGTTTTTGCCGTAACCCTCTCGACTCCTGAGAAGCTGCTATGTGGGTGAAATTATGATGTCATGCCAAGTTACAATCTTTTCAGAGTTCGGTTGTACTGCTTTTCATATTCAGGGTCATTTAGCTCAAAATAAATCATCGAATGCATGGAAAATATCAAATGAAGTCAGAAAGACTTGAAAATTGATGATGTGCCTTTGAATGGTTCATATTGAACACACACAAAAGTATGGAGTTACATTTTTTTATTAAAAATGAATTCCCTTTGTAATAGATGACTTTTCGTTTGAAATTCTAATACTTCGAAAGAGATTGTCCAATTTGTACACCAACTGCATCCAGTTTTTGCCGTAACCCTCTCAACTATTTAGAAGCTGCTATGTGGGTGAAATTATGATGTCATTCCAAGTTACAACCTTTTCAGAGTTCATTTGTATTGCTTTCCAAATTCAGGGTCATTTAGCTCAAAATAAATCATTAAATGCATGGAAAATATCAAATGAAGTCAGAAAGGGTTGAAACTTGATGATGTGCCTTTGAATGGTGCATATTGAACACACAAAAAGTATGGAGTTAAAATAAGTTATTAAAGATGAAATCCCTTTGTAATAGATGAGTTTTCGTCAGAAACCCACATACTTCGAAAGAGATTGTCCAATTTGTACACCAAGTACATCCAGTTTTTTCCGTAACCGTCTCAACTCTTTAGAAGCTGCTATGTGGGTGAAATTATGATGAAATGCCAACTTACAAACCTTTTCGGAGTTCATTTGTACTGCTTTTCATATTCAGGGTCATTTAGCTCAAAATAAATCATCGAATGCATGGAAAATATCAAATGAAGTCAGAAAGAGTTGAAAATTGATGATGTGCCTTTGAATGGTTCATAATGAACACACACAAAAGTATGGAGTTATATTTTTTATTAAAAATGAATTCCCTTTGTAATAGATGACTTTTCGTTTGAAATTCTAATACTTCGAAAGAGATTGTCCAATTTGTACACCAACTGCATCCAGTTTTTGCCGTAACCCTCTCAACTATTTAGAGGCTGCTATGTGGGTGAAATTATGATGTCATTCCAAGTTACAACCTTTTTAGAGTTCATTTGTACTGCTTTTCAAATTCAGGGTCATTTAGCTCAAAATAAATCATTAAATGCATGGAAAATATCAAATGAAGTCAGAAAGGATTGAAAATTGATGATGTGCCTTTTAATGGTGCATATTGAACACACAAAAATTATGGAGTTAAAATAAGTTATTAAAAATGATATCCCTTTGTAATAGATGAGTTTTCGTTCGAAACCCTCATTCTTCGGAAGAGATTGTCCAATTTGTACACCAAGTGCATCCAGTTTTTCCCGTAACCCTCTCGACTCTAAAGAAGCTGCTATGTGGGTGAAATTATGATGTCAAGCCAAGTAACAACCTTTTGAGAGTTCATTTGTACTGTTTTTCAAATTCAGGGTCATTTAGCTCAAATTAAACCATTAAATGCATGGAAAATATCAAATGAAGTCAGAAAGGGTTGAAAACTAATGATGTCCCTTTGAATGGTGCATATTGAACACACAAAAAGTATGGGGTTAAAATAAGTTATTAAAAATGAAATCCCTTTTTAATAGATTAGTTTTCGTCCGAAACCCTCATATTCGAAAGAGATTGTGCAATTGTACACCAAGTGCATCCACTTTTTGCCGTAACCCTCTCGACTCCTGAGAAGTTGGTATGTGGGTGAAATTATGATGTCATGCCAAGTTACAACCTTTTCAGAGTTCATTTGTACTGCTTTTCAAATGTAGGGTCATTTAGCTCAAAATAAACCAATAAATGCATGGAGAATATCAAATGAAGTCAGAAAGCGTTGAAAATTGATGACGTTCCTTTGAATGGTGCATATTGAACACACAAAAAGTATGGAGTTAAAATAAGTTATTAAAAATGTAATCCCTTTGTAATAGATGAGTTTTCGTCTGAAACCCTCATACTTCGAAAGAGATTGTCCAATTTGTACGACAAGTGCATCCACTTTTTGCCGTAACCCTATAAACTCTTTAGAAGTTGCTATGTGGGTGAAATTATGATGTCATGCCAAGTTACAACCTTTTCAGAGTTCATTAGTACTGCTTTTCAATATCAGGGTAATTTAGCTCAAAATAAACCATTAAATGCGTGGAAAATGTCAAATGAAGTCAGAAAGGGTTGAAAATTGATGATGTCCCTTTGAATGGTGCATATTGAACACAAAAAAAGTGTGGAGGTAAAATTAGTTAATAAAAATGAAATCCCTTTGTAATAGATGAGTTTTCGTTTGAAACCCTCAATCTTCGAAAGAGATTGTCCAATTTGTACGACAAGTATATCCACTTTTGCCGTAACTCTCTAAACTCTTTAGAAGTTGCTATGTGGGTGAAATTATGATGTCATGCCAAGTTACAACCTTTTCAGAGTTCATTTGTACTGCTTTTCAAATTCAGGGTCATTAAGTTCAAAATAAACTGTTAAATTCATGGGAAATATCAAATGAAGTCAGAAAGGGTTGAAAATTGATGATGTGCCTTTGAATGGTGCATATTGAACACACAAAAAGTATGGAGTTAACATAAGTTATTAAAAATTAAATCCCTTTGTAATAGATGACTTTTCATCCGGAACCCTCATACTTCGAAAGAGATTGTCCAATTTGTACACCAAGTGCATCCAGTTTTTGCCGTAACCCTCTCGACTCTAGAGAAGCTGTTATGTGGGTGAAATTATGATGTCAAGCCAAGTTACAACCTTTTCAGAGTTCATTTGTACTACTTTTCAAATTCAGGGTCATTTAGCTAAAAATAAATCATTAAATGCATGGAAATGTCAAATGATGTCAGAAAGGGTTGAAACTTGATGATGTGCCTATGAATGGTGCATATTGTACACACAAAAGTATGGATTTAAAATAATTTATTAAAGATCAAATCCCTTTGTAATAATTGAGTTTTTGTCCGAAACCCTCATATTTCGAAAGAGATTGTCCAATTTGTACACCAAGTGCATCCAGTTTTTGCCGTAACCCTCTCAAGTCTTGAGAAGCTGCTATGTGTGTGAAATTATGATGTCATGCCACGTTACAACCTTTTGAGAGTTCATTTGTACTTCTTTTGAAATTCAGGGTCATTTAGCTCAAAATAAATAATTAAATGCATGGAAAATATCAAATGAAGTCAGAAAGGGTTGAAAATTGATGATGTGCCTTTGAATGGTGCATATTGAACACACAAAAAGTATGGAGGTAAAATAAGTTATTAAAAATGGAATCCCTTTGTAATAGATGAGTTTTCGTCCGAAACCCTCATATTCGAAAGAGATTGTCCAATTTGTACACCAAGTGCATCCAGTTTTTGCCGTAAGCCTCTCAACACTTTAGAAGCTGCTATGTGGATGAAATTACGATTTCATGCCAAGTTACAACCTTTTCAGTGTTCGGTTGTACTGCTTTTTATATTCAACATCATTTAGCTCAAAATAAATCATTAAATGCATGGGAAATATCAAATGAAGTCAGAAAGGGTTGAAACTTGATGATGTTCCTTTGAATGGTGCATATTGAACACACAAAAAGTATGGAGTTAAGATAAGTTATTAAAAATGAAATCCTTTGTAATAGATGACTTTTCGTCCGAAACCCTCATACTTCGAAAGAGATTGTCCAATTTGTACACCAAGTGCATCCAGTTTTTGCCGTAACCCTCTCAACAATAGACAAGCTGCTATGTGGGTGAAATTATGATATCAAATGAAATCCCTTTGTAATAGATGACTTTTCTTTCGAAACCCTCATACTTCGAAAGAGATTGTCCAATTTTTACACCAACTGCATCAAATGAAGTCAGAAAGGGTTGAAACTTGATGATGTGCCTTTGAATAGTGCATATTGAACACACAAAAAGTATGGAGTTAAGATAAGTTATTAAAATGAAATCGCTTTGTAATAGATGAGTTTTCGTTCGAAACCCTCATACTTCGAAAGAGACTGTCCAATTTGTACACCAAGTGCATCCAGTTTTTGCCGTAACCCTCTCAACTCGTTAGAAGTTGCTGTGTGGGTGGAATAATGATGTCATGCCAAGTTAAAACCTTTTCGGAGTTCATTTGTACTGCTTTTCTAATTCTGGGTCATTTAGCTCAAAATAAACCATTAAATGCATGGAAAAAATCAAATGAAGTCAGAAAGGGTTGAAATTGATGATGTGCCTTGAATGGAGCATATTGAACACACAAAATGTGTGGAGTTAAAATAAGTTATTGAAAATGAAATCCCTTTGTAATAGATGAGTTTTCGTCTGAAACCCTCACACTTCGAAAGAGATTGTCCAATTTGTACACCAAGTCCATCCACTTTTGCCGTAACCCTCTAAACTCTTTAGAAGTTTCTATGTGGGTGAAATTATGATGTCATACCAAGTTACAACCTTTTCAGAGTTCATTTGTACTGCTTTTCAAATTCAGGGTCATTTAGCTCAAAATAAACCATTAAATGCATGGAAAATATCAAATGAAGTCAGAAAGGGTTGAAAATTGATGATGTGCCTTTGAATGGTGTATATTGAACACACAAAAGTATGGAGTTAAAATAAGTTATTAAAAATGATATCCCTTTGCAATAGATGTGTTTTCGTCCGAAACCCTCATACTTCGAAAGAGATTGTCCAATTTGTACACCAAGTGCATCCAGTTTTTTGCCGTAACCCTCTCGACTCTAGAGAAGCTGCTATGTGGGTGAAATTATGATGTCATGCCAAGTTACAAAACTTTTCAGAGTTCATTTGTACTGCTTTTCTAATTCTGGGTCATTTAGCCAAAAATAAACCATTAAATGCATGGGAAAAATCAAATGAAGTCAGAAACGGTTGAAAATTGATGATGTGCCTATGAATGGTGCATATTGAACACACAAAAAGTGTGGAGTCAAAATAAGTTATTGAAAATGAAATCCCTTTGTAATAGATGAGTTTTCGTCTGAAACCCTCATACTACTTCGAAAAGATTGTCCAATTTGTACACCAAGTCCATCCACTTTTTGCTGTAACCCTCTAAACTCTTTAGAAGTTGCTATGTGGTGAAATTACGATGTCATACCAAGTTACAACCTTTTCAGAGTTCATTTGTACTGCTTTTCAAATTCAGGGTCATTTAACTCAAAATAAATCATTAAATGCATGGAAAATATCAAATGAAGTCAGAAAGGGTTCAAACTTGATGATGTGCCTATGAATGGTGCATATTGTACACACAAAAATTATGGAGTTAAAATAAGTTATTAAAGATGAAATCCCTTTGTAATAGATGAGTTTTCATCCGAAACCCTCACACTTCAAAAGAGATTGTCCAATTTGTACACCAAGTGCATCCTGTTTTTGTCGTGACCCTCTCAACTCTTGAGAAGCTGCTATGTGGGTCAAACTATCTTGTCATGCCAAGTAACCACCTTATCAGAGTTCATTTGTACTGCTTTTCAAATTCAGGGTCATTTAGCTCAAAATAAATCATTAAATACATGGAAAATATCAAATCAAAGTCAGAAAGGGTGAAAATTGATGATGTGCCTTAAATGTGGCATATTGAACACACAAAAAGTATGGAGTTAAAATAAGTTATTTAAAATGAAATCCCTTTGTAAGAGATGAGTTTTCGTCCGAAACCCTCATATTCGAAGAGATTGTCCAATTTGTACACCAAGTGCATCCAGTTTTTGCCGTAAGCCTCTCAACACTTTAGAAGCCACTATGTGGATGGAATTATAATTTCATGCCAAGTTACAACCTTTTAGAGTTCGGTTGTACTGCTTTTCATATTCTGGGGAATTTAGCTCAAAATAAATCATCAAATGAATGGAAAATGTCAAATGAAGTCACAAAGAGTTGAAAATTGATGATGTGCCTTTGAATGGTTAATATTTAACACACACAAAGTATGGAGTTAAAATAAGTTATTAAAAATGAATTCCCTTTGTAATAGATGACCTTTCGTTCGAAACCCTCATACTTCGAAAGAGATTGTCCAATTTGTACACCAACTCCATCAGGTTTTTGCCATAACCCTCTGAACTATTTAGAAGCTGCCATGTGGGTGAAATTATGATGTCATTCCAAGTTACAACCTTTTCAGAGTTCATTTGTACTGCTTTTCAAATTCAGGGTCATTTAGCTCAAAATAAATCATTAAATGCATGGAAAATATCAAATGAAGTCAGAAAGGGTTGAAACTTGATGATGTGCCTTTGAATGGTGCATATAGAACACACAAAAAGTGTGGAGTCAAAATAAGTTATTAATGATGAAATCCCTTTGTAATAGATGAGTATTCGTCCGAAACCCTCATACTTCGAAAGAGATTGTCCAATTTGTACACCAAGTGCATCCAGCTTTTGCCATAACCCTCTCAACTCTTTTTAAGCTGCTATGTGGGTGAAATTATGATGTCATGCCAACTTACAACCTTTTCGGAGTTCATTTGTACTGCTTTTCAAATTTAGGGTCATTTAGCTAAATATAAATCATTAAATGCATGGAAAATATCAAATGAAGTCAAAAAGGGTTGAAAATTGATGATGTGCCTTTGAATGGTGCATATTGAACACACAAGAAGTATGGGGTTAAAATAAGTTATCGAAAATGAAATCCCTTTGTAATAGATGAGTTTTCGTCTGAAACCCTCATAATTCGAAAGAGATTGTCCAATTTGTACACCAAGTCCATCCACTTTTTGCCGTAACCCTCTAAACTCTTTAGAAGTTGCTATGTGGGTGAAATTATGATGTCATGCCAAGTTACAACCTTTTCAGAGTTCATTTGTACTGCTTTTCAAATTCAGGGTCATTTAGCTTAAAATAAACCATTAAATGCATGGAAAATATCAAATGAAGTCAGAAAGGGTTGAAAATTGATGATGTGCTTTTGAATGTTGCATATTGAACACACAAGAAGTATGGGGTTAAAATAAGTTATTAAAAATGAAATCCCTTTGTAATAGATGAGTTGTAGTCTGAAACCCTCCTACTTCGAAAGAGATTGTCAAATTTGTACACCAAGTCCATCCAATTTTTGTCGTAACCCTCTAAACTATTTAGAAGTTGCTATGTGGGTGAAATTGTGATGTCATGCCAAGTTACAAACTTTTCATAGTTCATTAGTATTGCTTTTCAAATTCCAGGGTTATTTAGGTCAAAATAAATCATTAAATGCATGGAAAATATCAAATGAAGTCAGAAAGGGTTCAAACTTGATGATGTGCCTATGAATGGTGCATATTGTACACACAAAAAGTATGGAGTTAAAATAAGTTATTAAAGATGAAATCCCTTTGTAATAGATGAGTTTTCGTCCGGAACCCTCATATTCGAACAAGATTGTCCAATTTGTACACCAAGTGCATCCAGTTTATGACGTCACCTCTCAACTCTTGAGAAGCTGCTATGTGGGTGAAATGATGATGTCATTCCAAGTTACAAACTTTTTAGAGTTCATTTGTACTTCTTTTCAACTTCAGGGTCATTTAGCTCAAAATAAATCATTACATACATGTAAAATATCAAATGAAGTCAGAAAGGGTTGAAAATTGATGATTTGCCTTTGAATGGTGCATATTGAACACACAAAAAGTATGGAGTTAAAATAAGTTTTTAAAAATGAAATCCCTTTGTAATAGATGAGTTTTCTTCTGGAACCCTCATATTCGAACAAGATTGTCCAATTTGTACACCAAGTGCATCCAGTTTTTGCCGTAATCCTCTCAACACTTTAGAAGCTGCTATGTTGATGAAACTATGATTTCATGCCTAGTCACAACCTTTTTAAAGTTCGGTTGTACTGCTTTTGATATTCAGGGGAATTTAGCTCAAAATAAATCATCAAATGCATGGAAAAGGTCAAATGAAGTCACATAGAGTTGAAAATTGATGATGTGCCTTTGAATGGTTAATATTTAACACACACAAAAGTATGGAGTTAAAATAAGTTAGTAAAAATGAATTCACTTTGTAATAGATGTCCTTTCGTTCGAAACCCTCATACTTCGAAAGAGAATGTCCAATTTGTACACCAACTGCATCCAGTTTTTGCCGTAACCCTCTCAACTATTTAGAAGATGCTATGTGGGTGGAATTATGATATCATTCCAAGTTACAACCTTTTCAGAGTTCATTTGGACTGCTTTTCAAATTCAGGGTCATTTATCTCAAAATAAATCTTTAAATGCATGGAAAATATCAAATGAAGTCAGAAAGGGTTGAAACTTGATTATGTGCCTTTGAATGGTGCATATTGTACACACAAAAAGTATGGAGTTAAAATAAGTTATTAAAGATGAAATCCCTTTGTAATAGATGAGTTTTCGTCCGAAACCCTCATACTTCGAAAGAGATTGTCCAATTTGTACACCAAGTGCATCCAGCTTTTGCCGTAACCATCTCAACTCTTTAGAAGCTGCTATGTGGGTGAAATTATGATGTCATGCCAACTTACAACCTTTTCGGAGTTCATTTGTACTGCTTTTCAAATTCAGGGTCATTTAGCTAAAGATAAATCATTAAATGCATTGAAAATATCAAATGAAGTCAGAAAGGGTTAAAAATTGATGATATGCCTTTGAATGGTGCATATTGAACACACAAGAAGTATGGGTTTAAAATAAGTTATTGAAAATGAAATCCCTTTGTAATAGATGAGTTTTCGTCTGAAACCCTCATACTTCGAAAGAGATTGTCCAATTTGTACACCAAGTGCATCCAGTTTTTCCGTAACCCTCTCATCTCTTGAGAAGCTGCGATGTGGTGAAATTATGATGTCATGCCAAGTTACCACCTTTTCTGAGTTCATTTGTTCTGCTTTTCAAATTCAGGGTCATTTAGCTCAAAATAAATCATTAAATGCATGGAAAATATCAAATGAAGTCAGAAAGGGTTGAAACTTGATGATGTGCCTATGAATGGTGCATATTGAACACACAAAAAGTATGGAGTTAAAAAAGTTATTAAAGATGAAATCGCTTTGTAATAGATGAGTTTTCGTTCGAAACCCTCATACTTTGAAAGAGATTGTCAAATTTGTATGCCAAGTGCATCCAGTTTTCGCCGTAACCCTCTCAACTCTTGAAAAGCTCCTATATGGGTGAAATTATGATGTCATGCTAAGTTACAACCTTTTCATAGTTCATTTGTACTGCTTTTCAAATTCAGGGTCATTTAGCTCAAAATAAATCATTAAATGCATGGAAAATATCAAATGAAGTCAGAAAGGGTTGAAACTTGATGATGTGCCTATGAATTGTGCATATAGTACCACAAAAAGTATGGAGTTAAAAGGAGTTATTAAAGATGAAATCGTTTGTAATAGATGAGTTTTCATCCGAAACCCTCATAATTCGAAAGAGATTGTCCAATTTGTACACCAAGTGCATCCAGTTTTTGCCATGACCCTCTCAACTCTTGAGAAGCTGCTATGTGGGTGAAATTATGATGTCATGCCAAGTTACAACCTTTTTAGAGTTCATTTGTACTGCTTTTCAACTTCAGGGTCATTTAGCTCAAAATAAATCACTAAATACATGGAAAATATCAAATGAATTCAGAAAGGGTTGAAAATTGATGATGTGCCTTTGAATGGTGCATA